>PPXL03000005.1:0-600000 GCA_003706765.3 Xingzhongia hampshirensis | reverse complement strand
TCTCTCTGTTTTCTCTCTTTATTTTTGACATTCTACAGATCTTTTGACACATTCTTTTGATAATGATTGTAGAAATTAATTGATGTTAGGGTGTATATTTCGTTACGTCCACTGTAAGTTCTGAATGATAACATTATAGATAAAGAGCCTCAGCTTACCGAGATGCTCTAGCAATACTCGTTAATATTTCTACTGCCTAATCATGCCAGAAGAAAAAGCGGATAATTTCAAGGCTCCATTAAAGAGAAGAAGAAAAACCTCGAGCTGTGCATCATGTCGAAAGCTCAAAACTCGGTGTGATTTTGAGCCAATAGCCGGTAAATGTCATCGATGCAATGTGCTAAAGATTGGGTGTTCACTGGCTGGTGAGAAGCATAAGGAAATTATAAGCGTAATTCCTGAAGTGGAAAAGGGATACCTGGATAAGGGAGAAGGTAGCATGGCTCGTATAGAGCAGAAACTGGAGCTTGTATTGAGTAAATTAGATGTGCTAGCTGAAGGAAAGAGTTCAGCGTTGAAATATATGGCTCCTGGTCAGAGTATCAACTCTGATTATAAGTATCTCGAGTCATTTGGAAATACTAAGAGCAATTATCTGGATAATTCAGTCGAGAACTCCGTACTAAGTGTGATATCAAGGATAGATTCCAAATTGTTTAAAAGAGTTGATAGATATAAGCACTTTGAACAATTTTGTCATGATGAATTTCTTGAGAAGTTTTATTCCAAAAATAAAGATCTATGTCTCCGATTGGGTAGCAGATTTTTAGCTGTTGCGCATTTTTGGATAATACCTGGAGGCATCAAGACTATCTCTCATGAATACATAATCAAGCACCCTTTTATATCTGCTGTCTTCGTATTACTTTCAATATGTTTTGATGAAGACCAAGTTTATTCAAAAGAGCAAGAACAATTGTACTGGATTGTACGAAGTATATTGAGCATGGCCTCAACCACAAGCCCTCTTACTGATCATGATGTTGAGGCTATTCTATATTGTTGTATTTACAATATTGCAAGAAAGCCTTTACAACCTATATTGGATAATTATGTCATATCAGGGGATGGCTTGAAGCAAATGATGATCAGTACAAACTTCAAGAAAATTTCTGATAGAGTCAATGACAAATGTTACGATCACGTTGATCTATTTCACTTAAGAATATGGACTTTGTTATGTATATGCCATTTACAAAACTCCATAGGGAATGGCCGTCCACATCTCATACCTCGTGATTATTTTGATGTATGTGATCTTGTTACAATTTATCCTCAGAGTAATTTGGAAGACAATGTAAACTATGCATTGATAACTCTTTCAAAAACAGTACATAATATGTTTTATACAAAAGGATTATTTTTGAATGTTATAAAGTTTAATGGATTTGAGGTGATCAAAGGTCAGAGCTGTTTCAAGTTTGAAGAACTGTATGATTGGAAAATTCACTGGGAAAAACTTATATATAGTAATATTTCTGGGACTTTGCTATTCAATTACGATTTCTATCATATCATTCTATCAAGAAGATTTATTTCGTCATATAGCAAGTATCAAGATATATCAGGAAAAGACATTAGACTATTGAAATATCTAGAAGTTGGGTTTAATACCTCTATATATTATTCAATGTCAATATTACAAAGGTTCTTAGAGTTACCCAAATCCATGGTCAAAGGATCACCTAGCTTTTTGCTGACCCAAATTGTCTACTCCTGCTTGACCCTATATGATTTTAAAAGCAGATTCGAGAACAATTTCAATACAAAATCCATCAACCTGATCTCGAGAGTTTATTGGCATTTGAATCATGTTGGTGAAACAAAGAATGATGCTACAGACACTGTGGGAAGAATTATAAAAAGTCTTGTGGATGTCAAGTTGCTCAATAACGAGCAAGAACTGAATAGTCGTTATACACCTGATATTGACTCTAACATAATGCAGGATTTTTTCCAGCCCTTACATGATGAAATTAATCATGAATTCTCATCTGATGTTAGAAGCAATAGTGGTAGTGATAATGGTATTCTATTGGATGTCGGCAAGTTTGACACGTTTGAACAGTTCTTCAAAATGATTACAAAAACCCCATAATAACACTAATTAGACATGCCACAATATTTTCTATGCTAAACAAATACTGTATTCTTTGCTGTAGTTAGCCACGTTTTTACCCCCAGATATATATATGGCTAGCTTATCATAAAAAGGTACCATCCATCCTTACACCAACTGCGCTTATCAGATATGTCTCCCTTAAGAGCATTTTCCATATTTATATTATGAATTTTAGTCGCTTCCATTAATATTGATGCCACTTTAGATAATCTTCGAGGAGTATTTGTATTGATTGATGTATATTTAGATATATTGAACTGCTTCTCCAAGCTTTTGTGGATTAGTATTATCGAGGAGCTTTTTTGCACGTGGAACAGAAATGTTCTTAGCGCCCAGGGAAAGTTGCATGTAACACTCCTAGCTATTGCTGCTTCTTTAAGGATGTGGTCTACTAATGGAATGAAAGTTCTGAAGCTTTAATATGATGAGTAGTTGATCATCTATATTAAGTCATATGTCTTTTTTGTGCTTCTTTTTCACTTTGCTTCAGCGGTTCTTATCAACCATTAGCAGCTGACCTATGGCTAATCCCCAAGAACTCAAGAAACACTAGAAACTATAGAAAATCTGAGTATTGCCTAGACTTTTTTCTACTTACTGTGGGAATTTCTATTAAGTTTCATGCATTGAGAATTGTAATCTTTACTTCCTATTATGGATAAATTATCTCTCAAGTAGGAATATTAGTATAACCAAACGTTTTTGATTAGTTACTAAGTTTTATTATAAATTGAGTGATGAAGTCCTATTCTTTTTGTTGTTGAAGCTACTGAGAAATCAATAGACTTCAAACAATAATGAAACTATCTACTACAGTCCTAATTTTGATATTCACAGCTTTGGTCCAAGCAATTCCAATCAAATATGATAATAAAAAAAATATTATCTTTATGGTTTCTGACGGTTTAGGTTTATCTGGTATTACAAACGCTAGGGAATATAAACAAGTCAATGGTAATCTCACTTATGAAGAGGCACAATTGAATTTGGAGCAATACTTAATTGGTACATTGAGAACGCAATCAGCTTCTCAGTTGATCACTGATTCTGCTGCTGCCGGTTCCGCCTTGGCTGCTGGTGTTAAAACTTATAACGGAGCAATTTCTGTTGATGTTGAAGGAAAACCAAGAGGTACTTTCTACGAAGGTGCTAAATTATTGAATTATACTACGGGTATTGTTTCCACTACTTTTGTCCAAGATGCCACAATTGCTACCCCAAATACACATGCGAAATCAAGAAACTCCTTGGACTTAATTGCTGCCCAACAGTTAGGGTATGGGCATCCTCTTGGAAGAGTCATTGATGTTATTATTGGTGGTGGTAGAGAGTACTTACATTCTCCTAATCAAACTAATTATCCAACTGAAGGTGCCAGAGAAGATGGGATTGATTATATTGCCAAAGCAGTTGAAGATGGCTGGACATATATTGGTGATAAAGAATCATTCGATAATGCCTACAACTCAAATGACGTTGAATTGCCATTATTAACTATTTTTGGTGCAAATTCTTTGCCATATGAGATTGATCGTAATTCAAGTGAAGTGCCATCAGAAAAGGAGATGTCTTTATTAGCACTAGAAACTTTAATTAAAGCTACTGAAGAAAAAGAACAAGGGTTTGTCTTATTATTAGAAGGTGCTAGAATTGATCATGCAGGTCATGCCAATGATCCAAAAACCCATGCTATTGAAACCCTTGCTCATGATGAAGCATTTAAGGCTGTGATTGATCGTGTTTCAGAGTTGGATACTGAGACTATTGTTATTTCCACATCTGATCATGAAACTGGCGGATTTGGTATTGGTAATAACGGTATTTATGAATGGTGGCCACAGAATTACTTGAATGTTTCACACTCTGCCCAATTTGCTTATGATTTACTAGAGAATTATGAAGGAGATGACGAAGATAAAGCAAATTATTTGAAAAATGATATCTTGGTCAATCAATTGAACTTTGATAATTTCACCGATTCCGATATTGATTCCTTACTAGAATCTAAGTATTTTGTCAGTGATTTGGGAAATTTGATCTCTGAAGCTATCAATGTTGGTTGGACCACTACTGCTCATAGTCAACAAGATGTTCCTTTGTATGCTTATGCAAATACAGAAGAAGCTTATTATCGAGTCTTAGCTAATTTGGGCTCTTCAGTGGAAAACTACGAAATCTCAAGATTTTTTGCAAAGGAATTAGGAGTCGATTTAGAAGAGGTCACGGAATTGATTAAAGATATTCAGACTGAATAATTATGATTTAAACAACAAAACTTATTTCCTCTTTCCAAAACAAAACTTCCTAGCCTCCTATTTCCCTTTCAAAAGCAGGTTCTCTTAACATTCACTAATATATAAATTAATTTTTCTGTCAAAGCTTGCTTGCTGTACGACCTTTAGTTTGTCACAAAAAAACTGAAACCTACTTTTTGACTCGTAACTCCTCCAAATTACAATAAATTTCCAAGAAAATGAGATATTTCAAATAAAGATTCTCTCCGATGTTCATCCCGCTCGATTAATATCAAGTAAGGCCCTGTGATCTTAAGTAAATTGTTAAAACAATATCTAGTAACCCTTTTAGGCAAAGGATTTATTCCCCGACGGCGCTAAAAAAAAATAGAGATAAAAATTATCGGAGTATTATTAAATATATGAATAAATAGCGGTTTTTGGATTTCTGTTTATCTATTTTCGCATTTAACTCACTAACAAAAGTTTTCAAACGACAATGCCATTTGACGATCAAAAAGGGTTGAAAATCGCTCTTGAAGAGGCCATTAGTGGTGCTAAAGAAGGTGGTGTTCCTATTGGTAAGTATGAAATGGATAGAGTGTTTCGACTGTGTGTTCTATTTTTGTTGGTTCGATCCTTTCTTTTCTGTGGTAGGTAAATATAGTATCCGTACTCAAATACTAATCCGAGCTACTAGGAGGTTGTTTGATTCATGAAGATGGTACTGTTCTTGGCCGTGGTCATAATTTGAGAATTCAAAAGGGCTCTGCTACTTTGCACGGTGAGATTTCTACTTTAGAAAATGCAGGCAGATTGAAAGGTAACGTTTATAAGAACTGTACTATGTATACGACGCTATCACCATGTGACATGTGCACCGGCGCTATTTTGATGTATGGGATCAAGAGAGTGGTCATGGGTGAGAATGACACTTTCATCGGTGGTGAAGAATATTTACAACAGAGAGGTGTTGAAGTTGTCAACATGGATAATCAAGAGTGTAAAGATTTGATGGCTAAATTCATTAAGGAGAACCCAAAGGAATGGAACGAGGATATTGGTACTGAATAGCACCAAAGCATATAGATAGTAAAAATAGTATTTATTAATTTCGATGTATTATACAGAATTGAAAGCAAAAGGAAATCAGAATCGTTCCCCTATTCTTATTTTGTAGCTGTGGATGCAGCTGTGGCAATAGTCTCGGAAATCGATTCAGCAACTTGTTGAACTGCTGATCTCTTCAAGGCAGGATTAGCCACTGGGAATACTAAGTCCATATAACAAACAGCTAGCCCAACAAAGGCAAGTAGTATTTGAAAGATAGGAGGGGTTCCGTTTTCTGGAGCAGGTGCACCACCAATTATTTGATTTAGAGAGGTGAAAGTTGAAGAGATCAAAGAAAACCAAGATAATAACTTATTTCTCATGAACATAGCAGCCATAGGCATTGATTGAGAGATGATGGCATTTGGGGATTCTTGCTGTTTTGGAGGAGCGTGAATGTAAGGAACAACAAGGTCTGCTCTTTTTACTGATGGGGCCATTGTATAACGCTGTTTAGTAATCTAAAATAATGATCAACAAATTGAAAAGATTCAAGATTGATAATTTAAGAGTACTAATTGTGGAGTTTTCGTCGAGAATGAAAAATGTGTGGATGTTTTTCGTAATTATAGAGTATGTCCGATTATGTAATGATAACTATTAGTGTTGATTAATACAATATGGACAGGAAAAATCTATAACTGAATAACCTGGCAAACTAAGTTATTTTAGCAGAACTCAATTGTACTTTTCTTCATCTTATTAGCTTTTTATACTTACCAAAATTAATGGTTGGCATATATATTTATATTCATACTGAGCGCGGACCATAGTTTTATTTTTACTCATTATATAGTTGAGTATTTAGCAGCTTATAATAACGATTTCTTTCTATTTCGGACCTAGTGTACTCAAAAACTTTATAATTTCGCAATTATGGAATCTTTCAAGGAGTTCTCTAGAAGAGAATACGTAAGTATCTACAAAAGAGGCACCGGAGAAATATATGGTCATTATATCTCTTTTTTATTGTTTATAAGTGACTTTACTGCAGACCCTCTAAGAAATGGCAGAAATTCTCACTTCAAAACAGCAAGAAACTAAGCCAATTATCATATCATAATTCGAAGCGTATTACCCCCGATCTAAGGAACTGACCTACCCATTGAAATGTCTAGTGATAGCTCATCAGATCCGTATAGTGGTTCAGCAAGGCTTATCAAACTGATATCTATTCGACTGAAAGAGGCAGCACTCGACTCCCCCAGTTTTAGAGCGAGCTCCAATTATTACAATCTACAGGCTGAACAGATTGAGCAATGGATTGATGGGCTTGTCAAGTCATTAAAAAGACATCCATCGTTGTTTACGGACTTTAAAGAGGCTAATATGGTGCTTCTGGATCAATTGATCCCAGACTTCATCAGACACGGAATGGTGGATCAAGATAACCCATTATCTGTGCTCGAGACTACAAAGATGAACTTGAATGGTATTTGGATAACTGCATTGAAAGATTTGAAAGTACAGGATACTGAGATCATTGATTTACTAGTGGAGTTCTCCAAGAATAATATAAAGCTGTATAAAGACAACAAAAAGAACTTTGAGTTCCTTCAGAATAAGTACGACAGTTTTTTATCGAAGTATTCTGCTCAATCCAAAACAAGGGAACCATCAGCTCTAAGAGAAGATGCCTTTCAGCTTTTTGAAGTACGGAAGTCTTATTTGGCATCCTCTTTAGATATGTGTATTGAAATATCCAAATTTCAACAATCTTTTGATTACACTCTAATGGCACTAACGGAGCTTCTCTTCAAAAATAAAAATTCCTATGATGAAGTATATTATTCCAAAGTCAGAGCATGGTGTGATGCTGCTTCGAAATCCATATCTACTTTACTCAATGACATGCATTATTCAAGAACGCAGATCGAAAAGGCTAGCACGGCCCAGTTCGAGCCGTCAAGAGATCTGAAAGATCACAACCCTTCCCTTATTGATACCAAAGCTTTAAGCGACACTGAACTAATCAATGGTACAGACTCCAATGAATCTCACGAGAAACATGGTTGGCTTTACATGAAAACAACAGTGGGAAAGCCTGCTAGACAAATCTGGGTAAGAAGATGGATATTTGTCAAAAGTGGAGTTTTTGGAATGTTTTCTTTATCTCCTTCGAAGAATTTTGTTCAAGAGAGCGATAAAATTGGGGTCTTATTAGCAAACATTCGTTATGCACCTGATGAAGATAGAAAATTTTGCTTTGAAATAAAGACGATTGATAGTACAATCATTTTTCAAGCCGAAACCTTAAAGGAATTGAGATCTTGGTTGAAAGTTTTTGCTCAAGAAAAACAAAGGGCAATTGACCATGCTCATAGTGAAGCTGCAAAGTATGCATTTGGAAAATATCCTCCACTGTTTTATGAATTTGCCTCGACTTCATTAACTTCAATTGATATGGAATTGACTAGTTCCAAAGTTGATAATGCTAACAATGATGATACTTACACAACTCTTCAGTCATCCCACTTATCTACTCTTATAGGTGGAATCCCTGAAAATTTTGATTTCAAAAATACTGGTCAGTTTAGAGAACCGGACTTGAATACTCCAGTAACTACAAGTCGCTCTAAATTAGCACTATTGGCTCACGCATTCTTGAAACCCACAGTAGTTCCGAATGCCATGACAGCAAATATATGGGGCTGTGTTAACTGGGGGATGTATTACATGAACGACAAAACTGGTGACTTCAATGGTATCAAATTCCCTAGTAATAAGCAAAATCAAAATCAAAATAACTTGACCTCTTTATCGAAACAACCTCAATACTTGGACAATTATCCAACTCATTTGAAAAATTATGATATTCAATTAAAAGCTTTATTCAGTTCAGCAGTTGATGCAAACGAATTTGTTTTGGACCACTTCACTTGTCTGTGGTCGCTCAATCCCCATCAAGAACTATCAGGTCGTTGCTTTGTCACTCTGAAGCATGCTTACTTTTACTTAAACTCCACTGGATTTGTATCACTTTTGAAAAAACCACTCTCTGATTTAGTTGCTACGGATATTAGCACAGATAAATATTGGGATGTGCTTAAAATCTATGATATAAGTGGATTGAATATGAAAGGTCGAATCTTTTTAGAAGATGGAAAAGCGATTCAAAAAAAATTAGATCTGCTGATCAACAATTTAGCAAGAGATGTTCCTGAGTCACAAGCCGGAATACTTTTAGTGCTTCAATCTTTAGAATCAGGTGAACTAAAGAAAGCTGAACTGAAAAAACAATCCAAAAGGTCTGATAAAAACCCGCAATTAAATCAAGATTCTGCTTTAGGATCATTTCAACCTTTTAGTGGTGTGATTATAGGTAATCAAAGTATGAAAACTAACTATAGGGATGAATACGGATTACTAGATGTAAGGGCATACGATGCGCCTGCTAAAGCAGTTTTCCATATCTTATGCGGAGATCATTCAACTATTTATAGAGAAGGTATTAGCATGGCCGATTATGACCAATTTATTCTCTCACCATGGTATAGGTCATATAATGCGAATCATGCTGAGATGACTAGATTTGTGGATTTTAAAATTTCCATGTCTCAAGGATTTGTTAATTTTAGAGGTACTCAAGGTCATATCCCACTAAGAATAGTTCAAAGTATTGAAGAAGTAATTGATAACAAATATTATAGAATTAGAGACATTAGAAACACTATTAGAATCTTTGGTGACTATTCATTACGAAGTGAAAGAAAAATAATTATTATTGAGACTGACGCTAAAAGCTGTAAGGTGTTATTCTATCATAAACTCACATCTTCAGGAACTTCAAAATACCTAGGGTTGGCGTCTTTGATCAAAAAGAGTGTTGAGAACTTTCAGAAGAGGGAAGTGATCTCCATAATTAAAGAACTTCAAGAAAGTGTGGATAAGTTGGGGCATCATGGGAAAATTGTAAGGGCAATTAGAACTTATGGAAATCTCAGTAAATCTGATGAGCCTTTCAAAGAAAAGGAAGAACTTTTTTTGAATATTACTTGGTCATTTATATTCAAGTATTATGCAAAATCTGTTTTGTTTCTTGTTGTTAGGATTTTGCTAAATTCAACGCATTATTCTGTTCAATTTGTCTATAGTATATTCTCAGGACTGACTATGAATAAGACTTTAACAGTGCTATTGGTTCTATCAATGTTATTTAACACATTTTTGATGGGAAGATCAACATTGTCATATTGGTATGCTAACAAGTCTGCAAAGATGGCAAACCAAGCTCGAAAAGAACTAGACATTCATAAGATGCAAAGATCAATAAGTTTGAATGATTTGGAAATCTTATCATCATATGACTACAATTCAAGCTCAATGTGCTTTAATAAATTCTTGACGTCTAGCAGTAATGATAAAACTGGTTCGATAGTGGACCGAAGATTTAGCGATACAAGGTACCAAGTTGCTGTAAAGAGAAATGAATTATTAGTAGAACTAAAAATTCTAGAAAAGGTGGAGAAGGAACTGATCACTGGATCTTATAGAAATTTCCTCTTATCTGAACTGAATTTATGCCAAATCTCTATTGATAGAATGAACGTTGATGATGATATGTTGAAAGAGTATTGTGGAAGTTGTATTGAAGAGTTTAGAAAAATTTCAACAAATACGAGTTTGCTATGAGTCCAAAGAAATATAGATTAAATGATATCATGTATGAAAAAATGATATCATGTGTGAAAAAAGGAAACCCTTGTAAGTCTAAATGAGGATATATAATGTAAAAAAGCTTGCTTTCTAAGTTAAAGCCCTCTTTTTGCTAAATTATCAGCAATATCTAAATACAATGCAATACTATCAATAGCCGGTCCATCGGCACCAGGAGTGAAAGCACTAGCAACACTCTTGAATAAGTTCGTCCAATTGATCAAGTCTAAATGATCAACATTCATCAAAGTGCCTAAATAAATGCCCCATTTTGAGGATTCAACACTCACCATGCCATCATTAGCACCAGCCTTTTCATTAATAATCGCCCAACTTTGATAAAATACATTGTACCATTTCGGTTGGAAACTTGCACCATAACTAAAGTACTGAACTCGTGGATCATTCTTCACTTTTTTATTGAATTCTTCCATATGGTACGTTGTCAATTGGTGGATACTTGGTGGTAAAGTGAAGTTTGGAATTTTTTTAGCTAGGTTAACAACGTAGTCAGCAACTTCAGATCCTCTGTGAGGTGTTGTTACCGTGGTTAAACTAACAACTTCATAATTCTTCTTCTCTAGCTCTGCAATCAGTCTTCTTGCATCAAGACCTCCAAGAGAATGAGCTATGAGATTAACTTTCAGCTTTTCACCTTTTTGTTTGAATGATTTTTTAGTGGTAGTTTTTTCGTCATTATAGATATCTTCAATAGGATTCTTTCTAATGGTATCTACGGAATGAGTAATAAAGTTGTTCAAAACTTCAGACCGTTCTTCAATACTGCCAAATCCAGGAACCTTCGCAACTAGCACGGTAGACCCTTTTTCTTGTAATGCTTCTTTGATTCCAAACCAATATTCCAGTGAAACTCCATCGTGATCAGTAATAACAAAGTCCCTCCTTGCTTCGGTTTTGTTTTGTAGTAAATTTGACAAGTAGTGGAATGAAGGGAGTACCATAAGTTTGTCAAACCCAGATAATCCATGGCATAGAATTATTGGGTATTTTGGTGCATCATACTCATCTCTACGTTTCAACTCATGGATTAGAAGTTCTTTCTTCTCCCTTGAGTGATTGATACCAAAAAATTTATCCTCTAGTTGCTGTATCTTAGACCAATAAAACCAATCCTTGAATATCTTGAGTGAATGATCTAGATAAAGTTCATCCTCTATGTCAGCCTCTTGTGTTGTTGTCTCTGCAGAAAGATTCCTTCCTGAATCCGCAATAATAAAGTTGTTCACGAAGCTATTTGTGAGCAGTGATCCTGTAAAGAATCCGGTTCCTATACTGAATAATCTAGAGTAGTTCATCATTAGTTTGTTATTATCAAAGTTGTTATAATACTTGTCATATAGCTCGTGCGACTTAAACTCAAATCTGTCAAACAGGCTCTCATCAAGTTAAGGGATATTATCTCTGTTCTGAAAAAATGACAACACTTGAGAGCAACGGCAGTAACAACAAAGATAACAGATCTATTGTTGATATGCAGTATTGTATCTTCAGTTCATAAAGTCTTGCTTTCAATACTTTTGGAGCAAAAAGATAAAAAATTTCACCTCAGCTTCTAGAAGGAAATAACGCCAAAATTGTTTCTGCAGCAACAATCTTAAATCCGAGACGAGAAATTCATTTTTTAAATGGCCATAATTAAGAATAAAGCTGTTTAACGACAGTTAAACAGGTCTCCAGCTTCACTGCCACACATCTTATCTGGGCTTTTAAGAGCTACTTGGTTGATATTTCAGTTTGAGTCTAAAAAATAGAAGGTACCAAAACCACAATACACAACGGAAGATCATTCACAAGAACATACGGTTTCAATCTGTTAGTTCTACTATCATAATGTAATATACAACATTTAGAGTAACCGAAATTTTATAAACCTCATTTGCTAGCTTTTAATATCCTCCTCGATCATTGAAGTTGCTGCTGGAATTGTAACCGACTTTCTTATAGGAGCTATCTCTATTTCTATAGTTCCCCTTCTGATCGGTGGGGTTCCTAATCTTTGGCCTTCTGTCATATTCTCTAGACCTCAACAATTTCCCATGAACCTCTTTTCTTTTATTATTCATTGAGTTACGCCAATTATCTGCTAGTTTAGAAACACTTTGACTAAAATCAACATGTATACGCCTATCATCAATTAGTACTCCATCCATTTTAAAATATGCGTTTTCACAGCTCTTCTTATCCTCGTATTCGATAAATGCGTACTGTAATGATTCTTTCGAATCCTTATCACGAATTATTTCACAAGATATGATCTTTCCAAACCTTGAAAATATAATTTTCAGATCCTCCTCCCTTGTAAGCGTGTTTAATTTACAAACGAAAAGAACATTTTCCATCGGCTTGACCTCTGCGGACGGTATATCTCCTATAATTTCTAATGTTAAAGCCTTATTTTCAGCTTCTCTCTCTCTCTTTCTACTCATTCCCTCTTCATTAGTCTCCTCATCGCCTCCATCAAGATCTATTTGTTCCAAATCATCAATTCTTATTGTGGATAGTTGTTCTTTCGATGGTTCGGGAGTGGATGGAGGGATAAGAAGGCCCTGGAGATCTTGGAATGGATCCTCTATAATATATGTACGATGAATTCTAATATCCTGTAGAGGTACATATTTGTCATCGACAATTGCTAGATTAATTTTGTCCAGAACATCAAATCCTTCTGTTACATGACCGAACACAACAACATCCAGTCCAGTTCTTCTTTCTTCAACATCAGATAACAATATACTGAGAATAGAAGTACAACAGTCATCATTGTTTTCTCCTTTTTGTACTATGAACGAAACAGTACCTTTTCTATTATTATGTAATTTGTTTTTGGTTACTTTGAAACTCTTTGATTGAGATAACCCTGCTAAGTTCCAGACACTTTGCCCTTCCCTACTAATTGGATAGAGAGGATCACCAAACTCTAATAAAAAATCTCTCTGAACATTGTATATTGGCGCAAATGTAAAATACTTGGCTTTGCAAAGCTTTAGAAAGTTTGTACTTTCTATTGGTGCAATGTGGGTATATAGATCAATTACTAGATTACCTAAAGCACTGTTAGGGATTAGACTGAAGATTGAATGGGGAGAATACTTACCTAATGATGTCTGAAGTATTACACTCATTAGTGTTTCAAATTTGCTTTTGAAGTAGCTATAACATCAGAACAAAGCATTTTCTTTGATATACTGTTTTTGTTAACAAAAAGGTTAAGAAGCCCATATAAGAATAGCGAAAATGTTCTACAATTTTGGGTTTTTTCATCTCATAGTTTTTATCAGCAGGTTTCGTATAATTCTCCACTCGCCAATTGTGAGCTTTCGACCTCCTGTACTATGTCGTTGGTATTTAGACGAGGTCTTGCTGTGGTGAGGGAAACAATACCTAAAGTCAAAGAACCAAAAATTTTGGATGTGTTGATTGTAGGCGGTGGGCCGGCTGGTTTAACTTTAGCAACAGCCCTAAAACAATCTCGCCTTGCTAAAGACTTGAAAGTATCCCTAATTGAGGGTTTCAGTCTTGAAGGTGTTAAGTCCTTCTATGATAATGTCCCTGATATTTTTACTAATAGAATCAGCTCACTCACTCCGCAGTCTATCAAGTATTTACAAAAAATTGGCAGTTGGAAGTTTATCAAAGAAGAAAGAATACAACCTTATGATTCAATTGTTGTTACCGAGGGCCTTAGTGAGGCAAGATTGAACTTTGAACATCCAGAATTAGCTACAATGTGTGAAAATATCAATCTACAATCATCTTTGTACCAAAGAATAAAAGAGCTAGAAAGTGAATCAGAGTCTGACTTTGGCTTAGATATCATTGATGACACCAAGGTAACCAGTATAACACACGACAAAGCAAACCAATGGCCTTTGGTACATTTGTCCAATGGCGAGACCTTTAAAACCAGATTATTAGTCGGGGCAGATGGGTTTAATTCTCCTGTCCGTAAGTTTTCAAATATTGAATCAAGAGGTTGGTTCTATGAAAGGTTTGGTGTTGTTGCAACTCTTAAGCTTGAATATCCCCCTTTTGCTTCCATAGGCTGGCAAAGGTTTTTGCCAAATGGTCCAATCGCTCTTCTGCCACTACCTAATGATAACGCAACTTTAGTTTGGTCACAGAGTATTGAAAACTCTGAACTCTTAACGAAAATTGATGATGAGCTATTCATTCAAATGGTAAATGCAGCTTTCTTACTAGAAGATATTGATATGAGCTATTATTATAAATGTCTAAAGGAAGGTAAAACAGAAGGACTAGTAGAAGATATACAATGGAGGATAGACCATGCAACGCAAAAATACACCGAGGATGAATTGGATGACAATTTTCCCGTCAGAGTCATTTCGATAGGTGAAAACTCAAGAGCTAGATTTCCTTTAAGGTTGTCTCATGCTGATACCTATGTCTCTGAAAGAATTGCTTTAGTTGGGGATGCTGCTCATACGACCCATCCATTAGCAGGTCAAGGGCTAAACATGGGTCAGGGTGATGTTCAATCATTGGTGAACGCTATCGAAAAGGGATTATCCAGAGGTCTCGATATTGGTAATCCATTGGTTCTAGAGCCATACTGGGCTGATAGATTCCCTGAAAACAATCTACTTCTCGGTGTTGTCGATAAGTTGCATAAATTGTACTCCAGTAGAGCGGAACCAATTGTTACATTGAGAACTTTAGGGTTGAACCTGGTGAACAAAATGGAATTTTTGAAAAGCCTCATGGTGGATAAAATATCTGGAAAATGAAATAAATACGATTTGTACATAGCCTACGCGATAAAAGCAGGTAAAAATATAGATAGGGCGTAAGATTTACGGTATAGAATTAATTACTTCTCGAAATCACGAAAACGTTTTGCATCTGAAAATTTTCCCCCAAAATTATAATAATGGAAATATTTAAGACGCTCTGATAACTTCAAATTCATGTTTCAAACCTTTTGGAACATTTATTCATTCCAAAAACTCTTTTCACTTAGAAATTCTGCAAATTGTTTCCATTAAATCCTATTAAGTCGGGGTGTTTTCCGTCTCAATCGAAAAGGAGGTAAGTTTGACATGTGATATCAACTCTTTGATTTTGTATATTAACTATCTCCCAGATTAATGACAGTAGCTAAAGATATAGTGCTTATAAATAAACTGGAGGTTCAGGCCATTACTGGTAGGGACTTTTGGAAAAGGCCCACTTTACAACCTTTGGAGATTTCAGTGAAGCTAAGAACTAACTTCAAAGCATCCAGTCAGACAGATGATTTGAAGTATTCTCTGAATTATGCTGTAATATCGAGAAATATAACTCAATACTTCGAAAAACATAGAAGCACAAACTTCGAATCATTCGACAACATTGCTAATCAAGTTTCAGAGGTTGTTCTCAATGAAAAGAAAGGTGGTGGGCATAACACCGAAGTGCTGATATCTGCTAAGAAAACTGAAATCAGAGCTGAAGAAATTCAAGTAATCATCAACAGGCAGAAATTGTTAGGCACTATCAGTAACACTGAGAATGAATATGATATTATTAATGTCAATGGAATGAAAATTGCAACCCTGATAGGGGTTTTTACGTTTGAAAGATTTCAAAAGCAATTTGTCACGTTGGATATTAGTATGAAATATGCTAATCCTGTTAATGTCTACCAAATTATTGATGAAGTAGTCACATATGTGGAGAATTCTAACTTCAAGACTGTGGAGGCTCTAATTGAATCAGTAGCGCAAATAGTCTGCCAACATGAAGTAGTGGAAGTAATCGCTAAAGTTGAGAAACCTAATGCTATTACGTTCGCTCAGGGTGTTGGTGTTCAAGTAATAAGATCTCCAGAAGACTTCAAATTTGTTGAAAAGATTGATTTTGATAACGCTGGCCAATCTTTAGCTGCGCAACAATCTTTTAACTTACCAACTGGTGATCAAAAAACTCTTACATCGGATGAGCATCTGTCGTTCATAGGCTTTGGATCTAACGTTGGAAAACAGGTTGAGAATATTATCCAAGCGATCGAGGAATTGAACTCTACTAAGGGTACAAAAGTCCTTGCGACTTCATCACTGTATGAATCAGAACCAATGTATCATTTGGACCAACCAAAATTCATTAATGGTGTACTAAAAATTTCAACTTCCTTAAACCCACAAGATCTGTTAACAAGACTGAAAGAAATTGAATATGTTTCCTTAAGAAGAGAAAAACTAATTGAGAATGGACCGAGGTCTATCGATCTAGATATCTTGCTTTACGATGATCTTGTGTTAAATGAATCAAATTTGACTATTCCCCACATAGGCATGATCGAAAGAACTTTTGTATTACAGCCATTATGTGAGCTAATATCACCAGAAGAGATACATCCAGTGACTGCCGAACCCTTTCATAACCATTTGAAACAACTCTATAACTCTCAAATTGATTACACGAAACAGAAATCCAATCTACTAAAGGTTCATGTTCCTTTAATCAACAAACACTTCCAAAGAGATTCTCCGAGAAGTTTCTCATTTGATCTTTTAAGTTATACTCATAAAACTCAGTTAATGGGGATTTTGAATACCACTCCTGACTCTTTCAGCGATGGTGGTAAAAATGCTTCAGTAGAGATTGCAATCAAAAATGCTTTACAGATGATTGATACAGGAGTTGATATTATTGATATTGGGGGTGTTTCAACAAGGCCAGGGGCTATTGCTCCAAACGAGAATGAAGAGTGGAAGCGCGTTGTTCCTATTATCCGTGCCATTAGAAATCATGAGAATGATAAATTGAGGAACGTCGTCATAAGTGTTGATACCTATAGATCACGTATTGCTTTGAATGCAGTACAAGCAGGAGCGGATATCATCAATGATATCAGTGGCGGGCTCTATGATAGTCAAATGTTTAGCGTTGTTGCTGCCACTGGTGTCCCTTATATATTAAATCACACAAGAGGCACACCTGATACCATGTCTAAGTTAAATCACTATCATGCTAATGATGACATCAATTTAATAGAGTACAATCACTCCGAGGAGAACTTCAAGGAAGAGGATGAAGTCATGTTGAATAACATATCAAGAGAGTTATGCGAACAATATCAAAAGGCTATTGAAGCTGGAGTTAAAAGGTGGCAGATCATTACAGATCCTGGTATTGGGTTTGCAAAGGATTTGAAACAAAATTTAGCGATTATTAAGGGAACTTCCTTGATAAAGACATATTCGAATTATAATGAAAATACTGGTACATATAATTCACTAGATGGATTACCTATATTGTTGGGTCCTTCTAGAAAGAAATTCATTGGAACATTAACGAATGAAAAAATTCCTGCAGAAAGAGTCTTGACTACAAGTGCAGTAATTATGTCATGTGTTGGTTACCGATCAGATATTGTTAGAGTACACGACGTCGAAGAAGTTAAAAAAGTATTATTGATTGGAGATGCTTTGTATAGGGACATTATTTAGAAAACAGAATGTTGTGGATCGTTTCATTGTAGGTAGATCTGCGGATTTAACATGTAACAGGTACAGAAAAACATTAAATACAGCAGGAAAATGTAAGTGTAGGGTAGGAAAAGAACTACTAAAAACTCACCTTTTAGTGATGCGAGTGCATCTAACACTGATAACCAATAGGCATTGACATCAACCTTACTCAAAAGTGGGATCTTGTGCAAGGTTTTGGCTGAGTTTATTTGGAGTGAAAACAGAGTCTCCGGAGATAAAATCCGATACCCAATAATATACCCTTCAATTATCGTAACATCGTAAACTAAACAATAGTAAGTAGATTCTTTCGCATAAAACTTAATCGCATCTCAGTACTGAATGGCCATACCCAGCTTTCATGAGAAAAAACCCTGTTAAATTTTTAATAAACAAACTAAATATAAACAAGAAAAGTGAAATAAGATATAAAAACAGTCGTTAAAGTTCCTTTTGATAAATCAATATGTTTCCTCAAACCCCTCACCAACATCTCTATCTTCACCTCTTAGATAAGACACGCACGCACGCATAAACAAGCAAGTATCATATGCATATTAAACAACCCCAAACAAGCAACATATACTCTTCAAACAAGACATCAAATGATCATAGGGAAATAAAGTAAAATGCATGGCTTTTAAGCTTGAGCTTCTTTGGCACAATCACGGGAGATATGGCCAGTTTCACCACAACTGTAACAAGTCTTTGCAACGTTAGATGAGAAATCACCAGCACCAGCAGCAGAGCAGTTTTTACTGGTGTGGCCCAACTTACCACAAGCATAACACTTGATAGCAGAGCTACTTTGACAATCTCTAGCAAAATGGTTTGGTAAACCACATTTGTAACAAACAGTCTTTGCAGTTCTTGGGTTGTTGAATCTTGGCTTAGCATTGGTTTGTGGTTGAGAACATGATCTAGCTAAGTGACCAAATTGACCACAGTTGTAACAACGAGATCCTTGTTGGGTGTTTTCAGTACATTGACTCTGTAAATGTTCAATGGATCCACAAAAGTAACATTTCTTAGATTCTTTTGGTTCTGTACAGTCATTAGATTCATGACCTGGTTGGTGACAGTTGTAACAAAGACGTTCGGTTTCGGTACAATCAGCAGCAATATGAGTGGTTTGACCACATTTGAAACAGGTTCTTGGGAATACAGCAGCCATCTTTGATAGGATCCTAATCTCTTCACTCTGACATGGACAAAAAATCATTCAAAAATTTTTCGGAGAGAAAAAAAAAGTATCTAATGATTAGTGTCGGAGTTACCCGTCTCCCGGACTCTTCTCCGCGAAAGCGTTCTTTGACCGGAGTTCAATTACCCTTTTCCAGGCACTTTACAAGGCAAATGCAATCCTTACATTAAAGTGTTTCAACTTTATATATTGTTGAGAAGAGGTTAGTATATTACTAGACTTGATCTTTCAATTCTAATTGAAGCTTATTCAATACTGATCATATCGGTAATGTATTTCCCGTAATCCACAGTATCTCGTAGCTTATTAATGGCTTCGGCTTCATCAATGCCTAAATCTTCACAGCATATTCTCATTGCTACTTCACATGCTAAAACGTATAAGACAAAGGAGTCCACGGACCAGAATTGTATAGTCTTATTACTGAGAGACATATTATCGATTTCTTTACCATATACATCCTTGATCATCGATGCAATTGCAGACTGTCTCTTGATACCATAGAATCCAATTGTAAATTTAGCTAATGGTAATCTATTGAATTCAAGGCTTGATAATGTTGTTGAAGAAGATTTTTTACGAATCTCTGTTGCTAAAGTGTAGTAGTGTGAACCAATTTTTGCTGATAGAATCTGTGAAATGCAGCTTAAATGGTTGTCAACCCTTTGCTTTAATTCAGTATAACCAAACTTGGCTGGATACTCAACCCCAGAATACTTCTCCCTAGCCAATCTGGTTTGTTTTAGTTGATTCTGATACTCATCAATCTCCTCGAAATTGTTCTTGAGCCCAACTTTGATATCTGCTTCAAAATCTGAAGTAGACGGAAGTTTAGTTTTGCAAATGGGTTTGGATGACCAAATGGATGCACTCTTTAACTTTGACAAGAAATTGACATCATCATTATTTTCATCTTCATGAGTCTTTTTGTTCAGATCGTTCAACTTCCTAGAAGCCTTAACGCTTGCTAGCCAAGATTCCCTTTCTTGTTCGTCGAATAGTTCTTTATTCTTTTTCAGTTTCAGAGCCCTAGCTTTTTTAGCTAGTGCTGCACGGGTGGCCTCATTTGAGTTCTTGAAAAGTATTTCATCTTCAGAATCTAATTCTGAGAGAAGTTCAGATTTTGAGTCATGCTTAACTTGTTTTGAGGAATTCTCAGATTTCGTAAAAAACTGGTCTAATGATGGGTTATTCCTCAGATTATTTGCAGCTCCGTATTTGTTTATAGGACAGGAAATGCTCTCAATTTTTTCTTGGTAAGATGTGGATTTCTTTAATAGGGAGTTCTTTCGGCTTAAAGAAACTGCTGGTTCTGGAATTGCGACAGGCTCTAGTATTTTCCGCCGTTTCAAGCTATCAGTGAATGAGTCTGACGTATTTTTCAACCTATTAAGCAAACTAGATATATCATTATTTGGCTTTTCGCCCCTGGGCTCCACCTTATTTACTTCAAACGTAGGCGAGCGGTATGATTCATGTCTCTTAAGGTCGAATTGACGTTTTCTAGTAACAGAATTCGCACCATAAAAATTATCCAACATAGGATCTTCACCGTTGATTTTACTTTCGAATGCCCTTCTTGAGCTGGTTAATACTTGTAAATTTTTCTCTCTAGGGCTATCGTTTGTATCACTTTCAGGTATAAAGGTCCCTCGTACAGGAGAACCATTGATCTTCTCTTTAAACCGTTCAGCACCCTCTCTTTTGAGCACTCTATCATTGAATTTGTTATGAGAATCAAGACTTGTAGAGCATCTCACAGGTGTGGGTGGGGAACTCATATTCTTAACCGATCCATTCTTGTTCAGAGAGCTGTAGCTCTTGATCATTGACATTTTGGGTCCATCATTTTTTTGAGCCAGCAGACTCTTTGAATGACCGGCAGTCAATGACCTTGCGGCTGAATAACTCGGTTGTGTGTATGTGTTATACTTGTAATCATTCGGCATTGACAACCGCAACTTAACTAAAGAACAATAGCTTTCTTTCTGTTTGTTTGTGTGGTTCACTGTCTACTTCGCGTAGAGAATGTTCTTCCCCAATTTGGATATTGCGCAAAACTTTGTGCCATAATACGCAAAATCCGTAACAGGAAACTGAAATGAAAGAGAACAGAAAGTTCATCTGATGTATCAATCAAAAGTCTGTTATAGAATCCATAGTACAAAGCTCACAGAAAGTTTCTCTAGAGTGTCATGTCCAAAGACAAAACGTATAGTGATCTTAGCCTGGTCCCACTTTTAGAACCTCCTGTTCCTCGAAGCTCACGATACCTTCCCGAGGTTATCACAGCTGTGTGGAATGGCCAAGGGACTAGAATAGCTTGTTCAAAAACCGATGGTTCTTTGAGAGTCTGGAAACTGACTGGATTGTCTGAGCCTACGAATAGTATGCCTTTGATAGCAACAAAGACGCATGACAAACCTATTGAGTCCATTTCTTGGAGGCCAGATAGTGATACCTTCTTAGCTACGGTTGGTAATGATAAATGGGTTAAAGTCTGGAATACAATCACAGGTCAAGTAGTCAAGCAAATTGATTCTTGCGAGGAAAGATTGTTCCTTGTGCAATATTCTGGAGACTCGAAATATATTGCAGTCGTAAGTAAAAAAAATACCGTGGTGATTATTGATGCGGTTACTTATGACATAGTACAAAAGATTCCACATACACATGATATTTTTTCAATAACTTGGAATAACTCTTCGTCATTCTTTTTCATTGGTCTGAATGACGGTACTATCCCTGTATTGATTATGAAAGACGATAAATTGGAGTTCATCCATACCCTATCTGGTCACAGATCAGCTATTAAGTGTATTAAATTTGATTACAGAGGCAACTACCTAATAGTAGGAAGCAATGAAGGCGTCGTTTCATTCTGGTCACTATCTGACTTCACAGTGGCTAAAGCAATTGGTGACATTGACCAACCCATTTACTCTGTGGATATCACAAGGGATGCCAATCATGTTGCAGTCACTTTTGAAGACGGTGAGCCAGCAAAGATATATAATATTTCTACTTTGGAAGAGAAGCATTCAGTAACGAGGTGCATTCCGGGATCATCTACATTCCCATTATTGCAATTTTGCCCAACACGAGTTGGATTTTTGTTTACCACAAAAGATGGAGATATCATCTTAACTACAAAACCAAAAAAGACTAAGAACTAGAATGGTTGATGGAAGTAAAATACGTTCATAGATTTTTTTAATGTGTTTAATCACTCGTAAAGACAACTCTTTCAATGCATTTTCATTTTCTCTATTTGTTTTTCAGTATATACACGTAAAAGAAAATGAACTCCTCTATATAATAAGAACTAAACTCTCAGACACGAGAGAACAAACACTCAGTAGCTTTGAAATATTTTCTGGAGACATGCTGTCTAATTTCTTCTCTAGATAGCCATGCATATTCTAGATTATCTGGCTTGAAAGCCCCTGAAAGAATATGTGATTTGATGATGTACTCCCTTATTAAGCCTTCTGATTGATCATTTGAATCAACTAGCTCGTTATTCTGATATTTTAGAACACTTGTTGGGGAACGCGCTACAACCCACGTATTGATAGCATCACCTCCCAATAGCCTTAATCCAACTTCTGCTGATTTATGCAATGATGTGATATTTTGCTGAGCTTCGAAAGAAGGCAGCTTCCATCCTAAATTTGGATCCTTGACCAAAAGATAAAGACTTCTAGATAGTTTTCTTTCGAGGCTCTTAAGATCATTTGATTTATCTGCTTCTGTTATTCTTGAATTTGGAACAACAGGTTTCGAAAAGTCTGACATTGTTGATTCTTCATATTCTTCTTTTGGAATTACAACTTCTTGCTTCAGTCTTCTTTCTCTATTATGCACAACGTCTGGTATACCCTTGGAGTAGTAAACGCCTGGTTGTTTCGAAACTGGACCTTTTTGAGCCTTGACAAAACGACGCTCAGACAATGACCCCTTCTTGAAGTAGTAGTAGTGTGGGAAAGTCCACATCAAACGACGCTCTAGTTCCTCCTGATAATTATAGTACAGCTTTTCAAACTCGGTCAGATCTGGTGTTACAATAGGCTGGCGAACAAGTAGCAGACCTGCTCTAATTGATTCTAGTGGTACTAATGGCGTGGATGTAGATGATACTGCTGACGAAGTTGCTGTCGAAAGACATCTTTTGAGTGCGCAACTTTTTGAAAACATTCTTTTATATATCACTGATATTAGCTAAGATACTTGACTGCCTTCATTCACAAAGTTCAAAACTCAAGATCGTCTTACCATTTTCTTACCATTTCGTTGAAAAATTTCTATGCTGTTGAAAAAACCTGTAGTTGTGGTGTTCGGTTGTTAAGTTTTGATTTTTTACCAACGAGGTTCGCGGTTTTTTGCACAGCGTCAGGTTTTCGTTTATTGACCAGTTCAAGCTAAAACTACACAGAACACAAGCCCTAAAAGTGCATGTTTCTTAGGAACAGCAGAGGTTTTTCAAGAAGAATGGCTACTATCAGTAAACCAAAGGTTTCCCAACCAAAATGGTATACTCCTGGAAATTCAAGAGCGGCTGGGCCAGTACTTAAACTATACAATACATTGACCAGAGAAAAAGAAGTGTTCACTCCAATTAACGATCGTAAAGTCACTTGGTACTGCTGTGGTCCAACAGTATATGACTCTAGTCATATGGGACATGCTCGAAATTATGTTTCAACCGACATCAATAGACGTATTTTACAAGACTACTTTGGTTACGACGTTACTTTTGTTCAAAATGTCACCGATATAGATGACAAAATTATTATTAGAGCTCGTCATAATTATTTATTTGAAAATTTTGTTAATGGATTAACCAGCGACTCTATTCCGTCTGATGTTTTAGAAAAATGCAATCTGGGCTTCGAACTCTTCGTGCAAAAGAACCTTCAGGAAGCTCCAACTGGTATACCACAGTTCATCGAGTATGCAAAGTCTGTTAATATTGCTGAAAAGCAAACTGCTGATCCAAAACTCTCAATGAACCTTAAAGCTGCTTTGCTTGCTGCTAAGGCTATCGCCAATTTCAAGTCGGTTGGGAAAGATGAATTCTTAAGCGCTGTGAAAGATGTTTTAGTTCCATTGTTAGATAAAGAGAAGGGATCCACAGTGAATGACCCAGAGATTTTCCGTACCTTACCTTCATTCTGGGAACAAAAATTTGATCAAGATATGGCTGAATTGAACGTGCTACCTCCAACGGTTACTACAAGAGTATCAGAATACGTTCCAGAAATCATTCAATTTGTTGAAAGAATCATATCTAACGGGTATGCTTACTCTACTGATGATGGATCTGTTTATTTTGATACCAATTCCTTTGATAGTGATCCGAATCATGATTATGCTAAACTGCAACCGTGGAATAAAGGTCAATCAGATTTAATTGCTGAAGGTGAAGGCTCACTAACTGCAGATGTCTCTGGGAAAAAATCTAAAAACGATTTTGCACTATGGAAAGCATCTAAACCAGGTGAACCAGAATGGGAATCACCATGGGGCAAGGGCCGTCCCGGATGGCATATCGAATGCTCTGTTATGGCAAGTGATGTTTTGGGTAAACAGATGGATATTCATTCCGGCGGTATCGATTTAGCATTCCCTCATCATGACAACGAACTAGCTCAATCTGAAGCTTGTTTCGATAATCATCAGTGGGTCAATTATTTCTTACACACTGGTCACTTGCATATCGAAGGACAAAAAATGAGTAAAAGTTTAAAAAACTTCATCACTATTCAAGAAGCTTTAAGTACATATTCATCAAGACAGTTAAGGCTAGCATTTGCATCTTCTCAATGGAATAATCAATTAGATTTCAAAGAATCTTTGTTGAATGAAGTTAGAGCCTTTGAAAGATCTACTAATAATTTCTTTCAAAATGTTCGTGCACTAAATAACGATTATAGACATAGTCTATCAACTGGTGTGATCATATCCAAAAAACTGAATGTTGCCGAAAAGCAGCTTCTTAAAGATTTAGATGAAACCAAAAACAACGTTCATTTAGCATTCTGTGATAATCTTTCAACCCCAGAAGCTATTAAGTCCTTATCTCAACTAATTAGCAAAACCAATACATACATTATCGCATCTAGTACTGACTTGGTGATTGATCCTGTTTTGCAAGTCACCTACTGGATCACCAGAATTTTGGAAACATTGGGGTTCCCGTCTCGTTCCGATAAATTAGGTTGGGCAGATATAGATGATAAATCCAACAGTGGTAACTCTGTCGAGGAGGTTTCATTACCCTTTGTCAAAGCCTTATCTTCTTTTAGAGATGAGGTCCGTGCATTGGCTATTGCTAAAGCTCCATATGGCGATTTTTTAGCTTCAAGTGATAAGATCCGTGACTCCAAACTTTTGCAATTAGGTGTTTCATTGGATGATCGAATTGCTGGACAGCCTGCTCTCGTGAAATTTTTAAACGAAAGTGAAAAGTCTGAACTGATCAAAATTCAAGCGGAAAAGGAGAAAAGAGAGGAGGAGAAAAGGTTGAAAAAAATAGAGCAGTTAAAACTAAAAGAAAAGCAAGAAAAAGAAAAATTAGCTAAAGCCAAGATACATCCATCGGAATTGTTCAAGACAGAAGAATATTCTGAATGGGATGAAAATGGGTTACCAACTAAAGACAGGGCTGGTGAAGATGTCTCTAAAAGTATGAAAAAGAAACTTCAAAAGCTTTATGACCAGCAAAAGAAATTGCACGACGAGTACTTGAAGTCAAGTACTACTTGAATATATATTTTACGGAAGCTGAAATTAATTCAAAAGAAAGAACGATAGATCTTTGTAAATATATAGAGACCGTTAATTTAGTATTTCCTAATAAAGTAATAATCCTTACCCGCTTTGCACATGCCACCCTTAAAAAGCAAAAAGCTCGAAAAAATTGGACAGCGTCATCAACAAATCCCTCTTCTGATGCTAACTGAACAATTTATTTTGCTTAATTCTTAAGATTCATTCTCTACTGGGTCGGAACTTGTTGTACTTCTTGTATTCAAATAAAAGGTTAGAAAGCGGTTGTACTTGTACCATCTTACTAGCATCAAAGAAATCAACTCATAGTAAGGAAGTAAATTTAATCAAAAAAAAGTAAAGCAATAAAACAGAGGCTCACTCATTCAAGTCAATTGTAACACATAAGAATTATCATATTTTAAAATGTCCATTGTCCAAAACTTTGTAGATGTTTTGGAGGAATTAAAAGGTGTTAAATCCGGTATCTCTGGTAAGCGTATTAAAGAACTCACAGAACTTGCAAATAACAATGTTGGTGTAAGTATTTCATAAGCTATTCATATCTGCTCTTTGCCACTTAATGAAAACTTAACCTTAGAGTAACAAATTTAAACCATTCACAGTAATAAACTAACAATACATTATAGCTATCGTCTCAATTCGTTGATAAAACGTTTGAGTACTTGAAAACAACTAAGGAAACCCACAGATTGGGTGCTTTATACGTGATCGATTCCATTGCGAGATCCTATCAAGGTAAGGCTTCAGGATTAGGTGAAACTGTAAATTCAAGCGCTGCTGAAGGCACTTTTGCAGGTGCGTTGTACAAGTTCGATAACTTAATTGTGGATGCTCTTACCTTATCACTAGATGTTGCAAGTTCTGAACAAAAGGAGAAGATTTCTAGATTGATTGATATTTGGAAGAGCTCTTCTACATTTGATTCTGCTCATCTTGATCAGATCAAAGAAAAATATTTCGGCCAAGCTCCTAAAAAGCCTGAATCCTCAGCTCCAGCTACCTCTGCTGATGATATTTTGAAAAACTTAGCTTTATTACAAGGTAATAATCCGGTTAGTTCCCAGTCCTCCGCGCAAACCTTTGCTCCTACTACTGCTACTAATGCTGCACCTCCGTTACCAGCCATTCCAGGTTTGCCTGCTGATCCACAAGCAGCTATTATGGCTATGCTAGCCCAAATGCAGAGTAATGGGCAACTTCCAGCGGTTCAACAACAGCAGCAGCAGCAACAACAACAACAACAACAACCTCTGTATCAAGAAAGATCCGAAAGATCAACTTCTGGATCTCGTTATGATGCAAATGGAGCTTTGTCTCAAGAGGAGGCCTTCAGAAAGTTTAGAGGTAATGGGTCTGGTGATAGGGAATCCAGAGGTGGTGGATTTAGTCGTCGTAATAGATCCAGATCTCCTCAAAGAAAAGAAGTCAAAAAAGACGTTCCTCCTGCGGGTCATGTCTATGGTGAAAGAAATGTCCCAGGTACTGCTCATTATAGAGAAAGACATGTTGATTACGATCCAAATATGCCTAGCAATTCTATTAAAGTGTTAAGTCGTACTTTATTTATAGGTGGTGTTCCAAGTTATATGACTCAGGAAGAGCTAAAATCTGTTTTAAGACCATTCGCCGAAGTTCAGAGTGTTATATTGAATAGCGAACGTAAGCATGCCTTTGTTAAATCGTATTCAAGGCAGGAGGCTGAAAATGTTATCGCTAACTTTAATAAAAGTACAACCTTATCCTTAAGAGTCCGTTGGGGTGTTGGATTTGGCCCCCGTGATTGTTGTGATTACCAGCACGGTATAAGTATTATTCCAATTGATAGATTAACTGATGCTGACAAACGTTGGGTCAATGCTGCTGAATGGGGTGGTGTAGGTATGGATAAGCCATTACAACCTAACTTAGTAATGGAAGAACCTGATATTGAAATTGGTGAGGGTGTTTCGTCGAAGGCTATCTCCAAAAAAATGCCAACTGATGGGTCAAGAAACGGACCAAGATCTACGAAACCAGGTGAGCCTGATGATCAATATACTGATCCATTAAACCAAGCTAATTTACCTTCCTTTATGCAACTTCAAAACAACAGAGCAAACCCCTTGGCTGGACTATTTGGTGCTCAAGGGGGTCCTTCATCTGCACCACCTCCGCCTACTGCTGCTCCAGTGGCTGCTGCTCCAGCAGATGCCAATGCTCAATTAGCACAATTGATGGCCATGTTGAAAAATCAAAACCAATAATTTAAGGTATAGTTGGTCATATATTAGTTGCGTAAAATGTATTTGTATTTGATTAACATGGAACATTAATTATCTTCAACTTGTAGAATAAACAGAACGCCTAGGTTTTGTTCTCCCTAATAAAAGTGACAGCTATTTCTATTTATCTTCCCTCGCAAAAATTGCGCGCGATTCTGCAATTAATTCATCGAAAGTAGATTAAGAAGATCAAACAGCTCCCAATTGAGAGGTTGACGAACACTTTAAATCTCACTTGAAATGTATGTTCTCCTTATGATACCGATCATTGAACCCATACTAACATTCCCCGCTCAGGTCTTCTGTCTATAAAGTAAGCAAATTACCAATGGCGGTGCGATCCAATAACTAACAAAAAGCAGCTCTCAATCTCAGGTGTAAGATCTTTCGATTCACATGGATCAGAGACCATTGAGTTCGGAAAACCCTTAACATTGATTGTTGGTCCTAATGGGACCGGTAAAACAGTGAGTTCAGCCTTCTTATCCAGATAGCACACGTATTAACAGTTAATAGACTATCATTGAGGCTCTCAAATACTCTGCAACTGGGATGTTGCCACCTAACAGCAGAGGTGGAGCCTTCGTTCACGATCCAAGTATGTCTGGTGAAAGAGAAGTCAAAGGTGAAGTAAAGCTCGCATTTCAAAGTGTTACTGGAAATTCTATTATCTGTACAAGAAGCATGCAAGTTGTTAACAAAGATGGTACACTAAGTTTCAGCACACTCGAAGGACAATTATTACAAGTGAATAGAGGTGAAAGGACTACATTGAGTACAAAATGTGCTGAGTTGGATGATATGGTTCCAAGGAATCTAGGCACCCCAAAGGCTATTTTAGACTCTGTGATATTTTGCCATCAAGAAGAAAGTCTATGGCCACTATCAGAGCCTGCCAATTTGAAGAAAAAATTCGACGAGATATTCGAAGCTTTGAAGTTTACTAAAGCTCTAGATAACTTGAAAACTATAAAAAAAGATATGACTGTTGAGATTAAATTATTAGATCAATCAGTTAAACACCTTAAGCAAGATAAAGATAAGGCCGATCGCCAGAGATCAATCCTGAAAGAACAGGAAGAATTGATTGAGTTATATGATAATGATTCAGAAGAACTGAAAATCCAGATCACAGAGAAAAACAGGGAATTAAACAAACTGTTCAAATCTAACCAGGAATTCCAAAAGGTTTTGTCACGTCTGGAATCTATGAGACATGAGCAAAGATCTCTAAATCAACAAATTGCAAGAATCCAGGATTCTTGTAAATTACTACCGGACTCTAATGAAGAACTTAATAATAGAATATCAAACTTTCAACAAATTGTCAACGAATGCTCGAGAAATGTGGAACAAATGAAACAATTACTGAACGATAAACACCAATCATTAAGGAATTTAAGAGATGAACACAGCTCTATAATAAGGGAAGAAGGTCAGCTTAGAGCAAAGGAAACTGAGTTCGAATCAAACTTGCTGTCACGTAAAGAACTTACCAATGAGATTGTTAAAAATTTTGATATATCCTTTAATAGTGACAATTTTGCTGAAATTGAGGAGGAACTAAGTAGTATTTTACACATTAGACGTTCTGAGCTGGAGAAGTCTGAAAAAGAAGCTCAAGAGAGTGAAGCAAAAGTCGAAAAATTGATTAAAGATACTTCAGACTCAAAGTTGAAAGAAGTTCAACATAAGCAGTACGCATTAACTGATATCAATGTACTTGAATCTGAGATGAAAGACATTCAATCTAGGTTAAATCACCTAGATGTTAATGAAGGAAATATTGAATATGAGAAGTCCTCCTTAGAAGACTTGGAGGAAAGATTGAGGTCTTTCAAGCAAAACAACTATCTTGAAAATCTAACTAAAGAAGTCAAATCTCAAAACACCGAAATAAACAAACTTGAAAGCGAATTAGAGTCTATCTTACATGATATTTCTCAAACCCATAAGCAATCTGATGCACACGCCAAAATTTCTCTATTGAGTGACGAAGTCAAATTCAAGGAGAAAGCTCTAGATAGGCTTCTCACTACAAATAAAGAG
The DNA here is from genome assembly GCA_003706765.3 of Xingzhongia hampshirensis. NCBI lineage: Eukaryota > Fungi > Ascomycota > Saccharomycetes > Phaffomycetales > Wickerhamomycetaceae > Xingzhongia > Xingzhongia hampshirensis. The sequence goes on along the minus strand of PPXL03000005.1, from coordinate 570,076 downwards.
TCTCTTCAAAGTCATGAAATCAATTTTGATGCTCTACTGGAGTCATATAACACTAAATTAAAAAACAAAAATGAGCATCTGGTAGATCTACAGAATGCAGTGAATGAGCGGAAACTGGATTACTCTAGTCACCAGTCATCCTTGAAATACAAGAAAGATAGTATTCAAAATCTCAAATCAACTGTTGATCAATCAGTGGCTAAGTTTAATGAAGTTCTTGATGGCTACACGATTGATGAATATGAGGAACAAGTCAAAGAAGCTGAAGAGGACTACAAGATTGCATTCGAAAACTTGAAAATGCAAACTACAACGTTGGAGTACAATGAGCAAGCGGTTAAGTTTGCTAAACAAGAAGAATGTTGTTACTTATGTATGAGAAAATTCGATGAACAGTTAGAATTGACCGGCTTCATTAAGGCAATTGAGGCTAAAATTGGATCAACTGATCAAGTCAAAGATAATCTAGAAGAAGCTGAAAATTATCTCAATCAATTGAGATCATTGTCATCTGTTGTTGAAAATATCAAAACTTCTGAAGCGAAAGTCAAGGAACTAAATGCTGATGTTGAAGTCGAAACCCAACTATTAAGTAAGCTCAGTAATAGTCTCACTATCGAAGAACAAAGGATAAATGAAATAAAGAAAGAGCTTTCTCAATTAGAAGGCTTAAGGAACGTAATTAACGATATTTCGAGATTGGAACTTGATCTAAATAGTTTGAAATCCCAATTAAACACTAGAACACAAGAATTAAGTGATTACGGATTTTCTGCTAAAAGTCTTGATGAATTGCAATCATCTCATGATATTAAAGCCAATCAAATCAAAGCTTTACGCAAGTCCGTCAGAGACTTACAAGAGGAAAAAGATAATAAACAGAGAGAATTTACCTTTTTGGAGGGAAATGTGAAGGACAAAAGATTGAGAATTAGTAACATGGAACGGTCCCTTATTCAAAGAGATAATTTATTGAAGTCTCTTGAGACAAGTAAAATCAAAGTTTCAAGCTTGAAAGAAGCATCTGGTAGATCAACGGAAATCATTGAAGGGTTTGATAAAGAACTCAATTCTTTGAATGGAGAACTGGTTTTGCTTAAAGGTCAAAATCTCCAGAAATTATCTAAATTGAGGTCAAACTTGAACTCAATCACTGATACTTTGGATATGCTAGTAGGATATAACTCTAAGATAGCTGAATACAACCAGTATACTGCTGCTCAATTACAAAAGTGTCAAGAAAGAATCGAATCTGCAACTAAAGCCATTTACACCATGGAGAATGAAATTGATGCTATATCTAATACAATAAATGAAGAAGAGCTGCGTCTTGCTGACACTAATAGTGAGGAGAATAATCTTAGAGCTAATCTAGATTTACGAGATTTGCAGAATAGGCTGACAGAGTTAGAAAGCGATGTACAAGCTATGAACATTCAAAATGCAGAAGCTGAACGTGATAGATATGAAAAACTATCAAGTTCTTTGAGTTCAGAATTAGCAGAATTATCAGGAGCTCTCGCTAGTAAGAAAGGTGAAGTTCATCAATTGAAGAAGCGTGTAGAACAATTGGAGGAAGAGCTAAGTACGGAATATAATGGAATAGAAGCTAATTATAGAGCAGAATGGACTAGATTGCAAACTAGAACCGTCGTATCTAATGATATTGGAACTTATTCAAAGGCTCTTGATAATGCTATTATGAGTTATCATTCTTTGAAAATGAAAGAAATCAACAGAATCATAGATGAACTTTGGAAAAGTACTTATAGTGGCACCGATGTTGATACTATAAAAATTAGGAGTGATCAAAGTGGAAAAGGAAAGAAGTCTTATAATTATCGTGTTGTCATGATCAAACAGGATGTTGAGTTAGATATGAGAGGAAGGTGCTCTGCAGGACAAAAAGTTTTAGCATGCATAATCATCAGATTAGCATTAAGTGAATGTTTTGGAACCAATTGTGGAGTTATTGCATTGGATGAGCCTACTACTAATTTAGATGCTGAGAACATTGAATCGCTAGCAAGATCATTAAGTCGCATTATTGATCATAGAAAAGCACAAAGAAACTTTCAATTAATTGTCATTACTCATGATCAACAGTTCTTGAGCTCAATGGGTGCTTCAAAATATACTGATCATTTCTTCAAATTGAAGAGAGGTGAGAATCAAAGCTCTCAAATTGAATGGGTTGATATTCGTGAAGCTTCGGATGACTGAAACCAGTACACATATTTCATAACTCACTATTAATGCATAGCCTATATATATATATATATATGTATATATAATTATTACTTCTTCGAGTGTAGGGTTTCTTGAACTAGTTTTCTATAGTGAATTTGCCTCTGGGCTATATCATTCATAATGTCATATTTTATATTCAACAATGCGTCAAGTTCAGAAGTCTGAGGTGGTGTGACTACAGTTCCCGCTCTTCCAAATTTCTGAACAACATCTTGAGCAGGAATCCTATGTTTAGTTGAGAAGGCCAGATAGCACGCGCCTCTTACACCAGCTAGATCGGGGTCAGTTTTGCTTATTTCAACTGCTAACCGTGTGACCCTTGATATAAGCTCGATTAATCTTTTATTTTTAGCTTGACTCCCACATATCACAATCTTTCCAATATCATGTTCACTCATTAATGACAACACTTGTTTTGTTTCAAATGCTAAGAATTCTAAGATACATATATATTTGAGTACCAAATTATTCAATGAAATATCAGTGGATTCTCCGATGAAAGCACCACGCATTGCTGCATCTGAATATGGCGTTCTGTTTCCGGATAGATCTCCGTAAAGGAACATGTTTTTTGCTTCAAAATGGATCGAGTTGCCCATAACTTTCTCCCTATCTGTGATCAGGGATTCCAAAGCATCAAATGGATTTTCACCCATGTCTCGAAGCTCTTCATAAGCAGGATGGGTCTCAAAAAGATGCTCAATGAGTTTCCCTGTAGTTGCCTGACCACCCTCAGAAACTAGTATATCTTTAATAAGTCTGTCAAACGGCCCCCAAATTCCTGCAACTGGCTCTGATGAATGATGACCAACAATGTAACAAGTAGAAGTACCCGCAACCATAGTCAATTTTCCTTCAACTTCATTACCAACAGCCCCCATCCATCCTCCATAAGAGTCAATTAGGCCCTGACCAACGTCATATAGAGAGCCCCCAATATAGGTACCAGCGTATTGCAAAGTGGAATAGTTCTCATTATATTCCTTTTCTAGTTTTCCAATTGCGCTGAACATATTTCTAGAAACTCTATACAATCCCATTTTATCCAGATATTCTTTGCTCCAGCCCTTCAGTTGCCCATCAATCCCTATGTTAGACTGTGTATTTCCACAATAATTATGTTCAATTTCAGTCCCTCCACCAATTTCGTAAGTCAAATAATCATGCAAGTCAAAGAATACTAAGTCATCAATATCATCTTCTGGAGCGTGATCTAGCATGTATTTAACTTTTGGGATTATCATTTCTTCATTCATCGACCCTCCATAATGCTGAAGTACTGAAGAATTTTTCAATGCCTCGTTGATGTATTTGGTTTCTTCTTGTGCTCTTGTGTCCATCCAAAATATGACATTCTGATCTGGTAGCTCAAAGCTATAGTCAGCCGGATAAGGAACCAACGATCCATCTGGAATCCTCTTCATAACCACTAATGAGCAAGTAGCAGCCACTACGAGTGATGATATATGATAATTTTTCAGGGCACTGTTCTCGCAGATTCTGAATGCTTTCAAGATCTCAGCAGAGCTTTGTGTAACAAAACGATGATCTTTTTCAGAGGTGTGATATGTGATTGGAGAGCGCTCAACAAACACAACTTCCCCTGTGTCATCCATGAGCCCAATCCTCACAGCTGATGATCCTACATCAACACCAGCATAATAATATTTCTCCATGTTTATCCATTTAGAAGATATAATGACAGAAACGCAAGCTGAAAAGCTTATTTTTATTAGTACTTGTGATGATATAATGGAACAAGAAAGGAATTCCTAAGTCCGATTTCCGCAACACAATAAAATAACTGAACAATAAGGTAAATGACTTGTTTGCTCAACAAGTACAACAAAGAAACTACACAGCCAATATACGCTGTGTGTTTTCGGATCTAGCTCAAGTTTCCTCCGTCAATTAGTTACCGAATCTTTTGAACTCTTGTCTCTTCGCTTTTGAAAACTATACTGCCAGTGTATATCCGCTTTAAGCACTATTCGCCATTATTATTCTTTTTCAGAGATTTTATTGATCTAAATCAAAACAGATCCTTCAAGCATCTTATATTGGCAAATGTCTCGTATATTGGTTGATGAGAGCATTGACCGCTTGTCGATTGTCTCTTCCATTGATGAAACCGAAGAAAGGCCTTCCAACACTGATCGAGAGCAAAGCTCTCCTTCACTAGACAGCGATTTGGAACTGAGCTCAGAGACTGCAGCTTCGTTAATTGGCGGTTCTAGAGTGACATCTCATCTCCGGAATGGACAGAATAAAGAGAGCCATTTGGATCATGAGGATGTTACACAGAGAGACTTGGAACATAAGAAGTTCAAGAATGATCATAATATATTTACTTTTAGTTTACCTTTCGGTGGTAACCCTATGTCATTTTTACCTTCTTTCAAGCATTTCAAGTATAATTTACCCCTAATTGGAAGCAATGATTCAGATGATGACTTCGAGATTGATACTTCAAAAAAAGATATCAAACATAAGCTCGAGAGACAGGAATCAATTAGTACATTAGAGGAGGCCTTCTTTTTTAAGAACCTTAAGGGAGCTGATAATTCTCGGCTTCGTGCAATGAAAAAAGCTCTTAAACCAAGTCTAAGTCTTGTTTCTCTATTAGACGATGATAAAAAGAAGCAAGTTTCCGTCTGGGATGAGATTGATGGAGATATAGTCATATTGGGTGGTTACAGAGGAAGTATATTAAGAGATGCGCACACTAAAAGAAGAGTGTGGATACCTATACGGGCTGGTTTCAATATCAGAAAGATCAATCTACTCATAGGTCCCACTGATGAAGACGAAGAACTTGCTCAAAAGGAGATATATCCTGATGGAATGATGACGCACGTTGGTCCAGTTGATGTGTCTAGGAAGCTTTTACAGAAACTTGCGAACAATAAAACTAAAATTCATAACTATGGCTATGATTGGAGACTTTCTTCGGACATAAATTCTGAAAACCTACATCAGTTTTTATCTACATTAGATTCTAATAAAAAAGGTGGCAAGGGTGCGCTTGTGATTGCTCATAGCATGGGTGGCCTTATAGCTCATCATGCTTTACAAAAGGACCCTTCTTTATTCAGAGGATTGATTTATGTTGGTGTTCCAGCTATGTGCCCGAATATTCTGGGTCCTGTTCGATTTGGTGATCAGGTTCTATTTAATAATAAAATTTTAACTCCCGAGGTTAACTTCTTTATGAGATCAAGCTTTGTGTTCCTTCCAACTGACGGTCGTTGTTGGATCAATAAAAAGACACATGAACAATATAACCTGGATTACTTTGATGTAAACACATGGATCGAATATGGTCTATCTCCACTAGTTTCGAAAGATAGACTTGCACAATCCCAAAGAAGAAAATCATTATCACAAGACAGACAAACATCTAATAAGTCATCTCAACTTCTTAATGTTAATCTAGATATGAAGCGTTCTTTATCAATAAGTGGATCAAAACAAGAAGAGTTTATAACTTCATTTGAAGATTCAGTGAAATATTTGGAGAGAACTTTGAGGAGAACAAAAACATTCTTAGATGAATTAGAGTATGATAAGACCAAAACTTATCCTCCATTAGCAATTGTTTATGGTAATGAAGTTCCTACAGTTCGTGGTGGTCGAGTGAGGAGTCGGGAAGATATTAAGAGAGGGATTTATGATGATTTCTATTACGGTCATGGTGATGGAGTAGTTCATCACAAATGGCTCATGCCAGAAAGAAGGAATTTTCCTGTAGTAGCTAAGGTTGCCAGCCCTGAAGGCCACACATCCCTCCTGACCGATATGCATGCTATGGGTGATGCTATAAGTGCCATTCTACTGGATGAAAGAGCAAGAGAAAATCAAGCTAAAGCAGCGAATACTTCTTTGAAAAGCATTTGAAGTTGTCACTAGACGCTGCAAGACACTAAGATCCTCTTCATTCCCCTACGATGAATTGGTGTGCATACACAGATTACATTAAATCGATACACATATATCAAATAGTAATTTATGCGTCTACACTAGAAGTTTCATATATACTAGAGCGCGCATTGACAGATCTGTATTTATTTTGATATCCTTTGTACAAATTACTTGTCTTTTTGACTCATTGATCCTCTAAATCGTAGTACTTGACTTTCAACCACAAGCTACAGGCGTTACACTGTAGAATAATTTCGTATCCACCCATCCCATCTTCAGTACCATTTGCTTCTAAATCATCTTCATTTAACTCAAAACCTTCCTGGGTCCTACATCTTGGACAGTCTCTCTTGAAAAGTAAAAATCCATTATTATCTTCATCGTAATCCTCCACACAATTGAAATCGTCTAATGAAAAGATATCAAGACCTTCTCCGCTGCTTATCAGTCCATTTTTCTTGAACATTTGTATGAGGTCATTATCGTACTCTCTCCTCTCTACTTCGTTCGAAAGAATTTGGTAAGCTTCTTTTAGTCTGGGAATTATGTCAGTCTGTACTAACTGTTTCGTTTTATCTGGATGAGTATTGAGTAGTTTTTCTTTGTATGCAGCTTTTATCTCCTGCAGAGATGCATTCTGTGATACTCCAAGGAGCTCATAATAGCTTTTAGTATGAATGACACTCATATAAACCTAAGTCCAAATTAGTCCTATATGATAGAATAAGAAATTTCTCCGTAGATTGTATTAGCTTTCATGAATTCCGGCTCATCTCTCAAATTAGGAAAAATCCGATTTTTTCTTCAAAATTTTTTTTTAAGGCACTTTTAAAGAGACACAGTTATTAATTCTTTTATTAGCTTTTACTTTTTCAGGTCTTGTTATATATTATGGCTGATGAAAACAGAATTAGAGAAGAGCATTCTGAGCTCCGTATCTCTTCATACTCGGAAGAAGGTGGCATAGCAGTTGGTGCGTTCTTTAATGGGTTCAATGCACCAGCAGATGTTCAATTCGATCTATACAAAAACAAAAGTTCTGGAGCTGTGATATTCCATGGGGAGAATCAAAGGTTGGATTATGATGGTGAATCTGCTGGTGATAGCCCGGATGAGTATGCTGTTGCTGTTTATGATCCTGTCAACAGATCTGTAGACTTATATAAAGCACCTGTACTGCTAGGATCTGTTACATCAAAGGTACACAAAAAACGTAAGGGTCCTTTCGTCAAACAAAGTGAAGTTCGTGCTAATATTCAAAGAAATGCTTTAGGGGAGGCTTTCGGTACCAAAAAGGCGAAGAAAGCAATCTCTGATCTAGAAAGAAATCGTATAGATGCAGAAAAACTTGAAAGTGCACAAGCTGATATTATTGATACTGTTAAGCTTAGTACTGAAACTTTGCCAACAAGAGATGAACTTACAGAAACTGTTCTCAATGACAGACCAACTCCTTATGCTAATGTGGATGCAACATCGGTTGAGGATGTCTATCCAATCACAAATATTATACCGAAAAGAGAATTACAATTTGTTCGTACTGGTCCAATTTTCAACGAAACTGATGCTGCCCAAAAGAATAAACTCATGCCTTACCAAGAATCCCCATACATTCAGCAACAACTTTCCTCATCAAAAAGCGAGTCTCAGCTACAACTCATTTACTATGCTTCTTTACTCCTCGGTGTTTTCCAAAACAGGCGTATTTCTAACAAAGCTTCACTAAGTGCTGAGTTGAACAACCCTCCAGAACTCTTAGTTGATGGCATATTAGAGCGGTTTACGATTTCCAGACCAAGTCAGTTTGGTCGTTCGAAAGATAGAGGATTCACTATTGACCCACATCATGAAGATAAATTACTATGCTACTTATTAGCCATCATCTTACATATCAATAACTTCCATGTAGAAGTCAGTCCTCTGGCTCAAGAACTATCACTGAAGCCTTCAAGGCTCGTTAGTCTATTCAAGGCACTCGGTGCTACTGTCAAGTCTGCAACTGTTGCTGAAGCTGAAGCATTCGGAATTCCTAAAGCTGCTGCTGCGTCTTACAAAATTGCGTCTTTGAAAGTCCCATTTAAATTGCCACAAATGACCAGAAGAGGTAGGAAGAATTAGAGATCACTCTGGTATGAATAACTTTCTAAACTGCCTTATAATAAACCTTTTATAGAACGCTTCTAGTGCAGATTTAGAGTTAGTAGTTAAGAGTCTATTTATGTGGCCTAACCAGTAATGTAAAAACCAGCGATTTCAAAAGAAAGAAATGATCGAGTTTGAGCTTCAACAAATTTATTACAGACCATATATGATTGAAGAGGAGGAACTGTGAGTAAACCAGTCAGTATCATTAGTTTTAGCACTAACATCCATAGAAAAATCACTGAAAACGCCCTTCTGGGTCTTGCAGATATCGAAGATGAAATGGAGGCAGCTGAAAAAGCAGCTGGTGAGTTAACCATGTTGTTCTAATCATCGTGAATACTATTCAACTAACGTTTTCAGAAATCGCTCGTTTGAAAATGGTTTCTAAAATATTCAAAAAAAGAAGTGGGCATATTCAGAATCTTACGAGATTCTGGCATGTAGTGTTGTCTCAACATCCAGAATTTGCTGAGTATATCAGATCGCAAGACTTCAAGTATCTCGAACTGATTAAAGATATATATGTTTCCTGGGATGTTGCAGAATCTAAGGATGATTCTTTGGATCCTGGAAATTTCAAAATAATGTTCACTTTTGAAGGACTTGATCACGACTTCCCAGCGCAAACAGTTACTAAAGTCTTCAGAGTAAAACAGATCGATCCTGAAGAATTAGCTCTTCAAAAAAAATCAAAAACCCTCAGCGATGACGAAGACAGCTTTGCAGAAGATACAGAAAGACTAGTATCTGAAAAAGTTGACATAATCTGGCCGAGAGCCTATGATTCAATCAATCCCTCAAAAATTGAAGACAAGAAATCAGTAGAGGGTAAAAAAAACTATAGAACTGGTATGAAAAGCTTTTTTGGCTGGTTCAAATGGACAGGCTTGAAACCAAAGAAAGAATTTCCGAATGGTGATGATCTAGCAAGATTATTTGCAGATGACTTGTTTCCAAATGCAGTTAAGTACTACACAGAAGCCCAACGAGATGGTCTTGAGGAGGAGATAGACTCAGATGCTAGTGAGCCTTTAGATTTTAGCGATGAGGAGCCATCAAGAGGAACCAAAAGAAATCATAAAGAGAGTGAATGAATCTTACAATCAAATAATACGAACCTATTGTTTAAATTAGTTAGTTTGAAACAGATTAACATGTTTCTATTTTGTAGTCGTGTTTATATACATATATCGAATCAGTTTGAATCAAAGACGATCGTCCTCTGCTTCAGTTAAGTCACCGTCATCTAAAATATCGGAGTCTTCAATATCAGTACGATCATCTATCAGTTCTTCGTTCCGTAGATCAGAGTATGCTGCTTGGGATGAAGTGTGACCTAAGGAATGGTCATCCAGTGAAATTGTTCTTCTGACAAACCTTTCTTGTATGAAATTGAAGCCTTCTTTGAGAAATTCCATTGAGTTTTTAGCAGCTTGAGAAAGAGAAGAAATAGTAGTAACAACAACAAAACCTGTGATAGAAGAAATCTTGTTTAGGGTGCTTGAATTATCAAACTCATATTCTTGCTCTTCCCCTAGCTTAATTTGGCCATACTTACCAACATAGTGATGATAAATCACATATAATATAATTGAGGCACCTGAAATTGGGAAGAAAATAACCAGAAACAAAGAAAATCCTGTTAAACCTTTGTGATGAAGCTTAAATTCTTCTTCTTTTCCTGGGCATGGTTGTGCTTCAACTTTATCAAATTCATGGCCGCCAACGCAAGTAGATAGCGGAATTTTTCTGTAACCTGTTGGCAGCCAGTATTCATCAGCTCCAATTTCTTTACAGACTTTAGAGTGATCTGGTGGATTATATCCTTCCACTAACTTGCATTCACCATTATTGTCACGGAAATAATTGAAATCACATTCATAATCCTGTCTCGTACAGGCACAGTTACGTATAGACTTATGAGGCGTATCTAACTTTTCGCCAATGTAACAATCTTTGCCCGGGATTTTTCTATAATACTGAGCTTCACCGCCAAACAAGCAATTATCAGCTTGGTGTGGGTGTTTAGGAGTCCATAAATCAAAATCATCAGTGTCTGGGTTAGACAAATCCAAGTTACATTTTCTCTTCAATAATTGGGAGAAATCAACCTGATAAACTGTAGATTTATCACCTTTGTGTGAATGTAATTTAGTGAATATCAAAAACTTTCTTGAATCATCCGATGGAACAGTAGAAATGTCACTAACAGAAACCAAGTCGTCAGAAAACTTAAAGTCGTTCCAAGTTTCTCCTTCATCCAAAGAGTACGAAATAGTATCAGTAGAGTCTTGTCCATTAACCAAGACTATAATAGAGCCCTGATCACCGTACTCCCACTGATAAACTCCTTTCCGAACTTCCTTCCAAGTAACACCACCATCCCTAGTCAAAAAAGTGTTGCCACCTAAGTAAGAACCTAAATATTCGCCTACATTACCAACCGCAACCATCATACCAACCGCAGAGCCAGACGAGAAGGTATCCCTGTAGTCAGCTCTTTCTGTGTAGCCATGTAAATGCAAAGCACATTCTTCAATTGACTTACCATTACATTCATATTTTTTTCCAGTAGAGTCAACAGCAGGTGGCTGTAAATAATCCCAATCGGCGCCATCATTATGTGTTATCAAAGTCTTAACCTTCTTTCTCGAACCTTCTTTAGCCTGACCTGGATTGGAGACAGAATTAATAACAGCAACACCCTCCAAATTCTCCATTTGTTCGAAATCGACATAGCCAGCATTATCCCTATTAACATATGGATGAGAGGTAACATAAGAGGTACCGTTGGAGTTAGATTTCAGTAGGGTGCCATATTCAGTTCCAGATCTCGGGTTTGTAGTTACATGTAAGAAAACAGCGTGAGATTGAGCTGATAGGACAGTGTATGCCTGTTGTTTATCCACACGAATGTTAGAAGGAAACAACGCATCACTCCAAACCTTACCATTAACAGAAACATGAGCCTTTAAGGAGTTATCAGATTCAGCAGTAGCAGCCACTAAGTAATCGCCTTCTTGTACAAACCCAATGACATTCTTCAATGGCGTCAGAGAATGCTTGAAAAAGTCCTCGGTAACAATTAATTCTGAAGAATGAACAGTATTCTGATTTTCTTCTCTAGTACAGATAATCAATTGTTCATCAGTTGGTTCTAAGAGATGACCAATAAACTGACAAGTCTTAACATGTTCAGCAAGTTTCGCAAATCTCTTACCATATGATTTAGTATAATAAGTGATAGTTCTACAGGAGCCTTGAACAGAAGCATGATCACAGCCCAATTGCCCAACTAGAATAAACCAATTGGAATGTTTTGGATGAAATTCTAATGTTTGAACACCTGGGATGAAATTAGTAGGTGTTCTAAAAAACTTCCAGTTATCCCCTCTATCAACTGAATATATGACCTTTTTATTAGCAGCCAACAAATATACGTGGTTCGTATTATGAGGATTAACAATAATATCCAGGATTTCATCATCTGGTGCAACCTGCTCCCAGGAAGAGCCTTGATCATGAGTAACATATGCTTTGTTGTGAGACGTTAAAAGAACGATAGTTTCATCTTTCAAATTTGAGCCTTTAACTCTTTCCAAGTAATTGTATTTGACAATCTTACCATCAAAAACAAAAGAAGAAATCTTAACTCTACCATCGTTTATACCATCTTTAGAATTCTGTTTATCGCCTTCTTTTTCGTCAGGATTATCGTTTGGAGCAGTCTCATCAGGGGTATCATTCTCATCGTAGTCAATCAATTTATGATTGTCATCTGAGCCAGATTCTTGCTCAAAATTAGAACACTTCTTTTCTATCTTTTCTGCCAAGTTGATACCCTTTTCAGTTGAGCAAACAGAGCCTGGTTTTAGTGTATATGCAGCTGGTTCAAGATAAGTTTCAACATTATTTACACATAATGTCTTTTCAAAATCAGCTGAACTCAATCCTTCAATAGCTGGAACACATGAGCCGTGTGGGTCCCTCTTGAAATTAAAAGAGCAAACAAAGTCGGATTCTGTGCAGGGGCAAGCATCTTCAACAGCAACTGGTTCATGGAAATCATTGGAAACTGAGCAATCAGCGTCACGAGTTCTTCTTTTGAATTTCTGTTTGTGGCCTAAGATACACAGTGGTTCAGATGAAGAGATATCCTTAACATACCAGTCATCGAAATCAGAACCATCACACTTTCTACCATAAACACCATCAAAGTTCAATGCAAAAGTAGTATATTTACCATCAGAAGTTGAGCCTGAGACTAGGAATTTAAGAGTAGTGGAGTCAGGAGTTGAAGTCAATAATTTTGCACGAATAGTTGCATCTAATCCAATGGATTGCCATGTTCTACCCATATTAAGAGAGTACTTTATCGTGTTAGTATCAGAGCCATCTTCAATAGCTAATATCACCGAACCTTGGTCACCAAACTCAAATAAATGAGGACCATTCAAAGTTCTAGTCCAGCTCACACCAGCATCCAAAGAAATGTAAGTGTCACCTTCATCGTAAGACTTCAAGGAAGAGCCTGTGTTACCTACACCTAGTAACAGCCCTGGAACTGGTGAAGAAAAGTATTTACCAGGAGAGTTAGGATTCTCAGTTGCTCTTTGTACCAAGGAATTCAAATGTAAAGAGCATTCACCTGAACAATCTGCATCAGTAACTTTGAGGTTATTCCAAGAGACACCCTGGTCGAGGGAAATTTTAGATTTAACAGAGGCTTGAGTCCCATCATTAATGACAGCTCTACCATTTTCAATTGTGTTTGCTAGCACAACACCATCCACATTTTGAACCAATTCATAATCAACATTTCCTTCGGCATCTCTTTGGGTATATTCAAGAGATCGAGTGAAGTAAGAGCCATTTAAGCCAGAAGAGAAGAAAATTTGACCAACATTGGGATTGCCTGGATATTGAACATCTACAAATAAGGAGTATTCATTCCCTTCCAAAATCGTAAAAGAATCTGATAGTTGAGTCCCCTCAGGGAAATGCACTTTATCCCATACATGCCCATCGTAAGAGGTGTAAACAGAAGTGGTCGATCTATCACTCAAATGAGTACCAACTGCAATCAAAGAGTGGGAACCCGCTCCTAGTTTTGTGACATCAGAGATCAATCCACCTTTGTAAGTGATGTAGTTTTTATTTGCAAACCAATCCCCCGAGCTTGCTAAGACTGTCTTGATATCACCTTCTCCTGCAACAATACAAGTGACAAGGTTTTGAAAAACAGCTTTTATGTTAGAAGTAGCCTCGGAGAACATACAAGAGTAAGCCTGTGTTAACTTTTCTAATTTCCCAAAGTTGTCTCTAGTGAAATAGTACTGTCTTTCACAAGATTCAGACGCATCGTTTTCACAAGCTCCAGCAAACAAGGCGTATTCAGGTCTGGTACCATGGAACACAATTGGTGAATGAGCAGATTCAAGAGTCTCAACAGAATCAACAGCAGGTCTTTCAGGTGAGGTCCATTTACTCCATAGCACTCCTTCAGAGATAGTTTGATAGTGTGTTGTAGAGTCGGAAATTGCATAGACATGACGAGATTTGAATGGATGCTGCACCAAATATTTGATCTTAGTTCCATCCATATCCACCTTTTTAAAACTAGCACCAGCATTTTGAGAAAAGTACACATCTCCCGATCCTTTATCCAAGTAAGCTATTTTCTGAATTATGGTTAGTTTATTTTATAGAGCTAAGTAAGAAAGAAAGAAGCTCACTCACATCAGTGTCTTCAAAGAATATCAGCTCTGGAGCTCCTTGAAACTCAGATTTGTTGATCCTTGGTGAGAATATCGCATATGTACACTCCACCAGAAGCAGCACAAACGACAAGTTGAAGATTCTCATTACTCTTGGTCAACCTGAGAGATCTTTAGCAGTGATGATCCATCATTCAAAGGAAAATTATTCAATGATTTTTTTGTCTCATCGCTTCACCCGAATAACTGCCCCATATTGTGCATATTAAGGTGATTACGTACTCTATCGGCTGCTGAATTTGCACGCAAATTCAGCACCGAAAACTCCGTGAATTATTCTTTCTGAGGTTGTAACTTCTGTAGCAAACCAGGTTGCCTATGGCACACACTCTGGTGTGCTGTTTAGGTCTCGAACCACCTGAGTTTTATCGGCCAAGTGAAAACAAAATACCTAAAAAAAGGGTGTTCTTCGGTGATAATGGAATTCCGCGGGAGGTTTTTTTAGCTTATGCACCATCACAGAGTTGAACTACGAAGATTATCTAGGTTAGATTTTTGACACCTGATCTAGACGTATATACCTAGAGATATTTGTGACTTGAGCTCTAAATATGCTTTGAAGTTTCTCATTTGGCTCTGTTACTGTCATCAGGTTTATGAAACACATTCGAATTTTGAGTCCCATGGTTGGATTGATAATCAATATTAAGCTCCCTATCTCTATAATTGTCTTTGGATCTATCTCTATAACTACCTCTAGATCTTTCCCTAGACCTGTCCCTCAGACTATCTCTAGACATATTGCCATTTGTATCAGAGCTTTGATTGTATCTGTATTTCTCCCCCTCCATTCGTCTATCTGACTTCGGTGCGCTATTTCTATGATGTCTTTCTTCGTTATCTTTGGATCTCTTGTGCGAGCTTTTATGACTTCTATGGCCTGAAGTCGTCTTAACACTCTCTTTCATTAACTTCTCTCTCTGCAGCTCTTGTAACCTCTTTATTTGTTGTTGCTTTATCTTCATCATTGGATCATCTCTATTTTTGAGCATTTCATCTCTCTCACTAACAAGACTTGTCTCTTTTTGATCAATGAGCTTCTCAAAACCTTGTTTTTTGACATCAACTTTGGCGTTTTTCACAATCAAATCATCTATTCTTTTTTTCCCTAATAAGTATTCTTCAGATTCACTAGTGCGACTTCCATTATTCCCCGAAGGACCCTCATACATCCAAGCCATTTTATCTGGTAGCTTTTTACCTGTTTTAGCATAGTTTAGTGCATTCAATTTTGCAAGCTCTTTTTCTTTGGCAATCTCTGCTTGCTTCTCTTGAATCTTTTTCCGTTCAGCTAAAATCTCTTGCTCAGCTTCCCAGACCTTTTTCTGGTTTTTCATTAGCTTCGGATTCCATGACTTCTTCAAATTCAAGTCTCCTGGTGCCATCTTGTAGTTGTCAGTATGCTTCAATCAATCAAAAAATAACCAAATAGTGGATAGTGACCTTTGTTTTGGTGACAATAAAGAAATAAAATTTGACACCAAAAAGTGAATTTAAAGAATGAATTCGCTAGCTTTATGTTACGTAAGTGATGACGTAATTTCAATATCGGATTGTTCGAAAGTATATCATATACTAGTATCTTACATTATATTACATTGTATTGAAAACATTATTACACTGTCTACATTATTGAAACTTCTTGATGCATTCTATTGATATTAACAATTAAACGAATAAATACAGAAGACTATATGATTTCCCTCATGTTGGTTCATACAACCAATATGAATATGATAATATATAAACCCAAGATAAAACAATCCACAAATAAAATTTTGAAAACCAATAATAACAACAGCGACAAGTTGCAGCACCACCATATATTGTCGAAAACAAGTGTAAAAAAGTAAGAAGTAAACTAAAGCAAAAGAAGTGTTAGAAAAAACACAAAATAAAGAAACATAAAAAAAAGTAGTGATTATTGATAACCGAAACCCCTGAGGTACATAGCCTACTGCTAACATTCACCTAACTGGATGTAATGAGTGGAAGAATGTAGCAAACAAAGAAAGAATAAGTTAAGATATGATAGTCTTTAAAAACCGTGAATCTTAATATTCTTCTTCTGTAAAGCTAGTTGTGAAGTCAAAAATTCCATCACTTTCACACGTTGGTCCCCTTGCAATTGGATGACTTCACCTAATTCTTCATCTTTGACAATATTACCGTTACAGGCAAAATCTTTCTTTAAGACACGTAAAATTCTCTTCAAATCATATTCATCTGGTAAACCTTGGACTGTAGTTAGTGTTTTACGACCGTTTCTTTGCTGGATACGAATATGGATATAATTGGTTGGTTGAGTATCGTCGTCACCAGTGTCGGCGAATGGATCAAATGATTTTAGGTTTTGGATAGAGCTCATATAAAAGTTGTGTGATCACTTGTAATAAGAGCAGAAGAGGCAAATTCAAAGAACTCTGAAGGATTTTTCTCCAGCAAAAAAGAAAAGAAATGGAAAAAAAGCACCATCCAGACATTTGGTTAGAGCCGCATTTTGCACTAGGCGCACCAATGCTGTTATGGCATTTAGGTTTGTTTAAGTATTCAGATAATTTCCTATTTTGGATATTTTTACGCAACACCAAAAACACCGCCTAGGCCTTTTCGACTTTTGGAAGGATCAAATAAAATAACACAACATAAGTAATTGGATGAGCAGCAGCTGTTGTTGAAGTAGGTTTTAAAAAGGGTAAGTTATGTGTTGTCTACTGGCTAAATCATGTGCTATTATATGGTGTAGTCACGGAGCAGGGAGCTTTCTCTAGTGTCTCAATTGAGCCATTTGTACTTTGTTTATCAATGACCCCTATCTATCTTGTTTAATACTAACGCTATTGCATAGCCAAAAATGTCTAAAACTGTGTCAGAGTCCGATCTTGCCACAAGTCTAAAGAAGGCAACATCCATTGATGAAACTGCTCCGAAGAGAAAGCATGTGAGAGCTTGTATCGTGTATACTTGGGATCATAAGAATTCAAGGGCTTTCTGGAATCAACTAAAGTTACTTCCAATACAAGGTGATGAAATTCAACTATTCAAAGCTCTTATTACCATACACAAGGTTCTTCAAGAGGGCCACCAATCCGTGTTGAAAGAAGCTGTCAAGAACATTGACTGGATTGAAAGTCTTGGTAGATCTGTTCATGGTGATGGCTTTAAAGGGTATGGTAGATTGATTAAAGAATATGTTATGTACTTGCTAAGAAAATTGAACTTCCATAGGGCTCATCGTGGATTCAATGGAACTTTTGAATATGAGGAATATGTTTCATTAGTTACTGTTCAGAATCCTGACGAAGGGTATGAAGCTATCTTGGATTTAATGGCTTTACAGGACACTTTGGATGACTTCCAACGAGTCATTTTCGCAAGTATTTCCCATGATAAACAGTCCGAATGTAAGATTTCGGCCTTGGTGCCTTTGGTTTCTGAATCTTATGGGATTTATAAGTTTGTTACTTCCATGCTAAGGGCCATCTATCGCTCAACTGGATCTGAAGATGCCTTAGAACCTTTGAAGCAACGCTTTGATTCTCAACATTCAAGATTATATGAATTTTATGCTGACTGTTCTTCTATTCGTTACTTGACATCTTTGATTACCATTCCAAGATTACCACAAACTGCTCCAAATATTTTTTTGGCCGATGAACAAGATGGTGATGACGACCTCAGACCAACCTCAAGACAGACTTCACAATCTCAAAATACCACACCTGAGCCAATATCTGAACAGCCAACAATATCTGCTTATCAGCAACCAATTGCTACTCAACCAACTGGAGTAGACTTTTGGAATACTCAACAGTCCGCTTTTGAGGCTGAACAACAAAGACTAGCTTTCGAGCGTGATCAGCAAGCTTTACAGCAACAGCAATTAGCTCAACAACAACAGCAATATTTTGAAGAGCAGCAGAGATTGCAGGCTGAACAGCAAAAAGCGGCTCAAGAACAATTAATAAGAGAACAAATTCAAGGACAAGCACAAGGTCGTGTGGCTGAATTGGAACGTGACCTATTATCCATGAGACAACAATACGAAAATGATCAATTGTTATTACAGCAATATGATCAAAGAGTTAAAGCTCTGGAACAAGAGATTTTGGAGACCACTCAATCTGCAACTCAGCAGATAGGCTCAAAAGATGAATTGATCAATAACTTACAAGAACAGATTAATTTATGGAAAAATAAATATGACTCTTTAGCAAAATTATACTCTCAGCTGAGACAGGAACATCTGTCTCTGCTGAACCGATTCAAGAAACTACAGCAGAAGGCTTCATCTGCTCAAGAAGCTATCGAACGTAAAGAAAAACTAGAAAAGGACTTAAAATCCAAGAATATTGAGCTAGCTGGCTTAATTAGAGAACGTGATAGAGCAAGGCTAGATCTTGAAAAGATTAAAGGTGGCAAGGATAGTGAAATTGATAAGCTAGAGTTACAAATTAGGGACTTAACCTTAAGATTAGATGACTCTGAAAGATCTCAGTCCTCAAATTTATCTTCAGTCTTTGCTCAACATAAAAAGGAAGTTGAGGAATTAAAATCCAAACTACAAGAACAATCACGTTCTTTCAATCCTGATCTCGAAGCCAAGCTCAAAGAAAAAGAAGAAGAATTAGAAATTGTTCAGCAAACAATGGATGATGCATTACAAGAACTAGCAAGAGTACAACAAGAAAATGATTCTGCTATTGACGAACAAATCGATGAAGTTCTGCTGGATCATTTAGCCAAATTAACTTCTTTAGTCGATGCTATTTTAGCCAGTGGCGTTAAAAGAATTCAGGACTCACTATATGAATTGGATTCACCAATGCAAGCTGGTAACCAAAATTCTTCTCCAGAATACTTGCTTTCTGTTATTGAGAAGGCTTCTTCGTCTGTTACTGATTTTGCTGATTCGTTTAATGATTTTATCGCTGATGGTCCAAATGGTGATTATTCACTTATTATTCAATCTATTAATGATTTCACTTCTGCGATCGGAGATGTCTTATTGAATGCTAAAGGTATTGTTAGACTAGTTAAGACTGATTCTGAAGCTGAAGATATCATCTCATCATCAAGATCTACTGCTGAAGTCTCCGAAGCCTTCTTACAAAGCTTGTTATCTGACAAATTGAAAGGTAATGAAGAAGAAAAAACTGAGATTGTTATAACTGGTAATATTAATGTTCAGGAAAAACTACAGTATTTGACTGAACTATCTGAAGGTTTAGCTCCAAGATCTACCAATTTAACAAATGTCTCTGGTGATTTAGGTGAAGTTGTCGATAACGAATTAAATTCTGCTGCTAAAGCTATCAGCGCTGCTGCTTCACATTTAAGTTCCTTACTATCGAAACCACAAGATCCATCTTTATCACAAATTGATTTTGAAATCAATAAAGCAATCTTGGCTGCTGCTATTGCGGTTACCAACGCCATCGGATTATTGATTGAGGCTGCAATTGATTCTCAAGAAGAGATTGTCGCACAAAATAAAGGTTCGGGTACTCGAGCTCAATTTTACAAGAAGCATAACAGATGGACTGAAGGATTGATTTCTGCAGCAAAGGCAGTTGCAGGTTCTACTAAGATTTTGATAGAAACTGCGGATGGTGTTTTGAGTAACAAAAATTCTCACGAACAGTTGATCGTCGCTTCAAATGAAGTAGCTGCTTCTACAGCTCAATTGGTGGCTGCTTCAAGAGTCAAAGCTACGTTCATGTCCAAGACACAAGACCAATTAGAGAGTGCCTCCAAATCTGTGACTTCAGCATGTAGAACACTGGTTAATCAAGTACAAGATATTCTAAGCAAAAGATCTAATGGAATCAATGAAGATATTGATTTTTCTAAACTATCAAATCATGAGAATAAAACTATGGAAATGGAACAACAAGTTGAAATTTTGAAGTTAGAAAATGCCTTAGGTAGTGCTAGAAAAAGATTAGGAGAAATAAGAAAATATAGCTACAGAGATGGTGATAGTGATGAAGAATAAACATATCTTCTTGTGTTTTTGTAAATAGACTGAAAATCATGAATATCTGATCAATGGATCAATGGGAAATTCCTCATTTTGGAAAATATCTTTCTCAAAATCGATATTGGATGAAGCAAAATCATGGTCCATTCTCAAAATATCAAGCACCTTCTTCCTTTGGGTTTTAGGTTCATCACCCAGTTCATTAAAGTACACGTCCTGAACTTTAAAACCTTGGTCGTAATCATTTTTCTCTGATGTTTCATACTCCCCAAAACTCTCACTTTTAGTAGCTTGAAAAAGCCATTCAAGAAATGTAGGACTATTATTTAGGTTCATAATTGACATTTTACTAATCTGAGCATTATATTCTGTTGCATATCGATTCCATGGTAGTTGAGCTTTACTATCCTTGGCCCAAACTTTGGCTAATATAGAAGAGAGATCTCTTTGGTATCCTGTATTTGCTACTTCTTTCGAATAGAATGCTCTAAATGCCATGAACCCATTGAGTTTAGTTCTTTTTTCTTTTGCTCGGCAATTTGTTATACTTTTAAAGGGCCGATTAGCTGACATCTTCCTTTTTCTATTTGTCAACTTTTTGGACTTTAGCCCATCGAGAAATATGTCTAGTTCTCTAGTTATTGGGGGTATTTTAGGTAATTCAGTACCAGCAAACATATCTTCATTAGCTTGCTTGGTTGAGGATGTCCAAAGAGGTGAAACCCTCGTATTTGAGGATGGTTCACTTACAAATCGCCTTTGTTTTTGGTTGTTTCGTTCTTTAAAGTTTATAACATTTATGACGAAGTCACCCTTGACTCTCTTTTGTTTTGTGATTCCAGAAGCCTTCATTTCAACGAGTGTAGATGATATCCAGAAGAATCATTCGAAGTTAAGCTGAATGTCTATCTGGTTTTTGTACGTTTTATGATAGTATTATAGAGCATTTCTGGCTTTTGTAGCCTCAAAAAGTCTGCATATGTCTTTTGGCTGGATTTGAACTGAAACTCAGGTGTATCGGAGTCAGAAAGAGTTTCAGCTTGCCTCAAGTTTCAGAAGATCTACTTTAGTGTTCAAGTTCTTCATAGAGTGAAGGAAAGGTGATTTTACATATAAGCTTAAAGGACTACACTCATCTACTCGCTGAAAGAATAAAGAAAAATAGCAATTAAATATAGTTCTCTCTCCTAAGCTCATTGTTTTAGTATATCGGTTAACTCTTGAGACACAGTCACTCCACGTTCTTTTCTCCTTTTCATATCAGTTAGTATGGGATTCCCCCTCACCTTTGCAAATTCTGAAACATACCTTTTATTAGAAATCCTAGAATAAAATGTTAGTGGCTAGCTCTTCCTTATTGAACTGAAAACTTGTAGACATACCAGTTTCTTATTTGTGCTTTTGACAGTCCTGTCTTTGCAATTAATATCCCTAATGTATCCTCACTTAAATAAGGCCAGTCCGAATGGTCTTGATACCTGAAAAGAGTTAGTAGTCTTTGCGTAAAGTTCTGTGAAATATTAAACATACCAATTATTCAAGACACCGACCTTCTCTCTTTCAAGTCTCTTTCGTTTGGCTGACCCTCCTTGCTTGTCTAATAAGTCTTGGGTCAGAACATTGAATACCAAAGAACCACAAGGTTCTTGTGGTCTGATTGCCTGATGAAACTTCTTTATGGCATTATCAAGCTCCCTCTTCTCTTCCAGTAGCAGAAGTGCTCTTTGGGCTAACATTTCAATATCAGCAAAGGTCGTACTGTATTGTCGTAATGTTTGACTGTCAAGGTCGCTGATTTTGCTGAAGTTCTGCTTACCATGATTAATAACTATGAACATGAAGCATAGGAAATCATACTCACAGTTAAGATGGTAGATAGTCGTCTATTGATAGAGTCCAAATCTATATCAGTGCTAGACTGGACAGTATCTAACAGTCCAAGGAAGCCATTTCTTATAGCTTGAAGTCTTTACAATGTTAGTTTTGAAATAAATAAGGGGTAAAAATTGACCTACTCATTGTACACATCATATTCCACAGTTTTTGAAAGCAGAGACGAAATAGACAGTTTAGATTGAATATCTCCGAAGTCTCTTCTAACGCTTTCCATGATTTCTGGCTTTTTGATGACTTTAACCCCTATATGAGGCGTGGTATCTTGTTGCTTTGTTTCAAAAAATAGCTGAAGTCTTGATCGTGCTTATGTAATTCACCCCTAGTCATTTAGTTTTTTTCTAAATTATTACACAAACAAACAAGGAGAACGCTTGTTTAAGGGATCTAAAGAGACAGAACAAACTATACCAGCCCCCTCAAACGTTGTCAAAGTCTTGCACATCTTATATAAGACGACTGGGAGTTCTGAAGATGCAGTTGGCCGAGAATTCTGAGCTCTAGTTATGGAACTAGTTGGCCCTATTTCATACCATTATCAGGCCCATTTTCCTCAGAATCTGATGGACAATTCCCGACTTCAGCAACAATCCCAATCCAGAACAAGAAGCTGGAGCTTTCGGATGGCTGGTGTTCGGGTGAGTGGTGTACAGAAGTACGGTGCTGGGATATTCAATACATCCGAGCACCATACTTCCGGACACCACTTACCCGCACACCAGCCATCCGAAAGTAGCTACAAGGGATGTTGACAGGGATGGAGAATATAAAATAAATATTCATTATAAGAGAAATGGGATAGCAACTCAAAGATTGGTGGGAGCTCACTTGAAACGCATGCGCTTATTTGTAAACCAAACGCGTACTTGCAATGGAGTGAGCCCACACTTCTGAGCTATGATCTTACGCTCCTTGCTATTTGGTGTACGTTTTGTTTGGAACACAGCGTTGAGGAAGTCACGGTTCTCCTTTGAGAGATGAGTCCGCTTTCTGTTTTCGAATGATTCATCACCGTATTCTCTTTCAGAGATAGCACCGAATTTTTCTGGAGACTTCGAGTCTGATATAACAACAGACGCTTTTCTTATTTGAAACGGAACGATACTATATCCATACGTTTCAGGATTAGCTCCTATTGAGGATTTGGGGGTTCCTGGATTGATCACCGATTCTATAGTCATATTCAGCTTATTTTTGTAATTCTTCAACATCAACTCCCTAGCAACATACTCAGATCCCTATTTATGTTAGCTTTGATGGAACAAAACAGTTCTTTGACAGTAACTTACCATTATCCTTTCAAGGGAAGCTTCGAACTGGTCTATCAACTTGTCAAGGGGAGCCCTGAAGTCTTTTGGGACCTTGTCGAGAAGCTCACTCCTATGAAAGGGATCGTCCAAAATTACTTCATCATAAAAGCGAGTCGACTTGCTAGAAAAGTTGCTAGAGAATCTGCTTATACTTTTTAACTGATCGGTGGTATCTAGATACTTGATGTTGTCCAAGGTAGACATTACTTTGTTGATTATAATCTTGTACTTTATTATCTTTGTTAATTGTTATCCTTACTTTTTGTTTCTTATTTTCTGAATTTTGTGTGGGAAAGTCGCGGAACCCACCACGACTTTGTAAGATGTTTGTTTTATATTGCATTCAAACTTGTAGCCCCAAAAAGTATTAATCTATTTCATACGTAGAAAATTTGTCGAACTTTTCGTAGCTTTACTTGCCATTTACTCTAGCTAGAGTATTTATTTTCAGAGCTTCTTCACAGTTATGGAATCCTCACTAGAGACAGAAAAGGAAAAAGAACTAGTTTTAGCTTCCATAACCTTTAAGCTCGCATCTAAATCATCCAAAGCGAAGACCTTGTACAGGAATAACACTTTCCCCGTTGTTACTAGACCCAAAGAGGTACCAAAAGGGTCACTCACTTTCTTTGGAGGTTCTTCTAACTATCCAGACACTGAAATAGCAATTTATACACCAGCAAATAACATTGCTCGCCCAAGAAATAAGTTCATATTGGCTAGGAACATACTTAGTAAATATGTTAAATCAATTCTGGAAGAAAGCAACAATAACGACGTATCAAAGATTATATCACTTGTAAGTAGCTTGCTATATAATCATTATGTGAGAGAAAATACTAATTTAGCAATAAGGTGTGGAGTAGGGCAAATTCATTTCAAGAACACTTCAATTATCTCTCTTTTCTAGAGTCACAATGGCACGAATCATACTACCCACATTACCGTTACCAGCCCAAGAAGACTTCTATTTGTACGACTGGCAAGATAGTGAACGGAAAATTCTCAGATTCTAGTATAGTTTTAGAGAAGCCAATCGTGGAATATCCCAAAGCAAGCTCGAACTCCAGAATAGCATCTTGTGATATTGAGAACATGACAAAGTACTTCGAACTCTGTTCTAGCACTTACAATGACAAACCTTCTGTCATTAAAGATGCTACTCGGAAACCATATAAAGAATATATCATGCGATTCTCAATCAACAAGGTTGGAAAACCTTCCAAAAGAGTTATTGGTTCTAAAGCAAACAACATGCAGAGACTTAAATATCAAGATAACATTTTCGAAACCTTCAAGTCTCCTTTATACGGTAACAAAGCTGAAGATATTTATTTCAAGTACTAACAGTCTCAGTTAACTGTCAGTTGGATACCCTATTATTATTATTCTTCTATTTTGGTTTTTTTGGTTATTTTACTGGCTTTAACCTTCACAAAGTTTCACTTTACAGATTGTGATATCCCTAGTTCAATCAGGGTTCTCCTGATAACACTTTCATATTTATTACATATTCTGTATATTGTTTAGGCCTCCTGAGAAACTTTTTTGACTGAAAAACAGTAAGCAACGACTCTCAAATTTGTCACTTTGAAAACAAAACTAATAATACGCGATGACATACAACCTATTCAATTTCAGGATGAAGATTTTGTTGAGTTCTCGATAATGTTTAAAGCGTCTTGAGCGAATCCAATGGCCTTGTTTGGGAATGTCGATTGATGAGCCGTATAAAAAGCGTAAGATTTTGTTGATAGCCCATCAGCCAATCTATAATCAAGTTTAAAACTTCCAGAGGATCTATCACCCATAGATCTTTTGAAAGTAAACAAATCCAATTGTTCACTTTGTTTCAATAAATAGCACAAATAATCTCCATAATGTGTAGCAAATAAACAACGGCAGTTATTTGTTGTTGCAAGATATGAAGCTGCAGAAAAAGCAAAAGCAGTGCCTTCAATCATTGTTGTACCTCTCCCTATCTCATCTAATACAGCTAGAGATCTGGAGGTAGCATTCTTCAAGATAAAATCAGTTTCTTGAACTTCAGTCATAAATGTACTCTGCCCACTTTGAATACTATCCCCAGATCCAATTCTAGTAAAGATCTTATCAACAATACCAATTTCGGCAGATTCAGCAGGGATATAAGATCCTATCTGAGCTAAAATAACTATCAAAGCATT
Source organism: Xingzhongia hampshirensis (assembly GCA_003706765.3). Taxonomy (NCBI): domain Eukaryota; kingdom Fungi; phylum Ascomycota; class Saccharomycetes; order Phaffomycetales; family Wickerhamomycetaceae; genus Xingzhongia; species Xingzhongia hampshirensis. The sequence goes on along the minus strand of PPXL03000005.1, from coordinate 544,611 downwards.
TTGCCTCAAGAACGTAGATTTTCCACCCATATTTGGACCAGTTATGATCCAAAACTTTGTATTTTGAGACATATCGCAATCATTAGTGACATAAGATCTTGCTCTACCATGATGGATAATGCTGTCTTCAACAACTAAGTGCCTACCACCAAATACTCTAAATTCCTGACCAGTAGTAATAGTTGGACGCACTAGGTTTTTCTCCTTTGCAAGGGTTGCTAATCCAGCATAGACATCAATAAGATTCAAATAATTTGCAATTTTTCTCAACTTAAATGAGTTCTCGATAACTTCATCTTTCAATCTTCTGATACATGCACCTTCCTCCCTAGAAATTCTTCTTTTTGTTTTGGCAATTTTTTCTGATAGGATGGACCAATCACGATGTTTAAACCACCTCCTCGAATTTCTGAATAAACCAATTGAGTAACAATCCGGAATTATCTGCTCAACTTTTTCCAATTCTATGATTTTTCCATTTTTTACTTGCATCAATGCATTCGTTATTCCTCTTTTTTTTATAAGGACAAACTTAACCTCTTTGAATTTAGATGCTTTCATCAACTGTGATTCCACTCTTCGTTTGAGTTCTGCTTCTTCTTGGTTGAGTTTGATTAGTTGTTGATGTAACAGAAATAATTTGTTACTTGCGTGGCTTTTGACAATATATGGAGATCTTGATTTAAATTTTTCTTTATTAATCTTGAACATTTTGACAAATTTAACCGTATGATCTGTCTTTATTGCATTAGTATTGTGTAGCTTTTGTAATTTGTAACCTTTCATTATGGTATCTTCATCCAAGTAATTCAATATCTTCTCTCCAAAATCATCTATCTCATATATGAACTCATTAATGATAGAGTTTAAGATAGGCGAAGAGCTTGAATCATTAATACATTGGTTTTTTATTACATTTCTGATAAGAACATGAACTTTCAAAGAATATGCTAGCTTTAGCAGATCAATAGGCTTTGAACTATTCATTGAATTTCTTTGAATTATCTTATGCATATCATGTGTTTTCTTTAGACGGGCCATTAATGTCTCTCTAAAATTCTCATGCTCCAATATATACCCAATAATACTTTGTCTTTCATTAATTATGTCAACTTGTGTTGTAGGCATTGCTAACCAGTTTGATAATAATCTTGCTCCACCCTGCGTACAACACTCGTTTATTGACCTTAACAAAGATCCAGTGACTTCCTGAGTGGATAGAGATCGATGAAGTTCCAAAGCATTAATTGACCTTGGGTCTAGTTGTAAGGTGTGATGTGGGTGTTTCTTTTGTGGGAATTGCAAATTAAATCTAGCTTCATTAGCAGAGCTTTTTCTCAGGTAATATAACAATTGCCTCAATGACGAAGATTCTCTTGTTGATAATTTTTTAAAACTAGCTTTTCCTAATAAAGATTTTGGATCATTATCGAACATATCATAGAAATAATCCATTGTTTGTAGTTTGGATGGCTGTTTATAATATTTAACGAAGAACTTTTTCAAGAAAACAAATTCCGTAAACCATTCCCCCTTCTCTAACTCTAGGTCTTTGAATTTATCACTAATTAGGATTTCCGAAGGATTTATCTGAGATATAGAAGACATGACATTCTCTAACTTAACCTCTTGAACATTAACAGACCCAATTGATATATCAATCCATGATATTCCTATCATAGCATCAAAATCTGGTCCTCTTTTGAAAAATCCTGGAGGGAAATATATATATAACAAGTAGTTATTTTCATGAGGATATACATAACTTTCATCAACTAGAGTGCCTCGAGAAATAATTCTTTGTACACGTCTTATGTTCTTGGATTTTTCATCGAATTCATCAATCTTGAGCTGTTCTATCAATATAACTTGTTTACGATGCTTCCTAACCAATAAATGAAGCATCTTATCCAATAGTTTTGAGTTAAAACTGGAGACAGGAATGCTTTTAGCTTTAGTAACGAGTCTTCTATGTGATAGATTTAGATTTAGTTCTCTCGAGTATTTTCTTGCTTGATTGAAATGTAGCTCGTATGAGGAACCTACCTGAGTTAAAACAATATGATCTGGAGCTAATAATTGAATATCTCTTACAATTTTAACATATGAGGTTCTCTTTTTTGGTTGAAGCATTTGATTTATCATGTCAACAAGTCCCAAGTCTTGTGACGATACTGTTTCTTCAAGCTCTTTCCTCGTAATGCTTTCAGAAACGCTGGTTGAACTCTCAGCCAATTCAGCAATAGCCTTAGCATCTACCTTTTTGGGTCTTTTTTTAAGTTTCTTGATTCCTCTGATTCCGTCTGTCATTTTCTCTTTCGGTAGATCAGGCTCAAAACTATCACCAGGTGCTCCGGTATTGGAATAGTATCGTAGAATTCGATGTTTATGAATAAGATTGTTAATATCAAGTGTCAGATCATAGTTGTGGAAATATCTGAGTTTGAGTACAGATCGTACTCTATATGAGTTTATAAGCAGAAAGAACATCAGGAATATATAGTCTTTGAATGTGTATAGTTAGGTACATCATTCAAGTGGATAGATACTAATTGACTTCTCATAAAGAAAGTACAGCTGTAAATTGAAGCTCAATGTGTTTAATTAAGAGTTCATGATATTTGTTTATAAACGTCGACAAAACTTCCCAATATGGCAAAATCCCCGAGGCAGACAATAGAGGAAAACTTAGAAAAAAAAAATTTTTTTTGATTTCTTTTTAGCGATAAGAATAGGTGATATCTTAAAAGTAATTGTGTTTTATAGACTTGTTTTCGATATACACTTGATATTTCATTGTTGAGATCTTCTACTGCTATAAAAAACTATTGGTGGAATTGGTCTACGTGCATATTTCCCAACATCAAATAAGAATACATTTCAGTTTAGAGTGAAAGATTATTTATAGAGAGTTGAACAATGGCTAGTATTCAAGTTCAATCAACAAAAACAGCTACTAAACCTCTCCAGAGTACCAAGCCTCGTGATAAATGGCCCTTCTGGTATGGGGGATTTGGAGGAGGAGTCGCATGTTGCTTTACACATCCATTGGATTTAGCCAAAGTTAGATTACAGACAGCTCCAATCCCTAAGCCAACATTGTTTCAAATGGCAAGATCTATCTTGGTTAACGATGGGATCTTAGGGATTTATTCAGGTCTCAGTGCTGGTTTATTGAGACAGGCCACTTATTCATTGACAAGATTTGGTGTTTATGAGTATTTGAAAGAGAACTACGTGCCTTCAGACAAACAAAATTCTATGGCGTATTTAATGCCAATCTCTATGATTTCAGGTGGGATTGGAGGTATTGTTGGAAACCCTTCCGATATTGTCAACATCAGAATGCAAAATGATACTGGTGTAAGTAAGGAACTAAGAAGAAACTATAAGCACTGTTTTGATGGTGTTTACAGAGTTATCAAAGAAGAGGGAATAAATGCATTGTTTAGAGGCTTAGGAACTAACCTAATAAGAGGTGTGCTTATGACTTCATCACAGGTTGTCACATATGATGTGTCCAAGAATTTTTTGATCAAGAATTTAGGAATGAATAAAGACTCTAGATTGACATTCTTTTCAGCTTCATTATTTGCAGGTTTCGTTGCTACTACAATTTGTTCTCCTGCTGATGTTTTGAAAACAAGAATAATGAATTCAAGTACATCTGGTGAAGGTGTTGTATCGATTTTGACTAATGCGTTCAAAAAAGAAGGACCAAGCTTCATGTTTAGAGGCTGGGTTCCAAGCTTTGTTCGACTAGGGCCTAATACCATAATTACCTTCTTGGTAGTTGAGCAACTGAAGTTATTTAAAGTTGGAATGGATTAGATCGATCCAGTGCCCATTTTATTTATTTGTTTACAAACACTTTAATCTAATTTAATCAATAATAACTAATAACCAATAACAATAATCAATAACATAACAATAATCAATAACATCAATAACAATAACAATAATGATAATAATAATAATAATAATAATAATAAGAATAATAATAATAAGAATAATAATAATAAGAATAAGAATAATAATAATAATAAAACGATACCCTCTCCCTTCACAAAGAATAAATTTGAACAAGAGGTATTTTGATAGCCTCTATTTTATCATACTATCTCAGAAGGGGACGGGATAACTCATGCCCTAATCAAAAGTATGATAATATGATAAATATTAAATAGCCAATTGTAAAATAAATAATGGTAAAAAGAGAGTTTCTATAAATATGCTTCCCACTTAATAGTTGAATGTTATATAACACCAATTTTCTTCAAAACATCATCAGTTGTTTCCTTTTGCCAATCAATGTTTTCTAAGATGACCTGAATATCATTCATTTTCAAGTCGATTATTTGTTTCTTCTTTTGAAATAATGAGAGTGTTAGAGACTTCAAAATATCACATGAGAATTCTAAAGAATTCAACTCTATCTCATTCGAGGTGCTTGATGAAGAAGGATTTGAGATATTCAAATTACCTGGCATTATGTTTGATTTTGATCTGAAGATATTTAATACGTTTATGATTGTATCATTTAATCTTCTTTCACTTAACCCATTCAGTATCTTCATCAATATAGGATTGAATTCTAACATTGATTCATTTATTAGTATCAAGCAGTTTATTATCAGCGTTTCCAACAAGAACTCGTCGATGAACAGGTTTAATTCTAATGAAGAGTCATAAAATTTCAGATACGAGCACCAAGTTGCTAAAAATCTCTTGAAAACCTTTTTAAAGTGAAACATGTTGCAGCTTGGATGATCGATGTAATCGATATCAAGTGCTATTAAAGATTGAAATGTTTTAAAGTTAGATGATCTTTCCTCTAATTTAGGATCTTCAAATGAGTTGAATAGCTTCAATGTTTTATCAACAAATTTCAATTCATCATTTTTGTCAAAGTTGATTTTTTTCCTATTTGAATTTATATTCAGTTCAATAAATCTTATGAAATCATTCACAATTTTCAAATTATCCCCCAAGCCAAACAAGAGGACATTTAGTAGCAATAATTTGATGATCTTTTTCAAATAGACATCAGAATTGAATATTTCACACTCTATTAGCAATTTCAATTGGGTTTTATCAAACATGATACTAGTAGTGGGTATCAAAGAGTTCAGTAAATGATTTGAATAAGTTGAAGAGTTGAATGATTTATTTTGGTTTTCAATTATTTGATAAAATGAATTCAAATAATCAGACAAGAACAATGTGTAGCTAGTTGAAATTGAGTTTCCTGGACAGAAGAACGCAATCAATTGAATCAAAAGGAACTTGTTGAATTTGAAAAGATGCAAAACGTGGAAATTCAAATCAAACCAAGTCAGTGAAGAAGTTTTTGGCAAGTGAGTGTTATTTTCTGAAACTGCTTGAGCAAACATTGAATTGGTATCAGAAGAAGAAGACGAAACGGATACTGGAGATATTACTGAGTCTGAATATGAGGAACTATCACTCTCATAAGATTCTGGTCCGAGATCCGTTGCAGAACCAGCACCAGCACCAGCACCATGATCATCATTATCTTTCTCGTGATTAAAGGCTGAATAAAGAAACTTTAATCTGCAAACTAGATTTTTCAACTTCAATTCAAGCTTCGGAATATCAACGATCGTATTATTAACAAGAAGCTGTTTATCACTGATTAAACTCATCGATATGAAAGAAGAATCACTTAACTTTATCAAATTAAAATCCGCTGTCGATGTTGACCCATTTGAATTAGAGTTTTCCTCAAATGCATCGTCATTCACACCACCGACAGAAGCACTACTCTCGTCACATACTCTCTTCTCGCGCCATTCATCAAAGCTCTCGAACTCAATTCCCAACTGTGAGCATAGCAAGGCATAGCGAGCCTCAAGATCCTCATAATCACTCTTAACAGAATCAACCTGTCCAACCAAATTTTTCAAATTATCTGAACGCTGTGGAGGTAAAACATAGTCAATCTTGCAATCAACACCTCTCTTGTGACAAGATGAGCACGCATTCGGTGCTTTTTCACTAGCATCACACTTTGTCTTATGTTTGCGACACCGGATACAGCTCTTAAGGATTTTGGGCTTTGGGAGACTGTCAAGGGGAACAGTCTTGGTCACTTTATACATAACCGCTGACAATTATAGACATAAACAAAGGGTCTCAATAGACACACGTCTCAGTTTAAGTAATTATATAGCGAACAACTTCTCCTTCTGCTCTCCTCTCATGTGGTTCGTAGATATACCTATCTCACTAACTCACACACTCTCTCTCTTCTCTCTCATTTCAAACAATCTAGCTTTTTTAGTTTTTCAGGGGGAGGTGGCTGCTTAGTTGTCTTTATACAAAGCGGCACTCTAGATCATCACTACAAAAATGTGCCAAATACAACTCTGTTTGAATATTATGAATTCCAGCCATCTCATTGGAAGAAATGAAATAAAAAAAAAATCCGCCCCAAGCAAAGCCGAGATAATAAATCTCTGGGGATAAATGAAATAAATGAACGCATATAAAGTTAGGACTCCTATAAAGAAAAGGAACAATAGCGTCCGGTGATCTTTAATCTTGGTATTAGAGAAAAGTGTCCTGTTTTGAGGGAACGTCTTTTTCTCTCTTTCTTTCACCTCCTATCAAGTACACTATCCATCCTCTTAGTCTATATGTGATTTTTCCCTCTCTCTTGTATTTTTTTAGGCGTTTTAGCGTCGAGTCTAATCCCCTTTGAAATTTTTTGTATCAATTCAGGCTATTTTTACTAATTATGCCGTACGGAGTCCGTACAATGTATATTTGCTGTCAAGTCTTTTAGGGATACGCAATTCCAGCCAATCATAATGCGCACAAAGTCACCGAAGGTCGGTCTATAGAACTAATAAGGGGCAAAATGTATCAATAGCATTTGATAATGATGGCTACATAAACTCAGATCCGAAGTTCGGTAACCATTCGGGTCAATTATTGAGTAGTAATATGTAGATAGAATGAAAAAGGATAGATCGTTTAGATATGTGCTTCCAGTAGTTGCTCCTGTAACTAGCTCCTACTGCTTAGGCTTTTTTGGCAAGCTCTCGTTTGAGGCTTCGTGCTGAAATTCAAAAGCTATACATAGTACTAAATTAGAGAGAGAAGAACGGGGGTTTTATTGTTTTTGGGCCTCAATTTATACCTCAATCCTTCACTACAGGTGCTCAATTTTGTTTGTAATACCATGATAAAGTGGATTTTGCATTCTTTTTGTTTTTTGATTATATAAGCTTTATACCGATATTTACGGTTGCCTCTTTGGGTAAGAGTGCTTTGGTTGTGTCTGTTTGTAGGCAAGGCAGACCAGAGGTCTCAATGGAGCAGGCCATGAATAAATTCATCAAAACAGAGAGAGTGAGGCCAATTTCCAAAAATGAAATCTAATTGAGTATTGTGGTTCATGCATCTAATAGCTTAAGTGCTTGCATCACCAATAGCAGTATCTATGTATGCATATCTGTATATATAATACATATAGTAGAGCCTCAAAAGTGCGTTTTGAGAAATCTCAAAAAGCCATCAAAAGTTTCCCCCTACCAATTGACTGGCCTAACGATGCAAAGGTGATAAATATGAGCAGAACTACTACAGCAGGAGGTCAAGAAGAAGTTACGTTCTCTTTGCAAATTACCAATTTGAGTAACGAGCCTTCATCATTGATCGATCTCGCAAGGATAGTGGGAGTTCAATTGTTAAGAACAACCGAAACACCTTCGGATTTGGGTTCTGGTGATGATTTCCAAAAAGTTTTGGACAATATTGACAGCTTCAAAAGAATCCACGTTAATTCTGAAGGACAGTACGATGGATCTCATATAAAGGCTTACAACTCAGCCAATAGAGACTCTAAAAAGCATGGCCGTCAGGCAGATGCTTATATCAAATGTAATCGATGTGGACATGCTATCCTTAAAATTCGTTTAAACGAACAGAGGTCTGTCTTTGTCACTTTCTTCCCTAATAATACCTTAGGATGTATAAGGAGAAGGAACATCCTAAGGACCATGAGCTCTTCTTCCAGAATTCGGGATATTGAAGCAATTGAAAGTCCTGATGAGGATCATCCACGAAGCCCTCCTAGTTTTACTGATACTAATACTAATACTAACACTAATACTAATATTAATGCTGCTGCTGATTCTGAGGTCGATGCTGAGCCTGATACTACTATTGATGCTACCATTGCTGCTACTACTCCCAGAAGAATCAGTAATACTTACATCAGGAGGTTTTCTAATGTTAATAACGGTTTCAGATCTGTCAGTAGGGCCCTTCACAAAGCTATCAATAATAAAAAACTTACAAGAAAAGTACTAGAACATGAAACCAGGAAACTACAGCAGTTGGTAAAACAAAACAAGCAAATATTACGAGAATTGTCTATGCAGCAAGTATAATCGCATTTAACTATACCAAAATATATGAATATTCCCTCTTCTATACTGTATTGTTAGAATACTCGAATGATTCACCTCTCGAGCGTTTAGCCTGTCTGATATTTATACGCTAGCGTTTTCTTTGCTTCTTCGTCTTCTCTATTGTTGAGTTCTTCCTTTTTAGAGACTAGCATGTCATGATTTCTTAGCTCGCATGTTGCCAAAGCGAACCGCATCTGTAAATAACAAACCGATACAATTTTCATTGAATAGCACAACCCACAATCTTTTCTTCTTCTTCCTCTTCTTCTTCTCCTTTCGAACAGCACAGCACTCTACTTGTGCTTCTCTTACTTGGAGTGCTGCTTACAGTTGCTCAATAGAGTAGTTAATATAAGAAAACTATTGCTTATATGGAAAACTTACAAAATTCTGAAGCATCGAAAAGCAAAACAAAGATACCAACGAATAAAGAGTCCTTCTATTACTCAAATACTTGTAGCATTCATACTTCAATCGTAAGTCCCCTTGAAGCGGTGAAAGAGAGATTCCTTGACATAGTTTTCAGGTTGTCTTTACTAGTTTTCCTTTTCACAGTTTCATCGATAAGTTAGCTAAAAGGAGGGATATAGGATACAGAAACATATTAATATAAATAGTATCGACGTCACTTGATTCTCAACAGCGATAATAGAACTAATCTCTCTCGAAAAGCGCTCTAGGTTTTCTCTTCCCCCCGTTTGAGAATATCAAAAACAACAGAATAAAGGAGCCCTCTTTAAGGAGCGATAAATCTCGTTTCTCAACTTCTTATATAATAAGTCAGTTATGAAGTAGCTGAAAACAAAGATATAAAGTCAGTTGATAATATGTTCTAATGATATCTCTTAAAACTATATGTAGAGTCTATAAACTATTTGAACAAATAAGATGAACAATCATCCCCAGACATTTCCAATAATGAACCCAATCTAAACACGAAAAGAAAAATCTGTGTAAATTACACAGATTTGTTTTTCTGAAATCATTTACCAAAATCAATCAATATCTGCTTGAAATAAAGATTATAACCTAGATTTTCCCAATAGTATTTTCTTGGAAATATCTATTCTTCATTTAAGCTACTTTAGTACCAATTGTGTTCACTGCTCACGTCGTTGTTTTGGAAACCACTGAATCACGTCTGGTATAACACGAAAAAGGCAAGTACATTTTTACATCAAAAATATTTATAATCCCTAGAGATTATATAATCCCCAATTTAGATATATATCATAGATAAGTGCGTGAAATATGACAAAGCAACGCGACAAAAAAAACCCCAGAATTTACATGATAATAACACTTCTATTTTGGGAAACTAACCTTTTATTAGGTAATACCTAACCACTTACTGTGTACAACGTATATCTAATATCAACTTTTATATACCAGTAATCAACACATATACTAAAAAGAGGCTTCAAAGAGTTCGAGTACCATTCTAAATACATAACTATCTTGAGTACACGTTAAATAACAAAATAAATCATTAAATATAATCTTTCTGCATAATCTCAACAAGAAAAAGAGTAATAAATTTTTTAAATATAATTCTAATTACTCTTTCAATTTTCATCTAAACTTGAAAGTCTAAATATTCTTTGAAGTTGTATAATTATAAAGCCCTTGTCTTTTTCATATTTATTAGTATTTTTTCGCTGGTAAAGCATCCATGTATTTAATGTTATAGATGTTATAAAGTTGTAAGAGAATAAAACCCAGACACCAAATATAACATCCAAACATCACCTGGACACCACCATATACCCTACAGAGCCAACGAAGTGTTAGCATTAGCATGAGTAGAGACCATATATACAATGAACGCTGGAATTGATAGCAAGCTAAAACTACAAAATTGAGTATTGTAATATAATTCTATTAGATGTGCCCATATAAAACCAAACTCCTATTCATAATTCATAAATTCAATTCCTTTTAAAAGCGACCTTAATCATATCATAATAGTCAGTCAATATAGATTTTTTAACAATCTCAGCTTCGATCAACAAATTCTCCGTCTCTTTCACTATTTCAGTCTTAACTTTATCGAGAGAAGTATCCACTGTTTTGACAACCTTGTCTAGTGAATCGTCCACTGTTTTTACAACTTTTTCGAAGCTTTCAGAAAGCTCATCGACAATGAGTGACTTTTTTTCCCATTGCTCGTTGAACAATTTTAGAACACCATCAAAACCTGCCTTACCTTTCTTAGCATTCTCACCAAATCTCTCGACACTCCAATCTTCAATCTTATTACAGACTCTTTGAAACGCAGCGTATGCTGTAATCTTTGCCTCTTGTTTGAAGATAGTCTTACAATTATCCACTGAATCTGGTGTATATGTGACAGTTTCATAAACTTTCAATAGGTTACACATTGTAAGATTCAAGCTCTTCATAGTCAATGTTTTAGCATTTAGATCGACTACTGAAACCTCACGAACATAAGAAATGTTCTTGCCTCCGATTAAGCATTGTAGCCATGATGGGATTGATTGTTTACAAGTGATCAATCTCTCTGTTGTTAAAGTTCTCTGAAGAGCATCAACTTCCCTCCTCAAGACGTCAACGGCAATTACGTGAGAGGACATTTCATTTGGATATTTTTTCCAATTAGCAGCCGTTACTTGATCCCATGGATAATAAAATTCACACGAATTAGAGAACAGCTTCATATTAGATTAGGGTGATACTGAGCAGTCTGGGAAAGTATCAAGAAAACCTAGACGACTCGTGTGATACTTATGTTTTTTTCTTTGAGTTTTGAAATTTGGAATCTTTATGTCTTTATAACCGAGAAAGATTTTTTTCTAGAGTTTCTTTTTCTAGTGATAAGCGGAAAAAACGTAATCCAAAACTACTCGAATCCTACAAGAGTCAGAATCGTTCAATGAAATACTCTTCGTATAGTTCTTTACGGAATGACTTTGTTTTTATCAGATACTATCTCGTCTGATTACCTCAGTTGATGTTTAAACCCATATTGTAGCTCATCATCTATTGTATGAGCGTTTAACGTCTACCCCTCGAAACGGAAAAGCTTATGATTGAATGTGTCAAAATTGGTGATACAATTCTATATATGAAATAAATTCTTTTTTAATATCAGATGTCATCAAATGATTCATGCAGTTGCAGTTTTGTACCTGGAGAACCTTTGGTCACCCACCTCATAAATACCCCTTGCTTGAATGAAGCTATATCCTCTTGGTCTACACAATGTGCTTATCACATTCCAAAACCCGTTGTTCAAAGTGAACGGATTACCTTGTTTTAGACGCATGTCTCTTAGATATTCTCTTGTAGTCTGTTGAACTGAACAGAGGTATATATGATAACCCAACAACAGTAAGGGGTAAATCATGAATAAATGCCCATAAAGGACGTTGAATAAGCTCATTGGAATACGCTTTAAAGTTCGTTCGAAACTCAGGTTTTGCTCAGACTGATATGTGAATAAATGATAGTATGATACAGTGGATAAATAAATACATGAAAGCACACCAAATAACAAAAAGTTGAAAAAAAATCTATAATTCCTTTCTCCAACACAGTTATTCAACCACAGACAATGATGGTCATGAATACTTATACACTGATCACATTTAGAGCAATGGAAAGTCCTTGGCATTCTCCAATCACGACAAGTTAAGCAATATTTAACGTCAACTGTTCTCCCTTCAAATGAAGGTAGACTTATTGTATTGTAATACTCTGATGGGATGTCGTATGGAGAATCTGTTATGTGGATGTTTCTTGGTATTACCTAGTCTAGTTAGTAAAGAAAGGACACAGTATCAGTAACAAATCAACTTACTCCTGGATCAGATGTAGCAGCTTTGATGAAAGAGCTAAAGCAAAGGAGCCAACAGTAACAAAACATGACAACAACAGCAGCAGAAACATTTCGCCAGCACCAAGGAGCCCTGAAATATAAAGTTAATATTAGTTTTCTATTCAGAATCAAGAGTTCAAGACTTACTCAAAAATGCAGAATAAAATGAACGGTAATAATATAGCACTAAAGGTGAAGATAGAAATTGGTCTAGCTTTGATTATTCTGAATCTACCACCAAGCAAGAAAATCGATTTATCTGACATCCAAAATTGATAGTTTCTTGATGGTTTACTATGCCGTATTGCTGGCAGTGCCTCACCATGTTCCATAACAACATTCACTGGATCATTTGGAGTATTAATCAGCCATAAAAGGACCTCTTTATACCAGGGAAGCATGCTATATAGTGAGCCCTGAGATTCATGAGTTCCTCCAGCGTCAAAAGGACGTCGCAGAGTGGATATATCTGAGCTTTCTTTCATAGAAATTAACAAAGAAGAGAGCATATACCTTCTATTTGTAATGAGTAATGTAAGTATTGATTCCGATTTTTGTGGTAAAAGAATTCCGGTTTGATCGCGATATTGTTTTGGTGTTTACCACTTTTTTATGACGTTGCTTTAAATTGATCAATTGAGCTAAGAAGTTTTAGGATTGATTTTGATTGATTATAATATAGATTATCTCTCGTTTCTGTTCTATAACAGGGGATATTTCTTACTTGCTTCATTGAGGTTCAAATATATGATGCCCGAGAAATCAACAGGATCATTAGACAGATTCATAGACATACAAAGCATTCCATTGCTTCTTGCATTCCCGACAGCTTTACTCTCCTGCAATCTTGTCATAAGCAAGAATGGAATTCAGGAGTCAAATTTGTTCACCGAGTTAAGTCTAATCATCTCTGTACCACTTTTTTTAGCATCAGCAATAACTATAATTTACATACAGGTAAATACTAATATTGAGAGATCCAAGATCACATTATGGCACGATCAAACAACTTTGATATCAATAATCGTGTTATTATTCAGTGCCTGTGTGCTTGGATCTGTAAGGACAGCTATATTGTCTCTGGTGCTGATCATAAATCCAAATTTAGTGTTTTTTATTATTTCATCATCATTTGATATATGGCACACATACTCACAAGGATTGATACACTTAAAGCTTGAGAAACTAGAAGATTTGAAATTGTATCTTGTTATTTCCGCTTATCTAGGGTTATGGGCCGTTAAAGAATCGTTGAGAGATTTTGATAAAGCGCAAACCAAAGATTCCTTGCGGATACCACTGATTACTCTAGTAATAAGTGCATTAGTCTTGGGATATAATTTTGCTCGATTACATATTACAATGCTAATAATAACTATTGGTTGTGCTATTGTATTACATATCACCAAAATTGATAATAAGAGTATTGAATTCAAAAGGGGGTCTCCTACAATAGTGGGGTTAATCGCAATATTACTTGAAATCCTATCTTTTAACACTGACTATAGCTCAAATCTTTCATTGATACTAATGGACTCAATAGTATTAGTTTTTTCAATGTTTATAGAGGTGGATGATACTTTATTCAAGGGTAGGAGTACTATAAAAGATGCATCCTCGTTACAGGAATTCGGTATTATACAGCAGTTGTTCTTACATGAAGATACCAAGGCTATCTTTTCCTACTTGATGCTTAATACTCTATTTATGTTCGTTCAATTCTTATATTCGTTTAGATCTAAATCTCTCGGATTGCTATCAGACTCTTTGCATATGGCATTAGATTGTACATCATTAGCATTAGGGCTTGTTGCCGGTGTGTTGGCTAAAAGACCGCCTAGTGAAAAGTTCCCATTTGGATTATCCCGTATTGAAACATTAGCGGGATTTGCAAACGGAGTTTTATTAGTAGGGATAGTTGGTGGGATTGTCATCGAAGCTATCGAAAGAATTATCAATCCAGTCACCCTTGAAAAGACTGGAGAATTACTAGTGGTCTCATTTTTGGGATTTGTTGTTAATATGGTTGGGATATTTGCTTTCAATCATGGTCATGGTCATGGAGATGGTGATAGCTCCCATTCTCACGTTCATTCGCATTCGCATTCGCAATCGCACTCAGATAATGAAGAAAATGACAATATGAAGGGAATTTTCTTGCACATTTTAGCGGATACTCTTGGTTCGGTTGGTGTTATTATTTCCACATTACTAACGTCTTTTCTCCATCTGAATATATTTGATCCCTTGGCTTCGTTGTTTATTGCAATATTAATCTTCTTTAGTGCAATACCTTTAATCAAATCTTCAGCAGCAAATTTATTGTTATCCTTAGATGACAAAAAGGATGAAATAATACGGGATACATTGTCGCAGATCATGACAACTCCTGGGATAGTTAGCTATACAACCCCAAGATTCTGGAATTCTGCAGATATAAAAGTTTCAACAAGGGCTGATCAGGGTCATTCTCATTTAATAGATCATCAAGAGCACTATGATCACGGTCATAGTCATACTCATGACACAAATATACACGTGCATGCGCACTCAGAAGAGGGACATAACGAACATGATGATTGCAAGAAATCATTTACATTGGTTGGGTTCATCCATATTCAATATTTAGATGGTGAAAACTCTACTATTATAAAGAAGAGGGTGCAGAAAATTTTTGAAAATAATAATATTCATGCCGTTATTCAAGTTGAGAATGAGTCTTCAACTTGCTGGTGTAGGAAACTATAGAAAATAGAATATTTATAAGAGAATTACAACAAGAAAGGGTTGTAGAAGATCAATCAAATGATCGCGAAAGCGATCTATCATTCTGTTGAAAAATTTCAAATAAATTTTTGATTTTGACGTAAAAATTTAATGTGCTATATTATTTGTACAACTAAATTTAATTAATTTACCAAATTTAATTGCTTTATATAATGTCAAGAGTTGGAACTCTAGTGCTTGGACCGGCTGGTGTTGGTAAGGTATGCTTGAAAATAATTTGTATTGGTTTATAGTGATAGAGCACAAATCTGTTCTCATTACAAATCAGTATTTATAGCAGTAATAATAAGACACTAACTCTCTCTTTTAGAGCACATTTTGTAATTCTATGATATCATATTTACAATCCATCGGTCGTCGTGCACATATAGTCAATTTGGATCCTGCAGCTGATCCTTCGGAATTTGAATTCACAATAGATATTCGTGATTTGATTTCATTACAAGATGTCATGGAAGAATTAGACTTAGGACCCAACGGTGGTCTTGTATATTGTTTTGAGTACTTATTAAATAATTTAGACTGGCTTGACGAAGAAATAGGAGATTTCAACGATGAATATTTGATTTTTGATTGTCCTGGACAAATTGAATTATACAGTCATATACCAGTTTTACCCACGATCATCAAACATTTACAACAACATTTGAATTTCAATTTATGTGCTACTTATCTTTTAGAGGCACCTTTCATAATAGATCGTTCAAAATTTTTCTCTGGTGCATTAAGTGCAATGTCAGCAATGATTCTATTAGAGTTACCCCATATCAATATCCTTTCAAAACTAGACTTAATCAAAGATGAATATTCCAAAAAACAATTGAAAAAATTCTTGAATCCAGATCCCTTACTGCTATTAGATGATTTAAATAGAGATACAAATCCAAGATTTGCTAAATTAAACGAATCAATTGCTCATTTAGTTGATGACTTTGGTATGGTACAGTTCTTGCCATTAGAGGCTAAAAACCCCGAAAGTGTCCGCACTATCTTGAGTTATATTGATGATGTGACTCAATGGGCTGAGTCTCAAGAACCTAAAGAACCTAATGATGAAATAGATTTTGAGGAGGAATAGGTCAAGTTAACTACATTTTGAATAAAAAAATGAAAAAAAAAACTTCTATTATATTGTTTCTTCATTTTGCGTCATTAAGTTTCGTGACAAGTTCTTGTAGCCTTGATTGAATCAATTTATCTTGTTTCTTTGTTCTCCCTTTAGTAGGTTTATTAACTTTGGTAGGATTCTTTTCTAACGGGCATTTCTGGCTAGCTTTGGATCCTATTTCATTCTCAGTTTCTTTTTCCTTTTTTATTTTTCTGGACTTCTTGGTATTTTTCTGTTTGATCAAAAGTCGATCATAATTGTCTACTATACCAGATATATCCTGACAATCACCTGTAACTATAAGATCGATATATTCAATATAATCAACCACACTCAAAGAAGGCTCCTCTTTATTGATCCAGATGACACAACCATTTGCAGCATGAACAGCTTTAGCTAACTCCTTAACTAGTCTTCGAACACCTGGAATCTTCAAAGATGTTCCAGCAATAATTAGACAATCAGGTTTCGATTTCAAGTCAGAATGAGATACTTTCCCTATATGCTCACCATCTGGATGAAATTCATTATACAAGACAATTCTGGGTCTTAAACAGCCAATACCCTGTGACCTTTTCCCTGCAAGCTTCCTTATTTCCTCTAACTCTAAACATTCAGGACAAGCAGGTGTCTCATTTCCTTGAAATAAGTCAGGGACTATTTCTGAATTCCATCGACATTTAGAGCAATACATATATCTAATTGTTCCATGTAATTGAATAGTAGGAGGATATGGAGGATTCGGTTTTATGGGTACACTGGTTTGTAAATGTGAAAGTTCCATCTCTAGACAATCAATGTTTTGGGTGTAATGTCTAAGTAATCTCCCTTCTCTGGAAATATTGTTCAATAGCTTATGGAAATCAGTTGGCTTAGATTGGGAAGTCATATGATATAGAGTGTTCACCATCGCATGGAATTTAGCAGTGGACTCTCCATCACTGTAAACACTTGAATCAAACAAAGCCTTTCCGTTGGATCCAGCTGATGTTGAATGCTTTAAACCTTGGAATAGCCCATTTGAAGATCTGAAATCTGGAATACCAGAGGCTACAGATATACCAGCACCAGTAACTACTGCAACCCGCTTAGAGTATTTGAAAGCATAGTGTAAGAAGCTGACATCGTCGTTGTCGATATTATCGTCTTGCTCGCTAATACACATCTCATGCTCATAAGTATCAGTGCTTAAAAGTGTTCCGTTTGGTGGTCTGTATTTCAATTTTGGTTTTCTTTTTGGCTTTGGTTTTGAGTTTCCTTCATCCTGCTGTGAGCTTGGTGGTGTTAAAGGATAAAAATTGTCTTTTAGAAATTCTCTTTCGTCGTCTGAATCGTGTTTGATATAGACTTGGGAAGATGCAGGAGTTATCAAATCTGACATTGTGTTTAGTTCAAGGTATCACAGTGCAAGACAACAAAAACCAGCAGAGTTTTTAGACAGTCTTACTGATCCAGAGAAGTAAAGGAAGACAAACAAACAAAACAAGTGACGGGGATGTTTCTGTGGTGAGAAACGCAGCTTTTCTGTTCTTTTTTTTGCTTGTTCACTTGGTGTTTTGAAATTTCCTAAATTGGCAATTAGCCATTTTGGATAAATTGAACCGGAAATCACATAATAAGACTATATCACATGATCTTCAAATCATACCGACCTTTAGCGATTTTTCAACATGCAAAAAAATAAGCCAAAAACATTGAAACCTGAAGAAGCGTTTTGGTTGTTATAAAGCATTACAATTGGTGGAAAATGGTGCAAATCAGTGAAGTGAAAGATACAAACCAAAGAGACTCTAGAACTGCTGCACATACGCATATCAAAGGTTTGGGGTTGGATGAACGCGGTCTAGCTAAGCCTGTCGACAGCGGGTTTGTAGGACAAGCAGAGGCGAGAGAAGCTGCTGGTGTTATTGTCGACTTAATCAAATCTAAGAAGATGAGTGGAAAGGCTATTTTGCTTGCAGGTGGACCTGCTACAGGGAAAACTGCTATTGCATTAGCAATTTCACAAGAGTTGGGCCCAAAAGTGCCATTTGTTCCTATTGTAGGTTCTGAATTGTATTCGGTTGAAGTGAAGAAGACTGAAGCATTGATGGAGAACTTCAGAAGATCCATTGGTCTTAGAATCAAAGAAACCAAGGAAGTCTATGAAGGTGAAGTTACTGAGCTGACTCCTGAAGAAGCTGAAAATCCATTAGGAGGTTATGGTAAAACTATATCACACGTCCTAGTTGGATTGAAATCTGCGAAAGGTACTAAAACTTTGAGATTAGATCCTACTATCTATGAAAGCATTCAGAAGGAAAAAGTTACTATTGGTGATGTTATTTATATAGAAGCAAATACTGGTTCTGTTAAAAGAGTTGGCAGATCTGATGCTTATGCTACCGAATTCGATTTGGAAGCTGAAGAATATGTTCCTTTACCTAAAGGGGATGTTCACAAGAAGAAAGAAATTGTTCAAGATATAACTCTCCACGATTTAGATGTTGCTAATGCAAGACCTCAAGGTGGTCAAGATGTTCTATCCATGATGGGTCAGCTATTGAAACCAAAGAAAACTGAAATTACTGAGAAGTTACGTCAAGAGGTTAATAAAGTTGTTCAGAAGTATATAGACCAAGGCGTTGCAGAACTAGTTCCAGGTGTTTTATTCATTGATGAAGTTCATATGCTAGATATTGAAATTTTCACTTACCTAAATAGAGCTCTTGAGGCTTCAATTGCTCCGATTGTGGTATTAGCTTCCAATAGAGGGTTAACTGTTGTGAAGGGTACAGATGATATCAAAGCGCCTCACGGAATTCCTCCTGATTTAATTGACAGATTATTGATCATCCGTACACTACCTTATTCATTAGAAGAGATCAAAGTTATCATTGAAAAGAGAGCTCAAGTAGAGAACTTACCATTAAGTCAAGAGGCTTTAGATTTATTAGCAAAAGAAGGTACCAAAACTTCCTTACGCTATGGCTTACAACTTTTAACTCCTTCTGGTATATTGGCTAAAACGTTAGGTCATAATGTTGTTCAAGCGTCAGATATTGAAGAAGCACAATCTTTGTTTTTAGATGCTAAGAGAAGCACAAAAATCTTAGAAAATGCTGATGGCTATTTATGAATGAGCCTTCTGAGTTGTATAATAGAAGAAAAAGAGACAAAATAAATTGTTAATGATCGTAAATATAAGAACTGTAATTATCTACGAGCGAATGTTTAGTTGAATGTTCCTTTATTGGATCGAAGAAGAAAGAGGAAACTATTATTTCTCCCCTAGTAATGAAATTTCCTTCAAAAATTTTGATGGTGAGTAGATTTGTGTACTCCCATAAACAACTAACTTATTATTTCCTTGACTTGTACTAGTATTTGCCCATTCTTGCAAGTTTTGATATTCTAAATAATTACCTCCACCAACAACAAAAACAACAGATTCCAAATATGATTGTCTTTTCGGTTGTCTTGAGTGTGATCCTCTTATAACCTTTGGATCAAAGTATAGGTAGTCATCAGTTACTTTTAAACTTTCTTCGGTTGCATTATTATGATCCATGATAGCTTCCACAATTTTGGTGATTGGCATAGATTTTTTCTCGGGTAATAGTCTTTTAAAACCAGCAATTAATGAGCCAACACCATCCTGAATTTTACCATCCGCTAAGCCATACAATTTAGTTGACAAACTTGAGAACAATGCTGAAGAATTGCCTTGAGAGTTAGTATTTGTGTAGTCTTTAGCATAACTATTCAAGATAATCGAGTCTTTTAATCTTAAGCTTTCTTTAAGCTTTTTGATGTATTGTAGCGAAGAGACATCAAAATCTTCATACCCTTTCAAAATATCTTCTACTTGTAAGACGAATTCGGAAGGCAAATCGGTGGCCAAATAGAGAACAATGAATGATCTTAGCTTGTCTTCAAGATTTGATTTATTTCCATCGTTCAACGTTTCCACAAATTTTGTTCTGATTTTTGGATCATTCAAACTTTGTTCTATTTCAAAGAATTTGTCTAATCCTTTTGTTTTTAGCTCATGTAATAAAGCTAGTAGAACGTTCATATGCATATCGATAACATTTTTGCGAGCAGTAAGCTCAGGCAATTGATTGACAGTTTGTTGTAAAACATCGTCCTTCTTACCATCCAAATCGCTCAAGTTCTGTACCCCATTGCCCCTGGTTAACTGCTGTGCCTTTTCTTTATAATTCTTTAGCTCAGTATCAGCATTATCAACTGCATCAGGGAATGGCAGCTGAGAATTTCTAGCCCAGAAAAAGTCCTTAGGATCTAAGTCGTACTGCTTTTTTGATTTCTTACCATTTTCTTCAGTTTCTATGGTAATTGTGTTTCTTTCTAAGTTGAACACATCAGCAACTAAACATTGATAAATCCATGAGTGTGAAAACATTGCAGCTAAATCAAGATCACGATCTAACAATATCAAAACAAATCTCTCCGAGTAATCTGGGGTAGTAGAAAATTTTGTGCTTATCACATAATCACGCAATTTTTGATCCAATTTCTCTGCAACTAGCTGAGCAGGTCCTCCTGTTTGTGTACGTATTATGGGAATGTTACCCATTGTGATCACAGAATCAAATAATCCATCTGCAACCGTATCGGCAACCTGATTGATTTCATCTTCTGTAGTTGCTACATTGGAGAATTTAGAGTATACATGTGGGATCTCAAGGGAGAATAGTCCTGGCTCTGTAACAACATAATTCAAGTATTGATCATAAACTTGCAAGATTTTGGACGACTTACCTGTCGTAGCAACTGATTTGGCCAATTCTTCTAGCAAGTCTCTGCTCAATGATGAAGTGAAATTGATGTAAAAACTCGAATATTTCTCTTCTTTCAAATCATGTGAGATCTTTTTGATGTTCTCAAGAGTTGGTTCCACAAAGTATATGACAGGAACGTCTGGCAAAGGAGATCTATTTGAATTGATTGTTGTGTGCATCGTAATACCACATCTAAGCAGGTCATTGACACGTAAAACTGACGATACAATTGATGTACTCTTCATATCAAGCACCAAGACTTTCCATATGATTTCCTCGCCGTTAAGACTCTCAGTCAAGTCCCCGTTTTCAGGACTGATGTTCAGGTGAAGCATCTTTTCAAGAGAGGCTGGAAGGACACAAAAATTAGTACCAAAAACTGAAAGAATACCGCTGCTAAATCGACATACCTATTTGTCTCTCCCTGAGTGAGAGTTGCTGTAATTGCGACATCTTTGGTGTACAATTATAATGGCCTTCCACTTTGTTTACGCTACTAAAGTGCGTTCATAGAGAACACCATATTCATTCAACATTGAAGAGTGGCCAGAATGCTGCCCAAACCATAGTTCAGAATCTAATCACTTGATAAGTCACATGATACCAGAAATACCTAATAAGATACTTGTGGGTTATGAGCTCACATAGAGAAAGGATGTATTTGGCTACACTGATTAGGAACAACAATTCAGCTCAGGAAGAATAAAAGAAGGAAACAAAGGATCGAAATCCGCACTACTTTCGTTGATTTTATATAAAATTTCCTTCGGAGACCTCTGGAACTAAGGAAGTTTGAATAACCATGACTTTTTGAGTGTCTTTATTGAAAAGATTCAAGTACGTTTTTACATAAGGGCAAATACAGAAATCACAAAATTCTTGCGTTCATGATATGGGATAAATCTTTCACCAAAAAACTATCTTACAGAATCTTCGAGACGAAGTGAAAGGTACATCTGGTACAGATTTCCTTCACCATCTCTCTCTCCATCTACTATTTTACAGAAATGATTCCGCTATTCCTAAACAAGAACGCTTAAACATGCTCTCAACGATTGTTAGATTCCTTATACTATTTTAAAGGGATTATATGGAAGATACTAGCGTCTAGATTCCGTATTAAAATAAGCAGTTGTGCATGCTAATGCGAAATTTTTAGAGTTTTCTTTATAGACCTTACTGCTTCGCAACAGATCTGAGATAACTCTCCTTACGTTCTTAGACTGAAAGATGCTTATCGTAACTGATTGGAAGTACATAAGTCAATCAAACATAGGAGGAATACATGAAATTTAAGGTACCATAGCCAACATAACCAATCGATAGTTGTCTTCCTTTTAAGACTTGACGCTTTAATATTCAAAGGTTGGAGATACACGGAAAGAGATGCACTTATGTGGTGAGTATGTATATCAGTGCTTTTGAATGATGTTCCAGTAACTTTCATACTCAATTTGAACTCTACAAATGCTTGCTATAGAAAGCAAAATAAAAAGTGCTTATGAGTTTCTCTGACAGAAAAAGTTTTAACCCTCTGAAGTCTTCTGTGCTCACACAATAATTGAACCGTCATTTTTCTGGTGCAATAGCTTCGGTCTCTGAAACGCTTGGAAACCTAGCGTCGGAAGAAATAATTCTGTATACTGACTGCGAAGGTACTAATGCTGTCTATTTGTCTCTCTTGTCCAAATTACAATTATATGTACTGGGAAGGTGTCGTTGCTTTACATTTATATACAGATTGCATGTTGAGGTTTGCAGTGTGTGCTCTTATGCACCTTAAAGTAGGATCGCATAGCTTGATAGGTTTTATATTGCTCTAAACAGCTAGAAACCCATTTTGATTTGTCTAAACGATACCAAATCTAGGCATAATACCTTCTTAGCTCGAATAGTTCCAGCATATTCAGTATATTCTGGACCTAGGTGATAATTTTTGTCGTTTATTTTATAACGTACTCATGCGAAATGAGACAAAGTGTACTGGAGATTCAGCTCTGTATATTCATTCATTTTTTATGGCGGACTAATTGACAGGAACTAAAACTCTGTAGGAGAGCCAATTAAAAGGAAAAAAAAACACGCATAATGAGAGAAATACAGCTTGAATTTAGTCTTGGTTGCCAGTTACAGGAAACTCTCCCTGTGATCCCTTGAGAACTTTATCTGTCAGAGATGAAATGAGACAGCTATCCCTTGATCTCTTTGGAGTGTGCTATGGATGCATGTGGGTTTACGTGTGACTTTATACAAAATAAATTATCCTTATTACTGAAAGGAAAAAAGCTCGAGATCTTAGAATTATACTTACTATTGAAGATAATCAAGTATGATCATTAGGGCTCATTTTCATTTACATATTTTTTACCTTTAAATCTCTTTGCCAGGTATTAGCTCTTTAATCTGCATATGGTTCACATGAAATCTTCCTGCTTCAAAGTAAGTCTTTATACCATCATTTTTGAGCATATTACTACCTGTTTCAAGTGGTACAGTACCGTCCTCTTTCTCGTCATTCTCTTGTGATTTAAAAATTGGTCTTTGTTCTTTTATTATGGATTGAAGCCTCACAATCAATTAATCATATGGTGGATCTCCTTCATTATATGTTTCTCATGAAATGATGGACGCTCTTTCACTTATTACTGAACAAAAAAGGATGCTTTAGAATGCCAAAACTCGCGTAAGACTTAGCTTGTGATCCATTCTCAGATTATATACAACCATGGAAGCTATATCTAGATTGTTTTTACTTTAAGGTAACTTCACTTCCTAAGGTTTAGAAGTCCGATATGGTGATATTGCTGACGTTCTCCAAGTACTCTGTTTTCAATCACGAGAATGCGGTTACGAGGTAGTCTGTTTATCTACCAATAGTATTCTTTGAGTAAGCTACTATTGATTTACATACGAGAATATCTATGAGTGAGCGCTTAGTCTTAAATTTTTAAATAAATCATAATCATTATAGCTCATAAACAAAGATATTGAACGGTTTTATTTTTCAGTCCTTTGATAGTTTTAGAAGAATGTTCCTAAAACGTGATCTTCTGATAAATTTTCCTCAACCACTTTATAGATCTCCATCAACAAATTTGGAAATTTTCTATTGAAATATTGATAAAATCCATTTGGTAATGGTCTCATTTTCGTTACTAGTTCAGCTGGCAAATCATTGAAGTGATGGTATTTGTTT
Source organism: Xingzhongia hampshirensis (assembly GCA_003706765.3). Taxonomy (NCBI): domain Eukaryota; kingdom Fungi; phylum Ascomycota; class Saccharomycetes; order Phaffomycetales; family Wickerhamomycetaceae; genus Xingzhongia; species Xingzhongia hampshirensis. The sequence goes on along the minus strand of PPXL03000005.1, from coordinate 520,457 downwards.
CGCAATGCTCTCAATAGATCCATCAATCTATCCTTATGGTATTTTCTATATTTCCCTAAATTATCCATAAAAATTTTATCAAATTTACGACACCAGTCATCACCAATTACATTATGAGCAACTAGTTCCAAATTAAGCAACATTTCAGAAGGAGGATCACGTTGCTCAACCTCGAATCTATCACTCACTTTCAATAAGAATTCCAACTTTTTTGAGTCCTCCCAAAAAAATGGATGCTTCAATACTTGATCAGTATTTGGCCTTAGTTTTGGATTTCTTGAAATCATCTCAGATATTAAATGCTTTGCTTCCTCCACATTTTCTGGCAGGATATCCAACGCTTCCAGCGAATATTCATTTTTGATCACATTACCTTCTCTCAGATACCTTTCACCAAAAGGATGACCACCGTTTGTTAAGATATAGTAAAAAACGCAACCGAGTGAGAAGATATCGATTGCTCTTGTTAATCTTCTCTTGGAAAGAGTATCAAAAACCAACGGTTCAGCAATCGAATTAGAGGAGGTATTGAAAGAATGATCACTGTTAATTGACAACGAGTTATAGATAGTATTGGATTCATCAACTAATAACTCTGGGGCTCTCCAACCAGAAGTTCCAGCAGCATGCTGAGTTGTTGCTCTGAATGAGCTTTCGTCAGCTTCCAACTTTTTGCATAATCCGAAATCTGAAATTAAGATCCTGACAGGCGAAAACTCCTCTTGACGGGTTTTCAATTTCTTTGGCGGGGCAACTAAGATGTTCTGTGGTTTTATATCTCTATGAACAATTTTCAAAGAGTGTAAGTGATGTAAACCTTTAGCAATCTGTTCCAAAACATTCACAGGATTCATCAGTTTTGACAAATCAGTGAATTTACTGGATTGTTCAATGACATCCTCTAGACTAGCAGAACATAGTTCAAGAGCAATATATAAAAATTTGTCATGAACTTCACTGTAAAAATATCGTATAACATTTGGATGGTCGTCACTTTCTGTTAACAAATTGATCTCATGACTTGCAACGTCATAAAAATCAATCAACATTCTTTTAATTGCAACATCACGGTTCTGGAAACTTCCTTTGTACACAACGGTTCCATAAGAACCATAACCTAAAACTATTTCCGAAAGAGAAAGACCTTTTAATTGTGGTGAGCTATTTGAAGGGGAGCTTGGTGCGACACTAGTGATAACAGATAAGTCATTGGAGTTGGAATCCGTATTTTTCTTATTTTTTTTCCCACCTCTGGCACCTCTTTTTCTCTTCTTGATACCTCCATTGTTGTCGGTAGACATTTTTTCTTCCTGTGGTGGTTCCACAATCTTTACTTCCTTCTTTACCTTGACTGTGTCTAGCTTGTCTTCAAAATTCGAATAAACAGCTTCTTCTATAGTGGATTGTGATTCTTGCTTTAACTCATTAGATTTAGACTCTCCTCCCACTATAACTTCTTTCAACTCCAAGCCATTTCTTCTTAATAAAACATTTAATGGAGGTATCAATCTAAATTTTATGGAAAGATAAACCACTAATGACAAGAAACAACCCATTAAAACATTTTCGAAACATCTCCACAGAAATTTGCCAAAAACAGTATCAAAAAAACCGGTATCTCTAGGAGCTGGATCAAGCTGTAACAAAGGTGATTCTTCATTAAAATTTGATGAAGGGGAAGGTAGTCCAATCCATTCAGACCTTGAAGGAGGATAATATCCATTATTATCACTAAGCCTTCCGGTTTCAGTACTGTAGTCTATTTGATGGTATGGATATTGTCTAGGGAAATCAGTTGGATAGCCCATCATCGCTTTAGTCGTAGCATCAGCCAAGATGTTTTCATCATCCATAACAAAATGAACACCTACCAATGCGTTATTTAATTCATCAGGAGAGCCCATAACATCTCCTCGTTGTTCACTGAGAGAATATATTGACTGTGGAGAGGATTTAACGAGTGAAGGATAGTACTCACTTGACATTGCATACCAAGAGTTGTTGCGTGTGATATCTAGGTATGTTCCCGGATGTCTGATTGAAGCGGTTGGAGGCTTTAAAGGATGCGGAACAACCATATAAGAGGTTGCAATGGATGGAGTCTTGTCTTCTTGTGGATGTAGAATATCGAAAACATTAACAGCAGTGAAGTTCAACTTACTGAACCACTTAGTTTTTTGCATTTCAAGATCATATGCCATGAGAGTGTGATCATAAATTGGTGCAATGTATGTAGAATCCAACGGGAATCTATTTTGATAAGCTAGATCTGAATCCATATTATTTGGACCCCATGTTGAATATGTGACATTCCAATAGTTATTCTCTTTTGAATGGATTGTGAGTTCATAAGTAGTTTTTCCCACCATCACAACATTTGAGCAGTCTGGATTATGAGCTTCTGAAATATCACTCTTTGAGCAAATATCAGTGATTGGAGAACAATTATCACCATAGTTCGACAAGATTTTTCCTGCAAGTAAATCAATGGAGTACAGCGATGACTTCCTCGTACCTATGTAGACTTTATCATCACCATTCAAGGCAAAGGGGCTCTGTAAAACCAAATGACTGATAGAGACAGGTAATTTATTTAAACCAGCTTCTTTATCGAAAAAATATAAATTTCCATCTCCGTAAGGTTCAACAATCCAAACAATTGATTCATCGTTGCCTACCCCTTGCGAGTAATTAGTTTTAACGTCAACTAAAGGATCATTGATTTCCAAGGTCCATTTTATCTCACCGGATTCACGATCCAATGCATATAGATTGCCCTCGATATCAGTAGCTAATAGCAGATCAGATAACTGAAAGTCATCAATAACTCTACCATACTGCCGTAGATAGTTATTAGATACTTCATCAGATTTTTGTATTATAGAATTCGGGGTTTCAACTCTGTGTATCTTTTGGAAAGATCTCGGTACTGTGTACAAGGGCTCGTTTGCTTGTTGTGGGCTAAAGGAATTGGCATGTGGTTGGGAGTAACGATTCCTATTGTAATTCTGCTGATGGACTGTAGTTACATCTGATGATGATTTATTGGATCGATATGACAATGGCCATACAGGTGATACAAGCGCACAAAAAACCGATATTAGTAGTATGAGTACCAAAAGGGCCTGGTTTCTTTTTGACTGTAGCATTTTCTTTCAAACGAGTATTGATGGATATGAATTATGACGAAATAAAAGCCTGAAGGTCTATTGTAAATGGAGGATCTTGAAATTTTAGTTTCTTAACAAGGCTTTGATGTGCACTTAGGAACTCGACAAAAGCACACAGATATGTTGAATGACCAGAACGAAAGCAATTATTATTTTATATTTATGACGATGTAAAGGTTATTCAGTGAGATAGCAGCACAGAATGAACTGAAAAGATATACTTATTAAAATTTGCAGAATAAAAACAGTTATCTCTTAGTATCTCAGCAGTTTTTTTTTCCAGTTTCCGCGAAAAAACCATGTGACTGAGTCTCTTTGTTGTGCAAGTCGTCGTGTATACATAGAAGAAAACCCATTTGCTGCACGAGATGTTTTTTACTACATTTGAAATGAAATAACATTAAGCAAAACTTTTCTGAAAGAACTAAACAGAAGGAGAAAAAACAGTTGTCTTTCTCATTTTTGTGACTGGAACAGAAAAAAATCAAAATACCCTAAAGAACCAAACATATAACATTGAATTTCCCCATTTTTCTACTGGATTGATACATAACGAGGAAAGCCACTAGACCATAGAGGGAAGCCACCCTATCTATAAAAAAAACCAAAAATATAACAAGCTAAATAGTGTTGACTCTATACTCCACAATTCCTCTTAAAATTTTGATATGCCCATAAAACTCATCGTAATGCATTCCGTCATTAATCCTTACATGTTTTGGTTTGTTTCTATGTTCACTGCCAGGTGTAGGCCATGTGCATTTTAGGCCCAGCCTAGCACATTCATGGCATCTTGGCCTTGTTTCACAGCATCTCTTCTTACGATGACGGCAAGTGAGACATCCCATTCTTGAACGTTTTGCCTTTATTGCGGAACTCATCATAGATTTGGAGTCAGAATATGTGTAAGAAGGAGAAGAAGAGGATGATGATATTGACGAAGAGCTTGATTTAAAGCCATTATAAGAAGCTGATTCTATACTCGAAGACACTGAGATGGAAGAATGTGAATCATCCGTAAGTGAGGTTTGTCTTTGAAGGAATTGGTTGTTGTGCTCTCCCTGTTGCTGTTGTTGCTGTTGTTGCTGTTGTTGCTGTTGTTGATGTTGTTGTTGCTGTTGATGTTGTTGTTGCTGTTGTTGTTGCTGTTGTTGTTGCTGCTGCTGCTGCTGCTGCTGCTGTTGTTGTTGTTGCTGTTGGTAAGGGTATGAGTTTGGAAATACAAGCTGGTCGTTTGGGTTTTGTACTGTATTTGCTGCAAAGACGGAGTTTAACCAATTGTTTTGATTGGCATCCAAAGTGATAGTACTTGGGTATGATCTATATGATATTGGTGAGTTATATAATTCAGATGGAGATGGAGGATCGATTGGCTGTATGGATTGCTGTTGTGGATTTGGAAACTGTGAGAATAACTCAGGAGGAATGGTTGACTGATCTATATGTTGGTTTATCATTATTGGTTTCTTTTGATTGATTATTTGCTGGAAACACCGATGGTATATAATAAGTGAATGTGATACAAAAACTATACTGGTATAAAAAAACACACACACACAATATTCAACAGTGAATAAACAAGTTACCAAAAAGTTTGTGAGATTTTTATGCCAGATGAAAACACCACACACTAAAAAGTTGACTGCTGGGGAAGCTGGTAATAAAAAGTCGATACACTTGGGGCCCTGCTGAGTTTTTTTATGCAAGTTTTCAATGTTGCCGTACGTTGAATTCAATTTTGATTGTTGGTAAATAACCCAATCTGCCTAGCTACTACAATACGAATTAAGTTGAGAGGAATATTACACTTTTATATACCTTATTCCCACCAGGGTTGTTCTTAAGAAGAGTCAATAGGCGATTATTTGACATGTAATTCCGAAATCATCTACGTATCAAAGTGCACACAACACGTAACCGATTTGCATATGGGACATGCATTGTCTGAGCAACTGCTAACTTACTGTGCAATCCGCTAAATCTCACTTCAAACTAAACCATTCATGGCTATAATAATAGGTCAGACGTGTGTAAGTAGAGAGCGACAGAGAAGTCGTGATATACTTTCTGGATGTCCCTACACATCTGATTAACACCAACAGGAAGGAGAGCTGCGCGAGATGGAAAGACAGAAACAGTTTAGCTCGGTTGCTACGCAGGTAGCTTTTGAGGAAGATGGGATCGGTTGCCGTCTGGTACAAACGCACTACTAAGTTCTCAAGGAAACACAATCTTTAAACTTTTGAGACTTAACATCTTATGATGTTTCCTCTCAAAGCTTATTGTTTTAATTTTAGTGCAAAGGTGACGGAGCCAGAACTGAAAAATCAGGAAATATGCATCGAATCTGCATGGAAGGGGTTTTTAGTTTGCTCCCAATGTCTTCCAGAAGTCCTGAAATGAGAGGTTTCTTTCAAAACCCGCACATACAAGGGGACAAACGTCCCCAAAATGATATCATTACTTAAGAAAAGCTGGGACGAGTCAGCAATATTTAATACGAATTGGATGGGTGAAGGCGCCTCTCTTTTTCTCTGGACCTGTCAAACTAAATAAGGTGGACTGAATTACAACGAAATACTGCAACCAGGGTTTACAGTGCAATAGTAGGGACAATAACTGATCATCATCTCCTGTAATGCGACCAGCATTTATATATGGCAGCGCTTAAAAGATTTTGATAACTCAAGATATTACCCACATCTCACATATATATAGGTATATATAAACATATGGGAGGGTGTGTTACAAGTGGAAATTCTTGTTTAGGTGTTTGTTTGATGATATTATTGTTGTCTTTTTTTTTTCTTTTTTTCTGTCTCTTATTTTGTTCCTCGCCCAGCTTATTGGTATAACCTTGAGGGGAGCTTTTACTAATGATCTTATTTTCCTTCTTGGTATTAATGTGTGTATGTGTCTGTTTTTTTTTTTTTTTTTTTTTTCTCCGAGAAAATCATATTTCCGAGAGTTGAAAGTTACATCTCTTTTAGTGGTCGAAATCGAAGATCCTTTATAGCATGCACAGTTTTGACATGTACAGAGATAAGGTGCAACTCTTTAGAATTTTGTACCATCGGTTGTCAGCCCTTCCATCACGTAGTTTACTAGAACTGAGATTATACACAGTCTATGGCTGAGCACTTCTGCGACATGTATAGTGTGTATATCAGGGAACCTTCTCAGGGCTTGTTTTGCGGATTAATTTGGCATTACAATGGCAACTTCCGCATTTGAGAATTCTTGACATTACTACTCATTTAAGTTTTTAAAGCCTGATATTTGTCCCGATGGAACATTCTTTACTTGCCTCCGATTTCACAACATACATGCATATGTCCACTTTTCAGGATCTAGGTTCCTGGTATGCTAATATGGGCTTATTTTTGATGGGCAGCTTGGGGGAGAAGGGCTGTGATCCTGTTTACAAGTGCACAACAATAACCACTATAATTGTGTGCCGTTCATAAAAAATCTCGCCTTCACTAATTTTGTTCTAGCTTCGTAACTACTCCGGCCCTGTATTGAAGACTCTTTCCCCTCTTCTCTCTCCAAAGGATCCCTGTAGTAATCTGTCTTCAGAGAACATGGCGTGATTATCCAAGGTGCTTCTTCGACTTTGAACCCTACTTCTTTATTTGGCTTAGAGAGCTGTCTTGGTGTATCGGATCGTAGTCACCATCTTCTTCACCTTTACCCTTTTGATTGGAATTGTATGCTTTAATATGGGGCTGAATATTACGGGAGCTACCAGTTTTTTTTCTTTTTTCTTTAATGGTGAATCTCTCTACACACACAAACACTGAAAGCAACTATCATGATACAGTTCAAGAGAGATCAAAAAAAGAAGGATTTATAGAGCGTCAAAATACAGAATTACGGCTCACAACAACAGCCCCTTTCTGTATGTAGTATTGAGTATAACAACATGTCTGAAAAAGTTTGCATAAAAAAGGGTCCACCTTGAACTTACATAGAAGTACATTTGCTCATATTGTTTTTACTCTTCTTTTCTTTTATAATTGCTCTTTCAACATGAAAGCCTTTCTATCTAGAACAGGCATGACAAAGAAAAACTTGTTACCAAAATTTCTACAAATGATTTCTTTGTTTTAACGTGGTATTAACAATGACTTTTTTTCTTTCACATAGTTGTTCCAGCGAACCAGAAATAATAGTTCACTTAGTTATCATTGATTTTTGCTATTGAGGCATTGGCATACCACCTGGCATACCTCCTGGTGGACCACTAGCTCCTCCTCCTTCCTTTAAGGAAGATCTACCAGCTTTTAATAGTTCATCACAAAGCAGTAAATTACTGGAAATACCCACAGCTGATGTTATACCGTTTCTTAAAACCCTGAAAGAATCCCAAATTCCTTCGATTGTTGGGTCACAAGAATCTCCTGAGTTCAAATCAATACCAACTATTCTACCATCTTCTAATTCATCCTGGCATGTTGATACAACATCTAAAGCATCAAATCCAGAATTTTTAACCAATGTCTTAGGAATAACTAGTAATGCTTCTCCAAACGCTTGAACACCCGTTTTTGTTCTTCCTTTTGACAAATTTGACAAGTTTTTCAATAAATGATCCGATGCAGCTAAATAAAATGATCCAGCACCTGGTACAACAGATTTATCTTTGATCACATTTGCAACTGCTCTCAAGCCATCTCTAACAGCATCTTTTGTTTGATTCAAGACATGCATAGTTGGCCCCTTTATCAACACTGTACAAGATTTTGGATCCTTATTTTCTGTAACAAAGGTGAATTTATCTTCTCCAATAGTCTCTTCATAAACCAAACCTGATTGACCTAAATCTTTTGGAGTCAAATCATCTACAGAATTTTGTGCTTCACCACCGGTAACTAATTGCAATCTTTCCATGTTACGTCTTTTAGCTCTTCTTAATGCTAGAATGTTATGCTTAGCTAAAACATCTAAAGACATTGGATCAATGCCCTTTTGGTTGATTATAACAAAACCTTTTTCAGAGTTCAACCCACAAACTTCGTTTTTCAAATCAATAATTTTTTTCAATTTCTCATCAACAAACTTTCTTTCACTTTGGACTAATTTTTCACGTTGCTCTGCTGAACTATAGAAAAAACCTGAATTGACTTCTGTTTTTTCATATTCTAAAGAAACATTCAAGATTAATACATATGCATTCTTAACAACTTTTGGCATATCAGGATGTCTCCCACCATGGTCCAATACTAATCCGTTAACTAATTCAGAGTCTCTTGGGCTTCCATGTTGCATTTGCATGATTTCAATCATATGTAAATCTAAACTTTTTTCACCTTGAACATTCAATACTGCATCAGTTACAATAGGAGTTAATATATCAGATAATTCCGATGAGATTTTTGTAGATAAAGCAGTTCTGGCAACTTGTAATAACACTTCACGGTCTAATTGTTCCTTTTCAAGCTTATAGCCATCAAGGTATTTTAAAGTTTCTCTTCTTGCAATCTCAAAACCATCAGTGATTATTCTAGGATGGACACCTTCCGATATAAATCTATCTGCCTGTTTTAATAATTCACCAACCAATAAAACAACAGATGTAGTACCATCACCAGTGATTTCATCTTGTGCAGCAGCAGCTCTCGCAATCATTACAGCTGTTGGGTTTTGAATTTGCATTTCACTCAAAAGTACTTTCCCATCTTTTGTTAATTTGATATTTCCTGCACCATCAACCAACATCTTTAGAGTACCTTTTGGGCCTAAATTGGTTTCTAGCACTTGTTGAAGACCTTGAGCAGCAGCTATATTTACTTGCAATGCAGCAGCTCTTCTAAGAGACTCCGCCTTGGGATTCAATAATTGGAGAGAGGATGACATATTAAAAGTCTCTTCAAGTAGTCGCTGTCCACAGAATGTTCACTAGACTGAAATAAGATCAACTTTAGTATTTGCCTTGCCTTTTGTTTGATGTTGGAAAATCGCCATTTTTTTTCGCGTTTTTCGATGGCATTACCCTCCCGACACAGGGCTACACAACCGCAAATGATATTGTTTCAAATAGGTTTTCTACAATTGTTGATTTAATCATTTAGCTAATGCTTGGCTATAGATCTAGTATATTGCTATTGCCATTATTTGTATATCGTATCAAAGTTGTATTCCATATCATGGAAAATATCTCTCAAGAATTTATCACCTGAGGTATCAAGGAATTCCCAGAGATCCTGTGCTGCATTAGTTGTATTAAATGATATCTTTGGGGTGTCATTTACAATATGCTGTTCATGGTTAACTGGGTTCAACAACTTAGACACTTCCAATTTTGAAGGAGATTCTACTCCATTACTATCAAACTCGTAGCTCAAGTATTGATCAATGCCAATACTCTCTTCATTTAATACTCCAGAGGTGAAATTAAACACATTATCGAAAGCTGATAATTGGTTGTTAGGTTTCTCTTCATTCAGGGCCTCAAATTCCTTATCCAATTTTAATAAAACTGTACTAGAGATTTTTTCAAAAGTATCTCTGAACATTGCAGCGGACTTGAATTTCTCAGCAAAAACGTACAATAAACTTGAGCAGGCAGAAATTGTATCATAGATGAGACTCTTTCTTTTCCATTTCAAGATTTTCAGCCCAGTGGAATTATCAATCCAAAGACAATAAAGGAAAGAAAGACCAGCAACAAAAATGCAATGCATTGATAACCATGTGTATGTGAGCTTATTCTTAGAGTGGATAGCTTTGTAATTCATGCATATTGCCGAAGCAGATTGTGTGAAAACCTTGAACCATTCTAAAGATCTTGGTGTGGAGTCCTTTTTATGCTTAGAAACTTCAATAACTAATGGTCTTAGCAACAGGATCATTGAATTGTGATAGGATATCTCAGCCCAGTTTTTCGTTTCATATACTGAGATTGCTTGTGATTTGTTGGGGAAAGTGCTCATCCAATTATTTAATTCAAGCACAATTGAAACTCTTGTTTGATCTATATCATCTATTTGATCTAATATTTGAATTGGTTTATAAACAAAAGTACAAATGTTAGACTGTATCCTCCTTAGTCTCACGACATGATATGCTACAGCAAATTCTGGCTCATTTTGGCTTGGTAAAGTGGTATCTATATCAATATCAGAAATTCCAAATGGCCTCCCTAACACAATTCCATTAATTCTTTCAAGTCCATATGCAGACCAAAAAATTCTTGATTTCAACTGAGTTAGTTTATTCCAGCGAATTTCTTCCTCTTGGGATAATCTTTTATTCTTATATGGCTCTCTATGGAGACCTAGTATTATTGCAGTTCTTATTGCAAGGCCTGTCGTTTGCCAAATAGAACTGGCATCTGGCATCTTTTGTGAGAAAACTGATAGTAGTAAGTAAGCTTGGACAGTTTTGATGGTTGTGATTTCCACCATGGGTTGTATGTTCTCTAGCGCCTTGTCATAAAACATTTTGGTATAAACGTTATTTGCTTTATAGTTCTGAACTTGAGCTCCAATAGAAAAAATCATATAGATGAAGAAAAGCTCTTCTGAATCTAAAGAATTTCGATTCATGACATTCTCGAAAATATCAATCATGGAACCCCAATCTAGAAAAGGATACTGACACTGAACATTATCATAGTAAGAGGACAAGTATTTATTTGCCATAGAGATCGAAGGTTTTTTGAAAGGGAGCATCTTATTTAATTCTTCAAGGACCTCTGGAGGGGTACTGCTTGCTGATTGAGTTCCCTGGGTCTCATATTGCGGTTTTTTTTGATAATAGTTAATAGTGCCTGTAATTGCTCTAGCAATTGAATAAGCGCTACTATCACCAATATACCTTGTAGCAGTGGATTCAGACCCAGCCCCAAGAGTAATATATCCGATTTCCATTTCTAAGTCCTCTTGATCCGGGTTGGTATCCTTTGGAGTAGAGACAGGAGCTTGTACTTCGCCGTTCTTTGTGCCTTTTAGTTCATCCACAGTCTTCTGAAGTCTCGTGACAGACTCCTCTAGTATCTGAACATAGTTTCTTGGAATAATCTTATTGCTAGTAACATCAATAACTGTACAAGAAGATCCTGAATTTTCACATCCAGAGCATACGGGGTATTTCCCATCACACTTTCTCTTTTTCTTCTTACAGGCTAAACAAGCACCTAGCTGGTGTTTTCCACCAGCTCGTTGCTTCTTGATTTTGTCTTGGCCTTCTTCTTCGCAACTAGAAGTTCTTTTCAAGGGAGAAACCCTGAACTTGAATGAGCCCTGATTCATTTTGCTCCTCCTTTTGGCCCCTCTTCAAATTGAAGAAAGATACAATGCGGATTCTTCCTGTTGATATTTGTATAGCGTATTAATGTATAAGCCAAAATTCTCCGAATCTGGCAGTTATCGTGTTTTTCCGCAGATAACAAGAGAAGCTTATCAGCTATTGTTTAAACGAAATTGTTAGCTGTTAGTACTTAAAAAACAAAGATTCAGCCAGCAAAATGGCTAAAATATGGCTTGGAATAGGTTATAGCATCAGTAGACTCAAAACTGAATAATGTCCAAATATTCTCCAAGAAGTGAATTGCCTCCAGTAGGTGCTTTGACACTCGATTACACTGACGATATTCACAGACCACCAGGCGACCCTTTGAATGAGATCTCTTACTATTTCCCAGTTATTCATGAACAGGTGAAAAATGCAACCGTAAGAAATGTGGTCTTCAATGGGGAGTTCAGCGAGGAGTTCCTTGATGCGTTTGTTGATGCCTCCAATAAACTAGCTAAAAGAGGAGCTGTCGGCATTATCACTTCCTGCGGATTTTTAGCTCAGGTTCAATCTCGTCTTGCTGAAAGAGTTGAAGTTCCGGTTGCTACAAGCAGTCTACTTCAGCTACCATTTGTTCTCTCAATCTTGCCTCCTAAAAAGAAAGTTGCTATCTTGACATTTGATGGTGAGGAATTAGGTGTTTTGCAGTTTAACGGATTAGGATTAACAGAGAAACAGCAAAAGAGATTGATTGTTCACGGTTGTAAGAACGATGGGCATTTGAAAAAGTTAATCATTGATGGGGAATCTTATATTCATGAAGAATTGGAGAAAGAACTAGTAGGTTTAGCTCAAAAGGCACTTTCGGAAGATGATACAATCGGTGCATTTGTTTTGGAATGTACGCAGATGCCACCCACCTCAAAAGCTATTCAAGAAGCTACTGGCTTACCTGTGTATGATGTGATTACCATGATTGATCATTTTTATTCAGGTTTAAAAGCCAGAACTTTACCAGCGGATGAATTCAAAGAGGATGGTTTGAGAATCAGAAAGAGAAGTTATAAAGAAAAAGGCGATAAAGCGTAGAATCTTGACTCAAACTATATTAGAGAGCTTAATAAATAAATTGATCCCCAATATATCAGTGAATATGCCAGGAAGTAGTATTATTAACGAAAAAGTAAGTGGAGCCAGGGTCAAGAATGTCAGTTATATGTAAGTTGATAAAACACTCCCTATATTTTACTGCTCCAAATGATTTCAAGTGAGAAGCATATACAATATATTATTCTACAGGAAGATCCTTTTACAGATAGTATGAGACACTTAAGAACTGGCTATTTATAAAACTTATCGCTAATAGGTCTTTTCTCAGGTAAGCTGATTAGACCATTTCCCTCTTTCAATTTATATTGAACAATTTTCAATAAACCATAGAGCAAAGATAAAATAGGGGTTTTAACTTCAAGTTCCTTAGCAACTGTTAACAAATTACCTAAAATAACTTCCAATTCAATTGGATTCCCCTTCTCAACGTCAACTAACATGGATGGCTTGAACCAATCACCATCATCAGAATGGACAACCAAATTTATAACATCATCTGGTAAATCAATACCATCAGCTTTAGCAATCTGAGTAACTTCATGCATCGCAGGGATTGATATCTCTTCTAACCCACCAGATAAATCCAATCTACCAGTGTCAACTCTAGTTAAACAAGCAACAGTATTCAAAGTAGCATTGTAAACTAGCTTTCTGTATCTATACCATTTAGCATCAGGGAAATAAATGGTATTGTTCTTTTCGTTAGAGTAAATCGAGATAAATTCTTTTGTCTTAGCTTCCTGAAATTCTTTCTCTAAGTTTGGGTTTTCAAAATAACTGACCAACGACTTGTCTTGTTGAGTTTGAGTAACAACCCCATTGTGATTATGAGAACCGATATGAGATACACCAGAGATACAGACGTTCTTTGGGTATTTTTTGATGATAGGACGACCAATATCAAACCCATTTTGAAATAAAACAACGGTAGTCTTCTCTGGAGTAACAACAGGATCGATTAAATCCTCAACCTTAGTGATGTCAGGTAAATTCTTGGTTGCAACAATAACAAAATCGTAAGGGGTGTTGCTTTCACTGGCTTTTTCCACCGAAGAATATATATTATCTGGTTTCCAACCTTTAATGTCACCATAGTCAACTGAATGAATATCATACCCAACCTTAGAAACCTTTTCATAATCACGACGGACGACAACAGAGAGAGAAGCTTTACCTACAAAGGAGATACCGTAGCCGATGATTGTTCCTACACCACCAGTGCCGATTAGTAAGACGTTATATTTACTCATTTTTAAAGCTGGTGAAACGAGTTGCTTTAACAATTCAGAAGATGCTTCTTTGTTTCTCTTGGGATCACATCTTTATATAAGCTTCTACTGGACTACATAGGTACAGAAGCTCTTGATCGGATTATTACGAGATTTTCCTCTTTCGGATAAGATTCCAAATCGGGTATATTTATATAAAAAACGATAAGGTCCTGCACAATGAATGGGTCATAAATATCAAAAATGGCACGAAAGTGCTAATTCCGATGATGATTCATCAAGGTTCTCGAAGCATTTATAGGGAAAATATCTCTCTCTTTTTCTTGGGAAAGTCACAACATTTCATAACAAATTAAACATATTCACGATGACAATACAATCTGCTATAGAACCAAAAGATCTATCACACCTGTTATCCAGAGAGGCTAAAAGAAGAGCTAATTCGAAGTTGAAAACTTTGGGGGGGATGTATCGTCCTGAAATCTACTTCCTAGCTGCTGGTTTACCATTGTCTACGTACTTCGCCTGGGACTCGCTCTCTGCAACTACGACACAACCTCCGTTTGAGGATGGTATTACAGAAACATCAGCTTCCGGTAATGGATTAATTATTCATAGTGATAACAAAAATACTGACTTTCCCCTTTCAAAGGCGTTGCAATATGGTGCTGGTACTGGCCCAAAACCATTGGTAGATTTCCTGATTGAGCACACAAAAAGATATACCAGTATTCCTTACGAAGACTGGGATCTTGTCACTACGGTTGGTAGTACTCAATCATGGGCATCCTGTTTAAGAACATTCTGTGATGAAGGCGATTCCATCATTGTTGAGAACTTTTCGTTCACTTCTTCTTTAGAAGCTGCTTCTTCTCAAGGTATCAATATAATTGGGATTGAAATGGACCAAGATGGTATAATTCCAGAAAAACTAGATGAAAAGCTTACAAAGATGAAGGCTGACGGTGAAAAATTACCAAAGCTGTTCTATGTCATTCCAACTGGACAAAACCCGACTGGGTCATGCTTATCCTTTGAAAGAAGAAAAGCGATCTATAAACTTTCTCAGAAATTTGACTTCATAATTGTCGAGGATGAGCCTTACTACTTTTTACAATTGGATGAATACACAACTCCAGAAAACAGAGAAGCGGTAGACTTGAATAATGAGGAGTTCGTCAAGTCTCTAATTCCGACTTTTCTCTCTTTAGATATTGATGGGAGGGTTATCAGACTGGATTCTTTTTCTAAGACTTTAGCTCCTGGATCGAGAGTTGGTTGGATTACCGGGCAGTCTAGATTGATTGAAAGATTTGTTAGAGAGTTTGAAACTTCCATTCAATCTCCATCTGGGTTTGCTTCATCCTTATTGTACTCTACCTTGGCAAAATGGGGCCAAGATGGATATATCGAATGGCTAAAAGCATTACGTAAAGAGTACACTTTCAAAAGAGACATTGCTATTGATGCTAGCTTGAAATATTTACCAGCTGATTTGGTCAAGACAAATGTTCCCTCGGCTGGTATGTTCTTTACCTTGGAGATTGATGCCGCTAAACATCCAGAGTTTGAAATCAAACATAACAAAGATCCAATCGCAGTTGAAAATGAACTACTCCAGGCTTCTTTCAATAACAATGTTGTTCTGGCACCAGGATCATGGTTTAAAGCAGAAAAAACTACTGATACTGGGTCTATTATTTTTTTTCGTGCTACTTTTGCTTCTACTGGTCCTGAGTTTCTTGAGGCAGGCTTGAAAGCCTTTGGCGAAGTTGTTAGAGAGGTCTTCCAGTGGAATAAATAAATAACTACAGTCCTAGAGTGTGATAATTACTAATTATTACTGATCTATCAATAATAAACATATTAACTTATAAACGTACTTCTTCACAGGTTTGTACTTGGATAGATTTCCCAATCCTTTGGTGTTGCCATCTTCAGATTTGTCAATGCTCTTGGATCATTGAGTCCCAAGTTTATTAAGTTTAGAGTATCTCTCTCTCTCTCCCAAGAAAATAAGTCTGTTAAAAAGACATCGCCTTTACCTAGCATAATGCTAGTAATAACTTGTCCTAAGCTTCCAAACATCATAAAAGCATGGCCTGAATCACCGCACCCCACAAATAGAGAATTTTCTTCATAATGAGGGCAATATGAAATCAAAAAATCGTTATCTTGAGTATCAGAATACCAACATAATCTAGTTAGAGAAATTTTAGTAACTTCTGGAATAAACTCCTTTATAAACTCTTTAATTCGCAAAAGTCCAAAAAGTGGAACATTAGTTTCTTTATTCTCAGTGAATGCTGTTTTTGTTTTTGAGTTAATTTGACCTTGTGGGTTGGTCCATTTCATACCTCTATATCCTATTTTGAGATATCCATTAGACACGGGGAACCCATATAACCCACCCATAAATCCATCTCTCATTTTGAAAGTCCAAGAAGGGAAATGTTTCTGATCATATTTTTCTAGGGCTTTTGAATCTTCAAGCTTACACAGAGCGACTGTACCACCAGTAGCTTCAACCTTTTCACCCGCTTCTGGGACGAGCTGTGCAGCCCAAGAACCAGCAAATACAGCCACTGACGATGCGAAATGTAATTTACTATTCTTGGTTTTGATTCCAACACATTTTTTATTCTTTGTTTCTTTATTGTATTCCAGTAACAGATGGTCTATTTCGCCAGTATTTGGCCCAAAATGAGTGTGGAATCTTGATCCTCCCTCCCTCTTACACAGATGGAGGACCCAACGACAGCATTTATCGGCAATCATAATACCCCCGGTGGTATCCAAAAGACCCTTTAAATGTCTATTTCTTTTCTTTACTTCAAAAGGATCAACCGAGGCTGCTGGCAACCCTTTTTGTTTAGCCTTTGAAACAGCATCTGGGTCAGAAACATCTATAGCACTACCATCTGATCCCATACTCTCTAACGTTTTTTTTTCAAAGTCAGGTAATTCTTTCAAATCAGTTAGATGGATATTTCCAGAGTTGATATAAATAGGACTTCCATCCTCAAACCCCTCCTTTGCAATCATTTCGTTCCACTGAAGGAAGACATCACGACTCTCTAAAGCCAGCTTTTGATAATGTGTCTGTTCACCATAAGAAGCCCTGAAGATTTTATTCATGTCAGAGGAAGCAGAATCACAGCCATTGAAATAACTGTATTTCTGCTTGAAGTAATCGTTTTTGTCAAAGATATGGATGTCTTGGAACCCCTGTCTAATCAATGAAAGAGCTGTGGATAATCCATAAACACCTGCACCAACAATTATGATTCTCTCGGATTTTGTAGGGATTGCCATTATTAGGAAGGTTAGTTCTTAGTCTATAATGGATAAAAGGAAATGACAGTCAAGAAGCCAGCAAGATGAGACTTATAAGCTTAGTTGGAAAATGAATCGTTCGATTTCATACTATCATGAACAACAGAACTAGCGATATAGTGCTATATAACGGAGTTCCTAATGGGGTAAATCTCGAAAAATTCCGCATTTTCACTTTTACGATCTTATCACCTTATCGAAAATTAAGAATAAGCCTTTCTCATCGTTCATATTCGTAAAGCTAGGGACCCTTTGATCTAGCAGACTTATAGCAATGATTTATTAACAGAAAATATATTCTTGGCTGTTTTTAGTTACATATGGGCTTACTTATTCGAAGACTTTTCGGTGCTTTACGTATCAATCAGGTCAATACATCTGCTTACTCTAAAATCTAAACATCATTAACACTTACAGTATTGAATTCGAATATATAACTGTAACTTTTTCCCTATATGCCTTTATATGGGTTTTTAGAGCGAATAAAAGCGCCATAATTGTAAAACACAAATGGAATGGGAATCATTCCCAATGCAATAAACCCAACCAAACTACCACCCCAATGGACCCCCAAATTCACAAACAATTGTTTGGAGAATAATGGGAACCCAGCTGCAAATACAGATCTCATAAATGTGTTAGTAGCAATTGCAGATGCTGCGTATGTAGTATATGCGTCAACTAAATAGTTCAAGCTTCCTTGGAAAATAGTAATGAAGGATACACCAATGCAAAATATTCCGATACATGGAACTATCCAATGGATTTTATCACTGGATGACCAAGCAAATATAAAAATGCCAACTGGCATTAGCCAACCAAGAAGCATCACGATTGGGAATCTCTCTTCAGGAATTGGTTTGCCGTGATTTTTCTTTTTGATTATAGCTGCATATCTTCCAGCCCAAAGCATATTCATAATACACCCCGTAACGACTCCAAAGAATAAGGAGAGGTTGGGAAGAGTCGAAATGGTCCCTTCCCACCCTCTAGTCATAGTAAAAACCTCTGGGGTAGTTGTAATGATAAGGTAAAAAATGCCATAAACATAACTTGCAAATAGCACCACAACTGCAATTATCGGTACTGTCAGCATGACAAAAGGACGAATCAGATGGATTTTAACGATATCCATAAAGTTCATTTTCCACATATCTCTAGAAGAGTGTATTGAATAATCATGCGTTTTAATTCGAAGTGTTCTTGCCTCACTAGCTAAAATTGCAGGAGTAAAAGTTTCAGATAGAGAGATTTCACAAATGATGAATAGAGTAAAATTGAATAGGCCTGCAAAATACTGAGGAATTCTCCAAGCATTGAGATCATTATCTGGCCTGCTATACATCAGTAGAGAGGCAACGGTAGGACCAGTACTTGGTCCCAATGAGACAAACACAGCATATAAGGCAAAATACTTTCCTCTGATACTGGGATCTGGAAATATATCAGCGAGAACACCACCTGCAGATACAATAGGAGCACCCGAAAAGAATCCAGTTAAAAACCTGTAAACCATCAAACTTGGAACGTTGTAAGCCGTTGCACTTGTCAAAGCAAATATAGCTGAGAGTAGAAATGGTATCAGAACTCCAACTTTACGACCATACACCTCTGAGAGAGGAGCAAAAATCATAGGCCCTATTGCAATACCTGCGATGTATAAGGAGGATGAGAGAACAGTAACTTCTCTTGAGATTCCATACTCTGCTTCGAAGAGCTCTGGAACTCTTTGGGATGACATTGTGGTGGAGTTGAACTGAGCAGAAAATGTTACCATCCCGTAAAGGAAGGTGTACAGGATCTTTGTTCGTATGCTCCAGTTCCCAGGCTTCTTCAAGCTGTTTTCAGTGAATGACAATAGACCGGTGTCATCAATGATGAAGTTCTGGTCAAAGTTGTTCTGCGTTGAAGAGTCTGAGGATAGCTCCGCTGGATGTGGCTCTGTAACCTCTCTGACAGAGCTCTTCCGGAGGGTTGAGAGTCCCATAATCAATACTTGAACAACGTCCTTGAAATACCTTCCAACAACAAATAAGACACTAATGGGAAAAAACTCAGCATTTGAACTTCAAGTATTGAGAAGGACTGTGCGAAGGAATTTTATTTGATCGTGCCTCTGTTGATGCCAGAAGGAGCTCCTTCCACAGTGTCCATACTAGGATAGATAAACGGATAAAAACCGCAGCGGAGGAATACGCAAAATTTCCTTTTCGGTTTCCTATTGATAAACAAAAATGTACATCATAACTTTATCTAGATTAGTAGGTCCACAGCGTTCTCGATAGCTACTGATAAAGAATAGTGGCAATGGAACTCTATAAAAGAGCGTCCACATCGATCAGAAAAAGTCTCTTCGTGAGAAAGAGAAACAGTATATCCTCACATATCAATAACCAATAATGTCCATTGACAAAATCACCCATTCACAGGATGTTGAAGGTGTAGCTAGCGTCAGCTTGTCTAGCGAAGAACTAAACCCAGTTCTCTCCACTGTTATGTCTCCAAAAGGTGATACCATTGAAATCAGATTAGATGATGTTGATATGGCGATGGCCTATGCTGAAGATGCCAAAAATATCGAGGTCGACCCCGTTCAGGACAAGAAACTACTCAGAAAGATTGATTTAATGTTACTTCCTATGATTGGTGCACTTATGTCCTGTCAGTTAATGGATAAGACTACGAATTCTTATGCATCGATCATGGGTCTAAGAACCGACTTAGATATGGTGACGGGTAGAGCATATAACTGGGTTGGTTCTGCCTTTTACCTAGGCTTTTTGGTGTTTGAATATCCTGCAAACGTTCTTATCCAGAAATTTCCCTTATCAAAGACATTATCCGCTGCTGTTATTATCTGGGGTGTCATTTTGATGTGCCACGCTGCTTGTACGAATGCAGCAGGCTTCTTAGCCTGTAGAGTTTTCTTAGGTATGTTTGAAGGTTTTATGAATCCGAGTTATATCATTTTGACATCACAATGGTGGAAAACCAGTGAACATTTTATGAGAACTGCCCTCTGGTTTGGGTTACAAGGTTTTGGTACTTTACTAGGGGCCGGTATTGCATATGGTTTAGCTATTCATCGTGCCGGGGAGCACACCTTTGCTTCATGGAGACTGTTGTATATTGTCACTGGTATCATCACAATATTTTTGGGTATAGTGAACATGATACATGTTCCAGACATTCCTACTAAAGCTTGGTTTTTGAATGAGGATGAAAAAATGCTTGTTGTAGCAAGAATTAAACATAATAATCAGGGATTTGGTGCACATAAATGGAAAAGAAATCAAGTCATTGAAGGACTGAAAGATATCACAGTTTATATTTTTTTCATCTATGGTTTCACGTACGGTCTTGCAAACGGTGCTTATAACAACTTTGGTAGTATCATCTTGAATACTGAATTTGGATTTTCCACTACCACCTCTTTGTTGATGAATATGCCAGGTGGTACTTTGGACATCGTCTTTCCTCCACTTGTCGCTTATATAAACTGGAAATTCTTAAAAGGTAATAGATTGATATCAATGGCTGTTGTAAACATGATTACATTCGTTGGAATGTGTTTGTTGAATTTTACGGATCATAAAGGATCAAAATTGACTGGCTACTACACTTTTTACCTTGCTACTATTGTGATTGCTGGTATGTTATCGGTTATTTCTTCAAACATTGCAGGATCAACTAAAAAAGCCCTCACAAATACTATTTTCTTCCTTGGCTATTGTACTGGTAATATTGTTGGCCCTCAAACCTTCAAAACTTCTGAGGCACCAGGTTATCGTACTGCTACTATTACTTTATTAGTGGCATTTGCTATTGGTACAGTATGTATTTTGTCCCTAGCATCCATCTACAAATTAAGAAACAGAAGTCGTGATGCTCATAAAGTTTCTTTAGGTGAAAAGTATGAAGTCCCAGACAACATTGAATTTGCTGATTTGACTGATATGGAGAACCCGGAGTTCAGATATTCCTTCTAGCTGCTGAGCGGCATTCTTTACTTTGCTTTACACTTAATTTTGGAGTTTCAGTTTGTTTTTATAATACAATATATATTTAATTGTCTTTTTGCTTTTCTTTTATAATGTAGTGGATAATTTTCAAGAAATATCTATACAGTTCAAATGCTTGGATACATTTAAGTTTTAGATGACTTACTACTTTCTAGCTACAGCACCACCTGGACTTTTCTTGTTTCTAGCACTTAAAACTTCCACTCCAGTTTCAGTGATCAGCAATTCATGCTCAAATTGAGCACTTAACTTTCCATCCGCAGTGACAGAAGTCCAATCATCTGGCCATGAAAGATCTCTATAAGTTCCAGCATTAATCATTGGTTCGATCGTAAAAACCATGCCAGGTTTCATAATACCTGGTGATTTATTTTTGGCATAATGAGCAACCTGTGGAGCACAATGAAAGTATTCACCAACACCATGACCACAGTAACTTCTAACGACTGAGCAGCCGTTTTGCTTGGCATGTTTTTCAATAACATTACCCAAAGATCTGAATGCAACACCTGGCTTACAACAAGCTGTTGCTAAATCTAGACATTCTCTAGCAGTTTCCACAACGTTAATGGCATCTTTTGAAGGTGTACCAACATAATATGTTTCATTTAAATCAGCATGGTATCCATCGTGGTATAAAGATATGTCAATATTTACAATATCGCCATCTTTCAACGGCCTTTTATCTGGAATACCATGGCAGATAACCTCATTAACAGACGTACATACACTTTTTGGAAAGTTATAGTAATTTAGTGGTGAGGGATAAGCATTTCTCTTTATTGTTTCTTCATGGACAATTTTATCGATTGCATCAGTCGTAGTACCTGGTTTAATAGCTGCTGCTGCAATATCTAAAATTTCTCTACCATAAGTAGCGGCTTTTTTTATCTTTTTGATCTGTTCGTCTGTATATACTTGAATTTTTTGAGTTCTATCATTAGCAATTTCTGATACTGGTCTACCATCCTGTGCAAAGTCAGGCTTCTCTATCGAGGCTGGAACTTTACTGCGAGGTGAAAGAGGATAACATGGTCTCAAATCGCCTGTAAATGGAAAGTCAGGAAATGGATCATACGAGTCAACACCAGGCTTGACATGTATGGCTTTATGAAGAGCCCAAGAGCGTTTGAAACATGACTGGTTACAGAACACAGATGTGATATCTTGTTTCAGACACAAAGGACACTTCAAGGTAGAAGTTGTTTCCTTACCACAATCAGGCGCACAGCAGATACTGGTCATTTGAAATAGTAAAGAGACTAAAATCGTTAAGTTTTTATAGATCTATACTCTAATGAACTGATATGATTTTTTTTTCTCGGGAGGAACTCCGTGGTGTTTGGATTAAGTATGAACATAGTGCAATATTATACAATATAGTCTCTTTTTTGATTTATTTATGTAGCGTTATACAATGTGCTTTCAGTTTGACTAACTGTGAGTCATCAGATGAGCATAATATGCAAAAAAGGGCTCAAAGGATCGATGACAAGTTCTTCTTCTTCATGACATTAAGTATGTAGAGCATTCGCAGAAGGCTTAAATATAATCGACCAAACCCAAAGCTTTGAACATACTATATACGATGATTTGTAGAGCAAAGAGCATTCTAGTGGCCTAGTTGTTCAGGGCCAAAACTATCTGGAAGTAACTCAGCCAAAGATGAAATCGACATACTTCCATCTTTCTTGAACATGTAGATAGGTAAATCTCTCGAGAATTCTCTAATGAACTGTCTGCATACTCCGCAAGGAGTGATGAACTCATCTTCTAAGTCACTTGAAATCCCTATAGCCTTGAATTTCTTGTGACCAGCAACAACTGCTGTGCATAATGCGGTTCTTTCAGCACATATACAGCCACTATAAGCAGCATTTTCCACATTGGCACCTTGGAACACTTCTCCTGAATGTGTTATAAGAGCACACCCGACTCTAAACTTCGAGTACGGCGAGTATGAGCGTTTGAGAGCATCAATTGCCTTTTCTTTGAGAATTGAGATTTCAGCCGCAGTGACACCATTATTGTTGGACATGCTGATATTGATTTAAAAGCAGAATCAAAATGCACACACAGACAAGAGTAGAGGGTATAAGAACTTGATAGGAGGACTTATATTCGCTTACACACTGAGAGGGAGAGGATTGTAAACAATGAATACCCAAAAGAAAAACGCAGCAGCTTCCACAACCAGCACCGAAAAAATAAAACATAAGAAGAAAGAATTGATCTATATAGAAATAGCAGTTTATTGCAAGGGCCAGGGCTTCAAACAAGTTCATTATCACATCCTAACACCAATAACTATCGAAAGCTATTAAAAAAGACTTCTTTGCCCACTTACAATAAGGAAGGTAGTTCGATACATTTGTTTATTAGTAGGGTACGATATAAACATCAAGGTTTTGAAATGGTGCGTGTTATTGGGTTTCATAAAGTCTAAGAAGGACAATTACTGACAATCAAAAATTTCATTAGGAGCACCCAAGTTATACTCTATCTGTCTTACTATTAGCTGGTGGTGTTACTGGTTTCTTGTATGTTTTTATCAAAGAACGACGCATTACTGTATTTGTGAGATACTAACTAGATGATTCAGAAAGAAGAAATCTATTCCATCTTTAGCAGCTGGGTTAACGTTCTCAGCAGCGTACGGTGTTGCAGGTTACTTGTTACATAAGAATGCTGATTATGGGTTGGAAATTGCGCTAGGAGCTTCGTCACTATTATTGGCTGCAGGTATTGCTAGAGGTTTGCCTGTTCGTTTCACGAAACCAGTTCCAATTATCTTGACCACGCTTGGTTCTTTAGGTACTTTCTATTATGGGAAGAAATATAACGAGTTTTACCCGATATTTTGATAGAGCATCTACGTTGGACAAGGGACAAACCGCTTCATCCAAAGTGCTTGCCACTCATTAGTAATGTGAGTTACACAAATATATGATTATAACAAGACTAATAGATCCATCACTAGTAGCTACATTGATGAAAAGGGGGGATTCATAAAAAGTTTTTTCCATTTATTTTGATTTTTAAAGACAAACATAAAATGACACTAGAACAATAACCCATAAACAACAAAAAAGCACACGCATCCACACCACCAATTCCTGAGTAAAACAAATAAAATAAAATAATGAGCCAAAAACCAGAAAAAAATACAGAAAATAATATATCCATCATGCTACGAAAGAGCGATTCTTCAGCTCCATGACATCAAGCCAACCAACCGACACTGGTGCGCCGCCGCCCCAAACAAAGAGTTCCAACTATTCTAAAGCAGAGATTGCGTAGTTTGTTTATGTTCTGGTTTAGAGACAGGAGAAACGTTTGGAATAACGAATGGTTGGGTTTTTTCAGAAGCTAAGACAAGAAATTGCATTTTGTATCTAAAGAAGTTTGAGTGAGTTTTTGATTTCGAGCAAGAACAAGATGTGAAGCTGTTTTTAACTAATTGGCAAGGCAAAAGTTGAACTAATGTGTATGTAGAGGAAATAGACCAATACTTTCAAGAGAATTAAAACAGAATGGGGGTTCTTTATATAGAAGACAAGAAAAGAAAGGGAAGAAAAAATCTTTATGGGCCGTTATGCAATTAGTCATGGTGGAGGTCATCCGGGAACTGTACCCCAGATTTGCAGGGACACACACAGAGAGGCTCCTTCTAGCAAAGAAGTCTCTGGAAGGAACGGCCCGCCTAAAGCGTAGGCAGGAGCCCCACGTAAGCGATTGTATTACTACCGATCGATCACGAAGTGACTCCAAAATGGTCATTGGAGGTGGAAAAAAAAAGTGGATGGATACTTTTTTCTGCTTGTTGAGTATGAGTATGTCTCGTTCGAGAATTGTATTACAGGTTCTACCTCTCTTGTGTTAAGTCTCTTCTCCCCTTGTACTTCGGTCAGCTGGAGTTGAATCTCTCCATTATATCCCGGGTTGAGGTTATATTCTTTCTTCTTTTCGGATAGTTGCTTCTCTGCATGCTTCATGGCCCACGGTTTTTCTGTCACTTTTTTCCCTTTCCACACAGGTCACGTTAAAGAGTGTCGAGATTGCGCACATACTAAAAATTATTGATTACACAGCAACAAGAGCTTTTCGAATTGACGTCATTACTCTTTGTAAGACGGAAAAGAAAGAAAACAGACACCGCCAAATCCACGTTTATCGAACCGAAATGGAAGCATTGGTTCTCAGGTGGGGGGTTGGCACAGTGGTGGCTATCGCATTGTATTGTATCAACAGATTAAGAGAATTTTAGTATATATACCGTAAGTAAGTTATATATGTCCGGGGGCTAAACAACACTACCAAGCAAAAAAATCCGTTTTCTCGGAGAACCAAAAGAATATTAATGTTGAGCCGGAGAGTTGGTGGTGCTATTACTTCCATAGATTGTTATTTTCTACAACCTAAAAACGTCTTTTGTAGATTCATGTTCATTAACTCGTTAGCAGATCTATATAGGCTATTGTTTTGTTGGTGTATTTTTACTCTTTTTATTCATTCTTGACTTGTTTGGGGAACGGATCCTTCTTACTCAATACCAATACACCATTGGTATGCGATAGATAACCTTTCAAGTCCCCAGAGTAGATTAAGTTAGCAATGATACATTCAACTTCATCCTGTTCCAAGTTACCTAGATTTCTAGACTTATTAGCTTCATTATTTGTGTGAAACTGAGAAAACTCAAACCCTCTAGTCACTATCGATAGGTTTAACTGTGATTGGTTTTCATTGAACGTATAAATCCTCTTCACTAATTTCAACACGACATATTTTCTAAGGTTTTCCACGATTAAATATAAATTTCTGTTCAAAAAGATTCTTTCAAACTTATTGAACTCAGATTCAAACTTTCTCAAATCTCCCGTAGTCAGTGCTCTAATGATACCGCTATACAATGTATTCGCAATTGGATATTTGCCCAATTGTTTCATGCTTGGATACTTTTTTGTTACCAAAAACTTCAAAGGTATGTAATAGATTAGAATTGGTTCAATGTGCTTGACATCTCCAATCTGAGATAGCTCAAATGCTAGTTTGAACTTGGCATAAGCATTGATGAAATCACCATCCCCGCAGAAGCTGGCACCACTGTAATACAAATAGGTCAACGCATGTGATTTCTCAATCTTGTTGATGTCTGGTAAATTGCTAGACATCTTTATCAAAACTTTCTCCATATTCTTAGCCAAGTCTCTATTCTGTAGCTTGTAGTAAATTTTTAGTTCTTGCCCAACGAAAAAGTAGACACTTAGTCTCCTTGAAACAGACAAGTTCTCATTGCGATCGTTTAAACATAATTTGAACGAATTATGAACAATTCTTGCGGCCTTTATTAAACATTTTTCGGTTTCGATATCGCCCACTTTATTTATTTGATGTCTTGGATTGGCCAAAATGTACGCATCAGCTTTAATTGCAATATCGATCAACAGCTTTGTCATGGAAACCAAAGGTTTAATCACCCAATTAGTCTTATTGTCAGAAAATCTATTCAAATTCTTCAGAAGTTCGCTACAATCAATAAAACTGTCAACAACAACAAAATTAGACACCTGTGTCTTTTTGAATTTCACAAATGATTCAATAAGGGCAAACGTTTCAGGCAAAATACCATAACCTGATTGATATGCCCCAATGTTCAGATGAACAAGATGCTCTTTAGGAATGTAGACAAGTAGTGCATTTGAAAGAGCATCTCCATCCTCACGTTTTATAGAGTCTAAAATTCGATCGATATAATCCATTCTCAAAGTTTGATCAAATGTAACAAGTTGAGCAAAGAAACTTGCAAAAACAGAGTTACTCGGTTCTATATTATTACTTGTTATATCTCTATAAATATTTCTATACCTATGTAAGCTAGCTATTGGAGAAACAGCTAAAGCTTTAGTACAGATCTTTTTAAGGGTGTTTGGATGTTTACTTGCTTACATAAAATTTCGTTTTTGAAATCAAAGTTGTTGTGTTTATTTGTTTCCTAATTAGGAAGTGTAATGGGCTTTATAAGGATAGAAAGACATAAAAAACAGACAGACGAGGTTGAAGAAAGAAGGTAAAAAGGAAAGAGACTTTTGAGCCGTCTCTTCAGGAACTATTGATATTTTCATCAAGTAAAAAGGAATAGTATGATAGCACTCGAGCCTCACAATAAATCATGCACACAGTCTTGCGATGCAAAAGCTTCTCGAACAACGCCAACTAAAAAACGAATCATCAGCGAATCTACAGGTTTAGTCAAGTTTCAAATAGCACAGAGAAGATCAGAATCCTGTGCACAGGAAAACAGACAATTTGCTAAATTGGAAGCGAAGTTCAGCCAAGAACATTCTTCAAATGAGACTACTAGATTATCACCACATAGATTACCCATCTCTAAACCATTGATATCTCCTAAGAAGCCAGTCTCGAAGGACTATAATTACTCTTCTCAAACAGTTACAAGTGCTTCGTTTGATGGAAATAAGTCTATTAATGGAGAAATCCTGTTAGAATTGGCCACAAAACAAAGAGAGGTGCTTGAATTGAAATCAAACATTGGTAACATGAAGAAAAAACTGAGCATAGCAGAAAAAGAGCTCCACGATCTTAACATACAATGCAATAAAGCGACCATGACTTCAAATCCTAATCAGTTTTCTCAGAGATACAATAATTCGAATCAGGATAGCAAACCAGCATTCGGACAATTGAGATCTAAACCTTCAATTCAAACACTGAAACAATCCATAAATGCAGCAACAAATCAAGCATCAGTGAATTTTCAGACGAACAATGGATTTAATAATTTGAAGAAGAAACTTTCCATGCCACAAATAAGATCGAAACAATCTTTATTGAATATTCAGCAACAGTTAGAGACATCTAAAAAGTCCTATCAATTCCAGTCAAACCTTCAAAAATTCCAAAAGGATACTAATGTGTTTTTGGGAAAAGGTTTGAACTTTGTGAGTAATTTGAAGAATGACTTTATGAGGGAAGAAGAAGATGAAGAAGAAGATGAAGAAGAAGACACAAAACAAGAAGGATATGAAAGCGATTGTAGTGATTACGGCTCTGCTGATACTAGCAATTACGCATTGGCTGTTAAATAAGTATATGATATCCTTACCAAACATCATAGTAAAGATATCATATTAGAATCAGATGGATAGGCACTGTATCATAAACATGTGAGATTTTGGGGTTCACACTTTTAGCTCTATGTGAAACCTACTTCAGTTTATCAAAACTTTTATTGTAATCTATAGAATCACTTGCCCAAACGCAACTAGATAATCAGTTAAAAAACACCAAAAAATAAACAGGCTAAAGAATTTGAATGTTGTGGGAAATCACAGTTCAATAAACATTTTCTTTCAAGTATTGCTCTTGTAATTTCAATTCCTCACATATTTGAACTTCTTCATAGTCTGGAATACCACTAATTTTCAAGGTATTGTCACACCAAAACCATTTTTCGAATTCAATAATTTTTAATTCATAATCGAAATCACCGCCAAGTTGTTTATACAAGCCATCATATAACCTTCTTCTTCTCCCTTTTGAATCCTTGAAACCTCTAATACCATTTTTCAAGATCAAATCCCATGGATATAGTTTTGGAGCATTGCAATGCAAGAACAATAATTTCGATTCCTTCCAAATCTTGTATTCCCAATGAGTTTTTGGATTGCTATATTGAACGTCGCTCCAGACATCCTGTCTTTGTTGTTGGCTTTGGTTTAGGTGATAATCAATAACAGGGTCATATTGACCAATGGCTAAAATTTCTCTTTGTCTACCTCTTTTCAATTTCATGTGATCTCTATGAAAATCTATTGGGAACTCCTCAACTTGATAATACGGTTGCCCTAATACAATAGCAGCAGTTAGATAAGTCTCTTTATCACCTTCACCATGTGAATTTTGTGTTAGCAATGGATAGTAGTAACTTGGTCCATGGAAATTATAATACAAAGATAAGAAAATTGTCTTCAAATGTGTCTTCTTGTTAATCAATATTTGACCAGACTCTGTTGAGGATTCTTGAATGGTACCTTCTAGATCATGATAAGAGTTTGCAACTTCTGGCGGATAGTTATGATCTTTGCCATCCTGTAGAACGTGCCTATACGAGTCTCTGATTTTTGAGTCTTCTTTAACTTCAATACCAGCAATATCATAAAACAAAGGCGAGGTAGTACGTCTCCACATATCGGGCCATGTAATAAAACCTTTAGAGGTGAAAGGCTCATTCTGAAATAAATAATCAGGGTTTCTCAAAATCATATTATCAACATCCAATAACATGACATTTTGAAATGAGTTTAATAACAATGCAACTGACTTGATCTGGTATTTACTCACACGTCCTTGGGTCTCCTTTGGCAAGAAATCTTCAATAACCAAACACCTTGCCTTGAACATCGGGAAAATGTAATTACATAATTGTATATCATATTCAGCAGCAGTTGGAATAAGAACTTCCACAGGGTAAACACTTCCTGAATCCCTCAATGACTTCAAAGACATCAATGCTAAGTAATTATATCTAGCACCACCAACAAAAACATATCCATTTTTATTCTGTTTACTTTCCATAGTTCTTAACAATTCTTTAGGAATTGATTCCGGTAAATGCTTTAAGATATAATCATGTGAGTCTTTGAGGTAGCCCTTCTCCTCGTCTGATAATGTTAAAAAGCTCAAAAGATGTTCTTTAGTATAGACGTCATCCTTAAAATAGGATTCTTTTAAAGGACCACCGAAATGACCCTTCTTTCTACCCCCGACATAATGCTCGTTATTGTTCAATAAGGGGCATTTGTCGATACTTTCATCTTCCAAGATTGGCTTGAATATATCTGACAAGAATTCTTTGAATTTTTTATGGGTTTCCAAACTCTCATCGACAGTTCCAGGTTGAAATTGATGCTGATCGTAGTCCACTTCGTAGACAATTTGTGGATTGAACTGGTTTTCCGAAGAAGAAGAAGATTTTTCACGATTTATATACTCTGAAATTGCTTCTGTTGGGATGTCATAATCCTCTCTTGAAAATACAGCATATGTCAATGATAAAAGTATCACTGCGAGCACTATAAGTCTCCGGTATCGCTTGCAAAAGAGTATTCCTTGTGATAGCAGTACCATTATTTGAAAATCACACCGAAATCAAACAGTTCAATCCCTATTTTCGAGCAGCAGTAAAAACAATAAAGGTGAATACAAATAGGGAAAATGATGATGAAGAGAGGAAAGAACTTTGATGGGGCTCATAGTAGATCATCTGTTGAATATCATGTTGATAAAAAACTGAAGATCCAAGACTCGCGCGACTGGTGTGAAATGAGACTATGCCCCTCGTGGGTTTTTTCTCTTTTCAAAGCCTCTGAATGTCTCCTATGGTACTTGCAAAATGGCTCGCTGTATGTATATTTTGCCGATAGTTATTGTGCTACAATTAAAAAAGAATCCAACTAAAAGATCTTAATGATGATAGATATACTTTTACAATCACTTTTATCTCCCCTTTATACCGTGATACGCATTGCAATTAGCGTACCTGAAACACTTATATGTACTATCTCAGACCAAAAAAAAAACACAAAAAATAAAATGTCCCTTTTCGCGCTATTAATTAATATTGTATGGGACTAGTCTCATGTCAGGTTATTTTTCTTGAGCATCAAACATGTTCGCGTCTAAAATACATCCAAACACCGATTTTATATTGGTCATGTGATTATATTCCGGGTAATATTATCGTGCTGCTGCTGCTGCTCCTCCTAAAAAACAAACTCGAGGCTCCTTTCAGTGTGAATTCCAATCTACCATTAGCGTTTAATCGAATTGAGGGTATTCGATCTTAAATAGAGAGATCGAGAACGAGAAAGAGAAGAAGTCCAGCAGTATAGTCCAATTGTATTCTCTTTACTGGATCAGAAAAATTAAAACAGAGATAAGAGATTAAAAAAATGACTGTTGAAGTAAGTTGAAGATAATCTCTATCTACCCATTATCGGTCTACTAACAACAGCAAAGTATAAATTTCTTGTATTGGAGACTGCTTATCTTGAGGATTACAAGATCCCAACAAGATCTAAGACCTTACCATGGGATGGATATGCGAGAAGTGAGATTTTGTCTGTACAAGAAGCTAAAAGGTTGACTGAGTTGGAAGGTGCTACCTACCACAAACAATTGGAGAAGATCACCAGCGATGAACATGTAGATGACTACATTAGTACTCTTTTTGGTTTGTTATCAAGAGATTTGCCAAAGGACCGTAAGGACGTCAATAAATATGCTCTTGTTACAATTGGCGACCTTTGTGGGAATTCCAAATTTCTTAACAGATTGACTACGCATTATTTACAGGAAAACCCAGCTTCAATTTTACACCCTTTTGTTAGCAAATTAATCAATGACTTCAATTCCCTGGCTAACAGTGATGATGAGGTGATCCCGTTACTAGCATTGTATGACTTGATTTATATTTTGATTCAATATCCAGTAAATAAGTTTGACATTGATGATGAAGTTTATCTTAAAGTATTTCAATCATTGAATGGGCTGTTAGAAAGTACCAAAACACCAATGAAGGTCTTGGGTGTTGAGCTATTATCTGAACTCATTTCAATCAAGCATTTCAGAGAGAAAATCTTGGAAATTTCTGACCAAGGTACGATCGAAAAATTAATAGGTCATTTGTTTGCAAATTTAGCTTCTCAGACCGGAGGTTCCATCAACTCCACCAGTGCAATCCAATTCCAATATAAGACCCTACTGTCGATTTGGGTTTTAACTTTCAATACTGATTATCTAAGAATATTTAGTGGAAAATTCCAATCTGACTTTTTAAGCTTGTTAAACTTAGTTAAAATCTCTATCAAGGAGAAAATTATTAGATTGATCATCTCAATCTTGATAAATTTTACTTCGATTCCAAATAACGAATCACTTTCCATTGGAAACCTAAAATTTTTGATATTGAGGGGTGATATTGTATCGATTGTGAATAACTTAAAAGAAAGAAAGTGGTCAGATGACGAATTAGTCAATGATCTGGATTTGTTGAGGGAAAAAATCCAAGAGGTTTATTCTAAACTAACAAGTTTTGATGAGTATTTACAAGAATTGAATTCAAAGAATTTCAAAAACTCTCCAGTTCATACAAATGAAGAATTCTTCTTGGATAATTTGCATCAATTTCAAGATTCAAATTACAAGATCTTCAAACAATTGATATCTTTACTAGATGAAAGTGGGAACTTGGAATCAAAGAGCCTTGTATACATCTTGAGTGATATCGGTAAAATCTTAAAATTGGACTCCAAGGCTATTGAAATCTTGACAAATTCAAACAAGAAGACTAAAATAATGGAATTGTTGAACCATAAAAATTCAGAAGTTAGATATGAGGCACTGAGAGCAACACAATTCATTGTTTCTCAAACACTCAAAAACTAAAGAAATCCTTTACCAGTAGAATTTTTCACCGTTTCTGTTGTGTGTGTGCTTTTTTTTCAAAGTTTTGTCATCGAAATTATATATAAATATCATTGATTGATTAATCTATCGTAAACGAATCGAGAAAACAGTTTTTTGATCCAAAATCTACTTAGTTATTTAAATATAAAAACTATAAACTTGGTTTACCTTCTCTCACTCATCCCATCATACATTGTGTTTTGCTTGGGATCTCGTATCACTAATCTAAGATTTGTAATAACCATTTCTCAACTTCCAGTCTTCTAGACCTCTTCATTACAAACAAGACAAATGAGTCTCATCGTACCATTCGGTCCAATGCCACCCCACTCAAATGTCCTTGTAAGAGTGTCTGTTTAATGTCTGAATTATTATCATTTATTAGTTGTAATAGTGTATGTGCTTTTTTTTGGGTACTGATAAGAAAATCCGCTATCAGACAAAAAATTTCCCAGCCCCGCCTAGTGCTGCAAATGGCAGCCAATAAAACACTCAGTAATTCTAATAAAATACATATAGAAAGGACAAAAAGACAAAGTATGGGCTTCAGTTATCATATGGTTATTTGTTTGTCTGAATACCTATCTACTCTTCGGACGTTTTTCAAATCAGTAATTAAAAGAGAATTTTTACACCAATATACAAGAAAAAAAAGACATACAAGAGAGAGGTTCAAAAAGGTCGTTATCTATCACCTATTATAACCTTCTCAGTCTAATGAGCATTTTCCCATTGGATATATACTTTCAGGCTTCTTGTAAATGTCTTCAATCTCGGTTTTTTAAGCCGAAATCCTTATCAGTATTGATAGATACGGTACAATGCAATACAGTACTCCCTCATCGGAGGAAAATACAATCGACATCAGGCACTATTCTCTCGTAAAGTCTCCCTGCTAAACAATGAATGTAGAGCAGAAGATCTTAAACGTAATTAAGTATAGAGAGTGTGTGTGGGGGGAGGAGATTAACTACATTCCTTGAACAAAATCAATTCATCGCTTTTCTCCTGTATAACAAATTGCACAAATATCAAAAATATACTTCATAACATGGAACAAAAAAATATTTTAAAAAAAAACGGAATTAACTAATACAACTCAGTTCTTTCTCTCTCTTACTCTAAAGTTCATCAGATTCTCTTTGAAACTCTTTGGACATATCACAATCTGGGATGGAGCCAGCAATAGTCTCAACAACGATACCCGTAACTAAATATGGATCAATGTTAGAAGCTGGTCTACGATCCTCAAAGTAACCGTAACCTTCTTTAGCAACAGATCTTGGGATTCTAATAGAAGCACCTCTGTTGGCAACACCAGCAGAGAATGAAGACATAGAGGCGGTTTCATGACGACCAGTTAATCTTTGATCGTTATCAGTACCATATAATAAGATATGTTCCTTATGACGCTTGGCTAATTTTTCAATGGCTTCATCGATATATTTCATACCACCTGGTTTTCTCATATCAACGGTCGAAACATTGGTGTGACATCCTGCACCATTCCAGTCACCTTTCAAAGGTTTTGGATGGAAGGAGATCTTAACACCAAATTCTTCAGCAACACGGTGCAACAAGTAACGAGCAGTCCATAATTGATCACCCATTTCAATACCTTCACATGGACCAACTTGGAATTCCCATTGAGATGGCATAACTTCAGCATTAATACCAGAAATATTGATACCAGCATATAAACAAGCTCTGTAGTGTGCTTCAATAACATCACGTGCATAAACTTTACCAGCACCAACACCACAGTAGTAAGGACCTTGAGGAGCTGGGAACCCACCTTTTGGCCATCCGTAAACGTTATCAAATTGATCGAACAAGGTATATTCTTGTTCTAAACCAAACCAAACTTCCTTTTCTTTGTGAGCATCCATTAGTTTCTCACATTCGTGTCTATGGTTGAACTTGTTTGGAGTACCATCATTGTTCCAACACTCAGCCAAAACAATAATGTTATCACCACGTCTAAAAGGATCTGGGTAGAAAGCAACTGGTCTCAAGTAGATATCAGAGTCATGACCTGGGGCTTGGTTGGTGGAAGAACCATCGAAATTCCATTCTGGCAAATCATCAACAGAGGATGGTTTCTTGGTTAAAGTACGACCTTTCGAACGAATGGAACCAGAACCGTCAATCCAGATGTACTCAGCAATGAGACGACCTCTTTGGTCCAATGATAAATATTTTTGTAAGGTAGCAGTGTTTTCGATAGAACTCGACATGGTTTGATAGCAATTCTTGAACTTTTAGCTATGTGATATGAGTAAAAAAAGAAATCTTCCAAAATTCAATTTGGTGTGGTTTTTTTTTTGGCTTTTGAAATTTGTTAGATAAAGCTGAGAAATAAGACACAAATAGGAGAAAAATCTGTGAATTCTTAATCAATAGTTTGTTGTTAGTTTTGAAAAATCAATCAATATAATTATCAAAAGCTTAGAATAAAAGCAAACGCAAAGATGCTGCTTTTTTTTTTTCCTCCCAAGATGCTTCAACTTTTATATATATATACATATATCTCTTCCGTTAAAACTAATTGTCTTAAATTTGTCTTCAATTTTTAAGCCTGACTCAGATTTGTCCTGCAATAGTGATAATGAGCATGACCAAATTTGGGACAATCGGGGACAAAATTGAGACAAGGAGGTCTACGATGAAAAAAACAACAGGCGCTCTTACCAGCGGAGGCCCAGCAAGGGAGCCGTAGGCAGAGAAGCGCCAGAAGGGGGAAGGGGGATCTATCCATCCCATCCCTGGCTGGGTTCTAGGCTGAATGAAATCGGAGATAAAAGAGCCAATGAATACAAGGGACAATGCTCTTCAGTCCTTAGGGCATGAGTTAAAAGACATAAGGACTTGTCATATGACCAAAAGAATCAGAATATAAGCTACTCCACTCCTTTTGTAGCCCTTGAAGTAAAAATCCGGCTGAATCAAATCACTAAATATGAAACATAGCCCTTGTTTTAATTCACTAATTATATATCCAGTTTCTTTAGAATCATAAAACTCTCTAGCAAAAGGTCCTTGAAGACAACCAAAAAAAAGAAAGAAAGCAATTGTCCAGGTCTGGTTTTTATCCCTCAGTCTCGAATGTCTTAGAATATTGAGCTCGTGATTGGCTGCAGCAACAAAAAGATAGCGTGTCTTTCAAATTTAATTTATTTTCTAGACCCACTCAAAAAAAGAGACTAGATATGCCAATTATGGTGGTGTTCGGATGCACACAAGCCTTACTAAGCTTATTAGGTAAGGCTATAGTATGTATATCTATAACACATAAGTATACGTATATGTGTATATATACCCATTATGTTACTCTTTGTGTTTTCAAGGAATTAGAAATGGGAGACAGTAATCAATAAAAAGCTAGTCTGATATATAATTGTATAATTTGATTTATAAATATATATATATATGATCTGGCTTGCATCTGTCTACAAGCATAGTAAAAACAGAGTGTACATATTATAATAACATTTCATTTCATCTCAAAATAATTAATAAATCCGATCAAAAACATACAAAAAATACCAGACCTTTAACTCTGAGTTTATTGATCTTATGTAAAATGAACAACGATTGGAACAATAATCACAATTAGTAAGATGATCACAGCAGCTACTAAACAGAATCTCATCTTCATATCTTTCAACCACATTTGCTTTCTGACTCTATTGGCACCTCTTCTGAAACCTTGAGCACTGACTGCTAAATTATCAGCTTTGTCTTCAATGGAATCTAATCTCTCACCACGTTCCATAACTTTATTGATATTCTCTCTCATGATCCCCACTGTGTCATCAATTTCCTAGAGAGATTGTTAGTATAAAAGATTCACAATTGAATGAGACTCAGATTTGATTGGTTGGTGATCATTCGATACCTTTTTCACAGTCTTATTCTCATTCTCATTGCATTGTCATTATCCGATCCGCAAAGTTGATGATATAAAAAAAGAAAAAGCTATTGCAAACATCAACCCAATACAATTAATGAATAACTTACTGATTGCAAAGCTGCAGTTTTGGTAGTTGGTTGATTTTGGGTAGATTCCGAGGGAATATATGGATCATAAGGCACTGAGGAAGACATCGTGAATGTTGTATTTGGTTATAAGGATAAGTAGGCACAGCAGATATTAACTAAAACACCCTTGGAATGTAGTAATTTCAATCGATTCCGAAACTAATAAAGAATTAAACCGTTTAAAATAACTGGAAAGAACTTGATTATATGATTCAAGTACGCTTGTTTCTATTTTATAGGCCAGATTTTATACAGCCTCGAGTCAGAAGGGAACTTCCTTTTGTGTTAAGTGTCTTTTTTTTTGCCTTTGCCCAGAGGTTCGCGAATTAGGAGATATTAATAAATAGATACATATATATATATATATATATATTCGCGAAAGTGTCCTAGATCTTTTTCAACGCACCTTTTTAATGGATCACAATATCATTACGCAAATAAAAGACATCCAGAAAGCAGACTGGACAACTCAGTATTGCGATTATGTTTGAGTTGCAACTACTCAGTAGAAATACAGCCTATTTTTGAGAAGAAGAGCAGTGTGCTCAAAGAAAATGTTGAGGATCTTTTGAAATGCTATTTTTGGATCACTTATATTATATATATATGCGTATATATATGAATATTGCCTAGCAATAAAAAAACACAAACAAAAATTAAGCAATCAATGTAGTGGTACATACTAATAAATATAAGTATTAAGATCAAGTCTTGTACTCAATCTATAGACGTTTATTCTTTGAGAGCGTATTAATTAAGAGCTAGTTCACTAATCAATTTCAACTGGAGCTTCTATTTCTTCTCTGGTGAATTTGTAGTCAGTTTCGGAACTCAGATCTTGCTTGTAATAAGCATTTTCACCCGATGCAACTTGATAAATTTTGTTAATGTCTTTAAATTGTTTTGGATCTCTCCATTTGAATCTTTGGATGTTTTCATTCTCTTCACCTTCGATTTTATTGACAACAAACTGACCCAAAACAGGTAAAAATTTGAAACCATGGCCAGACCCACCAGTAACAACTAATGCATTTTTTTTATTTGGGATATAATCGATAATGAAGTCGTTATTAATGGTATCCGTATACCATAGCATTCTTGTCGAATGGATACCAAATTCAACCAAATCAGGTAAGAAGACTTTGATGAAATCTTTAACTTCGTGAACGACAACTTTAGTTAGTCTTGACTCAGAAGGAGAAGAGTTAGTGGTAACAGGAACTGAAGTGACAACGCCAGCCTTGACTTCAGTTGGATTTGAGTATTTTTTCTGTCTAACAATAAATTTGATTATATTATCCTTACTTATCGGGAAAACTCCAAACCCAGCAAACTTTCCTCTTTCAAGACCTTCTCCAATTCTCCACATCGTCATTGGGAAACTATCTGGTGAATATTTTGCAATCAAATCGGGTCTATCATCTGGGATCTTGATGCAAACGACATTCCCATTTTGTGCTTCTGACAATCCCGCTAATTCTGGCACGAGCGAAGCTGTCCAAGGACCACAAGCAACTATGGTTAAATCTGCCTTATGTTCCTTACCATCAGCAGTAAATATACCTTCAACAACACCATCGGAAGTTTCAATCAGAGATTTCAACGTTCCCTCTTTCCCAGTGATGAATTTGACACCCTTAGATCTCAAATATGAATTAACGTACAAACAAGCATTATTTGCGAATAGCAATCCTGAAGTTGAATCAAATAGACCAGAAACATATTTCAAATGAGGATGTGTACCTTCCTTGATTCCGAAGAAGTCTAATTTATGATAGATTCCTAACTCTTTAGCTCTTTTTATATCATCCTCGTTATTTATATCGAATTGAGTGTGTCTTAGTCCCGAATTCTCGAAATCTTTCAAGCCTTCAGCAAGCTCAGGTGGGAACCCTTCAATATTATTCAATCTTACAATTCCACACTCATCCATGATTTTCAATCTACCTTCAATATTGAACTTCTCTTTGGCTTCTGCAGGTGTTAATGCACTGATTTCCTTATCCCATTGAACAAATTTCTCCCTGGCCTTCAAGGCCAACTTATGGTAATGGGGTCTTCCCGAATACAGAGCTCTAAACACTTTGTTGATATCAGAGGAAGCTGTGTCAGCACCATTGGTAAAGGAATAGCCCAACTTGTAGAGATCTAAACGATCATATATAGTAACATTGGTGTAGCCATTATCAACCAAGTGCAATGCAGAACTGAGCCCAAACACACCAGATCCTACAACAATGATTTTAGCGTCTTTCGATAGGGTCATTTAGTGAAAATACTTCTGCAGGTTTAAGTTATAGAAAGGATTGAAGAAATCCTAAGAAAGGAGGTTATATCCTCTTGTTATATACATAGCACAGATTATTGTCTTAATCCCAAATGGGATATGACAAACGATCGCTTGTACAGGAAAATAGCGTTAGTTTATCTCTCATCAAGTAACAAAGACCGTTTTTGAGTGTCGCACAGACTTCCCGATTTGGCGAGAAACTAATGCTAAAATTCACAATTAAAAAGGTGTAATGATAAACAGCGGTGATCAAATCCTCTTGTTTATTTCTTTCCTCTAAGTATAACCCATGGTAGTATTTTGAGCATTATTAGCATTATTCTCTATGCGAACACTTTAATCCTTCCAATCTCTTTTCATTGTAGTGTAGTAAGAAACCCAAAAAAACAAAAAAACAAAAAAATACCATTATCACTACTACTTAGAGTCTATACCCTAAATGCTAAGAACATTCGTTAGAACAATGGCCATGAGATCTCAGCAGGCACCGCCAGGTCCAATCGAACTCTCTATTAGAGAAAAGCTTGCTAAAGAATTCAACCCTACAGTTCTCGATGTGAAGAACGATTCATGGAAGCACGCAGCTCACCATGGTATGAGGGGCGCAGAGAATACATCTGAATCACACTTCAGAATCAATATTGTCAGTGAAGCATTCCAAGGGAAGACGCAGCCTGCTAGACATAGACTTATTTATAGCCTACTGGAGGATGAAATTCAAAACAAAGGTGTTCATGCCATACAGATGAAGACCAAAACTCCTACAGAGCTCAACAAAGTGTGAAGGGATTGAAAAAAAAATAGATGAATTCATCCCCATTGCATTATTTAATGATAAAAATAATATATATACCATATGTAGTTGATAAAGAACCTGAGCCAACACTAATGGTCTTCTTCAGCTTCTAAAGATTCCTTGTACTCCTCTTCTGTTAGTAAATCCCCGTTTTCCTCAATCTTAACCCCAACTTCGAATTTTGCTAACCATCCTTCGCCTAATGGATCTTCATTGATCAACTGAGGAGAATCGTTTAGACTTTTATTAACTTCAATTACTTTGCCATCAACTGGAGCATAGATTTCACTAGAGCTCTTAACTGACTCCACAGAGCCTATTGAATCACCTGCACTGATTTCATCACCAACATCTGGTAATTCCACAAAGGTAGCATCACCAAGGGCGTCAGCAGCATACTTTGTGATGCCAACAAAAGAGACGCCATCTGGATGTTGTGCAATCCACTCGTGTTCAGTGGTGTATCTCACAGTAATTGGACCTGCTGAATATTTGGAGACAATAGAATTAGCATTGATCGTGTTGCTCGCTGTGGAGGCATATCTCAAGCTCAATCTGAGTGCAGGGGTTCTGATGAAAGTTCTTGTAAGACTGAACATATATAAGGTAAGCTACTGAACAACGAGTAGAGGATAGATAGCTCAGCTGAAGAAAAAAAAAACAAAAAATTTGTATTCATTCATCTTTATAATCCATTAAATGAATCCCTTTAACACATTCAAGAAGGAGTCAAAAAAGTCAAGAAGAAGTCACGTTTCGACTCGGCACACACCGATTTTGAAGTAAAAAAATTAAACGAGAATGGACGAGTCCGGAGTCGAACCGGAGACCTTTCGCATGCTAAGCGAACGCGCTACCAACTACGCCACACGCCCCTTCGATGAAATTTCCGAATCATAAATACACTTTATTGAAAGACAAGCCATATCATATGCATTATTGTTTTGGTTCACCCACATTAGTAGTATAATATCACGTGATTGTTATTGGTTTTTGACTTTCCTCCTGCCTTTACAATGATAAAGTTTAGATAAGGAGTTTGACCCTCTTCATAGAATATAACGGTCAATTTGATTTATTGTGAGATTTATTCTCTGAAATTTACCACATTCGGTTGAATTCCTGAGCTTTCAATAGTTCTCAGCTATAAAGAACACCTCTTTTACTTGGAAGACATCCAATAGTTCCACCGACTAAAAGGACCTACTTAGTCCCCAAGAATGACAGGCAACCACAAAAATTGCAAACAATTGAACGAGAGACCACCAGTAGACAGCAAAAAAAAGTTCAAGCCTTTGTTTACCATCTACTACATCTTATGCTTTGTGATTGGGTTCTTCGGTGCAAAATACCTATTCTACGCTTCTCTTTTTGAGTTTTTTAGCGGCCCAAGTATTACTAGCTATGCCTACTCCTCATTCTCTGAAATTGCTCCAATTAATGCCTCTTTAAGTTCTGAATTCATTCTTACAGACCCAGGTTACTTCAATACTTCATTAGGGGTTTTCCAAGGCTCAATTCAAATAGAGACTGAATCATATGATGATAACCCAGATCCGAAAGATGATATTGCCCCATGGGAGAAATTCTATAAGTTTCATGACTTTTTGAAAAAGTCCTTTCCAAATATTTATTCCAACTTGAGGGTTGAGCATATCAATCATGTATCCTTGTTGTATACTTGGGAGGGTTCAATTCCGGAGTTGAAACCATTACTATTAACTGCACATCAAGATGTTGTCCCTGTTGATCCTCAATCCGTTGATCAATGGACATATCCCCCTTACTCTGGTCATTTTGATGGTGAGAAAATCTGGGGCCGTGGTGCTCAAGATTGTAAGAATTTATTGATTGCTGAATTAGAAGCAGTGGAACTACTGATTCAAAAAGAATTCAAGCCAAAACGTACTTTGTTGTTAGCTTTTGGAAATGATGAAGAAAGCGAAGGATTGGGCGCAAAATATATAAATGATACTTTAACTGAACGCTATGGAGAGGATTCCATATATGCAATCCTTGATGAAGGCTCAGGTATTATGGAAGTAGAAGGTGAATGGATTGCTCTACCGGCTGTCACTGAAAAGGGTCATTTGGATATAATTTTAACTTTAACCAAAAATGGAGGACATTCTAGCATTCCACCAGATCATACAGCAATAGGTATCATTGCCGAATTGATCACTATTTTGGAAGCTAATCCATTTGATTCAAGTTTGCCTAACGATCACCCCTTACTGTCGACTTTGAAGGAGACTAGTAAGTATGCTGATTACCCAGAAAGCCTCAAAAGAGATATTCTTCAGGCTGAGCATGATTCAAGTGCCAAAAAAAGAGTCATTGAATATGCTGAAGAGACCCCAGAAACAAAATATATGATTAAAACAAGTCAGGCAATTGATATCATCCATGGTGGTGTCAAATCCAATGCTCTTCCCGAGTTTGTAACTTTGCTCATTAACTATAGAATTAATATTGATTCATCCTCTCAGGAGACCATTGCTCATTTCATCAATCTTTTGAAACCTGTTGCCAAAAAATATAGCTTGAGTGTATTTTTAGGTGAGGATGAACTTACAGAAGATTTAGATATTGATTCTACACTAACCGGGTATTTCAACGTTACTTTAGAGGGATTGCGTGAACCATTGGGTGTTTCGCCAACCTCTGGTGCTGTTTGGGATACCATTTTCGGTACCTTAAAGCATGTTTTTGAAGACATTGTTTTCAAAGGTGAACAAAAATTATACTTGAGCCCCTTTCTGATGACCGGTAATACTGACACCCAGAGTTATACGAAGCTAACTTCGAATGTTTATAGATTTGAGGCTTCCAGGGCGCATAGAGGCATTAATTATGGTGTTCATAGTATTGATGAATTTGCTTTCCTATCTGAACATTTGGAAACAGTGGCATTTCTATATGAATTAATTCAAAATGTTGACGACGCTACAGACTGATTATATATTTTTGTTGTTTACTAATGGACATGATTACTTAAATCATTTTACTTGTAATCATAATAAAAATGATGGTGTCAACCAAATAGACATTCTAATGATCACGTCTGAAGACTTCTTCCAATGAAACCCACCACCCTTTTGCATCCCGACTCCCTGTGCTTCCCTCGACCAGGGTTTCTTGCATACTATCAGTCAATTCCCACCATTCAAAGTTTCCTGGATCAGTTCGACTTGCCTCTGAATCCCTTGCCCAGTCATCACCCAGGTATTTGAAGTTAGCGATCAATAAGTCAAATTGTGGTGAGTAATGAATTGAATAATCTTCGATATGGTATTTAGTTAAATTGTCTGCAACTGGCTTCCAAATGTTTTGATGAATCTTTTTATACTCATTCAATGCTTCTGGTTTCAATTTTATGATTTGACAGATTCTGATTCCTGGATGCTTTTCTGATGACATTTTGTATGCTTTATACCTCTTTACCTTCTCTTTTGTCTGCTCGCTCGTGCTCTTGAGTAGATTTCCTGAAACAAAATGATAAATATTCCCGGGAAGGGGGTTTCAATATATATATACACACTTTTCCAGATTTTTTTTCAATTATCCTTCTCAAGTACGGACGGAGATCGGAACAAAGTTAATCCTAGCTTTTTTTTGCGGGGGAAGTAATGATTGTTAAATTTCGTAGATTATTGAGAGAATCCTTCTAAAATATACAGGTTTGCTACAGCTTCAATGAATCAAACCCCTGTAAACGAAACAGGGTCATGGGAAAGAAGGTGAAAGAGGTGTAGGCAACAACCAGAAAAAAATACATATGCTTTTTTTATTTTATTTTTTGGAAATTTATCCTGAATATTCATACATACAAATAAAAGAGAGCTGATCCACCCTGTGGATCGGACCTGGTCATTCAATCATGATTGAAAGAAAAGTGAGATTACTTGGAAGTGTCAACAACGTAACGACCCAAGATCTTACCAGCTTCCATCAATTCGTAAACTTCTGGTAATTCAGATAAACCAACAACCTTGATTGGAGATTTTACCAAACCTCTGCTGAAGAAGTCGATAGCTTCTCTGGTGTCAGCTCTGTTACCAACATAAGAACCTGCAATGTTGATAGATTTAACAACATGAGAGAACACTTCAGATTTACAAACAGCTCCGGCTGGTAAACCAACTAAAACAACGGTACCAGTTGGTCTAACGTATTCAGTGGATTGAGAGATGGCAGCTTCGGCAACAGAAACGTTGATGACACCGTGTGGACCACCATGTGTGGCTTCTTGGATGGCTTCAACAATGTTCTTTTCCTTTTTGAAATCAATGAAAACCTCACCACCTAAAGATTTGAACAATTTTTCCTTATCTTCACCACCATCGATACCTAGGACTCTGTAACCCATAGCCTTGGCGTATTGAACAGCAAGAGAACCTAACCCACCAGCAGCACCGGAGATGGCAACCCATTGACCAGCCTTCAAGTTTGCGGTTTTCAAAGCTTTGTAAACAGTGACACCAGCACACAAGATTGGGGAAATTTCAGCTAAATCAGCATCTTTTGGAATTTGAGCAGCTTGGACAGCATCAGCGGTGGCGTACTGTTGAAAAGAACCGTCATGAGTGTAACCAGATAAATCGGCATGAGC
The DNA here is from genome assembly GCA_003706765.3 of Xingzhongia hampshirensis. Lineage (NCBI taxonomy): Eukaryota > Fungi > Ascomycota > Saccharomycetes > Phaffomycetales > Wickerhamomycetaceae > Xingzhongia > Xingzhongia hampshirensis. The sequence goes on along the minus strand of PPXL03000005.1, from coordinate 476,123 downwards.
ACAGTTTGATTCGAATCCCTTTTCACATAATTCACAAGACATACAAGAACCATTCAACCATTTAATACCAGCGTAATCACCAATCTCGAAATTCTTAACTTCGGAACCTTTGGCAACGACAATACCAGCACCTTCGTGACCACCAACTAATGGCAACTTGGTGTCCAATGGCCAATCACCCTTCCAAGCGTGTAAATCTGTATGACAAACACCAGAGTACTTGACATTAACCAAGATTTCATTTGGTTTTGGTTCTGGCACTGGAATGTCCTTGTATTGCAATTCACCTCCATTTTCGTAGAAAATAACACCTTTTTGTGTTTTTGGAATAGCTGGCGCAGTGGCTAACCCTCTAATGAATTGTGGTCTGAAGGCAGTTCTCAATTGAGTTCTCAACATTGTATGTATTTTGTTTTGTTTTGTTTGTGCGTTTTCCTTTTTCTTCGATATACGACTATAGAAAATAGCTCTGTATTTGAAAGAGATGTACACACTCACCTTTCACATGGCCCTTTAATAAGAGGATCTCGATGGCCTTATATACTTCTCAGAAAGTGGGTGAGACAATGCGAAGAGTGTGATCACTACAAACACTCAGAGTACAACTTCTATTGGCCAGTACTTGAGTTCACGGAGTGCGAGCTAAAAATGCAACAAAAAAAACACACACAGAAATACCTACACAAAATCGTACGTATTACATATGATCCAAGATTGGCTTGCCAGTCGGAGTTGTCTCCATTACAGCGACGCTTTTCTCTTGTGTGCAATTTCTCCACGGGAGGTTTTAGCTTTTGATTGTATGATGGCAATTGCAACTCTACTCGTTTCTACCCGTTTCTGTTGGCACACAGGTATGTAACAGATGAACCATGCCCTCGCTTGCAAAGCGAGAGAGCTCGCCAGTCTTCTCTTCTTCTCTTCTTGTTCTTCTTGTTCTTCTTCTCGGATGCTCCTCCCTGTGGGGGAATTCCAAAAGACCCACTAATCTGAAAATCGGAGCCCTTGGAGGGGCAGTATGTGTTCTAACCAAACGATCTCTATGTATGTTTATTCCTCAGTAGTTGGCTTGGATAGAAACCTCTCTTGAATCAAAGCTCTCCGGAATCGATAGGATCCACAAGCGAAATGGCATATATCCCTCTTTTTCTGAATGGGGCTCCTTGCTTCGTTTTTCACTCGCCTTTTCACTTCTTTGCTTCTTCTTCTTCACATGGACAAGCCCTATAAGCAAACAAAAAAAAAGGATGCACATTTTAGTTCGAACTCCGAGTAAAAAAAAATGCTTTTGAAGGAAGGAAAGTTCGTACCTAAGGAGCCTTTCCGCACCCCCTCCCTGAGCCTCGACTTGGACCTAAAGAATGGAATAGAAAGGTCAAAAGCGATCACGGAGTTGTTTCCCTTCAATGTCATCGGATCTGAAATCAACTCGATTGACGATGATACGTCCTCAGCTCCTTCAGTAACGAGACGAGGGGCAGATGGTGGGAGTACAGAAGGTGCTCCGCAAGTTGCAGTTGCACATAGACACAGAAATTCAAGGCTGAGCTCCTGGGGGAAATGAGTATTCATTCAATTCCATGTCTCTGTACAGTACAGCACAAACTACTGGGTTATACCAACTACGGGGGTACCTGGAAAAGACTACTAGACATTAATGAAATTGCCAACACATAAACCTCGAGTTGGGAAATCTGGGGTATATGGTTCGGAGTTCCGACCAGTTGAATGGATTATCCAAAGGTGAGGCTGATTATGTCAAAACATTACAAGAATACTGTTTTGTAACACCAAAGTGCTTGTATCTATTTGTTTGTTTATAATAATGTACTTCATCTCGATGTGTCCAGAACGGCTCTGCCTTGTAACTGATTCTTTTCCATTAGTTGATACACTTTTGCCAGCTCGCTGAGACCAAACACCTGTACTTGACTATTGATGAGGCCTCTTTCGAAAAATGCAAGTGCTTCGGCTGTGTCTGCTCTGTTGCCAACACTGGATGCAGTCAAGTTAAACTGCTTGGAAACATGGTTGTAAACATTCGAATGGATAACAGCATCTGCGGGCATGCCCACAATAACAAATGTTCCCAGGATCCTGACATACTCAATTCCTATATTCATGGCCTTTTCGCTGACAGAGAAATTAACAACCCCGTGGGCTCCACCATCAGTTATATCGTTGACTTCTTGCACTAGGTTCTTAGACTTTACGAAATCAACAAATAATTCAGCCTTCAATTCATCTTTAATGAATTGCGCTTTAGATCCAGAATCTATGGCTATCACTCTGAACCCCATTGCATTCGCATATTGAACAGCATATGATCCTAAGCCTCCACCTGCTCCAATTATAGCAACCCATTGACCCTGTTTCAAATTGGCCTTCTTTAACGCTTTGTACGCTGTTAGCCCAGCACACAACACTGGCGCAACTTTGGCTAGATCAGCATCTTTATGTATTTTAGCTGCCTGAATTGCATCCGCTAACACATATTCTTGAAATGTACCATTAACACTATAGCCACTAACATCTTGATTCAAGCAACAGGTCTCCTCGCCTCCAATACAATACTCACAAGTCAAGCAAGTTTTGTTGATCCATTTTACACCAGCATAATCTCCAATTTCAAAATTTTCAACTTTTGAACCTTTGGCAACAACAACACCAGCTCCTTCATGCCCTCCAATTAATGGTAAAATCGTCTCCTGAGGCCAATCACCTTTCCAAGCATGTAAGTCCGAGTGACATACTCCAGAGTATTTCACATTGACCAAGATTTCTGTATCCGACGGAGTTGGTACCGGTACCCTGGTATATTTCAAAGGCCCTGAGTGTTTATGAAAAACTACTGCTTTTTGCAAACTGGGTATTGACATGGATGTTTATTTATTAGTCTGGATCTGATTTTGTTTTTGGCTTTAGTACCAAACTCTCTATATATATACTTTGCGAAGTAGTTGACAAGTTTTGCACAAACACCCTTTAATATATGGATTTGATAACGCAATCCGATGCCAATTTGGGAAACCGCGGAATATTTTTCTAACCAGATACACAATGTAAATAATAATGACCACTGATGATAACCATCTAACTAAAAGGAAACCGCATTATTTGATAATGTGTTTCTTTGCGGTGATTTTATTCATTCATATAATATTTCACAAGAGATCCCTCTTCACCATTTGCTCAAATCATCCAACCTTCAATACACCAGACATCAACATCAACCACTACAACAAAAAATGAGAGAATCGAGACATGCAGGATACTCAAGAACAGATTTCTTTACCCTTGTCAAATCAGATCATATACATGTTTGCTTAACAAAAATAGCATCCTTATAGATTTATCTAATATATAGTTTATCATCTGCGAAATATTCATCCTAACACCATAATTGACAAAACATCCGGACATTACTGCTATCTGGTGATACCAGAGGACACCTTTAATCTAGTGTCTTGTTTCAAGCAGAAAAGGTATAGTTACTATTACTATTGGGCCCATGAGCATTGTCTGTGTCAAGGACACCAGCAGTAATCCAAATAATATATTGAAGAAGGTTTTCAAGTTTCTCTACACACAACACGTCTATAACATACACGACCAGCGACGGGAAGGGATTTTTATGGATAAATACTAACTACAAACTACTTATGCCTGAAAGGATAATACATGATTATTCTTATTTTCATCAAAATTGCTATAAAACCAAACGTATATACATATATATATATATGGCCCTATGATTTATTCTCGCTTTTTTCTTCCCATAAACCTTCATACACTAATCATTAAGGACAAGACAGGTAAACTATTTGCTTGTATCAACAACATAACGACCCAAAATCTTACCAGCTTCCATCAATTCGTAAACTTTTGGCAATTCACTCAATCCGACGATTTTGATTGGTGCCTTAACTAAGCCTCTTTCAAAGAAGTCAATAGCTTCTCTTGTATCAGCTCTGTTACCGACATAAGAACCGGCAATCTTGACTGATTTGACCACAGCACCAAAGACTTGAGCTCTTGCAACGGCACCGGCTGGCAAACCAACTAAAACCACAGTACCACAAGATCTTACATACTCAGTAGACTGCTCAATAGCCTTCTCTGATACAGAAACGTTGATCACACCATGTGGACCACCATTGGTTGCGGTTTGGATATCCTTGATTATATCTTTGGTCTTGGTGAAGTCAACGAAGCTTTCAGCTCCCAAGGACTTACATAATTCACCCTTGTCGGCACCACCATCAATGGCCAATACTCTGTAACCCATTGCTTTAGCGTATTGAATAGCCAATGAACCTAAACCACCACCAGCACCAGAAATAGCAACCCATTCACCTGCACTCAAGTCTGCAGTTTTTAGGGCCTTGTAAACAGTGACACCAGCACACAAGATTGGTGCAACTTCACTTAGATCGGTTCCCTGAGAGATATGTGCGGCTTGGACAGCATCAGCGGTGGCATATTGTTGGAAGGAACCATCGTGAGTGTAACCGGACAAGTCAGCATTTGGACAATTTGCCTCGTATGACTTTTCACAAAATTCACAAGACATACAAGAACCATTCAACCATTTCACACCAGCGTAATCACCAATCTCAAAATTCTTAACTTCGGAACCTTTGGCAACAACAACACCAGCACCTTCGTGACCTCCTACTAATGGCAACTTAGTTGCCAATGGCCAATCACCCTTCCAAGCGTGCAAATCTGTATGACAAACACCAGAGTACTTGATGTTAATCAAGATTTCAGTTGGTTTCGGAGTAGGAACTGAAATGTCAGTGTAGTCTAACTTCCCACCGTTTTCATAAAAGACAACAGCTTTTTGTGTTTTTGGAATCTGAGACATATTATTTGATTCTATCTTATTTTTATTTGATTGTTAATATCGATATTGATTAATACCGCAAAACAAATTCTCAACACGATACAGGAATTGAAGCAACTTATATACTCGAAGCTCATAAAGTAAAGCACAGTGGGGTGAGAGACAATCAGTAATCATGTGCCTCACTCAACTTCATACTTAAATTTCTTGTGTGTTTTCTTTTTTTTTGCTTCTTACCCTTCCACTATTAACTAGTGAGTGTGCCCATTTCCATGCACCTTGGCTTGCGTGGTGGTATCTATCAGCTCATTTGATAGGTACAGACAGAGTTGAATGCCTCGGACATGGTTGGGCTCCTCTGATAGGTGTTTGAATACAGAAGGAGTTGGGTCCGGAATACACGTCTTGTGTCGTGTATGGTGTTTATGCTTGTTAATAATAGAGAGATCTTTTTTCTTCTTTAATCCATTGTGCAGCGGTGCTTTTTCTTCCTCTCACCAGTAATCTTCCGATGCATGGGAATAAAGAAAGCCCTCGCTAATGAGCGCTTGTGATTTGTACAACACCAGAGCAGAGAAGACGGGGGTCTTCTAGGAGAAGCCGTTCCCATGGTACAGCTATTGATCCATTCATGTCAACACATGCAAAAATAAAACAAAAGATCAACACACATTCTTTATAGCATCGGATTAGCCGCAGCGTAATGGCTCCCTACAGAGCTAGCTACAAGAAAAAAAACAAGTAAAAAAACATGACGAAAACTTAAGACAAAAGCACAAATTTTTCGGTATATAGGGAGGAAGGAACACCGGGTTTCTTGTATAGAAGAGTAAATACTGCAGCAGTTTGAAAGAACCCTGCTCATCAACTATTCAAGCTCGGATCAATTGTATATCATCCATCTTACCTCTTTCCTGTCAATCAATCACCAGACGCTAACTCCGAAAATCTCGCACTTTACCTTACATAAGCGGACACATTTAGCTTTATCTCCGGCTGAAGGAAATCATTTGAAAATTAAGAAGCTGGCATGCCCTTCTCTTTGGGCAGCAGAAGTGACTCGAGTGCTACAAAGATTGGCTTGGTGGGTTGTTTCTTTGGGATGAAGAGAGAATATGGGGAAGGATGACAATGATGTAGAGGTTGATCTCACACACCCAAATTACATCAAACTTGCACAAAAACACCCTAGTCTAGCACGATTTGTTTATGCAGATTCTGGACAGTACTGTTATTCATATGATGGCCAATGCGAGCTGACCAAGGTTTTACTGAAAGAATTCCTCCAGATAGAGATTGATATTTTGCATGGGCATCTGATTCCTGCTATACCGTCTCGGGTGATGTATCTGCGCATAGTCAAGAGAGTGTTTGAGGAGTGTGGGCTTGAGGCTGGTGGAGGTCTTACTGGTGTCGATGTTGGAACGGGTGCGTATGCAGTGTATGCTCTGCTTGGAGCTAGGTTATTCCAGTGGAGAATGATTGGAGTTGATATTGACAAGGAGAGTGTTTTACATGCGAAGAAGATTCTGAAACTGAATATCGATGTCGCTGCAAGCGTGGAGATCAAGGAAGGAGATGGGCTGGAGGAAAGTGTTGATGATGCATTGCTTGATTTCGTGGTTTGCAATCCACCCTTTTATAACTCATTGGATGAGATGAAAGAAAGACAAGAGTCCAAAGGAGAGGAGTTGCAAAGAGAAGCCGTTGTGGGGACTTTGAATGAGTTACTATATGAAGACGGTGGTGAAGTTGGGTTTGTTAAAAAACTGATCAATCAAAGTAAGATTGTTGAAAAAACAAACAGAAAATCGTGTACGTGGTTCAGTTCCCTATTAGGAATGAAGGGTTCTATTGAACAGCTGGTGAAGTACGCTCTTGAGTCACAGATTACTAACTACCATGTCCAAGAGTATCAATTGGGCAACACTAAAAGATGGATATTTTTCTGGTCTTTCAAATGGTTTAGGCCAAAGATCTATTCCTCTTTTTTCAAAAACATCAATGCTACTGTTGTTGAATTTGCGTTTGATTTCACGAAAATGAAGTCTATCGTATCCAAACTACCTCTAGTAGAAATTCACGATGACGATGATTACAAATTTGAGATAACTGTCCCCGGAATTGTTTGGTCAAGATCATATAGAAGGAACCCTGAAAAGCTAAGCAAATCCAAGCATGTTTTCATCATCTCTGAAAACGAAATTCATTTCCAATATGGATCATCTTGGCAGACTTTCCAAAGCTTCCACACGTTTCTTCTTAAGCGACTTCAACATTCATAGTACCAATAGTAAGAAAGAAGCTAGATAGAGATAGAATCAAAATTGTAACTATATATTCCAACAATTGCACTGTATGCTTAGTAAAGCTACGCAAAAATACTGATGAACCATCTGACAAGTTTTTTTAAATACTCAGGTGATACCCATACAGCAAACACCCATACCCCCATACCCCCATACTACCCATCGAAAAAAAGAACGGGTTTGGCCTTTATTAGCAGCCATCCATGAATGAAAACGCTACATTATGCTAGATGAGCTATTTGTGGAAGTAATTTCATGTTTTTTTTAATTTGGCATCATCAGATAAAGCTCTTTTTATGGGAGGCGCTACCCAAAGACAACACTAATGAGCTAGTTAAAAGTAAGAAATATATCTTACTATCTCCAATCAGATACCCTAAATATCAAAACTTCGCCCCCAAGGCAATCACTATTTAGTTCTAGCTTTATGTTTTCCTTTCTTTGACTGTACTTCCATTCCTAGCTCCCTTCTATAATGAATATATAGCCCTATTAAACCTATCTGTCAGTACTGACTGTGCCGATAAGAAGATGTTTTGACACTTTTCGGGATCCGTTTTGGCATCAGCAGGGACGTTTAGAACAATACGACGCGGCAAATTTCATTTCTAAGCTTACTATCTGCTGAGGTCTTGTGAATCTTAGGAGTCATTTAACGATATAACTATAAAAGGTGAAAACTCTGAACCTAGTGGTATTATTGGAGCTCATCAAGCTAGATCTATAGAATTTTTTACTAGAAAAGACACATACAGCTGACACATCATAATCCCTTAGATTCAATGTCAACAGATTCATCACGGTCAATGTCTAACTCAGTCTCATACTCATCTATTGAAAGACCTCCATTTACGGTATGCATTATTGGATCAGGTAATTGGGGAACCACTGTTGGAAAGATCATTGCAGAGAATACAAGAGAGAATCCTTTATTATTCGAACAAGAGGTTAGGATGTGGGTTTATGAAGAAGATTACGATGGAGAACCATTAACCGAAGTCATTAATAGAGATCATATCAATAAAAAATATCTTCCAGATATCAAGCTGCCAAAAAATCTAGTCGCTTTTCCTGATCTGCTGAAATGTGTTGAATATGCAAATATCCTAGTGTTCAATATCCCTCATCAGTTTCTGGAATCTGTGATTGAGCAACTGAAAGGTCATATTAATCCCAAATCTCGTGCTATATCCTGCTTAAAGGGTCTTCGAGTAACGAAAGATACTGTAGAATTGTTGCCTGATATCATCCAAAAAGGATTGAATATCCATTGTGGTGTATTAGCAGGCGCAAATTTGGCAACAGAAGTCGCACTGCAAAAGTTCAGTGAAACGACGATCGCATATCCATTACCAGTGGATTATGTTCCAGGAGATGTTGACCCTACGGTTTTATACACATTGTTTCATCGTCCATATTTCCATGTTCACATCACTGAAGACATTGCAGGAATTTCCATTGCCGGTGCTTTGAAAAACATAGTTGCTATAAGTGTTGGATTTGTTGATGGTTTGAAATGGGGTGACAATGCAAAGGCAGCTATACTAAGACGTGGACTTTTGGAAATGGTCAAACTAGGCGTGTTGTTTTTCCCCCATTGTAAAGTCAGCTCCTTTACAGAAGAATCAGCAGGAGTTGCTGATTTATTTACGACATGCACTGGTGGCAGAAACTTCAAATTAGCTAAAACAATGGCTGAGACTGGTAAGAGTGCTAAGGAAGTTGAAAATGAGATTTTAAATGGACAAAGTGCTCAAGGCTTGATTACTTCGAAAGAGATTCATGAATTGATCAAGCATAAAGGTTGTGAAGATGATTTCCCATTGTTTGAAACAACTTATCAAATATTGTTTCATGGTGTTAGTATTGGAATTCTACCATATATGCTAGAGAATAAATGGAGTGTCACCAAACCAAACTATTCGAGCTAAATCAAACCAAGAGAAAGAGAAACCAATAACCAATCACTATAAGAAAAACCGCACAATACACAAGTACAGTCTAGATAGAAATATGAAATACATTAGAGATCTTTTTTCAGGTCATTGAATAATTGGCTGTTCAATAGAAACCTTTGCTTATACACAGTATTAATCCACCAATTTTTGTAGTTCAGCTAGAAGTCTCAGACTTGATTCTAGTTGAAATACTTTCTTTCAGCGCTGCGAAAGGAGATTTCTTGAACGATTCATCTTGCAAAATTTGGCCAAACCTTACTCTCTCCCGACTCTCAATGACCTTTCTTCCTGTGATGTTCCTAACGTTTGGCATGTTCTTATTTGAAGCTTTATTTTCAATGAATTTGTTATCGATTATGTTAACATTCGTATCCACTTCTTCATCTAAAGAAGTTAATAAGTCTTGCAGTTTTGGTACTAATTCTTCCTTCTGTTTTCTTTTACGTCTTCTCAGAGAAGATTTCGAAATACCTTGATCATGTGAGAGTTTTGTTATGAAGTCGTTTCTTTTATTTACCAGTTTATCCTTTTTAGATTCTTTGTAAGCATGAAGAAAAGCTTGTGGATCCTCTGGTAATACTGGCTGTATTTTGGAGTTGGTTTTTGGTTTCGATGAAGCTTTGGCAACTCTGGTTCTTAGTTGTTGTCTCTTAGCCATTGTTACCACTGAGTTGTAAAATGAAATATCGATAAGATAACAAAAAATTACTGTGCTGAAGAAATCTGAAACAAAGATGGAACGATTAAATATAGACAACTCTATACTATATATATATATTAATATATTGTATAAAAAATTTTGACTACTTATCTTTTTTTCTTCTGCTATTCAGTTATGAGCCTTTACATAAAGCGCGAATTAGTTTTATGTAAACTCTCAAAAATATTACGTAATTTATTAATTGTATTTTTTGAAAGGTGGAAAATTTTTGGACGAAATTCAGTTTATGGGAAGATATTTATAAGAATAAGTATCTCCAAAACATGTCCAGATTCACTACTGTCTTAGCAAGTGTCAGTGTCCTTGCTCTTGGATATGCTGTCTATTTTGATTATGCTCGCCGTAACAATCCAAGCTTTAGAAAGAAATTAAGAAAAAGCCGTAAACAGCAAGAAAAGGCACTTGAAGAAGAATCCAGTAAACTAAAAGCAGCCAAAGTGGAAAAAGTCAAAGAAGAATTATTTAAATCTCTAGCAGAAGAACCAATTCCAACAGATGCCAAGGAAAAGGAGCAATATTTCATGAGCACCGTGACAATTGGTGAACAATTGGCTTCAATCCCAGGAAATGAAATCAAATCTGCATTGAGCTTTTACAGAGCTTTGGCAGTTTATCCAAACCCAACTGATATTTTGAACGTCTACCAAAACAGTGTTCCTCAGGAGATTTATGAATATATTATTATGATGATGGCTATCAACCCACCTTTGAGTGTTGCCTCTTTCTTGGGTGACCAACAAGTGGAATTGGATGCTGGCGAACAGGATTAGAAAAAGAGAAAAGAAGTTATAAATGATGATATTCTGTTATGATATTGGTTAATGTACATATTATTTTTGGAAAACGTAATATCCATACAATTGTAGTAAGATAGGTGACTATTTAGGAACATAACGAACCAAATTCTTCACTAAATAAAACCCATATCCAGTTAAACTCAAAAAGTTCACCAAATTAAACCCCAAACTAGCGGCATGTAATTTTCCAAACTTTTGAATAAGTGCTTTACACTCTTCTGACTCACCTTGGCCTTGGTCTTCTAGGGCCATTCTCTGCTCTTTTAATCCCCTAGTCACCGGTAGTAACCAAAACCTATTGGTGCTACCACTCAGAACAGCTGCACCCAAGGCGACTAACGCACTAGTTGACAATGAAAATGGAGCTGAGAGACCAATAAAGATTGGAGCTAGAGCTTGAGCTAAGAAAAAATGAGGAAATACCTTGTTTTGCAAAGCACCAAATTCTTTTCTTGGGAGAGTCTTAAAGGCAATGGGGGAAGCGATGTAAGAGTAATAACCTGATCCTCCCCAGACAAAGGACCATGAAAAAAGGTGTATGGTTGGAAGGAGCATGGACATTGCTATAGTTAGATCTATGTATATGTCAATGCAAAACAATTGACCAAATCAAGTTAAACTAGAATTAAGGAAGTCAATTCCATTCATTTTTCATAGGCTGATTTCTACACTAGCCACAGTTTAGTGCGCATCACCAGCCACATATACTTCATATGGAGTGGCTAGTGGTAATAGAACAAAATGAAAAATTACTATAGAATAACTAAAAAGAAGACGATATACCTATCTATCTATATATCTATCTATATATATATAGATATCATGGCCAAGATAAATACGACTTTGAAAACACTCAAACAATCACTAAGAAGCAAACCATATGGCCTTGTTTCTGGAAATCAAAGTGGTGACTTAGATTCGATCATTTCATCCATAGCCTACGCTTATTTCCATCACTTTAGTCCTAATACGTCATTAAACTACTTACCAATTCTCAATTTCACCAAGAAGGAACTAAACTCTCGTAAAGATGTCTTATTTGCCTTTGAGAAATCATTGATAGATGTTGAGAACCTGTTATTCACGGATGATTTACCAAACCTATCGCCTGAATCTCTCGTTCTTGTTGATCATAATTCTCCACAGGGCGAAATAGCGAATGTCAATGTCCCCATTACTGGAATAATTGATCACCATGAAGACGAAGGCGGAAACCGTGAAATCTTACCGAGAATTATCACAAAGGCTGGTAGTTGTTCTAGTCTTGTCGTTGATTACTGGATGGAAAGCTTGCAAAAGGAAGAGGTACTAGATGAAGAAGTTGTTTCATTGTTGATTGCTCCTTTGATTATTGATACAAGAAACTTAACATCTAGAGTTGAGGATGTTGATGTTAAGGTGTTGAAGACTTACTATGAAGGGTACTTAACTGCTGGAGCTCCCACACTCTTGAATTATTACAGAGAGTTGAGCGACTGTAAGAACGATTTATCAGGGTTAAGTGTGTCAGAGATTTTACAAAAGGATTACAAATTCTGTGAAATGGGTGTTGGTAGCGATGAGGTTGTTAAGAAGGTTGGAATCAGCTCCATAGTAAAGGACTTCCAGACACTGAAGGCGGATTACGAAGCGTTTGAAGAAAAAGTTATACAGTTTGTTCAAGATATTAATGTTGATCTATTGATTTTGATGACATCTTTTACAAACACGGAAGGAGAGTTCCAAAGAGAGTTTGGGTGGGTTGCAAAGGATGAAGGCGATGCTATACTGATCAAGTTAGCTTTGCAGCGTGATCTGATCAAAGAGCTACAACTACAAGATTGCAAGGAAAATACTGAGATACACTTTCATAACCAGTTGAATTTACAATATAGCAGAAAGCAAGTCATTCCAGCACTCAAGCGGGCCTTAGAGAGGCTATGATGATCAGATTGAATAAAAGATACAAAACAGTGACCCACGTACCCTTTATATTTTTCTTTCCCTATCCCTACCCAGTCCTACTCACCTTTTTGTAGTAGTAATAATAATAATACCCTATTCCTGACCTAACTTGGTAGATATCACGTGGTTTATTACTGCTGCATTTCAAAACAGGTGATGAATGGAAAGACAGGGAGAGATAGCGGAGGAGCAAAAAAAGAAAAGAGCCCCTATTGTTCTACGGTAAAACAACAGCAATAATGATTCAGAGTCAAGACCTGTACGGAGTGTTTTTTTTTTAGTGTTTGCGTGGGGTGCTTTATGATAAGATCTGTTCATCTTTTCGGTCTGCGAGCTCGAGAGCTCTAAGGACCCTGGGGAGTAAGTACAACAATAGTAAACCGCAAGTTGTAGAAGGAACGTTCGCAGTAATGCATACTGAATATATATATGCCTACAATCTTTAGCCTCCATTATCATTAGAAAATAACATATAAAGCACAATAACACTGAAAAACTGGGACCAATAAAAGATGAGAACAACAATAAAAAAAGGGCTCTTTATGGGCACTGTAAGCTTATGCAACCTCCGGAAAATGATTAAGGACCCCAATTTATAGGAATTGTATAAAAAGAAGGAAAGAATCCACTTGCCCAGTCTGATAACTCTTATCAGGAGGTGTTTAGAATTCATAATTCAATTTACAGTTATATTATGAAAGGAATAGTTTATCACGGAGTTGACGATATTCGTTTTGAAACAGATCTCGAGACACCGTCATCACTACAATCAAACGAAGTTTTGATAGACGTTTATTATTGTGGGATTTGTGGAAGTGATTTGAAAGAACAGCATGCAAACCCCCCAAATTTCTTTGCTAAGGCTGGGGAAATTAATGATCTTACTGGCATTAAGACCCCGTTATGTATGGGACACGAGATTTCAGGTGTTGTTATTGAGATTGGTGAGAGTGTAACAGAGGTTGCTGTCGGCGACCAGGTGGTCATTGATCCTTCGTTACATTGTGCGGACAAGAAAAGATTCTCTAAAACTACAAAGCTTGATATCAATTCGAAATGTACACAATGTGAGAATGGGTTGACTAATATCTGTGAGAATTTAACATTATCAGGGTTGGGGTACGGTGGGGGATTATGTGAGAAGTTTGTCGCTGGTGAAAAACACTGTGTTAAAGTTCCTCGATCAATCCCATTGGAGATTGCCGCATTGGTTCAGCCGTTGGCTGTTTCCTACCATGCTTGTAGAATCTCTCACTTCCAACCGGGCTCTTCTGCTTTAATTATCGGAGCAGGTGCTATTGGGCTCTCTACCATTCTTTGTTGTTTCGGATTCAAGGCTTCTACTATTGTTGTATCAGAACCTTCAAAGATCAGAAGAGATAATGCAGCAAAGTTAGGTGCAACTGTATTTGACCCTTCGAAAGTGGATGGCGATCCGTTAGTTGAGCTGATGAAATTGAGTCCTAAAGGTCACGGGTTTGATTATACTTTTGATTGTTCAGGTTTCGAGGTAACGTTACATACTGCTATCCATGCTGCTTCTTCAAATGGTACAATTGTCAATATTGCCATTTGGGGGAAGAAACCAATCCATTTTTGGCCAATGGATGTTACGAAACACGAAAAGAGATTAATGGGATCAATGTGCTATACAAGGGAAGACTTTGAGGGTGTCTTAGAATGTTTCGAAAGAGGTGATATAGATGAAGAAAGAGCAAGGAGGTTCATCACGACCGTTGTGGATTTGGAAAATGGTATTGAAGGTGGATTCGATCATTTAGGAAACCACAAGGACTCTGAGATCAAGGTTTTGATCACTCCGAATAACCACGGCGAGTTGGAATATTCAAAGACTTTTCTGCCTATGAAAGAAAATTTATAGAGAGAGAGAGACTAGGACTATTTACTGAATAGGTTGTGAAAAGAACCTCCTCAAAGCTAAGAGCTAAGAGACAAAAAAAAACTAGATTAGAACATGGAGATTTGGATTACATTCTTTAAACGTTGATAACTCTCCATTATATTTTATGTGTGTGCTTGTATATTCTTTTTTGTATAGTTTAATTTAGTTAGTATTTGCTTTTTTCACGCTTTTTTACTTTTTTGCCTTTTTAATGAACTACATATGGAGAATAACATCCATCCAATTTGATAAGATGAGATAACATAACATAAACATACCCAAAACCCTATCGTAATAACATATACAGGAAATAAACACCATATCGAAAAACAAACAAGAAAACTCCAGTAAATATTCAAAATCACAAGCATTTCAATGAGTTCTAACTCTGCCTCCACTTGTTCTTTTTTGTGTATATTTAGCGAAACTTCTTTCTAGTTGACCTCTTATATTAGTCTTTTGAGCACCAATAAAACTTTTGATTGCAACCTCAATAGCCCTGTCTAAATCAGCTTCAGTTACATATTCTGCTAACCTCATTTTGGCAAAACTTTCAGCTGTTCTGATAATACTCTCAAAATGACGCACAGTAATCGGAAATGATCCAGTAACTTTAGACTGGTGACGTAGATCAGCATACACTCTGGCAATCTTATCTTGTTCAATTTGTTGTAATTTTGGAAAGATCTTGGATCTTGAATAATGAATATATTTCATCAACATTTCTTGGGAAATTGGTGAAATTTCATCCTCTTTCGCTTTATTAAGCCTATGAGATCTTTCTTGCCTGGATAGCTTTGGTGTTCGAATCCCTCTGGTTGGGGTTTCTTCCATATCTTCGTCATCTTCTTCTTCATTATCATCCTCCCCATCATATTCTTCATCCTCAATCTCCTTTGTAGATCTCATATGCGAGTCAATGACAAATGTAGCTAATCTCTCATCATTCTCTGGATTAACTAAATCTCTTACAACACATAATATATCAAATCTTGATAAGATTGGTTCAGTTAAATCAACATTTTGTGGTAGTGTTAGTGTTGAGTTATATTTACCACCATTAGGATTTGCCGCAGCTAAGATAGCGCATCTCGCTTGTAGTGTTGTAACAATACCAGCCTTTGATATGGAAATGGTTTGTTGTTCCATTGCTTCATGAATAGAAGTTCTATCTTGGTCGTTCATTTTATCGAATTCATCAATCAAACAGACACCTTTATCAGCAAGAACTAATGCTCCTCCTTCCAAAGTCCATTCCTTGGTGACTGCATCCTTACGAACACTCGCCGTTAAACCAACAGCAGAAGCACCTTGCCCAGTTGCAAACACAGCTCTGTGTGCTGTTTTTTCAACATATTTTAATATCTGTGATTTTGCTGTCCCTGGGTCACCTAATAATAGCACATTGATATCACCCCTAATAGAATGTTTGCCGTTAATATTTTTTGGTACACCACCAA
Organism: Xingzhongia hampshirensis; assembly: GCA_003706765.3. Classification (NCBI taxonomy): domain Eukaryota; kingdom Fungi; phylum Ascomycota; class Saccharomycetes; order Phaffomycetales; family Wickerhamomycetaceae; genus Xingzhongia; species Xingzhongia hampshirensis. The sequence continues at coordinate 460,182 of PPXL03000005.1, read as the reverse complement.
ACAACGCACAGGCAACTGCGGTTTTGATATCTTTGTGACCATAAATAGATGGCGCCATCGAGTTTATAATTTTATCAATAATATCATGATTTCTGGACATTCTTCTGAACTCTCTTTCATCTTCTTCCGTCCACGAAAACATATCCAACCCTTGATCAATAAAACTATCATTAGCAGCAGCAGCAGCCTTTTGTGCACCTTCCCTTCTTCTGATGGAATTAGCCTCAATAACAGTGGCAAAAACAGGGAAGCCACTTTTGACATTCAAGTTACCTTCATAAGTTTCTTTATAAACACCAGTGACTTCAATTTCTTCACCTGGTTTAGCAACATCAACTAAATCCCATAGTAAAATAACCTCTCTATGACGTGGCAATCTACCAGCAGGAACAGTTCCCGGAGCTTCCTGAAGTGTAATTCTTTGATAGTTTCTATAGATAGTCTTTTCTGATGATAATTTCATTGTATTTCTCTTTTGACAGTTTGAGCAGTAACTTAAAGAAACTTCTTGGTTTGAATCTTGGACATAAGGACCGTGGATTTGTCCACAATTTTTACATTCAAATTTAACATACTTCAACTGTGGATAAACACCAGTTCTTCTTGTGACAACACCCGATACTCTAACAAGAGAATTCAAATCACTTTCTCTTAGTTGTCTTAAGGTCGAAACCTTGATGAAATCTGAAACTCTAACATGAATTTCTGAATGAATCTGCGAATAATCTGGATAATGTAATTCTGTTGCTTCCATTGCAACAACATCAAAGATCTTCAAGATTTCTTCAGGGCATGCCATGAGAAATGTAGCTAATATTGCTTTTGTAGTGACAAGATGCTTATAATTAACTTCCAAACTTTCTGAATTCACTTCACCAAGGGTTCTAATACGCGCACCATAAACGGATCTACCTTGATCATCAGTATATTCCAACAAGAATGATTTGAATTCTCTCGCAATTGTTCTTGAAACATTTGGTTGAACAACCCACTCAGAAATACTCTGAGCCTTAACGTCTTCTAAAGCTTCCAAAGACAATTCCTCGTTCTGAGGGTCTTCATCATACTCATCCATATCTTCATCTTCATCGTAGAGATTTCTTCTCCTCCTTCTCGTTGGAACACCATCTTCCAAATCATCATCGTCGCCACCTAGGAAATTGGGATCACGTAAAAATGCATCTCTTTCATCTAATCTTTTATCTACTGCTCTGTACCCTTGAATGTCCATATTATTGGTAGTCTCATCATCAATATCACTGCCTCCATAGAAATCCTTATCGGCGTCTCTTGTATAGTCAGCCTCCATATCTTCCATTAAATCTTCAGCATCTTTCTCCTCTGCCAGCTCATCCGCAGCTAGAGCAGGGATTCCACCATCTATATCGTCTATAATTTCTCTTTCAACCTCTTCATCGTCATCATCAGCAAATGGAATGGCAGGTGAAGAAGGAGGTAATGGAGTGTCACCTGGAGTCGACATGTCCTGTGGCGAGCCGTCATCGTCACTATCTGCTGATCTTTTTCTTGAGGACATCTTGTTGAAGTTTTAGCTTGACTGTTAGTACAATTGCGTAATGAACAGCTAAAGAAGGTAAGGGATCTCTTAAGAAGAGCAAGACGAAGAATTGTTTTTGTCAATAAACTGCAATTAATTTATCTGTTTAGGGAAACCGGAAAAAAAACCACCACGCGTTTTTCCATAGAGATATATACATTATTTTTCAAATCGCGTTAATGAACGCGTAATAGGCAATAATTGGCAAATTTAAAAAAAAGGAATTGCGCAAGCCCGGAGTCGAACCGGGGGCTCAAAGATGGCAACTTTGAATTTTACCGCTAAACCACTTGCGCTTGTTCTGAAATTTTTATATGCCCTGTTCTCTATTTCAAATTGTCTGCCAGAACGAGCAGTGCAACTTAAAAAAAAAAGTAAACAACACAAATTACACCCTTTGAATGGTGTGATTCCGTGACATATCACAACTTTAACAGCAAAGTGATGTGACCATATAGAGAGGCTCTGAGTGAATCTGATCTGGGTTATTAGCGTTTGTATATGTTATAGATCTCATTTAGGCGCTTTTTGTGCACATCATCACGTGTTTTTATGTCAAAAGAGACTCTTTGTATGCGAGAAGCAATTCCGACTACCTCGGAAAATCCCCAATACGCCCTTCTGAAAGGCCTTGAGGCACATATAGGATTAATAGACAGGAAAAATTTTTAGCATAGGTTTGATCTGGTTTGTTTGGAGATTGGATGCTTTTGCATAGTATTCTAATTAATATCTTTCTTTTTGGTTGCTAAGTGTGGAGAATTTGGCTGTTATTTCTTTCCCTAGAAGGCTCTATTAGTTGGGTGGTTTCACTGCTCCAGCTGGCATTTATCCTGTCACTCTTTTTGGCATATCTATATATATATATATATATATATACAAACAGGGGGGAGAATTTGGAAGCAATCATAAAACATACTCTTTCTGCTAAGTTGAAGTGATGACTGCAAACTCAGCTCCCATCCTTGAATTCTCCATAGTTGCATTGATTGCTGTGGTGATGAGTATATTGTTTGGGGTTGGAAGTTTATTCATACCCATTATACAGGAAACCAAATCATTTATCCCAGGATCTATGGATTATCTAAGATCATTCATACTAGCATCATTCGCATCATTTCTTGTTAACTATTTGTTTAAACAGGTGGATAAATCGTTTATATTTTGCAAAGTATGGATTGAGTTTTTAGCATTATTACTATTGGCATATCCACAGAAAACCCAGTTAAGTCACACCTACTCTAGCTGGAATCTGGTCAAAAGAGAAGCATTTTTGTTTGGACTGTTTCACCAAATCACGTATCTAGGCTTTTATCTCTATGATTTATGGATCATTGAAACCAATCAAGATGAGCTGAGCAAGTATAACTCGATCAATGATTTAGAAAACAATGGATCCAGCTTGCATGAGGAGGTTACAAAGAAGGCTACTTTGGAAAACTGTATCAATATAAGGAGAAACTCTAGCAATTTGAAAAAGGTCATATATTCGGATGAATATATCCCTGGCCAGCTAAGTGAAACTCCTGAGTACAACAATTACTACAACTATGGTGCAGTTGATAATAAAACGCAGAATAGTAAGAATAGTGCCAATGATGTCCGCTCGAAATCCCCAGACGTTTTGGTGTTGTGCTTCAACTCTAACTCTATTGAATTCATGAATAATCGTATAGAGGATGCATCTGTACCCAAGAATGATGGAACTGTTTCAACAATGACTGGCAGCGTCATCACTACTGCAATCTCTAGAGGCTCAGCACCTCTATCAGAGTCTTCCTCTGTGGATAAAAGATGGATCCTAGAGAATTCCCTTTGGATTTTCTTGTCTACACTATATGAAATTGGGATTTCTCTGATTCTATCGATCACATTCATTTACGTTCCAGATTTGGATGATTCACTCTTCAGCTGGCTAGAGATCTTCTTCTATAACAAGATCAACCTATTTTACATGATTATTATTTTCCCATTGTTTATTATAACCTCTCTCATTCAAATTATACTACATTCCAATGCTTCTCCCAAAACAACACAAAAGTGGAAAACATTTAGTATTTTTGGAGTTGTATCTCTCGTCCTTTTCGCTTTTGGTTTAGTGTTTACTTGAACAACGCATACACATATCTATAGAGAAATCACATTCATTTAGTTTATCTTTACTGTTGTACTTTTATACATTCCTGCCATTTTTTTTTGCCAAATCAACTCAAAAAACCCTGTACAGCCCACTTTTCCGACCTTGCCTTTTTCGGAATTCCAGGGTTCATTTTTGCGCTAAGCTATGCTTCCCGACTGTCAATCAGTGAATTCCATCTCAAAAACACCAGTCAAAGCAGCTTTTATTCTTTTAGTTCAACAAAATTTGTAACTGTTAGGAGATATTGTACTTATAATGAGCTCTTTCACTTCGTCTACTCCGCTACTTGGGGAGTCCTCATCGTCTGCGTTGCTCACCAAGACACAAAGCTTTATCAAAAAGGTTTTCTACTCATCTCCAGCAAATTATTTGTTGATATTCGTTCCTATTGGTATTCTTGCTGGTAAACTACAATGGAGCGCCTCATTAATCTTTTGGATCAATTTCCTTGCTATCATCCCGTTAGCTTCATTGCTAGCGTTTGCTACTGAAGAGTTATCAAAGCATGTTGGAGAAACACTAGGTGGTTTGTTGAATGCTACATTTGGGAATGCTGTTGAACTGATTGTTTCAATCGTTGCTTTGAAGGATAACCAAGTACGTATTGTTCAAGCGTCTATGCTTGGTAGTATTCTGTCCAACTTGTTACTTGTTTTGGGTTGTTGTTTTATCGCCGGTGGGTATAATAGAGTTCAGCAACAATTTAACCAAACTGTCGCGCAGACTATGAGCTCATTGATGTGTTTAGCCACTGCAGGTTTGTTGATTCCAGCTGCGTTTCATGCCTCTTTACCAAAGCCGATTGATGGGGATGATGCAGAGCATAAGATTTTGGCTCTTTCAAGAGGAGCATCTGTTGTTTTATTGATTATTTATGTTTTGTATCTAGTGTTCCAATTGAAAACTCATAAGCAACTATTTGAAGGCATTGAGGATGATCTGGATGAAGCAATTGATAATACAGCTGTTAATGGCGTCAAGATTGACGATAATGACTCTTTATCTACCCCATCTGCACTTGGTATGCTATTATTTGTCACTATTATTGTTTCAGTTTGTGCAGATTACTTGGTTGGTTCAATTGATGAAATTGTGGAATCGAGTGGCTTATCCAAGACTTTTATCGGATTGATTGTTATCCCGATCGTAGGAAATGCAGCAGAACATGTCACAGCAGTTGTTGTTGCGGTCAAGGATAAAATGGATTTGGCCATTGGAGTTGCAGTGGGATCTTCATTACAAATTGCACTCTTTGTGACACCATTCATGGTTTTAGTGGGTTGGATCATTCAAGTACCAATGACTTTGTACTTTTCCACATTTGAGACTGCGGTACTCTTCATCAGTATGTTAATCACCAATTATTTGATTTTGGATGGTGAAAGCAATTGGTTAGAAGGTGCTATGCTATTGGGTACTTATGCCATAATAGCATTGGCATTTTTCTATTTACCAGATGTATGAAAACGGAATCTTTACCCAGGCGGAAAAGAAAAAGAAAGAACCGAAGAAGAGGTAGGAAATGCTCTGTTCTTGCATGTACATCTTGATGATCATGGGAGGTGCCTGCCTTTATTCTTCATGTACACTAAGTATTCCTTTTTTAGTTGGGTTAGCTATAGCCAAACACACACACACGGGAATAATAACAATAAAAGAAAACACCACTTGATTGTGGGTTGTCTCCATTCCTCTTTTCGTAATTACATCAACGTATACATGTACATACCTTCACGCAGACTAATCTGCCTAAAAGAATTATTTGCACAGGGAGCGGGGGCAAGAGAGAGGGAGCTTAGCAGGGCATATCGATCATTTCTCTTAGCATGACACACATGATATTATAGTACCATCTGTTATCTGTTCATGCTTTGCGGGTTAGAAGATCATACTTAATGTAATAGACTACTGATTTTTTTAGGCTAGTTTCTCCGGGAAGGGAGAGAAATAACATACTTTCACGGAAAAAAATACACAGAAACACACACTAAAAAATATGATGCTCATATAAAATATAAAAGAGACAGGGGGTTTTGAATAGATACAGAGAACTCGTTAAATTAGCCGGATATTTTTGATTTGGCTATAATAAGACCCACCATATCAGACAATACTGTGTTGATAAAACGTTTTTCTTTTCCACCTTGTGTCCCCACAACCCGATCTGAAACACACACACTCTTACTAATTTTGTCCATGTCCCAAAAGGAAATCGTCCGACTTCCGTTACTTTGGGTCGGTCCATGCAGAGAGGCGGAGAAATCCAAATACGGCTCTCCATGAAAACCCCATAATACTACAGCAGGTTGTCCAGGACGTGAATGGATGGAAGAGAAGAGTGAAATAAGATTATTGGAATGAAGGATTCTAGCAGTGCAGTGCAATTATTAGTAAAGGGTGTGTGTAGTTGTATTTGTAGTTTCTGTTTGCATCCTTCCCCCTCCATCAAAGGGGAGCTTTAACAACTGAGAAAGAACTACATATTGTCCCCAAATTTGGTGAGTTGTCTTCACGCATATTGACGATTCTGGGCGAGCTTTTTTTTAAAGTTCTGCAATGGCTCATTTTATAGCCTATTAAATCAAGACATGTCTTTGTTTCTGAGCTTGTAAACACCCGAGATCCGGGACAAATACACGACATATATTAAGGGGCCTGCAGAAATCATTATATTATCGGCTAAAGTCACCCACGCAATTCTTCCATCGGGAACCTGGCTGTAGAATGTTCCCTTAATAGGCTCTTTAAATAAGAGGGACCCCCGGAGGAGAACGTCTGAAATATCTGGGGGAAAAGACTCATACTCATCATGGGGTTAATGGTTGATCATGGGATTGTTTTAAAGAGCACCTTTAAGAACAGGAGCGTCATGTACGCAGTTCTCTGGTTGTGCTCAGCACCACTAGTGCGGTTATAACTGCTACTCTTTCTTATTCTTAATACTCACACTTAGATGTGGAAACGTCCTTCTTTGAACGAGGTAAAGAAAGAGTGGCTTTGGAATCCTTTACAATCCTTTCCTAACACTGCACTTCAATACCCACCCTACGCATCTATACTTTTTGTTCCCTCTATACTGTTCACCGATAAGTAGTAGCTCTTTGTCTTGGTGTGTTTCCAGATTTCTTCGATTCAGGCGTCTGCGAGTCACTGGTATCATTTGTTATTTTTTAGTCACTCTACTTACTACCACTACCACTATCACTACTGCTACTAATATTTACATTTCCCCAGATGCAAAAATCCAAATGACTATATTCGAAATAGCGCGGAGCATGGAGCGCGTGTTGTAGCCATACCATTTCGGACTCCTTTCATACTATACTATGCTTTGCTAGTGTTAGTGCTCATTCTGAGCTGAAGAACACAAATGACTGGATTGATGATTGATTGGTTCCTAGTGAACGTCTCTTTGGGCATGACTTGAGCAGAGTCTCAAATCAAAAAAAAGAAAAAGACAGAACAATCACACCAAGACACTGACAAATATTCACTGGTTGATTTACTCTTTACAAACAAGACAAAATTACTACCGTCCTGAGAAAAAGCTCTTATACCTATACAAAACTACAAAGCACACTGAATTGCCTATTCAAAAGGGCTTGTTTTTTCTATTATTGACGCATTCATTCTGGGTTTATGGTTTGTATTTTATTTTCTCAGTTTTCGAGCAAATGCATCAAGCTATGTACATCTGTAATACCGAAAAGCTCCTTTCTTCTTTGTTTCACTAGTATATATAAATACATAAATACATTATATATCTTATCTATATCTTTGTTGATGCAGTAGGATCCCGAATACTGTGCCCCATGTCTTTTCCTATGCTCCAGAAACGAAAGGCCAAAAAAAAAGAAATGATACTTATTGATTCAGAACGAGCCTCGGACATAATAGAATCAAAGGAAAGGCATCTTTGAAGCATCTCGCTCCTTCTCCCCCTCAGCACAACCATCTAATTAAAAAGAAAAAGGCATGTAGACCCTGTAAATCATTACAAGAAACACTCCTACCTCACCATCCACTTCACTTGATTAATATAGATCTTATTTTCGTCTTATTCTTCGCTTTACAGACCGTGATGGTCGTGTATCGCTCACTAAATGAGGGGTAAAACTGAGTGTCTCTTGTCTGTCCATCCTCCGAGGGCCCCGAATGAGCAAAAATGTCTTGTACTATGTCCCGCATACTACTGCAGAATATGCATCCGCCACTGGAGAATTCCTGGAAAAATAGACTTTTTTTTTTTTTGTCTTTTTGCCTCTCCAAAGCAGAAATACAAACCCGAATTAATAAGAAAGGACATTCAGAAGTGTGATCTTTGTATAAATACATCAAACTTCCCCAGTTTTGTTGTAACGGATCACATTTTGTTTCAAATAAAAAAAACACATATTCAGTCTTCTTTTTCTTCTTTACAACCTACACTGATTTCATTACTCCACTATGACTGAAGGAAACAAACCAGAAATCTTCCACTCAGATGACATAACTTCTGAGTTCCTAGAAGGACCAGGTAATGCTGTTGGTAAGTTTTTGTTCTTGTTAACAAAGTAAACATATATGTTTCTGTTGAAGAGATGGGAGGGAAAATTAAACATGTAATAATGAAATGTTTGCATTTCCTCTAACTTGTCTAGTTGCCCATTCGGTCACTGTTAATGTTTTTGCTCATTTCAAGTTTTAATTGAAAAAAAAAAGAAAAAAACAGAAGAAAAGTTATACGTATATATATGTATACATCTTGAGGTCTCTTTTTTCCTTTCGGCTTTGACGTGCTAGACGATATTTGAGTATAAGACTAACAGAACTTTCTATGGTAACAGCATCCTCAAGCAAAGAGTTGTTTGTGCCCAGTGCTATAGGAAGAACGGCAGAAGAGTCGAGGCAGAGGCGGTTCAACAAAGTGATACAAAGCGATCCAACAACAGAAACATCTTCGACATTGAGAGAAACTAACAATGAATACATAGCTCCGTCATCCGGCTTAGAACGTGCTGCTACCAACAGCTTGAGGAATGAACCAATAATTTATACTCGTTTGCAAAGATTTAGATTTGCATTCAGAGAGCCTCTAGCTGAATTCTTGGGAACAATGATTTTAGTTATGTTTGGTGATGGTGTTGTTGCTCAAAAAATTTTATCCGGTGGTTCTGCCGGTAACTATACCACTATTGCCTTCTCATGGGCCACCGCTGTTTTCTTGGGATATTGTTGCTCTGCTGGTATATCCGGTGGTCATTTGAACCCAGGTGTCACTCTTTCATCTGCTGTTTATAGACAATTCCCATGGAGAAAAGTTCCTGGATATATTTTCGGCCAAGTCTTGGGTGGTTATATCGGCGGTTTATTAGTCTATGCCACTTATATTCAATCTATCAACAATTTTGAAGGTGATGGTGTCAGAACTGTCGGTGGAACAACTTCCACTGCTGGTATCTTTTGTACTTTCCCAGCTGGTGACTTCTTGAACACTAGAGGACAAGTCACTTCTGAATTAGTCACTTCTGCATTGTTGCAATTAGGTATCTTCGCTATGACCGATCCACACAATTCCCCATTGGGAAACTTTTTCCCATTTGGTTTGTGGATTTTGATTTATGGATTAGGTACTTCTTTTGGTTACCAAACCGGTTATGCTATCAACTTGGCAAGAGATTTCGCTCCAAGATTGGCTGCAGTTTCCGTTGGTTATGGTCGTGATATGTTTTCCGCTGGTGATTGGTATTTCTGGGTTCCATTAGTTATCCCAATCATTGGATGTTTGCTCGGTGGTGGTCTATATGATATATTGGTTTACCAAGGTTTAGACTCGCCATTGAATAAACCTGATCTCGGAATCAAAGATACAAAAGAACACATCAAAGAATTCAGATTGCAAGACTGGAGACCAAACTTTGACATTGAACATGGCCATCCTCAAGCATGAGTTTTCTAATGGAAATTGAACGGATTTTGTTTTTCGATTAATAAGAATAAATGACTGAAAATGTAAATATATACTGAATGATTTTCTTTGTGTCTTTAATGAGATTTATAATGCATTGTGTATAGTGAAAATTTGGGTTTTACCTCAATTGAAATGAGTTATAATGACATGCTTCAACTTCATCGTTAATTGCTTCTTAAAACTAAAATTTGACATTGTAGAATATATATAACTATTATTCTTCTAGCCTCTTCTATACTGAATAATAGTAACCCTCACATGAGAAACACTGATGGCTTCCTCCCCTTATTTATAGTTTTCTCCGAACAAAGTGCTTCCAAGGGCTGTCATTACTAAATCGTCTGAGATCCAGAGCCTAGAACCTTTAAAATGCGCTAGAAAACGTTCGAGATCAAGCTTATAATTGTCAGAATTGGTTAGGGCCAACTTTAATATTTGCACTCCTCACTAAAAAATAATCTGGTTTTGAGCACTTGAAAAACTTTTCAGCGCGGAAAAAAAAAACCTGAATACCAATCAGTCAAAAGGCTCAACTACAACCATATATCCATGGATAATAGAGTTAGATCTCGGAGTTGTGAATCAAGAGACTCCATAATAGAAGGAAGAAGGAAATAATAGAAAAGAAAACAAAAGTTAAACATGACTTCTATAGATTTAGGTGTTACTGCAGACTTCCATGTGCATTTACGTGAAGGAAATATGATGGATCTTATCACTCCAACAGTTAGAGAAGGTGGTGTCTCTATAGCGTATATCATGCCAAATCTAGTCCCTCCAATTACCACAATAGAAAGAGTAGTGGAGTACAAATCTCGATTACAAGCATTATCTCCCAAAACAACCTTTCTTATGACCTTTTATCTATCCAAGGAACTGAACCCTGAGTTGATTCATGAAGCAGCCAAGATTGGCGCTATTAGTGGTGTTAAATGTTATCCAGCTGGTGTGACCACTAATTCTTCCGCTGGGGTTGATCCAAACGATTTCAGTGATTTTTATCCGATCTTCAAAGCTTTGGAAGAAGAGAATTTGGTTTTGAACTTGCACGGGGAGAAACCATCTTCTGATAAAAAAGGTGAGGAAATTCATGTTTTAAATGCTGAAGAATCTTTCTTGCCTGCTCTGGGTAAATTGCATGCAGATTTCCCTAATCTTAGAATTGTCCTTGAACATTGTACCACAATGGCAGCTATTGACACTATTGATAAAATAAATGCTGGAATCAAATCTCCAAGTGATATCAAAGTAGCAGCTTCTATAACTGCTCATCATTTATCTCTAACTGTTGACAGTTGGGCAGGAAATCCAATTAATTTCTGTAAACCAGTTGCTAAATTACCACAAGACCGTCGAAAGTTAGTTGAGGCCGCTACTTCAGGTAAGCCTTACTTTTTTTTCGGATCAGACTCCGCTCCACATCCATTACATGCAAAATCTACACACATTGGTGTTTGTGCTGGTGTTTTCTCACAATCTTTGGCTATACCGTACTTGGCCCAAGTATTTGAGGCCCATGGTGCTTTGAATAAACTAAAAGGTTTCGTAAATGATAACGGAAAGAGTTTTTATCAAATCTCAGATGATAAGGTTACCAATAAAGATCATTGTATATTGATTAAAAAAAAGCAGACTGTTCCAGATGTTATCAGCAAAGGCGATCTGCATGTTGCGCCTTTTAAAGCAGGTGAAGAATTAGATTGGACTACAGAATGGAAAACTTTATAGAGAAATAAAGAATAATAAAATAAAGGTTATGTAGATAAATGTATATACTTATCATATCCTATTAGTTTATTGCTAAAAACCGCCTTTCCTAGACATAACAAAAGAACACACATCAAAAAATAGTTCCAAAATTCTAAATCAAGTGTTACCCAAAACAACCATAAACTTTAAAAGCTTGTCTTGCCCTTCAGCTAAGGTTCCATCTTCATTGAAGGAGCACATACTATTACTTTTCCACCCCCAACTCTGAGACTTGTTAAACAAATCAGGTGTAGAGATAAAACATGTCAATGAGGTCTTTACCTTCCTTGAGGGAGTATAAATTATATAATAAGTTGATGTCTTTGTTCTATTATCTTCATAACTCAAAAAAGAACTCTCATCTGCGTAAATACTTTCATCGTTGTCATCATCTTCTTCATCAACATCATCTTCTTCTTCATCAGTTTCCTCATCTTCAGTTTCGATCATCTCATTAGATGCTCTTGAACCATTGTTTAGAGGGTCTAGAGTATTGATATCAGTGTCTTCACGTAATGATACTCCGTTTACAGCGTCAATAATGTTGCTAAAATCGCTATCCAAGTCCCCACTAGTAACATTAGTATTAGCACTTCCCACGTATGAGGATGATCTCTTATGATTCAAAATATCTTTATTCAAAAGAACAGATTTTGAAGGAGCACCACTTGTTGCTCTATGGATATAGACACCCATCTGGTAACCTCTTTTGTGTTTTATTTTTTGTATGTATAAATTCCAATATGAGCCCGCATACCAGACGGTTTTTGCATAAACTCTTTTTTCTGCCTCTAGTTCAGAGACTCCCGCAAATCCAATAGAAAATCTAAAAGGTGGAATTTTCGTGATCTTATATAGACTCTCTGAAGGGTTTGGATTGTTTTCTGTCGTTTTATTTGTCGGTAATTCTTCTTTCAATTGATGATGGCTTTTAATATTCGTTTCGAGGGTATCTGGAGTTCCATACAAGGTTTCATCTTTCGTTGGAACAAACCATGTGGATACACTATTAGGTGAAAGCTCAGAAGTCTGTGTCAAATTCAAGTCATGATCTTTTCTATTTGCAACTGCAACCTTTTTATGTAATTGAACACTCAACCAAAGTGCATCTCTTAATACATTTGGATTAACATATGAGTTATTTTGAGAATCTTTCATATTCTCTAGTTTATGTAATTGTTCTGCTGTTAAATGACAAAAATAAACTCTTGAGTTCAATATATTATATAGTTGTTCCAGTTCATCATCTAGAGTTTCCACAGAGCTATCTGAACTTGAAGACTTTGTGTTTTTTCTTCTTCTTTCAATACATTTGATTATGAAAATTGCTCTATCCCATTCTGATGGAACAAAAAATGAGTCGAGCCCAACAACAGATGAAATGATACTGATTGGAATTCCATCCCATGCTTTAGCGCCCTTTTCCCAACCTTCTGAGCATAAAAACCCTTTTGCACTATCAATAATTCTTTCACTTGCAGATCCATAATTATTCTGCGTAGCAAAAGTAGTAAAATAAGCAATGTTCTTGAAAGTCATCGCACTTACAACATAATCAGTAGCTGAACATACAACATCAGAGATATCTAAATATTGTCCAATAGCAATCATTCCCAAAAGGTGTTGTTGCTCAGCCTTGGGTCTTGAAGCACCGTATAATCGAGAAATTGCAAGCTCAAAGGATTCAGCAGTGATGTTGGAATCATGATCAAACACTAATTCATGAGAGCTATTTGACGGATCATTCCAGGGTCCATTGAATAAAGAACTGAAATATCCGCTTCTGCATAAGATTAATTTGTGCAACTTATATTCTTCACCAAAGGCCTTGATAGTCACATCTGAACAGGAACCTTCGAAGAATACTTTCATTATATAACTATTGAGACTTTCACGCTCACAACATCCGAAAGGGCATGTAGAGATATCATCATGATTATGTGCATCTAAGCCATTACTAAATTGTCCTGCCCCAAAAGACTGGTTCACCCTAGTAATATGTGATTCTGAGCTAGTAGGAGATTCTGGGATACTTTGTGTCTCGCGTGAACTGTCTTGAGAGAGAGGTTGTCTCAAAGGGCTTCTCGTTATGTTGGTACCGAGAGACGTTGATCGTCTCATTTTGAGTCGAAAATAGGAACACAAGTAAAATTGCAACTAGGAGAAGTAAAATATAGATTGTAAGAAGTAGGTAGCGATAAATCTCAGGTGATTCGGTTGGACTAATTCAGTCGTATAACTAAAGAGCTGATTTCTTACGAATATACGAATACATCTAATTCCCGATTATAGTCTAATTTGATTATATAATCATATTCGCGAACACAGTTTAATAGATAGTTATAGTAACTTAATGAATTAATATTCTCTTTGCGAACTACAACGTATTTCTACAGACTGGTTTTGATTAAAACTATACTAGTAATGTTCATTGTTTTAAAATAATGGATATCACAAAATGATGCAACTTTTTCATGCAATTAATACTGTACAAATACTATTATCTTTGAAAACATAACAAAAAAAGGTCTAACAAACAAAATACATCGAATCAACAAACTCATTAAGGTGAGCAAATCCTCAGCTTTTTATTTTATGCTTTTGGAAATACCACTACTAGATCTAGTAGACGAAGATGTCTTTCTTACTCCTCCATGACCAATAATGCTGGCTTGGGAGCTAGTTGCCAACTTAGATCTAACTCTTGCACCAGATGTAACTCTTCCTCTTTGTTTTGGCATTACATTGGCAATAATATCCTTCGAAGTTGGAGGTGAAGAAACTGTTGTTGTCTTGGTTGTAGTAATAGTTCTGGTGTATTGGACACTTGAATGGACGCTTGAAGGAGAATTCGGTTTTTGAGCGGAGCTATAAATTTCGCCTTCAACAGTTGGCTCATTTTCTTTCGTCGAGTGATAGGTTTCTTCTGCTTCATCATCTTCACCTTCATCATTTTCAACATCGGAGTTGGAGTTATAAATTCGCTCTGGCGATTTTCTTGGCTGGCCAGGAGATTGCAATGGAACTGCTTTACGAACACTTTTATGTAAATTAGTTGTACCAATACTAATCTTTCTTCTAATTGGAGTTGATGGCGAGTCAAGAGATGATTTTTCTAGAGATTTACGCTTTTTGAATTCTTCATAACTGATCAATGTGGAAAATCCATTGAGTTTCTCTGATGGTACGTTATCGACAACCATGGTAAATTTCCATTCTCTGAATTGATTTTGATGCAAATATAACCAATGTTGCTGTGGCCCAACAACCATACCTGGTCTGATCATTCTCATATAAGCAATACATTCGTTTGCAGTGAAACCATGAGTGTAGATCAAATGAGCACCAATCAAACAACCTGTTCTTCCCAAACCGGCCTTACAATGAACTGCAATTTTACCCCCATTTTTGATAGTCCCTTCTGCAACTCCTATGAAATCTTTGACGATATCCATGGTTGGACAAGTTCCATCATCAAAAATCATATCAATATGCTGGATACCTCTTTTTTCAAACTCATTTTTATTGTATAGGTGCGAATTCAAACGAACAACCATTTGAACGTCATTTTTGGTAAAATAATCTAGAACTCTTCTAAATGGTTTATTTAGTTCTCCAGATTTAGGTTGCTGAGGAGATGCAAATGCAATGAAGTCCTTTGAGATGACGTTGAAGTCACCCTGATCAACTCTTTCATACTGTTCATACTCTTCTAAATTAAAATTGGTCAAATCAATCATTCCTCTCTCTTTAGCTCTCCAAAGTCCATACACGATATCTTGGATCGTTATTTCAAAATCAGCATGAGAATACCCAGCGTCTCTAAATCCCATGAATGGGGGATCAATCTGGCATAAAGGTTGCAAAACTTGATGTGGCGACCAAGATTGAACTAGAATCATATAGGATGCCAATAGACAAGCAGCGTTAGATCTCGCTCTTGAGTCTGACGACGAATAAAACACAACAGCTTTGCCCTGGTTTGAATCCTCGTTCAAAATGTTATGTAAAAGAACTGCAAATCTATACAAATGCCCAATATGCAAAGGGCCGAAATCCAAATGGAAAGCATTGTAGGGGAGAGAGTCATCTACAGTGAAGTAGACGAGTTCTTCTGTATCATGTGGAGCATGATCGTGAACACCTAAGTATATACGACCTAGAGGTAAACAGAGTTAGTAAGACCGATAACAAACAACATCAAAAGCTAAAAAGCTAAGAAATAATTGCTGATACATACCTCTAAGAAACTCTATTGCATCGACTTTTAGTTTCCGTGGCATTATAAAAGAAGAGAAGATTGAACAGTCTGTTTTTCTATTTGATGATAATCGATAAGTAATATATAGCACTGTAGGACCGAATCTGAGCAAATCTGGTAGGAATAAGAGGAGGATTTAAATAAGAAACAGATGAGTGACCACGTTCGATACCAATGACAACAATTTGTTCCTGGAAGACCGTACAGAACTGTTGCAGTGATACTTGGTTCTTTATCAGATTCTATTCAAGGAACCTTACTTTACAGCTCGAAGTGTGAAATATTTGTTTGAACACAAACTCATAAACAAAAACAAACTGCCGGTTGTATTTACAATTTGCCAAATCGGGTCATGCAAAGTATTTCACGTGATGTCACGTGAAATAATTGGGCTATAAGATTTTGAGCGCGAACTCGTTATTTGAATCAATCCTCAAATGTTAAAGTGAAGCAAAAAAAGCCTTTTCTTGCACTTGTGTTTCTTGAGGTAGTCTTGAACTTTGTGAAACACAGGGCTGATTTTTGGACTACGATGTCTTTTCCTCCAGAAGATATCACATGTACCGTCCATAAAATTGCTGAGCTTTTGAAAAAAAGGAAAGAAACAATCTCTGTATCTGAAGCAGCATGTGGTGGTCTTTTATCAGCTTATTTAGTTACAGTTCCTGGAGCTTCCAGTTGGTTTCATGGAGGGACATTAGTCTATAGTTTGAAGTCCAGACTGAAACTTTCTGGTTGGTCTGAACAAGATATAATGAATTATACGGGGCCTTCAGAAAAAGTTGTATTGAGGCTGGCACGAAACTTAAGAATTGAATTAGGGAGTACTTATGTTATATCAGAAACTGGAATCGCTGGGCCGATCGACTCTAATAATCAAAGTTATTTTGCGAATGAGGACATTGGCACTGTCTACTTTGGTGTTTCTACCCCTGATGGCGAGAACTCTAAAGTACATAAGACAAATTCTGGCGATAGGTCAAAGAATATGCAAGAATTCGCTAGAATTGGGCTAGAATTTTTCCTCGAGGAGTTGAATAAGCTAGACTCCAAGGATAGTGAGACTCTGCATACAAGCAATGGTAACAAGAAAGTCAAGGTTTGAATATGAAATTCACTTTATAACTGAGGTTTCCCAGATCCGCTTTTATGAGACATAACGGTTGTATACGATATAATGAGGATTTAACTAACCACCTGTAGAACTTCTTCTCCCGTTGTACTTCTTCCTTAGAATGATCGTTTCAATGTACTATGGGCTCGACAAAAACACAGCTATAACTATTGAAGGAGAGAGGATAATAATGCAACTACGAGATTTGCAATCCACCTTTATTTATCTGTTTATGAGCTTGAAACCAAATCCATAATATTGAATATCTGGCTTCTGTATGGATGACGACCAATTATAAGATGTAAACGCGTCTTTTGTATTAACTAAAGCCTATCATGAACTGAATCTTTCTGTTTGCTACACTGTCCTTTCCCAATGGAAAGCTTCGAGGAGGAGGAGAAAAAAAAGAAACACAACTGGCTTTTCCATTCTTTAGCATATGACAACTACGTGCTAAAGCTTGAACTAATGTACAAACTGCAGTTACTCCCCCATGTAAACTGTTTTCTGCGTCTAATATAAGATGTATAGATATATCTGCAAGTAGTTTAACAAATCTAGAATGTTACCGAATGGGGACAATAGAAGAAGCGAAGCAAAAAAGAGCTTCGTCATCAGGGAACGCTCCGACAAAAACAATGCTGTCCTTCCTCAAATATCCTCGCATATATAGGATATTCACGTCAAGTAGACGCTGTACGTTAGCAATGTACTTACGAATATCGTATTGACTTTGCTTCTCAATTGCCATTGTTGTCCGCTCTTTGCTGAGACTGTTTTTAGTAACATGTAACAGTAAACCTGGATTATTCGAAGGGAATGCTGTGCAAACACAACCAAAAAAAGACTATGTTAAGCCCTAAAAGTCAATGAGTTATACTTATATGACTATGATTATCTTGTCTGTTTCTTTCAATGCATTCAAGGGTTCAGCTAATCCGAGAATTCCCACTTATGTCTCTTTAAACTTCCCTGCAATCTCACCGGCGATCCATAAAACGGACAACACGAAAAAAGGAAAATTGGAATTTACAGATTTCCTTCGAGAAATTGCACTGAGTTTAACAACTGTATCCATCCCTACTCTAAATAAGTGTCTTACTTACGTTCATACTACGCTCGTTCCTAGCTGTTAGTTAGTTGCTATCTAATAATAACACAACACCCTCATTCTATCCTTCTTTTTCATTTCAGTCTTTGTTGAACTTAAAGAGAGTAGTGTATCATGTCAGATCTAGTCTCTAAAACAAATAGGGAAGAAAATAATCTACAATGGTCACCGCTTCCCATGCTGGCTCATGGAAAGATCATCAAATCATTCTTGCCGTTAGACAAGTATCCTTCTTTGAAGTTGTCTGCTTTCTTCAAGAACTTGTACTTTGGTGATGAGGTGTTCCTCTTTGAATCAAATAACGCCAATTGGGCTAGAGGTTATGTAATTGTCCAACCATTACCATCAGATTTCATTGCTAAATCAAGTGATATTGATAAGCTGCCTGAGATGCAAGTGAGTGTTATTATTGTCCCATTGTCACATGTTCATATCGTTGATAGATTACCTATGACATCCAATTTTGCTCCTCCAGCACCAACAGACTTTGAGCATAACCAATCTACCATACCTAGCATCTACGAAGTACAACTCTCTAATTCCAAAGCAAGAAATGGTGAATTGATTGATGAAAACGCTAATATGAGACTGAAGCCTCCTCTACCTTTGGTGAGATTGAATTCCCAGGAGCTACTTGATGAACTGAGTCCATCGTTGTCTCAATTAGCATCACATATCTATTCTTTATACTCAGTTGCTGAATATCCTCTTTTTAACCAACTGCAAAAACTTTTCGATGAATTGAATAATATCAGAATCAGGTTGCTTAATAACCTATTAACAAAGAACGAAAAGGTATTGGCTAGAAAAAAAGTTTCACTATTATTAGCTAATATTTCTAAATTATTATCATCAAAAGGTGAAAATAGATTTGGAAACTCAGATACTACTCAACTGCAATCCGATGCTCCTGGTTTTGAGTCTATAACTGCAAGAGATGTGGATTCTGGTGAATTGTACGACTACTGGTCCAAAGACCTAAAGGAACAACCAGACCCACAACTAATAGCGTCCACTCAAGTTACTGCGGCCCTACAGCCAAATTTCCCGGTTAATAACAACTTAGCTAGTGAAATTTGTGCTAAAAAACTAACCAAATTTGATAAAGTTACTCCATCTCAAATATTAGTTGACTTTAAGGATGTAAGTGGTACCACAACTTTGAACCCAAAGGGATTTGTTGGAATGACTGCATATTTGTACTTGAGAACTGCCAAAAAGAGATTGACTGAAGCTTTCGCTATTCATATTAGAAGCTCTTCAGATTTCTCATTGGACAAAATATCTGCTGCATTGTTTAGGAATATCCCTGGTACTGAAGTTGACAATGGAAGGATCTATCTAGTTGCTGTTATTAAAGAACATATTGAGGTTCATTCACAGCAGTCATCTGGTGATCATTTGAATTGTCTCTGTAAAGGTATTGCAGCTGGGGTAGCCGATATATCTAGAATTTTTTCTAGACATTCAGGTTCTTTGGAATCAGGTTTGGCACATCAATTTATTATCAAATTATTCGGTTCTTATGTTAACAAAACTGATAATACTACTCTTGATCCAAAAAATATGAATTTTGGCTGGGGTGAGTTGATCGATAGGATTATTGCAGGCTCCAAGAAGGGCGTTGCTGTTAACCCAAGAGCCGAACGATTGGTTGTTTCAATTAAGGAGTTTAAAGATGATTTATCCAATGTTGCTCATGATTTTGATGCATCTGTTAAAACGCCAATATATCAAATCAGAACAAATTTTTTCGATCCCTTAGTAAAAGCTTACGATAGAGTCTATCTAAGTTTAGGTAAGGCTAATTTGGTCAACAATTCTTCACCTTTTCCAGGTGATCTGATTTCTATCAAGCTTATGAAACATAATGCAAAATCTAAAATTGGTATTTCCAAAGCTACAAATGAGTTACCAGGGGAGACCTGGGATTTCCCCTCAGTTCACTCAAATGAAGTCATTGGTGAAACCATAAAACTAAGCACTATTGAAGAGATTGGTTCTAATGAAACAATGAAATTGAAATTATACGTCAACTTGGAATATAGAGGTGAAACTGAGATTACTATAAGTAACAATGGTAAAATTTTTGAATACCATAAAAACCAATTAATTACCTTTAGTAATAATGGTCATATTGAAGGTTCGGTGGAGATTACCACTATATATGTTGGAAAATCTTACAATGTTGAATCAGCTTTCCAACATATCTTATCATGGTCAAGATTGTATTCTCTGCCTGAACATGAAGATAGGTTAATCGAGACATTGAAAGTTCTGAATCAGACTTCATTACAGGAGGCAATCAAATATTTCAAAGAGTTAACAATTGAACTATTAAGAATCTTTGATACTTCTGTCAAATTGAGCTTGACAAAACTAAAGATTGCTTCATTTTATGCTTTTATTCATCTCCTAGATGTTGTTATTGCAAGACAGGAGCAATATACCTATCTTTATCACGAACTTATTTCTGAACTTCCAAGTAAAAATCTACCATCCCTTGGTTCCGATTTGCTATTTGTCACTGCGCAATACTTCTCCAAAGCTGATACTGAATGGAATTATGTTGGTAGAACACTTTGCCGTATTTCTCCCTTATTGGTGAAACTTTCTATAATTACTGCCGATAGACCTGATTATAAAGAATACAAGACTGCATGGAAGGCGTTAGCTCAAACGACAATTGCGTTTGTTCAAGTCAAAATTGAGTCTATGATACCTGATCAATTATTAGTTTTGGAATACCTAGATATTACATGCGAGTATTTGAATGAAATCTTCACTGAGAAAGAAATTGTTAATTATATGATCACTATGATTGATTCGGCTCGAGCAAGAGATCTTTCAATGGTTGAAGAAACTTCAACTCTAAAATCTAAAGAAAAGCAAATTCGTATAACTAAATTATTATTACTTCGTCGTTTACTCAATAGTTGGATCTTTGAAACGGAAACTGCTCCAGAGTGTGCCATTCTTTTTTATTATCATGCCGTTGATTGGGCAATTGATGCTTATTCCTCTAATGGCTCTGATTTTGAGATTCTTAGATTGGCGAATTCTTGCTTAATATCATTGTGTCAGATTGCATGGAAAGTTATTTCACATAATCATGAGGAGAAAACTATCTTGGCGAGAAGCTGCTCTAGACTATTGTTAAAAGTAGCTAAATTGTTCTTGACAACGCATCAATTGGCAAGAAATGACATGCTATTTGAACCTAAAAGAAGCTATTCCCAATTATTCCCTAATACGTATCCATTCACTGAGCTTATTACCGATTCCATCATCCAGGATGTTGTTATGGTGGAAATTCTGGTTGAGCTAGGGGTTATTTATTCTTTTATCAATAAGATTGGTAGAGAGGTTGCATCCAACTCCCAAGGTTTTGTGACTATTATAGAAGAGTCTAAAGATGATTTGCTTTTTAATGAGTCCTCAAATTTTGTTCAAGCATTTGCTAAGGATGACTTGATTTTAATTATTCAAGTTAATAGACTATTGATTCAAAGCAAATTTTTCCCTTCAGAGAAATGGATCTCACTACATGCATTATATATTGAAGCTACGACGTCATCATCGGAATTGTTGAAATTTGTTCTAATCAGAGATCATATTCCTTCAGCAGTTGATTCAGAAATTTTTGATCGCTCATTATGGAGTAAATATTTAAAATCTTTACTGGCAATGGCAGGTTCCATGCCAGCTTCTATTTGTCATTTAGCCGAAATTCCAAGAAAAGCTGCTTGGAAGATTACTGAAGATATTAGATCAAGATGTGCGTCTGTAATCAACCAAACTTGGGACTGTCTTGGCTGGGACTCTCTGAAAAGAGATTACGTCAGATTTGGATTGAAAAGAAATGCAGGTTATCATGCTGAATTCATTCAAGATGACTATGGTATCTTGGAAGAATTGGTTGTTTTCTGTTTACAAAGAAATGCAATGTGTCAAATAGTTGGGGTCAAGGTTTTGTGGTCTATAATGATTGCGGAATTATTAGTTCAAGAGACTAGTGAAGATCCGATCCCACATAAGTTGATTGAAGTTGAAAGAGGTTGTTTACTGGGTATAGATAAATTTTACAGATCAAAAAGGTATATACCAGGCCTCTATGAGCAAAAGAATTTCATCAAAAGATTAAAGATGGTTGTTAGACTAGATCCAGAGGATGAATCATACTCTGATGTTTATAATTTCATTCAGAATCTCAGTGAGTTTTTGGATATTCATACTAATTTAACCTCTGTTCCTAACGGCGAAGAATACGATGATGAAAGAACATTTCATCATTTGGATATTGCCCGTCATTTGATGCGTGTTAATAACTCCAAAAAATTCAATTCTTCTTTAGACGATCTATTTGAAAGAAACTTGTTCAAGAAGAATTACGTTCAAGGTGCTTTGTGTTTAGAGCTGATGGGTAGTACTTACGATTGGAATGTGGATGAGATATTACCGATTTCTGTTAAGCCTAAATTCCCAAGTCAATCTGCATTTGAAAGAAAGGAAGCACTATATAAACTTATTGCTGATAACTTGATAAAGGGTAACAAATTTGAGAAGGCAGTTTTAGTTTTGAAAGAATTAGGAGAAGCTTATGATAAGATCAATTTCAACTTAAAAGGTTTGAGTTTTGTTCATGAAAAGTTAAGCCATCTTTATGTTAGTTTAGAGTCATTAGATAGAGAAACTCCCACATATTTCAAAGTTTCATTTATTGGTTTAGGTTTCCCTAAGACTGTTAGATCAAGAAGTTTCATTTATGAAGGTTATCCATTTGAACATATTAATTCCATTCACAACAGATTGTTAAGACTTCATACTGGTGCTAAAATTATCAGTGATGAAAAAGAAGCATCAAATGGGCTGGATACACCTCCCTATGGTAAATTTTTGCACATAATTACTGTCAAACCGCAAATGGATTTCTCTTCCAGTCATGGTAATTTATCTACAGCAGCGAGATTATATATGCAAAACAAAGACCTGAAATACTTCACAACATCAAGAAGATTGCAGAAATCTGTATCAGTTTTGGATTTATGGGTGGAGGAGATTACTTACGAAACTTTCAATGTTTTCCCAACTTTAATGAATAGAAGTGAAATCTCGAATGTCACTACCGTTAAGTTGTCTCCAATTCAAAATGCATTGAGAACATTGGGAGCCAAAACTCAAGATCTTGTGAATGCGGAGTCTGGTGCATATAAGGCTATTCACACTGGAGAATCAACAACCTCCAGCTTTAACGAGCTATCAAGAAATCTGTCTGGTACTATTGATGCGCCAGTAAATGGTGGTATTGGCCAGTATAGAGAGTTCTTATTGCATAAGCCAGATCCTGAACAAACCGAGGAGGTCAATGAGCATGCCCTGTTATCCAAGGGTTTTGATAATTTAACAATTTGCATTTTCAGATGTTTACTAGTTCATGGCAAGATGGTTCCGGAAACCCTAAGAGATTCACATATTGCATTGATAAGATTATTTGAGAAAAACTTTATTGCAGAAATCCAGAGAACAGGATTAATTATTCAAGAGTTGGATGATGCAGTGCCATTGCCAAGTCCTCAACTATCAAAAGTTCCCTCTTTGACCTCTACTATCAATACATACGCACAATCAACCCGTCCAGTTGGTAACAGAGTTTCGTCGGTAGCTAGCTCAACGAATTTGACAAGAGTGGAGACTGGGTCTTCAGAGAAATCTCAAACAACTACTACAACTGCGCATTCATCGGGTAGGAAACGATCTCTTCTTAACTGGAGACAGTCAAGAGCAACAACATAGACTTTACTAAGATATATTCAGCTCAAAAAATAGATGTATTTATATAAATTGAATTCAAAATTCAAGAACAGTGTATATTTATACAAATTATTATTTGTATAAGCTTCGACTATTCTTCCCGATCGGGACATTTCCTGATTCTTCTATTTTCATTTTTATTTCATGCTCGGTTTTTGTAGGCCTCAAAAAAAAATGCCATCAGGGGGGGAGAAAACGAAGGTTATACTAGCTAAGTGAATTACAAAAAGACTGTATATATACATATATATTACAATGTTCAGATTATCTTCTCGTTTCGTTTTACGTGCCTCATCAGCTACCACCAGAATTGGCTCAGTTGCTAGACCTGCTGCTTTCTACCGTTTCTATTCATCAGGAATATCATCAGATGAAATCATTCGTCGTATCCAAGAATCCAACGAACATTTATTCAAAAGCGAGGTCAAATTAACTCCTGAAACCAACGTTCATACTGATCTGGGTTTAGACTCTTTGGATGCTACTGAGTTTCTCGTCAACATTGAGAATGAATTTGATTTCCAATTCTCTGATGAAGAAACTGATAAAGTTAAGACCGTTGCTGAACTCATCGAATTGATCTCCAAAAACCCAAATGCTGCTTAAGAGGCATCACACCTAACTATATGATAAATGATTACACTTTGAAAAGACAGATTTATATACATATATACTTAGGGGAGACAAAGCCATACTTACTCCCCGTCATCTTTATAAAAAAAAAAAAACTCTCTTTTTTTTAGCTTTATACGCAGGTGAAGAATCATATTTTTGTTTTATATCAAAGGTTCATTCTTCAAGCTTAAACATATTGTGCTGTGTGTGGGGGAGGGGGTTGCGTTTTGCACTTTTCTCTGCCTCGAGGCTCTCGCTTTTTGTTTAGTTCTACTGTATATACCATCAAATTTAATTGATTCTTTCCTATATTCATCAGAGTAAGTACGATCCAGATGGTTCTTCTTTCTTTTCGAGCCTCAGAGTTTACGGAAAACATAGTGTCATTCTTTCAAGATCCCTCACGAGTCCATATCTCTCTCAACCCTTCAACAAAAGCACACAGAGACAGACTGGGAGAGAGCTTTTGCAGTCTAGTCTATAAACCTGTTCATAGTAACAAATTTCGCATATCTTAGATTCTGGCATAATAATGATTGTTTGGAGGAAGAAGAGGATCCAGTCTAACCGGCTCGATACGTTTTCGAAACCTGTCAAAATGAAAAGTATCAAAGCGACCTAAAAAACTCTTGCCACATCTTCCGAACTCCATCTCGATCCAGACGATCGCCATACAGAAAACCACCCATATTATGAACCTCAACTAATTGTATATGTGTATATGTATGTATGCCACCTCTTTGCTAGCTACACACAAGCTGTGTTTTTGCCCCACGTCTTCCTTACAAAGCTCTCTCCGCATAAACATCCAGCCGGGTGGACCCCGATTTGGCCTTTATGGAGAGCCAGTCAGTCATATCCCTCAGAACAATGAATAATATATTATCCTCAGACATCGTGCGACCTCGTGGTTTTGTGTTCAGAGAGTCCCAACCAGAAGCGTCTCTGCTCGCTCACCTCGAGGGGATTAAATAAAACAGATTCTTATGTATTCCAAGCAAAGGAAAGAAAATGGAGAGAACCAGTACCTCATTATAAGTGTGATCCCATAGGCAAGCCTTACCCTCTGGCCTGTCTTCCCGCAACAATAATGCCCCTCCCCCTAGGAATACTGTGGGGGCAGCGAAGATTCCGCTGCTTATTCTCAGCTGCTCTGACTGGCTGCCCCATTTTAGGCAGGTACTCCACAAAAATTGAATCAAAACTGACGCATAAATAAATACCGGCAAACAACCTCGATATTGTGTTTTGAATTGTATTTAAAGACTGCTTTGAAAGAAAGGAGAGAGAGAGATAGATAGAGAAAAGAAAGAGAAACTATGAATAGTTTACCGAAAAAGATGTCTACTGCTTTCAAAAAGGGATTCTCGGCCCATTGGAGAAGTGCAAGGGCAGGAAGAGGCAATTTTTCAAGACGAGTCTACTCTACAGCTAAAATCAAGCAAAATAGTAATATATGGACTATTGGAGGAGTATCGAGTACAATTATTGCAGGATTGCTACTGAATCAGAGTCTATATGTAGATAATGTTATAAAATCAGACGTGAAACAGAAATTGGAACTTACTCCAGAAGTTGTTTCGCAGCACAACACGAAAGATGATTTATGGGTGGCTCTTAATGGGCAGGTTTATGATTTGACCGAGTTCTTGAAAAACCATCCTGGAGGCCAAAAGGTACTTTTAAGATATGCTGGGAAAGATGGCTCGAAGATTTTCAATCCGATTCATCCTCCAGATGCGATTGCTAAATTCATTCCTGCTGAAAGACATCTAGGCCCATTGGTCGGTGAGTTCGAGGAGGTGGAAGAAGAGCTAACAGAGGATGAGCTTGAGAGATTGGAGCTCATTGAGAGAAAGCCACCATTATCACAAATTATAAATATTCACGATTTCGAAACGGTGGCTAGACAAATCTTACCACCACCAGCATTAGCATATTATTCGTCTGCTTCAGATGACGAAATCACTTTGAGAGAAAATCATAACGCCTACCATAGAATTTTTTTCAATCCGAAAATTCTAGTAGATGTTAGTAAAGTTGACATTAGTACTGAGTTCTTTGGAAATAAAACATCAGCTCCCTTTTACGTTTCTGCAACTGCCTTGGCCAAATTAGGACATCCAGATGGTGAAATCTCGATCGCCAGAGGTGCCGGTAAAGAGGATGTTGTTCAGATGATTTCTACATTGGCCTCTTGCTCATTTGATGATATTGCTGATGCTAGAGTGAAAGATACTCAGCAACAATGGTATCAACTATACGTGAATGCAGACAGAGGCTTGACCGAAAGGGCAATTAAGCACGCAGAAGAGCGTGGAATGAAGGGATTGTTTATTACTGTAGATGCTCCTTCATTAGGACGTCGAGAAAAGGATATGAAGATGAAATTTGAAGCTGATTCCGACGTTCAATCATCAGAGGATGATGGTGAAATTGATAGGTCACAAGGTGCATCAAGAGCTTTGAGCTCTTTTATTGATCCTTCTTTATCTTGGAAAGATATAGATCATATCAGAACCTTGACCAAAATGCCGATCGTCATCAAAGGTGTACAAAGGAAGGAAGATGTTTTGTTGGCTGTTGAACATGGCTGTCAAGGTGTAGTGCTTTCAAATCATGGTGGTAGGCAATTAGATTTTTCGAGAGGTCCTGTTGAAGTCTTGGCTGAAGTCATGCCAATATTACGGGAGAAGAAATTAGACGATAAGATTGAAATATATGTTGATGGGGGTGTTAGAAGAGGTACTGATATTTTGAAGGCATTATGCCTAGGGGCTAAAGGCGTTGGGCTTGGTAGACCCTTTTTATATGCTAATAGTGCATATGGTGAAATTGGTGTCCGCAGAGCAATCCAATTATTGAAAGATGAGCTAGAAATGAATATGAGATTGTTAGGTGCTACAAAGATTTCTGAACTAACCCCTGAGTTATTAGATACTAGAGCTATTCACAACAGAAATGTATCAGTGGCTAAGGATTACTTGTATAAAGATAACTATCTATCTATGCAAGGTGTTGAATTCACTCCTGAAGAGTATTAAAAGAAGAAAAGTTTTATTTTGTTAAATTTGTATTTAGATTATCATTAGACTATTACCATTATATTCAACAAAAAAAAAGAAAAATAAATGACGATAGGAATCTATCGCACGTAAGTAGCATCAATCTTTTCAACTTGTGGCAAAAAGAGAATGAGTTTTCTTCTATAACTGGTTGGGTTCTCTAATTGCAACGGATTCCCCTCAAAGTAAACAGTTTCGAGTTTTTTCAAATCTTTCAATTCCTTCTCCACATCATCGAAGTTATCAAATTTATTAGAGGATGCCCATAGATCTGTCAAGTTTTTCAAGTGGGACAAGTTTTCTAATTTCGTGATTCTATTAGAAGTGATATCTAGTGTATTTAGCTTCAGATTTTTTTCTAGTCCTTCAATTTTTTCAATACCATTATGGGATAGATATAATTCTTCCAAGTTCACAAGATTTTCTAATCCTTCAAGCTTAGTGATCCTATTTGATTGAATAGACAGAATTTTCAAATTCTGTAATGCTCCTAAATTCTCCAGTTTGGTAATCCGATTCTTACCTAGCCATAGCTGTTCCAATTTCACCAACTTATCCAAGTTCTCTAATTTACTGATTCTGTTGCCTCCTAATTCTAAATTTTTCAATTCTTTAAAAGTTTCAAGATTAGCAATGTCGCTGATCTTATTTTGAACAAAGTATAAGTTCTCTAAGTTTACTAGATTTCCAATATTCTTGATATTTCTTATCTTATTAAAGGAAAGATCTAAATTTTTCACATTGATCTTGTCGTTCAAATGGGATGAAATATGCTTAATTCTATTATCGTAGAAATCCAATTCGTCAACATCATCATTGATGTTCTTCACTTCACTAATAGAATCCAACAAATTTTGCCTCAATACTAAACTTTTCAGCTGTGTGAATCTTTTCAAGTTGAGATCCTCCATCGATCTAATCTTCAAGTGGATCAGCTCCAAATACTCTGTATCATCAGGAAAATCCTTAGCCAAATCTTCATCGGCATCAATGACATCTGGATTATCATCTGGAATAACTTGTCCTTGTAGGGTTGGGGGTAACATACCACCAGACTGCTCGCCTCCGTCAACTTCTTCCTCTTCTACTTCTGTTTCTTCTTGTTCAGAATTACTCATAACCACTTCACCAAATTCTTCCACTGTCATTGTGTAACGATATTTGAAACAAACAGCCAAAGAAATACCAGAAAATAAGAGAATGAGACAAAAAGCTCTTTGTATTATTCGTTATTATTACGTACTAATTCTTTTTTCAATATGGTGTTTGGATGTAATCTCCATTGCGTCAAAAACCAGTATTGAAGTTTTACAATACTGAAACAAAGGTTGTGTTTTGAACTCCAAAACCAATTGACTATGCCTAGAGATCACAATCTAAGGACTATTCTTGGAGCAGAAACATTTGAAAAAATCAGAAATGTATGTATTATTTTTTTCTCCTCTTTTTTACGCTTTTGAAAGGGTGTTTACTAACATGAAATTGTAAGGCTAAAGTGTTGTTGGTAGGAGCCGGCGGAATTGGCTGTGAGTTGCTTAAGGATCTGGTGTTGCTAGGCTATGGGGAGATTCATGTGGTAGATTTAGATACAATTGATTTGTCTAATTTGAATCGTCAGTTTTTATTCCGTCATAAGGATATCAAACAACCAAAGGCTTCGACTGCTGTTAATGCTGTTGAATACTTCAATTATCTAGGGTCTAACTTGATCCCATATCAGGCAAGTATATACGATACTGAATTGTTTCCGTTATCTTGGTTCAAGCAATTTGACTTGATCTTCAATGCCTTGGACAACATTGCTGCTAGATCCTACATCAACAAAATCGCACTTTTTTTGAATAAGATTGTTATGGAAACTGGTACTACTGGTACAAATGGTCAGGCCATCCCAACTTATCCCTATCACACAGAGTGTTACGAATGTGTTCATCGTGAAACTCCAAAAACTTTCCCAGTGTGTACTATCAGATCCACCCCTTCGCAGCCTGTTCATTGTGTTCATTGGGCCAAAAGCTTTCTTTTCACCTCATTGTTTTCTGAAGATGATGAGGAAGCAGTACAACCAGATGGGAAAAATCAGGAAGCATTAGGAACTGATAATGAAGAAGAAATCAAAAACTTGGTTTCTGAAAATAATGAACTGATGGAATTGAAAAAATCCATTCAAGATGATGATTTTGCCTTCAAAGTTATTGAAAAGGTGTTCGATAAAGATATTGAAAAGTTATTACAGATTACTGATCTCTGGAAGAGTAGAAAACAACCTGTTCCGTTAAAATTTGACATGTACAAAGAAACGATATCAAAAATAACAGAAACGGATTTAGGTACCGGACAAAACGTCTGGTCTATTGAACAAAATTTGTTTATGTTAATCGAATCCATTAAGAAATTACAGGCTCGTATCAGGGTAGAAAAGGAAATTGAATTCGACAAAGATGATGAAGATACTTTGAACTTCGTTGTTGCTTCGTCAAACATCCGTTCTTTTATTTTCAATATTCCAATCAAACCAAAATTTGACTTGAAATCCATAGCTGGTAATATCATTCCTGCTATTGCCACTGTCAATGCTATAGTTGCTGGATTTTCCGCATTGAGCTCTACAAAACAATTCAAATCTACTTTGGCAGAATCACAAGCATCATCGAAGGGTGTTTTCAAGGATGATAGAGCTGAAAAGCTAATATCACCGTTCCAATTGATACCTAAAAATCCAAAATGTCCAGCCTGTTCTATTCCAAGAGCCGTGATAGATATTGATAACTCTCTAACTGTAAATGATCTTGTTGAACATTTGATCGCAAAGTACGGATATGAAGAAGATATTTCCATCAGTATTGGAAGTAGACTGTTGTATGATATAGACTTCGATGATAATAAAGATACCAAACTAATTGATCTTGGAGTTCTATATGGAGTTCATTTGGCTATAGCCGACGAAAGTGATGTTAAACAAACTGTTGAATTTTATATTGAACTGAATGGGCTGAAAGAAATAAAGTTGCCTGATTTGGAAATCCCATCAAAACAGGAGGAAGTTGAAGAGGACACAGAAGAGGACACCAGTGAAAATCCAAATGGTATAGCTGACGACGACTTCGTAGAATTGGCTGATGAAGACGATATTGTTGAAATTGTTGAATATGATAAGCAACCGGAAAAGAGAAAGCTCAATGGTGATATTGAAGAACCGCTTGCGAAAAAATCCAAAGCTGATGATCAAGTTGTTATTTGACTTAGAGCTTTATCTTCAAAATCTACATTACTAGCTGCAAGATGCTTTAAAAATCCTTTTATTTATAATGTAAGCCTAGCAAGTTGATCCCCTAAATATAAAACAATCTGAGCCAAAAAGAAAAAAAAAAAAGAAAAAACAAATAAAAAAAAGGTAAACATAAAACATGGACATAAACCTATCAGAAACAAGTAACCGTATATAACATAACAAACGAAACATTTTGAATAGCAAATGTCTTTGTGACTTATTAATTGAAACAATCGTTTAGAGTGAAAGCGCAAAAAGGTGCTAATTCACACTGTAAAAGTAATAAAACAAGCATATATTTTTTAATTCATGACGGCATAAGCATAGTCTTTCTAATCTTTTTTTCCTCTTGAAGAGCTTCTCAATCTTTTGAACCAAGATTCTTTATCCTTCTCTTTTTTACCACTGAAATTCAAAAAATCATCATTATTCGGTGGGCTTTTAGAAATCCATCTTGATTGTCTTTCTTCAGGTGCTTGCCCAACAAACATTGAAACAGGTCTATTGGACTTGGTAGAGGGTTTTGTTTTAGCGATGGGTATATCCAGTGGTTTTGCTATTGTTGCAGTGGTTATCAAATTACTATTGATATCCTCATTTATAGAATGATAATCATCATCAGAAGAATCAGCTTCTTCATCCTCTTCAGTTTGGTTCTTGATTTGAGATACATTTGTTTCAGAGTTTGATTCATTTTTGGTTAAACCTGGCTTCTTGTAAGCAGAGCTAATCACATCAGGGGCTCCATTTGCAGCAGATAAAGATCTTGAGTGAGGACGCTGAGATCTATTTGAGTTGCTATTAGCAATAGTCAATAAGTTTGCAGCAGAATCCTTAGAAGAGTTTAGTAAGCTTGTCTCGGCATCACTTTTGAATTTTTTAACATCGGGTAGTAGCCTTTTTGAATACTCAATTAATACTTCAACCACCGCTTGGGATAATGCATATTCTTCTGGGGTCAAATCATGATCAGGATGTGAAAGAATTGAAGGTTGAAAGATTGCAGCTAAGTTCCTTGCAGGCATCAAGTTTTCTTTCGAATTATCCGAAAACATTGTTAATAAGTCCAACAAGTAATATAGTAGATGCTTTTGTGCCTCTGGTAATTTATCGATCAAGATCCTATATTCCTTTAGAGCACTGCGTAGATCTTTAGCAATCTTTTTCTGCTTTCTCATCTCCTTTTGTTTCTTACGTTCTGATTCTTCTGACGATGAGTTCAAATCTTTTTCGTCCTCTGGGTCAAGATTCTCTTGACTATCTAAAGATTGGGCCTGTTGTTGTTGCCTTTGATGTTGTTGCTGGATCAGATGTATTCTTTTTTCAATTGTATCATTCCGAGCTTGTATATGGCTGAAGATTCTTGGTCTTGTTTTCACTGGTGCTCTGAATTCTTCATAGAGGTCCAAGGGAACTAGTGGCTCCGGTAAATTGTTTAGAAATCTTCTGAATAATGAAGCAGCATCATGAACAGTATAACCATCCCAATCCAGTTTACGGCCGTACTCAGGGGGTGTACTGAAGGTATATTGTAGCTCTTTCACTCTTTTAGAAGAACCAGCAACCCTGAAAATTCCCTCCACTTTTAATCCCTTTTCCTTCAAATACCATCCACACTTCCCAATCAACAGTGGGATTCTCCCATAACGGATGAAATCACCCGGATCTTGACTAGGCACTGAGATCAAACTTTCAGCAATTTTGACAGAGTCCTCTAAAGGAACACCAAATATCTCGTTTCCAAATCCAAATTTCTTATGAGAGGCCATAAATTCATCACGCTGCTGTCTAATAAGTTGTTCATTTGGCGCATCTTGCCTCACAGAATTGTATGATCTTGCCTTGAAATTAAGCGTAGGCCTGTTCAGACTCAAGCTGGAACCATTTCCCGTTGGAGTGAGTACGTCATCAATGTTCTTGCTCTGACTGTGGAAGCTGTCATTTGAACTGCCATGTTTTTTTAATTGTTTGAACCATGTTGAGATTCCACGTGTAGGCGAAACTTCTGGAGAGGACATTGCAAAATTTTAGGGGCAGTACCAAAGAATGTAGTTGTAGTTAAAAGGGAATAACAAGCAGCCGAAAGAACCTTTAAATGGAATTGTGTATAGTTTGTGTTTTTGTTGTGTTGATTTAATTTGACAGTTTGTTTTATTTTTGTCCTATTGTAGATCGCGAAATTCTTCGCGGTCTAGAACAGCAAAAAACAACTAGTCCCTGGGTCTCGAAATTGAGAGTACTTAGTCTCAAAAATAATGTGCTATAAATATTCTCTTCTCTATCTATAAAGATCATTATTATCATCAATTACTTCCTATGGGTTCTTATAAAAGAGCTTCAGGGTCGGATTTCAGGGTCTGCGAGACACTCAAACTAGAAGAATAAAAAACCCAAATTACAAAAGAAGAGTCGAGAGAGCTCTGAGTTTGAAAAGTTGCGTCTACTAGCTGATGGAGCAAGGTCCTACTCGGTCCTGGATTCTGCATGAAGCTATTAACTAACTTGTGGTTTAGAGCGATAAGAATAGAAACACACCATGAAAAGTGCTGAACTTAATCTTACATTTCTTTGATCCTTGATAAATTGCATTTCTATTTTTGTGCCATCTAAGCACACTCTCAAGTTGATAGGCAATGCTTTGTTTTTCACTTGAGAGAGAGAGACTGAATTATATGGCAGTATGGCAGGCAGTGCTGACGGGTACCCGATATAATAACCTACAGCAATCCTGGTAAAACACATTATTGGCATATATATTTTGATTGTATATGGCTGAGTAGACCATCAGTCGCTGAACTAAAAAAAGTAATGATTCACAAAGTAGAGAGTGACACGAGAAAAAGAAGTATTATTCAGCAGACATTTCCACCTAAGTAACATATATATGTATATAAAAAAAGAGTAGAAATACAAACGAACAATTCTCAGTTCAATTGGACATAATTACCAGGGAAAACACCTGTTTGCCCGTTAGCGCTACCAGTCCACCACCCATTAGTATCAGCCGTTCTTTCCACGATCTGAATAACAGTCCCAGCTGTAAATGATAAATCTCCCTGGGCTTGAGCAGTGTAATCGTATAATGCTGTGCAAGTTTCAACAGGGGCAGGATTACCATACCCTGGCGCTGGTGCTGCGCTGTACCCTGGTGTTGATACGCTAGATCCATATCCTGTAGTTGTTGCGGAAACCGGGGTTACTGGTTGGCCATAGGCTGGTTGACCATACCCAGTAGCAGCTGCTGGTTGACCATATGTAGCCTTTTCATTAGGATAGCCAGTTTGTCCATATCCACCAGCAGTTGCAGGAGGCGTATAGGCTGGTAAGGATCCACCTGTTGTTGGTGATAAAGGAGAGCCTGGTGTGCCATCTGTTTTACCATAACGGCGTTTTGTCATCTCCAATTTATTTCTAGCATGTCCAACTTTGAAATGAGTAATACCAATGGCATCACATCTTTCTTGAATATCACCTCTTTTAGCAAGGAATGCCTCTTCAATATCAGAATTCAGGTCAAAGTATGGAATTTTCATATCTTCAAATCTGTTGTATAATGTGTAAAAAATATTTAGTTGCATGAAATAGAAGGAAATGAATAGAGGCTGCACAAACTGTGCTTCAAGTTGAAACAAAGTAGGTAATTCCTCTTTCAACATATTATTATAGTAATCGTATTCTTCTTGTGCAATAGCAACATCCGCTTCGGCCTTATAAAGTCTTTCTTCATCTTTTGGAGTCTTTTCCTTCTTGGAGTCATATTTATTATACGAGTGCTTTTGTCTGTCCAAGTCCAACTGCTTATGTGCTCTCTTAGTAGCCATTTTTCTAATGGAATGAATGACTTTCAATAAGTCTTGAGCCGGTTGAACAATCTTGGTATCAATTAACTCCAAGTCAGGCTTTAAAGTTTCTTGCAAATCAGCAACAATAGCTCTATATTGTTCAGATGCTTCAATCCCTTCAGGATTGTCCTCTGGAATAGTAGAGTTTGGATCTGATAGCTTCCCACTTATTGGCTTGAAAATCTCCTCAATGGCTTTCGAAAATCCAATCTGATGCGAAAGCATCCCATTAACTGCTGTAAAATACTTTTTTGACTCTTCACTCAATTTTTGAGTTTCCAATTCAATCTCCTTGAAACGTCTTTCCGCATCTTCATATACAGGATCATGCGTAGACTCTCCCATGTTGAATTTCTGTCTGAAGGACTGTGGAGCCTAATTTAAAACAGTTAGTATCACTTCATATCCGATAATAACGAGAGTGAGAAGACGCTTCTGGATGGCGGTACACAACACAATCTTCAAAACGTTTGACTTCTACCCAAATAAAAGAGCACAAAGCAGCCTCAACATACCCTTGTAATGGCTTTGGTGAACCCTTTAAAACTCATCCTGTTCTTCAGTGCTGTACAGCGTCTCGGGTAATTGTTTTATGTTTTTAGTTGATTTCCAGCTACCTTTATTTCCTATTATGTTGATCACGGATTTCACCACAGCCTAAAATATAAACCCGGACACCATTACTACCAATCTCATATAAAAAGATTGTACGGTTATGAAGCCTTGATGTTTACATATTATTAGCGCTATTGTTTTTTGTATGCAGATTTATCTTATTATGGGTAGTAAACATTTTAGACACTCTTTTTGGATGGTGGTTGTTCTTGGTATAACATGGAATCAGAGAGAAACTCAATATTATGATTATGCCAAGAGAAATTGCGAGCACAACGGGTCTTCTCATTCCCACTGATGGAGACGTCTTAACAGAAAGTAGTTCTGTGGATCCTTCTCTGATTGAAGACATTGAAAACACAGAGATGGGGATGTTCACCACTCTTGTGGTATGTTCTGTAGCCGTAGGTGGGTTTATGTTTGGATACGACACAGCTTGTATCTCAAGTATTTTGATATTTTTAGACAAGTCGTCTCTAGAGCTCACAGCAAGTCAGAAGGAACTGGTTACAGGCATCACTTCTGTGGGCTCCTTCTTTGGATCTCTTGCAGCTTCATACTTAGCTGACAGATTTGGTAGGAAAATTGTGATCACTATATGCTGCATAGTGTTTTCGTCTGCAGCACTTCAACTAGGGCTCTGTGGATCTATTGCTGCTATGATATTGGGACGGTTTGTTGTTGGTGTAGCAGTTGGAGCTGCTTCGATGGTTGTCCCAGTCTATATAGCTGAAATTGCACCTTCTAAGAAAAGAGGTACATTATTAGTGGTGAACTCTATTACCACTACTGGTGGCCAATTCGTGGCCAATTTGATAGCTTTGGGTATTTCAGGCTCGCAGTATAACTGGAGATTAATGTTCTTATTGAGCGGTATCCCACCGTTGCTGTTCCTTATAGTAGTTGTCTTCATTCCTGAATCTCCGAGATATTTGATATTGAAAGCAGATTACTACTCAGCAGAGACTGCTTTGTCCAAATTATACCCAAATGCTAATGAGTTTCAGGTCCATATAAAATTAGATACAATTAAGAGAGATATCGAGTTCAATCAAAGCATACACGATAGTCCAATTTATCAACGACTCTTCGGTGAAGCCGCTACAGTAAGAGCTTTGCTTGTGGGATGTGGACTGATGTTCTATCAACAATTGAGCTCGTTCAATTCTTTTATGTATTATGGAGCGACTATCTTCAAATCAATAGGAGTTGGCGACCCTATATTTGTTTCCATTTTGATCAGCGCTACAAATTGCCTTTTTACATTTGTTGCCTTCAAATTCATTGATAAAGTTGGTAGACGGAAAATGTTACTACGGACAGTTTGGATTATGTCAGTAGCATTATTCTCTGCTGCATTTGCATTCACTAAAGTTCAACTTCCAAAGGACAATCATGTACAACCCATTGTCTCTCCCTTTTCTGCACTATTGATCTTTTCAGTACTAGTCTTTGTCGCAAGTTACGCATCATCACTAGGAACTGTCCCTTGGCTTTCAGTGGAATTCCTTCCCTTACAAGCCAGAGCTCCCGGCTCTGCTATGATTTCCGCTACTGCTTGGCTATCTAATACTATCATATCACTGAGTTATTTGTCTTTAGTTGATGTAACGTCTTTATCAATCACTTGTGTGATATTTGGAATCGTGTGCTTAGCTGGCTGGGCAGCGGTGTACAAATGGTATCCTGAGGTTGAGGGCCTATCATTAGAAGAGATTCATAACGTTTTCGAGCATAGTATTGACATAGATTATGCAAATCGAAAACATTATGAAAAGTTTCATACATAACCGTTTTGAATAATATTATAAGACATTAATATATGTATGACTCTATAGGTTTTGATAGTACAAGTTCTATCGCTTCACTAATTAATATTTAGTTCTGACATGTTATTACAAATACGTCTCAAACCTTCAATCATTTATAGACACCCTAGAGAAATCATAGTTACTTAAATCTTGAAGAAGGGTGTTTAGAGTACAGAAGTTTTGATGGACAAGAAATTACTCATTCAAAAGAAAACGAGAACCTTTATTTGTTGAAGGGGATATTTTCAATATGATTCCCCGAAATGTTACCTTCTCCTATCTTGAAATCAAGTCTCTCAAAGTTTCTTGCACTTTCTTTCCATATTTTGATGCAAATTTCTCGTCAGAGGGATCAAATGTTTCAAACATTATTTTGGGTGTTTTGTATTGCTTTTGAATTCCAATGGCCTTCTCAAGTGTAACACCTCTCACTGTCATCAACGTTCTAACGAACATTTCTTTCACGGTCATCATAGAGGTCTTAGATAAAATCGTATCAAAAGTATAATATTGATGCACACATTGAACTTTATCAGAGTTGAATTTTTCTTTGAATGATTGCAAAGTCTCTCTATATTCTAGTTGACTTTCAATATTACTGGGGTTCAAGACTAGCAAACTTTTATCAGAGTAAAAGTCTTGAATTCTTTTAGTTAGTCTAGCGATAAATTGCACAGTACCATCTGCATCTTTTGTTCTTTCAACGTGGAAGCCACTAACAGTGAGGGCTAATGATATTGAAGTTTGAATAGCTTTGGACATTTGCTGTAAGTCAGACGCTGTAACTTCTTCTATTAAATAAAATATATTATCAATTGACGTTCTTTTCAATCTCACTTTTTGTTCGAGATAGCGACCATCTTGTATGCTTGAAGATAAATCATCTAGTCTCTTACGCTCTAAAATATAATTCAAAACTACTTCTTCATTCGTTTTTTTGTTTTTTGCTATCCATAGGCCATCGCCTAGTGATAACGGTCTTTTTAATGAATTAATTCCTAATTGTTCTAGTTTAGTTTCAAAAAAATTCCTTTCAGCTTGTGATCTCATTTCCCTATTATCAACTATAAAACTCACTTCGAAGGTTCCAGGCTCCCAATAGAAATAGTTAACATCCTTGTATTGTTGTTCTGATCTATTTTGTGGGATTTTTAAACCTGATGCTGAAAGCTCTTTTTCTTTCTCCTCATTCCTAAAGATGATTCCATCTTTTTCTTTGATATCTTTTGCCATTATCAAGCCTTCTTCAGTTAAGTAGAATTTCTTTGGTCTTCCAGATTCCTTAACCAACCCCTCATCAAGTAATTTCTTATTGGAGTTCCAGGCAGAATAAAACTGAGAGGTGCCAGGATTCGATGAAAAGCTCATGTCACAATACGGCGCTGCATTCTGTATAATGTATTCCTTTGCCATACCATTTTGATGTGGATCAAGCTCTAGCAACACTAATAGTATTGCATATGCACCAGATCTCTTCCTGGGTATGTATTTTCTTGTGACTTTCTTCCTATTCTTCGAAGAAGACACTTGGCTATCTCCATCAGCAAATGTAGCAGCAATTTTTCTCTTCTTAGGCTCCTCTGGTGCTTCCGGTAACTCATACCCATTCTCCTCGCAGTATTCAAAAAGCCTCTTCCTCATCTGCCCAAGTATCCAAGGTCCTATACCTTTCAATTTAGCTAATTCTTGAGGATATCGTACTGGATCTGTGTGCGCTTTGATTGATCTGATGGCATTTGAAAGGAGCATGGCTGTTTTCAGCTGTCGCAACTGTGCTTTCACTGCTGCCTCCTCGAGCCACGTTATGTAAAGATGCTTGAGATCGTTAGGAAGCTGGTTCATACTTCTAATTAGTCTGTAAATAGAATGGCTTAAGATTTATATAAATGGTTGATTCTTTGTTTACCTTTGAGAGGCCTGGCGCTACAAATAAAAAAAGAAAAAAAATCAAAAATCAAAAATCAAAAATCAAATACTAAAAAAAGTATATATATATATATATATATATTGATAAGAGAAAATTGCAAAAAAAAATATATGAAATGTAGCAATAGGGCTTCTACAATCAAACTCCTAGAGAAAGGAACTTTTCAAATATCATAAACTCGTTAATTAATTGATTAGTTATTAGTAAATAGCAGGCAATAAATGAGCCATTTGAATTAATACATTCCGTGTTGTGGTTATGTTTTTTTTATTTGATTTCAGTATGAATCGGGACTTGATGGTGGGAGAACTGTAATCCTGGTGTTCTGTTCCACATCAAACACTTGATTCCCGCCAGAGGAATGTCCCGGTTCATGAAATTCAACGGCATCAAACGTATTAAAGTAGTTATCCATCAAATCCTCTCTGGATTGAGCTGGAGCTTTACGATTCTTCAAGTACATTGAATCTTCAAACTTTGTACGACGTTGAGATTGCCTCCCTTTGTCATTTCTCTGATCTCTGGGCGGCACCTGTATAGCGTTTGCACGATACTTAGGAGATTGTGGTGAGTGCAGCAATGTGACAGTTTTTTGATGTTTCAAGGGCGAGACTTGAAACTCGTTCAAATCTTCAGTTATTGCTACTGACGGGTTAAATTTTGAAGAATGGCCATGATATCTTTGAGCGTTGGATAAAGCAGTATCATGTGGGTCTAAGACTGTCGTGAAATCCCATTCTGGCTCTTTGACTGCGTCTTCAAAAAATGATTTGATTCCATCTATGATCGCAAACGGTAAACCTTTCAATTTGTATACGATAACTTCAGTGTCCAACCACAGTTTGAACAACTCTCTAATTACCCACTTCAACTTTTTGGATATGTCACTCTTTAGATAAATGACCTTAAAGAAGATCTTCTCGCCAGTAGTGTATATCTTCTTCAAGAGCAGAACGAAGATCCTGAACGTCTTGCTAATTAACCCCCTCTTTTTAGGTTTCTTCTCGTAAGCATAACTTGTCTTCTTCTTATCCGGAGCACCTTCATTAGCTAGCTTTCTACCTTTTCTGTAATACTTTTTGGAAACATAGTAACTATCAGTTAACTTCTCTTTGATTGATAATAGAGTATCATATGGTTTCTTGATCAATAATTCATCCAACACGATATAAGCGACATACCATGGAAAGATTGCCACCCTGAATAAATAAGTCAAAAGTTGAATGAATGAGAGCTTTCGTCTTGAAGCATGCGCTTTATTTGGAAGATTGTATTTCCTCTTCTTGAAATCATGAGAGCTTTCCATTCTGTACGAGCCCATTTTGTATCGGGGGAACAATACAAAAATAAGTAAGTGACTGAGTGTTAAAAGCACTTATAAGATAAGTCCTTGTTAACTAGAAGCCTGTTACTATCAAAAGAAGAATTCTCTCTTCCACACCAGGTTTTTTTTTCTTGTATCTGTCAATTTCTATTATTTTTATTTTTCTGCGCCATTTTTGTGTCAAAATTATAATTAGCGAAAACTGAGCTTTCCTTCTTCTGAGATAACGGAATTCTCATAATAAGCAATGCTCCCATGTAACTGCTTTTTAGTTATTCCAAAGTTTATGATCAGGTTTTCTACAAAAATGTCTTCGATCTCCTGTAGATCACTCTCTGATAGCGCGCTTTTATCTGCAGAAGGGGATGACATCATTTGCTTGTAAGCTGTCTCCATGCTATTAATCTCTGGGGAATCACCCCTTTGTAAGGATGAGCCTAATTCCTCTTCATTATCATCCAATTCAAAAATATCATATAATCTTTTTAGTGAGATGGATAAATCATTATCAGCAGGCAATTGTGGAGCAACAATTCTTCTTGCAAACCAATCAAGATACTTTGCCGTTTTATTCTCATCCCAATCTAATATGTCAATTTCTGAATTCTCTGAAAGGAGTAACGAGCCCAGCAAATGATTGAAATTTCTATTATTGTCATCGCCGAGGTTCATATTTCCTATAATCTCTTTCCATTTTCTCCAATCATATGTCACGTACTCATTATCATTGGCACGATTCATAAAGTACAACTTAGTGACTATGACAATGATAGTGATCAGTTTTATCTCAGGAAATGATCGTATTGGCTTATCTGACTGTGTCAACTGATTAGGGATTTTGAAGTCTATCCCTCTTGTCTCAATGAACTTCTTGGTGCCAAGGTACACCTGTGGTGGTAAAATCATTTCATGAACTATCTTCATCAATAATGGCTCATAGTTGAAACCGAAATCTTCCAAATTCAGTTTATTGATGAATTTTATCACTGCAAAGCATAAATCGCCTCTAATTGGTGGTCGCCGCGGTTCAAATAAGGATAACATAATGTTTGGTAGTTTGGATCGTAGCTTCTTAGGGACTGTTGAGCTTGCCTTCATGTAAGGTATTCTATTTGTCGTGGTCCAAATGATAAAGTCATTGATATAGATAGGTAAATGTAAATAACGACACCCGAGGTAGCAAATAACGAGACTATCAATGAATGTCGGTAGTTTTTTGAAATTGTAAGGCTTGTTATCAGATGATTCAGTTGTTAACACAGAATCACCCACAGTTAGTTCTGTATCTATTGATGTCATTTCATTGTTGAGCCCTCTAGAGATATACTCCACCCAAAATCGTTTCACAATCACTTCCAAAATTTCCGGTAGCCCATGGTCATTAATCAATGATTTCACTTGTATCTTTAGTACCGATTGGAAACACTTGAAAAACAACTCTCTTGCTTGAATCCCATACAGTTTCCTATTCTTATCATCCCTAGATAGACCTGGAGTGATCTGGGATGACTGCGACATCTTCTGTGAGTTGCGTGGGATCTTCAATCTTCTCGTCACAACAAAACCTTCATCTTCCTCATCATTAATGTCTATGTGCCCTTCATTAACATGACCAAACTCACAGATCCTCCTCCCATCTACACTTCGGTACTTCCTCGAGCGACAGTTATCTATCCCACATCTTGCTCCCCGGAACCATGTGCCACTCATAGTATACTGCTAACGACTCACACTCTCTGGTATACACTCTCCCTTTACGGAACACTACTCACACACACACTCACACACTCTATAGAGTGAAAAATATATGGTGTTGGGATGATCGCGAATTATAGTTATTTTTTTTGTCATTTCTCCCACAAACACAGACCAAGTTCGCGGCTCTCCAGAAAAATAGTCAGACGGGTAACTCAAAAATAAGGTCATACTTAACACCCAAACACCATTTGTCTTTTTGTCCCTTTTTTGTCCTCTGGACTTTAGCGATTCTCAATCCGAACGGATTTGCAGATTCGGTCCCGATCATTAATTTTAAAGAAAGAAAGCTCACCAGGAAGGACCATCATCTCTTATAAAACAAG
Source organism: Xingzhongia hampshirensis (assembly GCA_003706765.3). Taxonomy (NCBI): domain Eukaryota; kingdom Fungi; phylum Ascomycota; class Saccharomycetes; order Phaffomycetales; family Wickerhamomycetaceae; genus Xingzhongia; species Xingzhongia hampshirensis. Next base: position 417,937 of record PPXL03000005.1, on the reverse strand, counting down.
TTTTTTTTGACACCTTGAAATCGTCCTTTTAAGAAGTATTAAGCGCAGTCTAGATTTTTGGTTGCACACATAGCACTCTCGTCTCAATAAATCAACAAGGTTTAACAATGCTCTCCCAAAGACTTTTCAGATCACAGGCAGCTGCTAAAGCTCTTCTCCAATCAAGATCATACGCTTCTCAAGTTGCGAAGTTCAATGGACAGAAAAATGCGAATGGTAAATACACAGTTTCTTTCATTGAAGGAGATGGTATTGGGATTGAAATCTCCAAGGCTGTGAAGAAGATTTATGCTGCTGCCGATGTTCCAATTGAATGGGAGTCTGTTGATGTTACACCATTGTTGATCAATGGTCAAACTACTATCCCACAACCGGCTATTGATTCTATCAACAAGAATTTAGTTGCTTTGAAAGGTCCATTAGCTACTCCTGTTGGGAAAGGTCACAAGTCGCTGAATTTGACTCTAAGAAAAACTTTTGGATTATTTGCTAATGTCAGACCAGCTAGATCTATTGATGGTTATCCAACTCCATATGAAAATGTCGATACCGTTTTGATCAGAGAAAACACAGAAGGTGAATACTCTGGTATTGAGCATACTGTTGTTCCAGGAGTTGTCCAATCCATCAAACTAATCACTAGAGAAGCCTCTGAAAAGGTTATTAGATATGCCTTCCAATATGCTCAAGCTATCTCCAAGCCAAAAGTTTTAGTCGTCCATAAAGCTACCATCATGAAATTATCCGATGGTTTATTTGTTGAGACTGCTAAAGATATTGCTAAAGAATTCCCAGGTGTCTCTATTGACTTTGAAATCATTGATAACACTTCATTAAAATTGGTTACCGATCCATCCAAGTATTCTGATGTTGTTATGGTTATGCCAAACTTGTACGGTGACATTATGTCAGATTTAGCTTCTGGTTTGATTGGTGGGCTAGGTCTAACACCATCTGGTAACATGGGTGATAAAGTTTCTATCTTTGAAGCTGTCCATGGTTCTGCTCCTGACATCGCAGGCCAAAACAAGGCTAATCCAACAGCTTTGTTATTAAGTTCTGTTATCATGTTACAACATATGGGATTGGAATCGTACGGTGAAAGAATTCACAAAGCCGTCTTGAAGACCATTGCCTCTGGTAAGGAGAACAGAACTGGTGATTTGAAAGGTACTGCTACTACTGAACATTTCACTGAACAAGTCATTAAGAACTTATAATTAGACTAACATATAGAAAGAGCACTTTATATTTTTTAACTTTGAAGAAACCCCAAACCAAAATGGAAAGAAAAACTATTTATGAAAAAGATCAATAAATTAGTCGATCGCAAATGATTGTAGATTAGCTAAAAGTATCCAAAAGAACAGTAATGGATTCATTTCTTTCATTAGTGAGTACCCCAAATTCGCACCAGAGTCAAATTTGTGTGTCCCATTCGGAATTTTTGTAAAATGATACTGAAAATATTATCTATATACAAATTTAGAGACACCATCAAACACTACGAAGAAGAAAAAAGTCACTCAAATATATATATATATATATATATATAAATCTCAACATCATATCATGTCTAAACCTAAAATTCTCATTTTGATATCCGGGAATGGCTCAAACCTACAAGCAATCATCGATGCTGTGAAGTCTAAAGTAATCGATGCAGAGATAATCAAAGTCATCTCATCATCTTCTACCGCATACGGTCTCACACGGGCAGAAAAGGCTGATATTCCAACTCAGGTACATCAATTAAAAGATTATTATCAAGATTTACCAAAAGGTGATAGACCAAAAGCGAGAAAACAATTCAACAGGGACTTGGCGAATTTAGTCATATATGGGAACAAAGAAGGTGATGAAGATGCAAATCCTAAACATATAAAACCTGATTTAATAGTGTGTGCAGGATGGATGCTCATTCTTTCACCTGAATTCTTAAGTCCTCTAGAAAATGAAGGCGTTTCGATCATCAATCTCCATCCTGCTTTACCTGGAGCTTTTGATGGTACACATGCAATCGATAGGGCTTGGAAAGCTGGTCAAGATGGCGAAATCACAGAAGGGGGTGTTATGATTCATAAAGTGATTCAACAGGTTGATGCTGGAGAGCCTCTATTAGTCAAAAAAGTAACTATTGTTAAAGGTGAAACCCTTGAGGAGTATGAAGAAAAAATTCATAAAGTAGAACATATTGCTATAGTGGAAGGTACAAACATAGCTTTGAAAGAATTAGTATGAGAGCTGGAATGAATCTTACATGATATAAAGGTCTAATGTACATCATTCTGTTATATATAGATGTGATTGAGTTTAGTTTGCGACATCAATCTCCATAGCATCATCACCTCTGATAATAATTTCTTCTTGGACATCGACCAAATTATATATGGACTCTTTGAGTACCGCAGTAGTACCTCTTGGGAATCTGTAACTTTTCTGTTTTGCTTCTCTGACGTTTGGAGTCAGGTAATTTCTTAATAGTTGAGCATCTTTACCAATTTCCATCACGCAAACATCAACATTAGAACCAGAACCTAAATCATTCCATATACCAGCTTGAATTGCATCTGAAGCTAGCTTTATAGCTTCATCTTTTGTTATATCTTGTCTCCATTCACTTTCGAGCACAGCCATTGCTGCTAAAGACCCAGATCCTAAAGTTTGATAATACCCAACATCTGTAGAACCGTGAGCCTGAACAGAAAACAAATGAGCACCAGTAGGATCAGTGCCTGCAACAATCAAGTATGCACCAACATTTCCCTGGTATTTAAAAAGGTGTTGTTTCAATCTTTGTAAAGATGTAACTACTCTTGGTTCTCTCCCAGTGGATAACGAGTGGAGCTCCAAGTTTGAGGCAATCAACTGCGTCACCATCTCTGTATCAGCAGCTGTACCAGCACCAGCACACCAAATCTTTGGGGCCAAACGATGTAATTTCTCACAATTCTTGTCTGCAACGATATCCCCTGCGGTGGCTCTTGTATCAGCAGCTATCACAACGCCACCGTCAAACTTGACACCAACAATTGTTGTACCGGTGGATGTCGCCGTTGGAGTTGCATAACCTTTTGCTGAGAGGAATTGGTTTCTTTGATAGTTTTCGAAATCGAGGCCGGCCATTTCACGATGCTTATGGAGAAAAGTTGTAAAGAGAAAAGCTGTGAACAACTTTCATTTAATTTCTGTAATGTTTAAAGACTATACAATTTCGCGAGAGGAAAAAAAAAGATCTATTCGCGAGAATCGTTGTGACGACTGCACCAAATCATAACATCACCAAAGGGTAGAATATTGGAAGGAAATTATAGAGTACGGGCGGTGTTCGAGTAGGACTGGCTTTGTATTTATAAGAAGTGTGCTACAATGGACACTCATAGCTATACGTCTCCTGCACGTGTGCGGTGCCTTCTCGTACCCATTGGCGGCATATCACAACAGGAATTTCATACATACTCTGACAAAGTGAAGACGTCTTTCGAGGTTCGCCTAGTGGATGTCACGCCCACTAGGACACAGATGTTCAATCCTCAAGGATTTCCGAGTGGTAGGGTGATATTTGATTTCAACACCGCTTTGAATGATCAAGAATCACTGTTTTTACACGATTTCGAACCTCACAGAAAGACATTTGTTGTTATTGGTATCACAAATGATGTAAACATCAACCAGGGTCATATTGACAAACTATCCAAATTATACAAATCATCTATTGTCCATAGTATAATAGTATTCGACGCTGATAAACATACACAGCTTATGAAGACTGACAATCCTAACATTTTCTTTCAAAATTCTAGAAACGTTGAAACCATTCTATGTGATATTACAAGAATATTTCTAGACGAGCTAAGCTCTTATCTCTCATCTTATCAACATATCACATTGAGATCCCCAGGATCTATTAGTAGCAGTGATAGAGTCAAGACATTGAGTACTAAAAGCAAACGAATCAGCTCAGGATCTTCAATCTCATTATCCTTAAGTAACGATCCATCAACAAATAAGATCTCTATTAAAACTGCTAATGAACGTCGCCAGGCTAGAATCAGAGGAAGACAGCTCAAAATTTTGGGAAATTTATATCTTTTGGCAGGGAAATATAACGATGCCTTGAAAGAATTCAACGAAGCTCTTGTTCTCTTAAAATCAGGTAATGATTATCTTTGGCTAGGTTCGACACTGGAGAGTATCGGAGTCTGTATTGTGATGTTGACATTTGTCGGAGTACCATATCAAATGCCATCTTCATTATCAACTGTTCTACATTCCTCCGCATCGATAACAACTCCCGCTAGTACACCAGTATCATCGCCAAGAAACTCAACAAATAATGTCGTGGGCGGCGGTGCAGTTTCACTTGATTTGGAAACATTTACACTACATGAGATTATTTATCAGATAACCACGAAAGTGTTATATTACTATGAACACTCACAAAATGACCCAGAAGATTATGTGCCAAACCTGGTGTATTGTGAAAGTATTTTAAGATTTTTGAAATTTATGACTGTTTTGAATATTGGAGGCGGTTTGAATTCCTTTACATTAGATCATATAGTAAGACAGAAACCATTCCATCCTAAGTATCAAAATGATATTTACGACAGAACCGAAATACTCAAGTTTTCTAATAAATTAATGACCTTACAATTGAAATCAATGGATATTTTATCTCAATCAAAGGTATATTCCTCATTATCTGCTATTTATGGTGACTTAGGGTTCAATAGAAAAAGAAGTTTCATTCTAAGAACTCTATTCGTGAGCCTAATTCCAGAATTGACTAACTCTGGTGGTTCTCATAGCACTTATGACCTTCAATCTATACTAAACTCATTGCTATCTAGTTATGGCGTTTCATTTGCCTCAGAATCACAAATTCAGGACGCATATTCATCGAAGTGGGTTCAGTTGCATAAGTCTGTTATTTCATTGTGTATTGTTATATGCCAAAATATCCAAGATTACAAGAATGTCATTTTGTTAAAATCTATGTTATTAACAAGGTATTTACACACCCTCACTGATAACGATCAGAATAAAATACTCAACGATCTCCAGCTGATTTCAAGAACCAATGATATCCCAGTCAACTACTTTGATCCATGTGCTATAAGAGGTTTATATTTGATAAACCCTTCTGATCCCCCAAAGAGGCAATCCAACCAAACCAAGTCACATCCCCAAAAAGATCCTTTGATTTACAACCCATATCAAAAAATCGCAGTAGTTGAAAGGCCATATTTAGTAAAAGATGAATTTGCAGAGTTTTTAGTGAAAATACAAAATCCATTTGCATTTCCTTTGCAAATTAATGAATTAAGAATAAAAAACATGGAAGTTTTCAGATCAAATTTTACTATACCTGCTAAATCCCTACAAAATATTAACATATTGACTAAACCAACAGAAGCGGGAAGTCTGGAAATTGATTCCATAAACGTGAAATTTTTCAATTGTATTTCACAAGATTTTAAGATTATCAAGTCTGAAAAAACTGAGACAATTCAGAAAAATAAACTGAAGTCTCTTCATTGTGACGATATCTTAGCAGATTATGAGTCTAACTTATCTGAAAATAATATTAACAATCGAGCTGATACCGAGGTCTTAAAATTGAATATAATCACAGCCCAACCTCGTCTTCAAATAGTCACAAATGCTGAACCAATAATGTTATTGGAGGGGAGCTGTACGAAATTAAAACTAAAACTTCAAAACAATTCATCAGTTGCTATCAATTTCCTTGATTTTTCTATTTGGGACTCAACTATTGAACCGTTGAAGAAATTATTAGAAGAAAAGAATCAACCTCCCAACGAAATCTACGAGTATGAGTACTTTTTATATAAACAACCACTAAATATCTTAAATGAAATCAAGAAAATAGAACCATTTCAAGAAGTTCCATTAGATCTTGAGATTTTAGGTAAAAGGGGTGTGAATAAAATCAATCTATTGATTGATTATGGTAATAAATATGGTGAAGAAGTTTTCACTAGAAGAATTGAGATTCCAATACCTGCTGTAATAAATTCAAGCACAGACTTAGCAGATTGTGATGTCATACCATTAACTCATGAAATTCATTCGGAAAACCATCCTATCTGGAGTTATGTGAATTCCAAGACGGATAATATTTCTGATTACGTTTTGTTTTTGGTTGATATCCGAAATGTCTGGAACAAAGCATTGTCAATCGATGTTCATTATGAAGATTATATTACCAAGGATTACATTATTCCTATGGAGACGAAAAGAATAGTATTGCCGATCAAGCGTATTGAATTAAACGATGATGAACTGCCATCAATCCCAAGTCTTTCCAAAAAACAGCACATCTATTCCAAAGTATCCAAAGCCGAAGAGCAATATTCAAAAGAAAGCTTCTGGTATCGTGAAGAAATCATCAAAAAGATCAATGGGAAATGGTCAGTGGATGATATATCTGGTGACATTGAATTTAGAGGTATTAGATTGTCACAAAAAATGCTGAATATCTTAAAAGTTGATAGGGTGTCTTTAGAAGTCTTTGTTAAAGATGTTAAGAAGAAAGGTGTTTACCATTATATTAAAACTGGCGAATTCTTCACTGTTTCTGTTAAAATCAAAAATAGCACTAATAGAGTATTACAAGGGATCTTGAGAAATGTTCCAATAGCATCTAGTTATGGTTCTATTGATAGAAAACTTCTATATAATGGAGTTTTACAAAGCCAAATTGGTGATCTGATTAAACCTGGTGATAGCTACGTCTTTGAAATTGGAGCTGTGGTACTAGAGAGAGGTAATTACGAGTGGGGTGTGATTTTTGATGAGCTTCAAAATGATTTCCAACATATCGGCAGAATTCCTCTACGCATTAAAGCATTTTAGAACAAAAGAGCATTAGATATTTTATCAAAACGTTATTCTATGCTGTAATAGCAGCGTATACTTGTAATTACCCGCACGTACAACCAGATCGCGGTCATTCTAGCGTGTGTTTTTTTTTTCAAACATCGAGAAATGTTTTAAATTAAACAGGAACATGAATCCTTATTTCTATTACTAATACTTTAAATACTGGTTATGGGTAAAGGAGCTGCTAAATTTGGGGGGAAGTCTGGTATTCTTCCAACTGTTCGTCAGATCTTGAAAAAACCACTCAAACCGGTTGTAATACCTGCAAACCCCAATGTTGGCTACGCTGAAGGTGTCCAGCATCCAAAGGGAACAAGTCGCACACAGCCACCACTACAAGTCCGTTCAGTAGAGAATTTGATTAAATCAAGTGCTAAAGATCCAAAAGAGGTTCCTGATTTGCAGAAAGCTGATGTACAACATAAAGACAATATTTCAAAAGCTGCCTTGCGTCGAAAATATTATGTCGATGCTTTAAGAGGAGAAGAGAGAAGACTTGACTTCTTAGAGAAGAAACAGGAAGATAAAGCAAAGCTTGAAGAAGAGCAAAAGGCTGCAAATAAGTTTGAATTATCAGAGGCTACAAAATTAACCTTACCAACTCTAAGTAAGCTTTTAGACGGGCCATTGATGAGAGATAGAACTCCAGAGGAGAAGGAAATTTTATCGAGAAAGAGAAAAGCTAATAGACTACAGAATGAACTGAAAGGTAAAGAGAATCGTGCGATCGATCTCCTGTCCTTGTATTACAAGGCCGAAAACTTTATCACCAATGAAGAAGAATTAGATCTGGCTATTGGAGAAGCTTTCGGTGATAGTGCTACTAGATTCGTTGTTTATTATCCAGATATCCAGTCACGCTCTCATAACCAGAAATTACAGGATGCTCTATTTGGAACTATAGATAACAAACCTGGCCTAGTTGAAATTGAAGAGCATGTTTCAGGAGAAAGATCTAAATTTCATGAGGAAATTACTAAAGCTGCTTTCGAAAAAATTGCAGAAGCAAGGGATAATGAACTAAGATCATAATAGATCAAATACAATTATTCAATTCTGTATATAAAGAAACTGTAAATATTTACGTTAATGGCATATATATTACATTCCTGTAGATTACCATATGAACCTACAACATACGATTTAGTAATTAGTATAGCATTTGACCTAGTGACTTTCACACATCATTAGTCCTATTCTTTTTTTTTCATTGCTTTTCTTCAGTATCATATTTTTTGGCTTTAATATTGATGGCATCCAATCTTTCTGGTAAAATTGGATGAGAGTAATGATAACTTGAATACAACCAATCAGCATCCGGAGAGCTCAAGTTCTTGATATTCAAACTAACTAGAGCTTTTGATAAACTTTTGGAGTAGCCTAATTTAACAGCATATTCATCAGCTTCGTATTCATGCTTTCTTGATAGCAAATTCATGAAGAAGGACATTATGTTATCTAAAGGTTGTAAGATATCAGAAAACAATAAGAATCCAATCAAAACTGGGTGTTCACCAAAGAAGCCAAAGCTCTCAAACAATGATTTATTGTGAATAAAGCCTGAAAATAGAGTGAAAATAGCTAAAATGTGGGCTTGTGCAATAAATAAAGTTTTAGTGGTATGAGATAAAGCCCAATGTCCGATTTCGTGAGCCAAGACAGCGGTAGTTTCTAGAGTTGTCGAAGTCTGGATCAAAGTATCATAAATAACAATTTGTTTAGACCAAGGTAACCCATAGAAGTAAGCATTTGAGTGGCTCGATCTTTTAGAACCATCAATAACATACAATTTGCTCAATGGGAATTTGTTTTGAGAAGCCAAGTTTTCAATGGAAGTTTTCAAGTCACCAGCTTCTAATGGAGTTAGCTTGTTAAACAAAGGTTGGATGAGAGTTGGATAAATAGCAATTGCAACGACTTGGACAGCAACTAGAAAGACCCAAACGTAGAAAATGAAACTATCACCGAAATAATCAATGATTTTCAAAAAGCCAGCCAAGATTGGAAAACCTAAAATCACGGTCAATACCGTAGACTTGATGGTATCAGTAATCCACAATGAAACAGTTAATTTGTTGAACCCAAATTTCTCCTCCAAAACAAAATTTTGGTAGTAAGAGATAGGCAAGGAAATAATAGTAGACATCAAGTTGAATGCAAAGAGGAAGCACAAGGAGTGAACAATGATACTAGATTGAGAAAAAGCAGGCAAGTATGGGCCAAATTTGTCGTACAAACTTTTACCAATTGACCATAATTTTGGTAACCCATCATACTTGATAAATAAGACATTCTGTAGATATGAAAATGCACCAGTAAAGATTGAGAACTTAGCTTTCGCACGAGAGTAAGCTTGTGATTTAACAAAAGTCTCATTGTCAATTTCGTCTTTCAATGAAGGGTGGATTTCTTTTTTTTGTAACACTTTATATTGACGATATGTTAAATACGTTTCGAATATGAATTGGAAAGTTGTGAATCCTAGGATGACATTTTTCCAATTGATGGATGGTTGATCCACTATTGCTGCAAATTTCTGGATGAATGACATTATATCAAGAAAATTAATAAGCAATTTGTTTATTAAAACTTGATATTTCCTATTTTGCCACGATTCTTTAACTGAAACCTTGATGAAAACAGGTCGACTATTTGAATTTTTGGAATTTTCACAATGTCGCGCGAGGATTTTTTTTTGGTTATGATTATGTAACAATTAAGCTATCAATGCTATGAGGAAATTATACTATTAACATAAGCTGTTGATCATGGCAAAGCGGAGGTTTGAACAATGTTAATACACGACTTATATCCTTGGAGTACTAATTAATTGATTTATGTGTATTTTTTTTTGTGTGTTTTTTTCTTGCATTTCTTCTTTCATAGTATGTGTTTGTTTTATCATAGGCTTCAAGCAATTAGATAACGATATCCTTAGACACAAGAAGGACTCATTCGGCCTTCTTCTTATCACCACTGAACTTCTTGACAGCAATTTGCACCATTTTTTTGAACCAGTAGACGTTCAAAGTGTCTAGGGAGATGTTCAACAGAACAACAGCAATGGCCAACCAAGCAGGAACATGATTTCTTGCTTCCCATAGCTCAAACACGACCAAATAGATGGCATAAAAACCCCAAATGATTCTAACACTGAAGAATGTAACAATGAGTAAAAGCCCATTGATTGCCGTGATATAAGCAGGGACGGCATCGGCCGGCAATTTATTGATGAACCAGTTGATATTAACAAAGGGAGTCGACAGCTCAAAACTCAAGAAGCTAGCAACCCAACCAAGACAGAAGGGTCTCAATGTAGAACAGAACACAAACAATGAAGCAGCAGCATGTATAAGGAATCCAATCCCAAACATCTTGAAATATCTCGAACATACATAAAAGTCCCAAATGAAGTAACCAATAGTGATAGAACTCACAAAAGCGGCATATGGAGAGTAGTTGAGCACACTATTATCGTTCAAATGTTCATCGCCAATTAAAGGAATGATTGCCACTATGGATATCAAGCATTGAATCATCGATACAATATGAATATCGAAATTGAGCTTGCCCCTCTTGCTTAGCTGCTCGTAAGCATTCCCAAATATCGCTTTAGAGATAAAAGGAGATAACAAATTCAACATTTGGTAGAATACTATAGAGCCAAGTATTTCATGATAATGAGCTTCATAATAGTTTTTTGGCTCCGAAATGAATGGTCTGTACTCTAAAAAAGGGTCATGAGCAGTAAAAAACATATTTCTGATCAGCCTTGGACGACAATTCCAGTACCACTACTCAATCTGGCTGAAAACAGACGTACCAACTCAATTGTTGTACCTCCTTTTGTGGTTCTTTCGGATTCGAAGTATGTTTTTTTTGGCCAGTTTAATCCCATTATCGCTCGCGGGTTAACAAAGAAATAGGGTTGAACAGTTCTTCTCGATCAAGAACACAGTCCCCAAAGGAACAGTTGATCCAATCATCGGTAAGAAATAATCCCTCGGCCCTTGTGTTATACACCTGCTTTTCTCCAAGTCCAGGAGTCCTACTTCATCTTTAAAGAAGAAAGCCTTCCAGCTTTTGGTTTAAGTCACGTGCCACGATCTAAAAGTGTGGATTTTTTTTTTCGCTTCTTCACATGAAAAGTTTCAAAAAAAGGTAACTTCTCTTCTCTTTCTTTTATTTCTTATGAAAGGGATTAAACTGGTCCAGTTCATAATTGTCACTGTTGAATTTTCTCCACCATGTCCTTCCCACTTGTTGCTCTCGGTAATCCATTGTTAGATTTGCAACTAGACGTTGACGAAGCCTACTTGGCCAAGTATGATTTAAAAGCCAACGATGCGATCTTGATTGAAGACAAACATAAGCCAATATTCAGTGAAGTCGTTGCTAACCCCAACGTAAAAGTTGTTGCTGGTGGTGCTGCTCAAAATGCTGCCAGAGGTGCTCAGTACATTTTGCCAAAAGATTCAGTTGTTTACTTTGGTTCTGTCGGTAAGGATAAGTTCTCTGAATTGTTATTAGAAGCTAATGCTAAAGCAGGTGTCAAAACTCTGTACCAATTCCAAAGTGAACATGAAACAGGGAAGTGTGCTGCTTTGATTACTGGTCACAACAGGTCATTGGCTACTGACTTGGCTGCTGCTAACCATTTCACTCCAGATCATTTAGATAAGCCAGAAAACTGGAAATATGTTGAAGGTGCTAAATTCTTTTATATTGGAGGGTTCCATCTAACTGTTTCTCCTGCGGCTATCTACAAACTAGGTCAACATGCTGCTGACAACAACAAGGATTTCTCTCTGAACCTGTCTGCCCCTTTTATTCCAGAGTTTTTCAAAGATGTTTTAGACAAGTCTATTACTTTTGCCAACTACGTTATCGGTAATGAAACCGAAGCAGCAGCTTATGCCAAATCTCATGACTTGAAAACTGAAGATTTGAAAGAAATCGCTAAATATATTGCTAAAGAACCAAGAGTTAACAATAAAAAGGATAGAACTGTTATAATTACTGGTGGTTTAGACCCAACTATTGCTGTCACTTATGACTCTGCAAAGGATTCTTTCATCATCAATGAATATCCTGTTCATCCTTTAGAATCTTCCAAGATTGAAGATACCAACGGTGCTGGTGATGCTTTTGCAGGTGGATTTTTAGCGGGCTTAGTCTCCGGCGACGATTTAGCTTCTGCTATTGACAAGGGTCAATGGTTAGCAAAGCTGTCCATTCAACAAGTTGGTCCATCTTTCCCATATCCAAGAATAACTTACACGAAGGCTTAGATTGTGACTTATTAGCTCATGTGATTCATCAACTGAATTGTTTTTTTACTTTGTGTTTACGACCTAATGATATAAATCTCAACATTACAATATATTAAATATAAAAAAGATTAGGAGGTGAGGAGGAAAAAACTGTACTGTAGTAGAACATATTTTGCTTTTATAGATATATATTGCTAGAAGTCAACTTTAACACCAGCGTCCTTCTCTTTTTGTAATCTTTCTTCATTGATATCCCACCAATATTCAAATGTACTGGTATCATCTTTAAAACTTCTGTCAACTTGCCACGGTTTTGGAGTCAAAATATAATGAATATTTTTAACTCTTTTGAAGTCCAGCTCCTTATGAATTAATTTCATAGTTTTCAAATAGTTATATCCATATGATAATCCAATCCATTGACCTTCAAAAACATCTGATAACAGTGATTGATCAGCAAATTCATAGTCTAAATCGTCTCGATTTAAAGCTTCAACAATTTTGTCATAGTACTCCTTTTTGGGTTCCACCAACTGTAACCCACCGTTACATATCATCAAGCCATGTCTATTATCAACTTTTGGACCTAATATTTTATCATCATTATCAATCTTCTTGTACCAGTTAGAAAATGTACAATTTTCACTAACCCAATCCTTTGGATAATGACCAAATTTCATAGGATTACAAACGCATGCCCAGCCCGCAGCAAACACTTTCCCCTGTTCACTCAACTCGATATCAAATAATTCATCCATGTTTTCAATAACAATCATATCGGAGTCTAATTGTACTATCTTCTCAAATTGGTCCAAACCAAAGGGCTGTAGTTTACTCCAGCAATCATAAAATCTCGGATCATGAGAATAGTCCTTGTCCTTAGTAGGTAATAAATACTTCACCTCTATTTTCTGAATACCTCTTGCATCTAAAGCATCATGACCCTCTTTTGGAAAGCTTGATGTGTACAAAGCCACAAGGGGATATTTCGAGTTGACACGTTTTAAGGAGTAATCGAGAGCAAGGAGCCCTGGTAAATAAGCGGTATTGGTGATGAGACTCGTCCAAACTCGTTTACTTTCTATCATGGTTGAAAAGAGCACAATAAGTAATATAAAAGATTCCGTGTAAGCCAGAATAGATCTTTCTTCTTCCAAGATGTTGCCAAGCAATATTAATAGTTGATGAATAGCTTCCAAGTCAGTGAATTGCCGGCTATTTCAATATCAATAAAGAAGCCGTAACAAAGAAAACGAAAGTTAAATTCAGGCTATCAAAATGAATTTTTTAGTCGTAGCCTATTCTGTAGTACTAACAAGAGAAGCCTATCGGACTAGTTCCACAAACGATCTCTATCTCTACATGTCTATCTCTATATTAAATGCTTTATATATCTTCTCAAAGACCTATTAAATAACGGTGTTTGGATGTTAATCATTATAATGTTCGGATGTTCCTCGACATAAAAGTAGCCATTATAGATTGGGTTATTTTTGTTTATATTTCAATAATATCTTGCAAATAAATGGAAAAAAGATGATATTTTGTTTATAGATAGCCTACTGTTTTTTGAAGAATTTGGCTTTTCATACATTCCTATAATTTTGTTGAGAATATTTCACCTCCAGTAAATAAAAATGAAATAAAAATACACTACATTAGTTACCAATTGTTTCTTTGAAAAGCATGGAAGTAGATACCCAATTAACCATTCTTCAAATATTCAAACTACAACGAAAAAAAGACCATTATACGGAATGATTATCTTAGAGGCAGCTTCTGCTATAAATAAATCTTTGGAATTTTCCATTCTATCGTCATAGAGATAAAAATGCACCACTGTGACTGTTTTTTTTTCTGCAGTTTCAAAACAATACTCAATATAAACAGTGCTAATAGTATTACACTATTAGTTTAGTCAAATGATTGAAAATCAGCTCGAAGTAATACGGCGGCGATTGCAATAAATGTCACTATTAATAGTGCAACTATTAACACAGGGCTTACCTAATATAAAGCGCGATTTCGTTTTAGACATTTTTTTTTTTGCATTTATATCAATTTGTATATTTTTGACTTGTGGTTTTTCCTCAAAGGATAGAGTCGGTGTTCGTTTCTCGTTGGTATATGGAATGAACTTGGAGCATAACCTCAAACGAACTCTCCGCCCTGCATTTGTACGAAGTTTTACTTTTTCAATATGTGCTTTGGAAGTGCAGAGTAAGCAGTTAAAGAATGCAGAGCTAGCCATCTCAGAAACTATTTCTAAGAAAAGGCATTCTACATATCAAGAAGAGGGACAAGAAAGAAAAGGTTTTGAAACATCTAGTGATGCTGCTCTAGCAGTAGTGAAAGGGCTGCGTTCTGGTAGAAAAAAAGCCCTAGAAGAGCTTTTGGGTGAGGTTGTTTTAAAACCACTACCAAGAATCGAAGAAGAGAGTGCTAAAAGATATAATCAACGTTATAACAAACCCAGTAAATCTTGGTCACATACAATAAAATCTAGAATGCAGGAAATTGATTTATCTAAGAAAGTACCTATGAGCAAGCTCATGAAAACACAGCTAGAACAACCCAAGACTACCATACGGATTGATGATTTATTTGAACCTTTAGACATTGGTGATGCAGTTGAGTTAAGCAGTTCCTTGAATCAATCTGTACTTGCTGTTATTGTACAACTTCCTGCAAGTGATAAAGATCCAAGATATACTGTTATGAATAGATTAGGTGAATTAATGTATCTGGAGAAATCCACGATCAAGTTCAGAATTCCAAGAATGATACCTAAAGAATGGTTGTTTAAGATTGTTCATAAAATCGATAAAGATGCAAATTATGGTAGTGTCAGAACGATGGCTGATGGGTTTGAAATGTTTACTGTAAATGCATTTGCTAGGAATATGGTTTCAAAGCATTTGGTTAATATAACTAACTCGGCATGGTCTAAATTGCAAGAGAGCTCCAGAAAGCTAGAAATTATTCACAGACTACTGGAAACGAATGGCCCTAGAGAAGTTTCCTTGACAACCTTAGTGAAAGGAGCAGAAGCTTTATCCTTAACAGGTTTCAAAGAAGATGTTCAAAGCTTAAGTGTTGATAAGGCTTATGAGAAATTAGCAAGAGAATTGAATGATAAAGTCGGTAGCGAATTTGGATCAAGTATCTCTGGATCTTTTTTAGGTAGAGATTTCTCATTTTTAGCGAAAGAAGAAGAGTATGATATAGCCTTACTTTATTCCATAATCCTGGCTATCAAAAAGCAACATAGATTATGGACATCAACTTATTCTTCTAGAAGTACATTCGTCCCCTTATCAGTTACGGCTTTGCCATCGTCATACTCCAGAAGATTGGGTGACCTTGTTGAAGAACTCACTACAACCCCTAATGCCGTTAGTTCGTTTCACGATTATATAAAAGAGAAGAATTTTGAGAATATTCCACCTTTATATCAAGAGGTCTTTTACTTGCTCAAAGAATATTCTACTGATAATATTACAGATGCAAGAATTGAAACTTTGGTTTGCCGCTTACTAAAAATTCATGATGAATCAATCACAAAAAGTTTTGTTTGGGATTTGCTTGTTGAAGTTGGATATATTGACTCCAAAATGACAAATCCAATGCACTTCAACGTTAATTTATCATTACCAAATAAAGGTGTTTCAGAAAAATCAGATCTAGAGGAAGAATATTTCAAATTGGTTGATGTCCGTAGCGATCGGGAATCAGATTTAGCAAAGTCAAGAAAAGATCTTACAGGCTTAAGAGTTTACTGTATTGATAGTGAAACAGCACACGAAATTGATGATGGTGTTTCTATTGAGCACATAACCTCTGATATTGCCAAATTGCACATTCATATTGCAGATCCAGCCTCATATTTGAATCCAGATTCGACATTGACGAAAATTGCTTATGAGCGTGCATTTACAGTATATCAACCAGAACTGGTTTCACCCATGTTTCCTAAATCAATGTCAGATTTGGCAGGACTGGGAATAGATGGTGTACGAACTAGAGCGCTAACATTTTCTGTCTTAGTTGATAAGAAAACAGGTATAGTGGACTTTAACAAATCTGAGGTCAATGCTAGTTATATTTCTAGGTTCCCTAAATATACTTACAAAGCTGTTGATAATGTCTTGGAGAATATCCGTTTGAATAAGGATCAGATTGAGAATCCAGAGCACCAAGATTTGAAAGATATGCATGAAATCACTTTATTGCTGCGTTCCAATCGAGTGGAGCAAGGGGCTGTCATTTTCCCTGAATTAGGAAATGCTCAAATCAGAGTTACTGACGATAGCTTAAAAAACGATTCGATTGATGAATATGATTCCGATTTCGATAATGGAACAGAGGACATTTCTTTGGAAAGGCAAAAGGAAACACCAGCAGTCATTTTGGTCACTGAATTGATGATCTTAGCTAATCGTATTTCTGCTACTAGATTGTCTCAAACTGGAAACTCTGGGGTTTACAAAAATATGAATTCATTACCATTATGGGGGTCTGCAAAAAGGGTTGTTCAGAATTTAAATCAAATGTCCAAACAATTGAACTCATCAGATAAAAATACCCCATCCTTATCAGAACTTGTTAAATCATTCAAATTTATCACACCTGCTATATACTCTTCTGTTCCAAAGGGCCACTTGATGTTAGGATGCGATAAATATGCGCCATCAACTTCTCCCTTAAGAAGATTTGGGGATGTTGTGAATCATTTTCAATTACATGCTTACTTGAATGGTGATGAGCCTATTTTCAGTGAGGAACAAGTCCGGGCTATGGTGTTGCATATTGAATCAAGGAATGATATTTTGAAGAAAGCTAACAATAGGGCAACAGCTTATTATTCTATGAAATATCTGAAGAGTCAATTACTGAAAGATAGAAAGCAGGTCGACCAAAAATTCTTGGTTGTTTCTAGAGCCTTCAACGGATGTGTTAATGGTATTTTGCTTGGCTATGGTGTTTTTGGTAGATTGAAACTAACACAGAATAAGAAACCACCTATCATTGGGGACATTCTGACGCAGTTCGAATTTGTTGAGTTAGATCAAGTTGGAGGCGTGATGAGCCTGAAGGAATTAGAGTAAGATGTAAATAGATAAATAAAAAGATGTAAATAGATAATAAAAAGATGTAATTAGTTGAGCCTATAAATTAGTATTAGGGAAATCAGCTTCTAACATATGAAAATCTTTAAACTTACAACTTCGAAGGAAATTTTCCCAGATCATCTCAAGCTATGAAAGTGAAATCATTCAATTGAAGGAGTAGAAAATAAAGTTTCATGTTCTTCAAAATCTCCAACTGGCCATTGTTGTTATTTTTACGTGATTCTTCAACGAATAAATAGATGTATGTGCTTATTTGAGTTCAGTTCGCTCATAACTGATATATTTACATTTTGAAAACGTTTGTTCCATCCCAGCCATTTAGTTTCAATAATCCCTCAACTGGTCCTTGACCCTCATATGGCTTGGGACCAGCAACAAATCTAACATAAGAATCGGGACCACAAACTATGGCTAAAGAAGGAGGATCCTTCTTTTCAAATCTAGTCAGTTGTGCTTGTTCTAAAGAAGACTTGAACTTGCCACCAGGGTCAATATATGTCGTTGTAGTAGCATCATCATAGACATTGCTGCTTTTGGAGGTGTTGGTTGCAGTCGTAGCTTCCGATGCGCTATGCTCGCCCCTTTTCAGTTCTTGAAGCTTTCTGTTTACTAAATCGTCGTACAATGCTTTTTCTTGGGCCTGTGTTTCTAGATGTGTAATCCAGTGAGACTTTATGGGCGATGGTATTTGCTCCTTCAAATACAGTTTTTCTCCCTTTTCACCAACAAAGTTATGAAACTTGACACGATCTAATTTCTCCAGGAAATAGAAAAACCTAGGGAAAGGAACTTCAGAGACAGTCTTAGTAGAGTAATAAACATCAATGAAGCCTCTATATGGGTTTTTAGA
This sequence comes from Xingzhongia hampshirensis, assembly GCA_003706765.3. Classification (NCBI taxonomy): domain Eukaryota; kingdom Fungi; phylum Ascomycota; class Saccharomycetes; order Phaffomycetales; family Wickerhamomycetaceae; genus Xingzhongia; species Xingzhongia hampshirensis. The sequence goes on along the minus strand of PPXL03000005.1, from coordinate 399,773 downwards.
GAAAACTAACTGTAGGAAGGGCGCAATCCCGGTTCCTCCACAGAAAAACAGCAAATTATCAGGCTTGATTGGGAACTTTGGATCAGCTCTGACCTGGCTTGGTAAATTTTGAAACTGTGGTCTTTTGAAATCATTGTTTACGGTCTTTGGAAATTCAAATTCAATAAATGGCCCACATAATTCTAGTTCTGAGCCTAATGGCTTCCTATAAATCCATCTTGCAACTTCTCCTTGGTTAAATTTCTTAATATACAAAACCAACTTACCATCGACATTTCCCTCCTCTTGAATGCGAACAATTGGTTCTCCTGTGATTTCTGATTGAAACAATTCCAATGGTAAGGGTGTATATCTACGGACAACCATGATCTCTGGTTGCTTGACTTCAACACTCCAAAGTTTTGAACCATTCCAAATCTCTTGCAGCTGCTTTGGATCCCATTTATTGAATTTTGGTGTCAGTTCAATCAAATAATGATCGCTATCAACATCAATTCTATTACTTATTATGAATGGAATAAACTTATTAGGGCTCAAGTATTCCGTAGGTGTATCATCAATCAAGAAATTATAAGTGAATAGTCCCCAAGCACAACCACCCAATATGATTAAGGCAGGGATGTATTTCCTTCTTTTCAGAGCAGATGCAGAGTTATTCGAGTCTCTAGGATTAGGGTCATCTGGGAACTCGAAATTAACTCTTCTATAACGATCTTTAGGAATATAAGGTTCAGCAGGTGTGGTTAATTTATGCTCAGAAGTTGATGATGTCGCATAAGCCTTTGGCTTTACTTCGCCTGGAAATTCACCCCAAATACCTGGGTTTTTGGTAGGAGGCTGACTGGAATACCGTCTTATAGAGTTGGTTAATAAACGCTTCAGCATCTCGTAGAAAAAGATCTAGTAAAGATGGATCTTCTGTCAGCATTTAATTCTCAACATGTTAGGTTCTATGGCCTGCTTCAAATGGAGAAAATTCGCGAACTCATACATTTTTGAGTATATAATTAATGATAATCTTTGCAGTTAATATGATAGTCTCTAGGACTTTCTCTGTTGGATACCAAGCTCCAATGACTGTCGAACTCCAATTAGTGAAGAGCTTGCCAGCACACAAGGATAAAGTGTGGTCAATTAGCGTCCATAATACTCTTCCATTACTTGCTACTGTCTCCACCGATAAGACATGTAAAATTTACAACCTGCACACTTATGAACTGATCTCAGAGTTAGATGATACACACAAGAGAAGCATTCGATCTGTTGCATGGAAACCCACTGGTGAGGAGCCTTCATTGGCATGTGGCTCATTTGACTCCACAATATCCATATGGGGAAAGGATTATGATGAATGGTCACTATTAGCAGTAATCGAGGGCCATGAAAACGAAGTCAAGAGTGTTAGTTGGTCGAAAGATGGATATTTTCTGGCATCCTGTTCCAGAGACAAGAGTATATGGATTTGGGAGGCTGATGATGACAATGAAGAGTTTGAGTGTATTAGTGTTCTACAGGATCACACTCAAGATGTTAAACATGTCATATGGCATCCATTTGAAGATTTACTAGCATCATCTTCGTATGATGACACTATCAGGCTGTGGAAGGAAGAGGATGATGATTGGACTTGTGTTGCTGAATTGACGGGACATACTGGAACCGTCTGGAGTTCTGATTTTGAGAAAAAGCAAGATGGCTTAACAAGATTAGTTAGTGGTAGTGATGATTGTAGCCTTAAAGTATGGAAAAGAGTCGAAGAGGATGATGGAAATGGTGGGGAGAGCTGGGAATTAGAAAGTACATTACCTGATACTCATACAAGAGCAGTGTATTCCGTTAGTTGGAGTCCATCTGGTAAGATTGCGAGTATTGGTTCTGACGGAAAATTGGTTGTTTATGAGGAAAAGGTGAACGATTCAGGGGAGTTGAGATGGAATATATTGACATCAAAAGAGTTAAGTCATGGTGTTTATGAAGCTAATGTTGTTCAATGGGGAAAAAACACTGGTGATGGTGAATTTCTGATCACGGGTGGCGATGATGGTAATGTCAACATTTGGACTATTTAAATGTTCTACAATCGAATGAATATTCATCGATAATCATCAACAATTTACTCGATTCTCGTGCCTTGAAAATCCATTATATAAAAATTCCCAATAAAACCACAGCCAAAATAACAACAATAATCAGCAATAAGTAACAAGTTCTTTTCCCTGATCTCTTTTGGTATCTCAAAGCCTTGGACAATTCAGAAGCGGCACTTTTAGTAGACTGTGATACGTTATAGATATTAGACTCTATATTATCAACCATAGTACCTTGTTCTGTAACAATTGTTCCTAAATCTTGGAATATTTCATTCAATTCTGTAATACCATGCTCGATATTTCTAATTTCTTCTTCACGTTCTCTAATGAGATTTTGTTGGTATACAAATTCTTCATTATTGATAGCATCTTGCTCCATTATTAGTTCTTGAGATGCTTGTTGAGAACTGGAGGCATTATGTGCCTGACCCTCTTCGTTCAATGCATTTCTAGCCTCTTCATTGATCGATATAGTAACTTTTGAAAAAGTTTCTTGTAATTGCTGAAACTCATTTAATGAGGATTTGATCTCCCTCAGGATCTTATCCTTTGTAAATTTTTGTGAAGCATTCAACTCATCAAATTCAATTAGTGATTTGTTCAATTCGCTTAATCTATGAAAGAAATTTGTAATTTTATCAGTAGATTTCAACGCTTTATCATTTATATTGTTCACTGTTGTAGAATTTTTCCTCGTTTGTAACGATTTAATGAATTTTGATAGGGAAACTAGATGATTATTAACGTCTAGTAGTATATTGGAGCTTTCTTCTGATAATCGATCAAATTCTGGATCATCGCTGAAGGGCTTTTGAGACTCCAAATCAACATCCAAATCAGTGAAAGACATAGTGAATCAGTCAAGTACCAGCAATAAACACTATATTAGAGACACACAATACAGGCAAATCACTAATTGATGAAATGCAACTGAGTTGTTACAAAAAGGAGAGCTTTTTTTGTTTAAATTTCGCGAATTATAGTGAAATGGTTTTATCAACAGATAAGAATGCTAACTACATAGATCTATTAATAAACAAAATGGAAGCAAATCTTATTAGCGGTGAAACATTCAGTCGGTTTTAGTCTTTCGACTATTTGGCTGAATGTTCGTTAATGGACTTTTGAATATCCTCTTAATCAAATAAACTATAAAACGTAGAGCTTGATAGCTGACTAATACCAAAGTGATAACTGCAATGCCCAAGATCAATAATTCATTTTCTTCAATTAACTCAGCATCTAATAGAGAAGAACCTTCATAAAGCTTTTTATTGATCAAATTTGTTCTTTTTTCAGGGAAGTATCTTTCCTGGTCCTCTTTTAAATTTATATTTCTTTCAAACTCTTCCCGTCTTGATGGATCTTTAGAAATATCTGGGAAAATCCCTAGATTCTTCCATCTTCTTTCATGATTTTTATTTAGTAAACGATTATCTAATGTAGTGTATATCAAGGAGTGATGTGGCGAAGGTAACTTTCTAAGAGTTCGTCTGATTGCATCATCTAGAAAAGTTAGTATCTAAAATCAAGGCAAAAAAAAATATGAGATAGCTCATGATATATATTCACACTTACCAGCAGCCTTTAAAGCAGCTTGTCTCTCTTCTTTTTCAGCAGGCAATTGAGGCAAATCAATTGTAATGACTCTAGTTTTAGTATCAATATAAGTTTTGACCTCTTCTAGTCCATCTAGGTGGATCGGCTCAGCACCACATTTTTTGACAGCAAGAGCTTCTAAATTGTGGAAGAAATTATCTGGAATTTCAGCCCTTGGTATAGCACCTAGTGTTGAGCTCATTAATGAGTAGGTTCTCAAGAATATGAAACTAGAATAATCTTGTAAATCATCTAGTGTTAAATTTGGTTGATTGATTAATACGTAAGCATCTGAAGAACATGGTTCGATTAATTTTCGAGTAATCTCTTTCGTTCTGTCCTCTGGGAAGAGTAAGTGGTTGTAGTTATCCACATATCGTTGAATCTTTGGGACACTGAGATGTTGTTAGTAGGGATCAAGAGACGATTATGCGATACCACTCACAGTTGATGCGAATACAAAAGAAGAGGTACAGAACATAAGCAGGGCCCAATAAAGCAGTTCCAGAGTATGAGAACGAAGTGAAATCTCATTTGTGAAGAAATAGATTAGAGAGTAAATGTGCGATCGGGATATTTAACGTTTTTTGTTGAAATAAATAAGCGTTGAATGAACAGTTGTTAGTTTTTTTTTTTGTGCCAATGGGCATCGGGCAAACTGAGCTTAATAGAAAAAAAAAACTAAGCATAATAGTTTACGTAAAACGTTAGTATTTTGTATTCATGTATTCAATCTATATATAGTATATTACGGGGTGGTAATTGGTAAAGTAGAATTGATTGTAATTATATGTATGGAGATATCCATTAAACCGATTGCGTCATCAGTTCCACAAGATCATTAATAGGATCATCACTTGCTCTAGCAGCTTCAAGATTTGCTAAAACTTCCTTTACACCAACGTCAAATGTTCCACCAAGATTAGATAGCTTGTTCAACACTTCAACTCTACCTTTGTCATCTGTAAATCCAGATTCAATCATAACATTATTGAATTCATCTAATGAAGTTAGATTAGGTACACCAATTTTATGGTCAAAGTATCTTTCAATATCCATTTGTTTCAAAACACTGAATGAACTTGTGGTTGTGATGATTAGTAAACGACCGTCTTTGGGAGGCTTTTTAGATAGTAGTGCTAGTAGTGTTTGTAGAACGCTATTCGAAAATCTTGGACCGATTGGACTCCAATCGACAATTGCCTCAATACTATCAATCACTAATATAGTTAAGGAGGATTTATAAGCATCTCTGAAAGTATCGTCAATATAAGCAATCTTGGAAGTTTCAGACATACGAGCCATTTCTGTTGGTGATATCAATCTAATGAATGGAAACCCAGAGTTCATTGCAATAGCAGCGGATAATGCAGATTTACCAGAACCTGGGGGACCATGAACCAAAACATTCAATAATCTTGTGCGTTCACCATTTTGAACTTGATTTACATATTGTGCACCTTTTCTAAGGATCTGTTCGACAGTTGGGGAAAATTTGATCAATCCACCTTCCAATCTAGACTTCAAGTCTTCTTCATTTACACCAAATGCTGGTGTAACCTCTTGTAGAGACTGTAAAAAATCAGCTCTTGTAACTTTTATCTCCGATAACGCTTTGTTATCAATCTTTGTTTCTCCACCGCCAATTTTAACTTTACTGTTCACAGCAAATGAAGACGCACTCTTGACAACACCTTCAATTTCGGCCCCTGAGAAATTTTTTGTCAATGTAGCTAACTCATGCAAATCAACATCTGGAGCCATTCTTTTGTTTTCTTTCATACTCTTAGTATGAATCTTGAAAATATCAAAACGACCAGATTCATCGGGTAATTGGATTTCCACTTGGACCTCAAATCTACCAGGACGTAGCAATGCACTATCAATTAAATCAAGACGATTAGTCATACCAATGACCAAGATATTATTCAATTGATCAACACCATCCATTTTTGCCAACAATTGATTAACAACGTTATCACCAACTCCAGTGCCATCACCTCTTGAGCCTCTTTGTTTGAAAACAGAGTCCAATTCATCAAAAATGATGATATGTAAAGAAGACTCGTCACCTTTGGCTTTGTATTCAACTTCAGCATCTTTGAACAAATTTCTAATATTTTCTTCAGAAGATCCAACATATTTACTTAGAATTTCAGGCCCGTTAACAATTTTTGGCTCTCTAGCGTTCAATAATTTCCCAATTCGTCTGGCAATGAGAGTTTTCCCTGTACCTGGTGGCCCGTAAAGTAACAAACCCTTAACATGGTTTATCCCTAATTGTTCTATAATAGCAGGTGGAACAATTCTTGAGGCAAAGGCTCTTCTAAAGATCTGCGAAAACTCTTTATCTAGCCCACCAACACCCATATCTTCAAATTTGAAATCAGGTCTTATAATTGCATCAGATCTTGGTCTAATAGCAGATGACTTCAAATTGACCAAACCATCGCGTCCTTTGAAGAAATTGATAATTGTTTGTGGTACTAGTAAACCTTTAGCTTCGATTGAAGTAGTTACTGGACCACTAGCCTCCAAATCAGCAAGATCGACTACCTGGATACTTTGTACTCTTAATTCAAAGATTATATTCTTATAATCAAAAAATAGTAGCTGGGAAGGAGTAAACACTTGAGATTCATACTTGTGAATAATCGATTTTGCCAAATCATCCTGATCAAATTTCGTATCAACAGCTCTATTTCTAGATTTAAATGAAATCTCCAGGTTGAGGGTACCAATATATGGCTGTCTACCAGTTTCTCTTTGAATATCATAACGTCTAACTTGTACCGCTTCAGCAAGAGCAGCACCCAACCAAAGTCTTTGAGAACCATTAAGACCAATTTCGCCCGGCGATGTTTCTTGCGAATGTCTTGTAGTGAAGACATAGAATTCATTGACAACGACATGGACGTTGTTCTCGAAGTCCACGGGATTGACAGCGGCGACATTCGCAAGAGCATAGGTATTATTTGGGCAATTCTGAGTCACAAGGGTCTTCGATGGAGGAAGAGGCACAGAGCCCCCTGATTTATGATTGAAGGACAGCTTTCCTAGATTGAATTTGTCCATTGGAAAATGTATTGTAGATAGTGTAAGTTAATTGTTGTAGAAAGGTGTTGCTGTTCTGTTTTGTTGTTGTTTGATTGTTTTTGATCTTTCGCGATATTATATTGAGAAGGCAGTTAAACTGTTTTGGGAAGAATAATTGTGCTATGAACACTTGCACTTGCACTTTAAATGAGTGGCTTTGTAGAAAACATAGTATTAATCTTAGCACCCTCTTAAGAAGAGCAGCTGTGCTAAGAATTCTATTTTTGTGATCCTTAACTCGATAAGTAAACGCGATAGATAAATGATCACAAAAGAATAGAACACCAAACTCTCTCTCATCCTATGTAAGAAACCCGAATAGACTAGAAGATACCTGTGAAAAAGTAAATAGATTTCACTATCACATTCTCTCCTTTTTTGCCTGATTTTTTTTTAGAACTGCTATAGAATTATGAGAACCTTCCAGTTTAATCAATCTAACTGATTCTTGGTGAGGATATCAGAGGAGAAAGCTCAAAGATTGAACCTTGGAGTCATACAAAGTTTGGCCAATACGATATGATACATTAAACAGAAAGGATTTGTATGCTTCTCATAGTTTTAAAGTGGATGGTTGGGATTAGACTAATGCAACAAGCCTAGCTAAGAGAAAAACATGGAGAAACGAATGACAACGTACGTATACAAGTGAATAATTGATAAGTGTATAATTTAAAGTTTAGTGTAGCATGTATTATTGTTGCGGACTCATCAAGAACAATAACAAAACAGGAACAATATACATCCAATACTGTTGAATGAATGATTTTGATGGTGCATCCTCCTCAGAAATATCTTGTACACTTTTAACTGGAGTGATAGGCTTAAAAACAGGTTTTGGGGCAGTAGTCACTGGCCTTATTTGTGTCGTTAGTCCTTTGGAGTTGGATTTTCTCATAGACATTGCAACGAGCTCTCCAGTATATGGCTTGGTAGTAAGAATGAGTTCATAATTAAATGGCTCGGAAATCTCAATATATGAATGACAATGATAATTAGAAGAGCCTATTTGCGCTCCAATACAGTAATTACCTCTCTCTATGTGGGAAAATGTATCCTCATCTAGCCCTTCAATGGTTGTGGATCCTGTTGTTTGGTTGTAAACGAGTCTGCCTAAGCCAGTGGAAGCTTGAGTGTCGAGCTTCAATGCAAATATATAAACATCCTCTTGTACAACAGCAAGAGCTCCAACAGCAGAAAGAAGAAGAGCCAGTAACAGTTTCATCTTATTTTGCAAAAACTTAGACTAACACATAGAGTATTAAAAGCGTTCATGATCGTTAATAGAGTAGTGACTAGAAAACAACAAGTCGCGAAAAAGTTCTAGATAGAGAAAGCCCACAACAACGAAAGAGCTCCCATCTTATACTCCATTCTTCTGTACTTACTCTGGTTATACTCCATTAGGTTCTAGGCCTGTAATGAAAATTTTCCTCCTTTCATTACTTTCGGTAGCGAATTGTTTGTTTAGTGTCTACGATGACTACTTCTCATCTGCCAAATACTCCATTAAATATTCCAATGAACCCTTATACTCTCCAACGGAGGCACATGAACTTCTCAACACAAACGCCTCCTATGAACTCATAGCAGCTCATAATCTCAGGTATATTTGTTATATCCCAGACAACACAAATTTAAAAGAGAACTCTACTGCTGGAATAGAAAATATACAAGAACGGCTCAATGATCTTAGTGTCAAGATCAATGAAGAGCTACACGGTACGTGCATTTTTCATAGTTTCCAATATTGGACATATGCATTTTGTCACGGAAAGGAAGTTGCTCAATATCATGGAACTGCAACAGATTTCCCAAACGGAGCCAAACATGGTTATACGTTAGGGAAATTTACGGAATCCACCCCAAGATTACAGATTAATAAAGAAAAGGGTGTATGGCATCTAAGCCATGTATTGAATCATGGTACCATTTGTGACTTGACCAGAAAACCTAGAAGCGTACAAGTTCGATACATTTGTGATCCGGATTCTAATGGTATCTCTTTGAGTTCAATAAAGGAATTCAGAACTTGTCAATATATACTAGAAGTTAGTGTTCCGTCCTTATGTCAGGATGATTTATTGAAAGAGAAAAAAGATCTAGTGAACCAAATCGTTTGCAGTCCCATTAAAGAGGAACAAACTCACAATAAGATAGAGGGAGCTTGGGGAGAGAATGCACAAATCTCAAAATCTAAAGAATCTATCAAGATATCACATTATCAACTCTCATTACTTGGGTCTGATCTATTCGCTGCTAGAGCTCCTACAAACCCAAAATTCACCATCTTAATAGACATCTCAACACGACCACTTGACAATGACTTACTTCTAGATCGTGTTGGCAAAATATTTCTTAGTGGAATGATTTCCAATAAATTAACACCAAGTAAAATATCCAAAGGGGAGTTTTTGAAGAATTTTGAAGAATTGATCTATGAAACTAGTGTTTACGACAAATATGGACATTTCAAAGCTAATATCCGGGTTCACTATACAATGAAAAGAAATTATCTGCAACCTGAGATAATAGTGAAATCCCTGGCTGATGATTGGGATTCGAAGGATAATGTGATATTCTTCAAGCTAACAAATAAGGAAAATGATGCATCAAATACTGATCCTATACGGGATGAATTATGAATTGAAGAGGCAGGGATTGTATAGACAGTATAAATCTTCATACCATGAGACTGAATACAGACTTCTTTTTTTCTCAACTACAGTGTAATAGTTTTCAATATTTCTTTACAAAATTTGAATGAATATCAAGTATTCAAATGGATATAAACAAAACATATTGATTCCAACGCCCTTAAATATAAAATCCAATAAAAAATAAGAAATAAAATAAAATAAAATCAAACTGTCATATAAACCAAAAAATACACGCAATGCAACATAGTAAACAACCAATTAGAATCTAAAAGTGTTCATTCAACCTCACTAAAGCTTCTCCCAATATCAACTAATTTATCACTGATGTCTAAATTCAGCTCTAATCCATCGTCCAAATCTTTAAACCTAGAATCTGAGAAGTCTCCGACCCAAAGTCTTAAGTGTCCAGTGATTTCCTCAATCATATTAATACCTTCCCAATCTTTTGGATATTTTTCAATTAACTTGAATAATGATATAAATGATAGTAATGTAATTTCGTCCTCAGAAATTCTCAGATATCTTAATAGTGCCTTTGATTGTTCTTTTTGACCGTGCATAATGTATTTGAGAATTGATGATGAGGTAAGAGCATTGAATAAATCTTGTGATAAGAGATTGACAAAATGAGGGTTAAGTTTTGATGATTGAGAAATGGTAGATGCCGATAAGGAGTTCGTAGCCAAATCTTCGTCATCTAAATCAGCCTCTGATAATTCAAAATCTTCGTCATCCTCTTCATCACGTTCATTAGCCTCTTCACAGCCATTGCTATTTGGTTTTGAGAGGTTACCCTCTAGATCCTTGGAGATCTCGTATTGTTTATTTAGTTCATCAGTGATATCTAAAGCTTTTGATTCTTCCATGATGACGTTTAAGGTTTCATCCAAATATTTTTCATTCAAAATAGATTTGAATAATTTGATCCTGATATCAATAATGGATCTTTTTGGAGCTAAGAGTTCACATAAACTTAATTTATTCCAAATTTCCTTTTTAAATTCTCTTGACTCATCATCATTCAACTTGGACAGTAATTCTTTATTAAAAGTTAAATCAATATACTCCAGTAACACCTCTCTAAAGATTTCATTACATCTCAAGCTCATAATTAGTGATTTATAGTCATTGAGAACTTTGCGATCTTTCAAAATTAACTCATAACCTTTATCATTGATTCCTGTGACACAGGATGTGTTTAGATTAAAACCCAAAATCAAGTTATTGAATCTTTTGAAAACCTCAGAGTTATCGTGTTTGTTACCAGATTGGTTTAATTTGAAATCTTTAACGAAATACCTCAAGTTCACATTGTTCACTTTAATCTTCCCAATCTCTTTCAAACTTGAATCAATAATTGAGTCTAATTTGAAGAGTGATGATAAATCGGAATATGTCATAATTAATTTTGACAAGATTAATTTTCCAAATGTGATTTCCAAGTTACACTCATATAAATGTAATTTCCCTAACAGGTAAATCAAGTTATAAATTGAATGGCTTTCATTAAACAGTCCATTATTGATCATTTGGTTCACTTCAGTATCTTCAGCAGATTTAGATTTCAAGTATCCAACTTTGATGAACACCAACTGTTTTATAAGTTCATACCACTCCATGATAGAAATCTGGCTCTTATGTTTCTTCTGTGTGGATGTAAAGTTATCATTATCATTGTGATTGAAATAAGAAGGCAGGAAAAGGTATAGCAGAGAGCTACCAAACAAGAGCCACTTTAAAGCTTGTAGAAAGATAGCAAATTGCGGAGTTCCCAAGATTGGGAAAGCAGACAACCCCCTATAATCAAACCCATCCCCACCGGTAAATAAATTATGCCCAGCCATGGTGGCCAATCCACCCATTAAGACCTTGCCAGGCACACCCAACTGATAATTCTGTTGATGTTGCGGTATGACGTTGATAGGATGGCCATTAATATCTCTCGCCGGTTGGAATTGAGAAAGATTTTGTTGTTGGTACTGTTGTTGTTGCGGCTGAGGAGCCATTAAATAATTCTGGTGTTGTGGTTGTTGTGGCTGGGGAATATGATGCTGCTGTTGAGATGGAGATATCGAACCAATGATTCTCTTCAATTGAGCATTTTCGTTTGCTAATGAAGAGTTCTTACGTTCTAGGTGCTTGATATATTCCGTAGCCTTTGTTAAAACGACAGCTTTATTGATCTTGAGAGCAGGTTCCAAGCCTTCTAAATCATGGAGAGTCATTTCGTCATTGTTAACGATTCTCAAAGCAGGAACGGCATCACTGAGGGATTGTATTTTGGTGTTGATGTTAGTTCTGTATTTTTTCTCAATGATGTTATGATTGGATTTATCCTTTTTAGGCTTGGTGATTTTGCTATTATTGGCGTTCATTTTAGCCTTCCCCTTCTGATTCAGTGAGAGGGGTGAATTTGTATCCTCTTCCTTTTCCTCCTCTTCATCTCCATCAAGGTTGACATCTTGACTCGTTTTCGGGTTATCCAAAAGGTTCGGCTCAGTATACTCATCTAAATTGATTGCAGCATTGTGTTTTTTGTTATCATAGACATCAGGAGAGATTTGAAGATCAGTATTATTGTCAGAAACGGGAGAAATATAGACATCTGCATTATTATTATTATTATTATTGATATTAATCTTAGCAGCTTCGAAATTCAACCCAGAATCTTCGTTAGGGAAGTCAAAGAACTCGTTCCCACTGAAATTACTCTCAGGGCTTGTTAATTGCTTGGACCAATTATCATCATTCAGAAAAAAGCTGCTATCATTCGGAGAAAGTTCGTAGGCTGAAGACTTGGAGCTTGAGCCATCCAACTCGGATGGTGAGAGAGTAGGAATGGAGGAGTTCGTAAGCGAAGCTAGCAAAGCATCTGTGTCGTTGAAAGAGAACGGCTCATTCATGTTTGATATCAAATGGCTTTGATAACGTAGCAAGAGATTGGTGGTTGTTGGTTGTGGTTGATTCTTCGGTTCTTTTATCCTTTTTCCTTTTTGATTTTTTTTTTATTTTTATTTTTATTTTTTTTTTTTTTGATTTTTTTCCTTCTTCTCCCTTCTAGCAGTTATCTCTTTCTATTTGTCTCTTACTTGTTGTCTGCTAAGTAATAGAAAAAGAGAAGCAGGAGCGAATGACACACAAGGAATAGCAATTAGGGCAGACTCTCAATAAAAAGCACACACCGTTGGGCTAATGTATATGTGAGGAGAAAAGAAAACAAAACAAGAAAGTTCCGTTGTGTCTCATAAAAAGGATTGATCTAGATAGAGACTTCTATGAAAATTGAACTAGCCAAGTGCAAAGCGCAAAAAACCAAAAAAAGACACAACACAACAAAAAGAAAGTGGTTAGAACAGCACAATTCTCAGCTTTACCGTGGGTACGTACGAGTATAGTGCAATAGTACGCATATGGAGGTATATATATGCAAGATGCGCTACTTAATATCACCCGTTTCTAGTACAATAATACATGCGGATACATGCATGATTACAGCGTTGCTAGACAATATTATGTCAAAATTTATGTCATGGTGTCTATTTCTATTACCGACATGCATGACCAACAGAAAACTCTTTTGATAACCAACCAAAACCGAGGGAGGAGGAGAAAGCTTTATCTAGCTTATGGAAAGACATGGTTACATACACTTAGTTCTCACCTTGACTCATCTGCTCTCTCTTTCTCTCCTCTTATATACATATACATATACATACATACATGTATATGTATATATATATTTCGCTATCCAAAGTAGGAATTTTCCTGAGCTCTCCCTTTTTCTGTTTATTTTTCTTAGCTTATTATTCTTTTTGCCTCTAATGCAGATAAAAGATTCTAGAATTCTTTCGCGAAATAGTTTTAGGAAACAGTATGAAATTACCCTACCTGTTATTCAATCACATGACCTTTTGATTACATAAGCAAAGAGGGTAACTAAGTCATACCTCGGAAATATATATTTTTTCTTTTTCTTTTCCGGTACTTGTCACACTCCCCGGAATTCGTTCTTTCCTCCCTCTAGAAGATTCCTTTCTAATTCGTTGAAACTTGAAAATTTCGCCACAAAGTAAATCCTTCCAGTTTCCCCTTCACCTTATCATAAACTAGTAGACTACTACGGATAAATATAGAAAAAATGTCTTTAAAGAGAATCACCAAGGAATTGAATGATTTAGGAAGGTATGTAAATTTTGTTTTTCTTATCTTCGCAGGTTGGGGGCGATTTGATTGTTCCTGTGTGTTTGTTGATCGATCCTTGAAAGTTTAAATGTTGAAAAATTTATATTGGTTTCAGAATGATTGTTTGTTCTTTTCAGTGATGCTCCATAGTGATGTGTGTGTATTCTTTTGGGTTCGATTATTTTTACTCTTCTCTTCAAGGACAGACTTTAAGGATCAGTCAAACAGGAACAGCTCTGTTCTGTATACATTAATATAGATATAGATATATATATCCCAACCTTCTTTATTTTTTTTTGATTCGATCTGGTTGCTAACTTATTTTCCTTTTAGAGATCCTCCATCTTCTTGCTCAGCCGGTCCAGTTGGTGATGATTTATACCATTGGCAAGCATCCATCATGGGTCCTTCAGACTCTCCATATGCTGGTGGTGTGTTTTTCCTTTCCATTCATTTCCCAACAGATTATCCTTTCAAACCTCCAAAAATCCAATTCACAACTAAGATTTACCACCCTAATATCAATTCAAACGGTAATATCTGTTTAGATATATTGAAAGATCAATGGTCTCCTGCATTAACCATCTCTAAAGTTTTACTATCCATTTGTTCTCTTTTAACAGATGCTAATCCTGATGACCCTCTAGTGCCTGAAATTGCTCATATTTACAAAACAAATCCTGAACTTTATCAAAAGAACGCTAAGGAATGGACCAAGAAATATGCCATTTAACTGATGTTGATTGATGAATGATTAGAGTTTTTTTTATTATTATTACTACAATTACATTGAAAATGTTTATTTTTTTTTGCGGTGCTGTAAATAAAGGTTTGCATTGATGACAGAAATCAGTTGTAGCTACTATATTATTTTAATTTATATCTTGTTTTCTCCTTTTACTTTGTTATTTTGTTTGATGCTTTAAAGTGTTTTTTTGTTTTAAGCCTTCTTTCCGACATAAAATAGTTTCGCGATTTTTTTTTTAAAAAAGACAAAATTGCTATGCGCAGCATTCGATGAGGAGCCAAAAAAAAAAAATTTTTAGGAACACATTAAAAGAAAGAGTTAAACAGTCTTTGGGATACATTATTCTTTATCTTAGTATCTACTTTCTTTTGCTGATTATTATTGGTTTTCAATATGGATGGTTTTCAGCTGAACCTGTCAGGGTTGAAAGATAAGGTTGCTAGTAAATTGAATTCAAATAAGAAGGACAACAAGAAGAATAATAACAATAAGAATAATAATGTAAAGAGGGAATCTAACAAGAATCCAAATCCTGGCAATAGACTTTTCAAACAGGAAATCAGCCGCAATACTCAATCACCACTCACTAAAAATTCTTCTGAGACAGAAGAAGACATCTTACGTCGTGAAGCTCTGGAATTGGGAGCTACTGAAGATGATCTAAAATTACTCGAAGGAATCGAATCAGGTGAGGAAAGTGAACAAGAATTCAATGATCAAGGGGAATTAGAGAAAACATTTGGTGCTGATTTAAGTAAATTCATGAAAGATATTGGATTGGAGAATGCTGGGCCGGTCATCATTAATGATGAAGATGTCGAGGAAGAAGAAGTTGAAGAAGACGACGAGGACAAAGAAGAAGAAGAAGAAGAAGAAGTAGAAGTAGAAGCAGAAGCAGAAGAAGTAGAAGAAGAAGTTGCGGAAGAGGCTGATAATGATGATAACGAGGAACAAGAGGAGATCAGTGATACTGTTTTTCAACCTGCTCCTGAAGACCCTTTGCCAATACCAAAGAAAGAGCTTCCAACTCATCAAAAAGTTGACCCCAGTACTGTGCTAGATTCATCCAAGCTGTTGATACCTCCTCAAATTGATTGGTATAATGTTCCAATTGATTTGACGGAACAACCTGAAACCGTGACAAAAGAACAAGTCGATAAATTATATCAAAAAGGTAAAGAAGCATTGGAAGCGGATAACAAGGCCTATTATGATGAATTTTCCAAGACTTCATCACAAAGAAAGTTTTTGTCTCAAATTTTATCCGATGGTACCTTAAGTGATAAGATTTCCGCTTTGACCTTGTTAATTCAAGAAGCTCCCGTCCATAATTTGAAATCTTTTGATACTCTATTAGGATTCACAAATAAAAAATCAAGAAACTCTATTTTGCAGTCACTGAATGTTTTGAAGGATTTGTTTACTAATGGGTTGCTGCCTGACAGAAAACTACGCTTTTTCAAACATCAACCATTATCATTGATGCTCAGTAAAAAACAATTAGCACTATTCTATTTCGAAGATTACTTGAAAACCTTTTATTTTCAGATCATTCAGATTTTAGAGAAATTATCTCATGATCCAATCATTCATGTTAGAATGAATATCGTTAGTCATATTTTTGACTTGCTGAAATCAAAACCTGAACAAGAAGTCAATTTATTGAGATTAGGTGTCAACAAAATCGGTGATATTGACAAGAAAGTCACCTCTAAAACCTCTTATCAGATTTTACAATTGGAACAAGCCCATCCTAATATGAAGAAAATTGTCGTTGACTCTGTCATTGATGGCATGTTCAAGAAGAATAGTGACTACCACACTCAATACTATTCAGTCTTGACATTAAACCAAACTATTTTAACTAGAAGGGAAGACGACGTTGCCAATGAATTAGTAAAAACTTATTTCGCATTATTTGAAAAACTGTTAATTGAATCTGACCCTCATAACGTTGATAAAAAAAAAGAGGATAATAATAATAATAAATACTCCAATAGAAAGAAGAATTTCAAAAAAGGTAAAAAAGGTGGAAAATCTATCAAAAATATCAAGACAGATGACGAAGTTATTGAAGAGAAAAATTCCAAACTGTTCTCTGCTCTATTAACCGGTGTCAATCGTGCGTTCCCATTTGCATCACTCCCAACGGAGATTTATACCAAACACTTAGATACATTATTTAGAATTACTCACTCAAGTAATTTTAACACCTCAGTACAAGCATTAGTTTTAATTTTCCAAATCACAAGCACTCAAAATTTGAATAATGACAGATATTATAGAACTTTATATGAAAGTTTATTAGACTCAAGACTAGTCACATCGTCTAAGCAAGGTATATATTTGAATCTATTATTCAAGTCATTGAAAAAAGACTCAAATATTCCAAGAGTCTTGGCCTTTGTCAAAAGAATTGTTCAAATATGTTATAACTGGACAAATATTGGCCCAGTAGCTGGTATGTTTTACTTGTTAATGGAACTAGAGAAGTCAGTTCCGCAAATCAGAAATTTGTCATTGAATTCTCCGGTGGATTATAAATATATTGAAGACGATGATGATGAAGAAGAGCATTTCCATGACGTTAAATCTGATGATGAAGAGACTACAATCGCTACCAAAGCTGCTCGAAAAGATACAGAATACGACGGCCGTAAACGTGATCCAAGATTCGCCAATGCTGCAAATTCCTCTCTCTGGGAATTAAACGAATTCTTAAATCATTATCATCCAACAATTCAACTATACGCAGAAAGTTTATTGACTCAGGGTGAACAAACTAAACCTGACTTGGGGCTATTCACATTAAGTCACTTCTTGGATAGATTTGTTTATCGTAATGCTAAACAAAAAGCTACCACCAAAGGTTCTTCTATCATGCAACCTCTTGGTGGTACACATACGGGATCATTATTAGTGAAGTCATCAAATAAACACTCTCATGAGCTGCCCGTAAATACTGAAAATTGGCTGGAAAAGAGGGCTGAAGAAATTAGACCTGATGAAAGATTCTTCTATGAATATTTCACATCAAAAGAAAGCGATCCCTCCAAGGTTAACGAACCCAAAGAAGAAGATTTCGGACAAGAGAGTGATTTGGATGACGAGGAAGTTTGGGATGCATTAGTGAAATCACAGCCTGATATTGATGGTGATATTGATTCTGATATTGATGACTTTAGCGACTTAGATCAAGAAGATTTCAGTGATATTGATAATGATGACGAGGATGAGGATGTTGGAGAGGAAGAAGAGAGTCAAGAAGGTGTTCAGACATTTATTGATGCCGAAGCAGAGGAGGAAATCAATGATGATGAGGACGAAGGATCTGAAATTGAATTGCAAACAATTGGTATGTCCGATGATGAGAGTGATTTCGAAGACGAGGAAGTAGAAGGAGAGGAGCCTAATTTCGAAGGCTTTTCAGAGAGTGAAGATGAAGAAGCTGAATTATTCAAAGGTGATTCTGAAGATGAATTAAGCAGTGAAGAAGAACCGGAACTAGTAGAAGAAGAACAAGTAAAATCTAAAAAACGTTCTGCAGATCAAGTCAACGAAAAGAATTCAAAGAAATCAAAGAAGGCCAAATTGAAAGAATTACCTACTTTTGCTGATGCTGATGCTTATGCTCAATACTTAAACTCTGATGAGGAATAGCCTAGACGGGTCATTGTATAGATATTAGTTATTAAATTACATTGCATTAGCCTTTGTATAGTAACATCGACTTTATTTTGCAGAATCACATGCCTCTAGAGTGTATTGCCTTTAATTTCAACTCAATGACTGAATTACTCGGTTTATCTGCGAGAAAGCAGCCGTAGAAAGTAGTGTATCTAAATATGTTCATATACTTGGAGACAGCTTTCAAAAACTGAGAGCTACAAATGAGATGCTATGAAAATTATCGTACGAGTCAATCTTTTTGTTTGCCATGGTGATACCGTTTGCCAGATAGTTTGACGAATGCACCTCCATTTTGGCTGTAAATTAGAGAAGCGAGACCCCGTTCAAAGGAAAGGAATACTTATAAACAGAAGCTCTGATAATACCTGGGTATTCCATGCTAAATATTATTGATCTGAGGAAGATATCACACTAAATATGCTCGGCTTTTATCGTTGTTTCTTGGATTGTTATTGTGAATATATACTTTTTGCGTGAAAGAGTCTGATAATACATACTCCAGGACAGCCCCATAAGGTAGTACTTTGAAACAGGTAGATGATTGTCTATACAGTTTGCATATATGAAGTACTATCACTTACTTCAGTGTGCAGTCTTATTTGGCTGAGTATATGTGATACATATGAAGGTCGATCGTTTCTTGATTGTCCTGATCAGTCCGAATAAAGTCTAAAATAGGAATTTTGGTTTATCCTAATCAGGATAAACCAGGTACAAAAAACTAGTATTCCAAAAATTTACCGCATGGTAGGCACATTTTGCTAAGGCACAGGGTACAATAGTATAATTGACTTGACAAGATAGTATGCAAGAACTGTAGCAGTCAGAGCAGGTTCAATTTAATGTACATGGGTGCTTTTCATGGCACGGTTTTTGCTTTGTGAATTTTATGTGGTTGGCTGGTGAAACTACGGTATAAGGTATAGACATAAATAGTCGTGCTTAGGTGATGTAATATCATTGAACATGGAGTTAATTCATCTCTCTGTATGAAGGTAAGAATTACGACGAATATCGTAGGACAGGGATCTATATTTTTGTTCAATGACCAATGGAGAGCTAATGCAGATTGCAAGAGATACTATAAAAAGGAGATGGCTTAAACATTTCGCTTGAGAGCTGCTAAACGGCCCCAATTGAAGTTTCCGACCACCCATATAAGAGGCTCTTTCAACAAACGGAAGCATTACCGATCCAGGGTTTGAGGACGTTTTCTCTAAATCTTTTGCTGAAGTTTTTTCTTTTGGGAAAGATTGATCGTCGCAAACCGTTATGCACCTTGAAGTTATATATGCGAGATTTACTTAACCACACAGTAGACTTTTGAAATGCAGGTTCATCTACACAAGCGAGGAAAATATATAACGGTTATCATAGATCGACAATTGAGATGGATCGCCAAAGGGGAGCGAGAAGGCCTGTCCAATTCAAAAGCAAAAGGTGAAATACTCACCTTCCCGAAGACAGGGTTTTCTTTTTTTTTTTGCCTGGCTATTTTTGTTGATTTTTTCATTTCATCATCTTGCAAAGAGGAACCATTGTGTTAATTGGAGTTTATCGGTTAATTGATATCGTATTGATAAGTATTACGAATGGCGTGATAGTAAAATGAGGGGGGTAGACAAAAAAAATAATATCTAAAAGAACTGAGACAAGGTAGTTTGAATTACACTAAATATGTCATGCAGCATCTATGTTTATACAGGTGGGCTGTCGATTGGGCAGAACCTTCCTTTCGAACTTTCGACAACCAGCTATTACATCGAGAAATGGAAGAGAAATTCAAGTTTCTGTTCTTTTTGTATATATCAATGCCGATCGCTTATATGCATGATGTTTCTCTCTTTTGTGTGTTTTCCTCTTGTTTATATCCCGCTGCTTTCACCAAATCAAGTAAAAGACGTTCGAAGACAATTGCAAAGCGCATCTCAAGAAGAAAATAGATCATCTCTATTAGGTATGGTTGCTGTTCTTTTGTTTATGAAGGTAAAAAGAGGTTTCAAAAAGTCGTCATATGTTCAACTTCTGACTTTTGCACAAATATTCCAGTAGTATATGATAGGCTGCTGTATAAGCTGTGCACTGTGGTGCTGGTATATGTGAGTATAACTTTGATAGATAGACTAAGTGCTTTCTAGAAGAAAGTCTGATTAGTCAATTTAGATCTCAGAAAAGCACCGGATTGGAGTTGACAACCTTTATGCCATCTAATGTTGGGTATATATATGTCGATCTACTGACTCAACTGACTTGACCTATTATTCTGTAAGCAAAAGCAAAAGCAAAAGTAAAAGCAAAAGCAAAAAAAAACCTGAGAAAGCGAGCCAACCTCATTCAAAAAGTTCACCAAAGTGGAAAAATGGGCTTAAGCTCATAAAAAGCACTTGAGCAACCATCTGTTTTTAGTACGAGGCACTAAAGTGTGTATAAGTCTCACTAATGAAGATAGAAAACACTTCTATAGGTTTTACTCTCTCTACATTGTAGCAAACAGATATCGGCATGGCATCTGAAATATACACAGCGATCCAGGCTCAAGACAGAGAAAGAAAAGGAGAGAGAGAGAGATAGAGAGGGAGACAAAGAGACCGTAAAAATGTGGCATTATCTACATGTATGTAAACCGTCACAAAATTTAGCCAGCTAAACCTCTTTCGAGCCACCACTGCTATGATGGTGTCTGAAATAGGTCTGACTTCATAGATCTTGATCAGCAATAAATTGAGGACTTCTACATTTTGAGATAGCTCTCCGCAGAAGTTGCGACACAAAACTTTTCACTTATAGTGTTGTGTATCGTGTTGGAGACAGACAAAGAAACCTAAAACAGATACAGGAAGCCAGAAACTCTAAAAAAGTTAAACTTTGCATGACGCATGCAAGCTCGAAAATCTGAATCTCACACGCATATATAGGCAGTGCCTTACATATAAGGGCATAAGGTACGAATTTTGAGATTCAATTGAGCTAAAAAAATGGTGTAAAAAGGACAGCATTCAAAAAGGCGAGAGATAAATTAGTCGTCTGTAGAGTTGCGCTTTGATTTCATTCGTTTAGGAACTCATTTTCTTGAGTTAGCTAGCCAGATGCTGTCTTCAAACGCGCATGTCTGTGAGCTGTTTTGTCTGGCCAAATTGACCTTCTGGTTTGGCCCCTACCGCGTTGTGGAGTGTTGTTGTTTTTTTTTTTTTTTTTTTTTTTTTTTTTTTTTTTTTTTTTTTTTTTTTTTTTTGTATTTTTTTGTTTCTCGATTTTGCTTTTCGAACAACCAAAAGAAAACAACGAAGATACAGCACAGCGGACAGCCTATCACAACGCATTGCAATCACTGGCAAAAGGTTGGCTCACACTCGTTAAAACACCATTGCAGCCGTTCAACGTTCAACTTCGCACCCGTCCGCAGATTGCAAACTGGCCTCTTCCACACATTGCGCTCGTGGCGATCTCAGATTTGATACCCAGACCTCTCCAAGGGATATATAAAGATACCCTGTTGGAAGCGTTTTTCATTCCACGAAATTCATTCTTTCCCCCTCCTTAGCTAACCACTCACACTGGCTCAGTCTGCTATAATTTTCATATCTGCCTCCAACTATCCACACTCCTTTCTTCAGTATCATCCTTGTCGTGACGTCACACTCGTTATACAATATACACGTCGACATCAATACAACACAACACAGACAGACAAACAGATAAATAAATACATATATATTAACACCAGCACCAACACAGTACACCCACTATAAACATGTCCAAGATACTACTGCCATCTGCAATCAACGACACTATAACACCTCCAAGTTCTGCCAAACGTCGCAAAGGGAGACCAATGATCGTGGATATCTCGATTAACGACAATGGTGAACAGATCTACAAAGTCCATAATAATGCGAGATCTTCAAGAAAAAGGAAGCTGACGTATGAAGAAGATGAGGAGCTCGAAAGTTCCAAAAGAATGACACCCGTTCGGTCTATATTAGGCCCTATTTCACCAAACTCTTTGAATCATGACAAGACAGCCTCTGAATTAACTTTTAAGGCAAACTTAGCTGGCTCTCCAAGTGGAAAGAAGGGCGATGATATGAATATATGGAGTGATGATGTTGAAGAAGCATTCGAGGAAGCTCTTAGAATGATTCCTAAAAATGGCTTGACCAAAATCAAAATAAGTGGGAAATCTTGTGGCCGTAATGAGCTGATTTCTGATTACATTTTACAAAAAACAGGCAAGCTAAGAACTAGAAAACAAGTTTCATCACATATTCAAGTAATTAAAAATTTGAAAAAAAAACAAGATCTTATTGAGTTGATCAATGACGGTCCTTCAGATCCTGATGCTTTGAATAGATTTGATCAAGTGTTCTCTGAAATCTCCTTCCAAAAATCCCTAGGGTCTACTAGTACCAATAGCCAGATTGTCAACGATCGTTTAAAAAAAACATCACCAAGATCTTTAAGATCTAAAGCAAGAAAAAGTCCTTCCAAAAGTCCGAAACAAGTTGCAAAATCACCATCATCATCATCATCTAATAAACCATCAAAATGTTTCCTGAAAAAGTTCGAAATGGCTCATACAGACTATAGCAAACCATTCAATTCACATATCTTCACTAAGTGGTTGGGGAAGATGGAAGATCCGTTAAGATTGAAACCTGACGCTTGCATACAGAATAGATTTCCAAATCTTAAAGAGTACCTCAATAATGAATTACGTTCCGAACAGCAAATCCCAATATTACACAATTTGGTGAATTTAAACTTACCATCGTTCAAAAAAAACATTAAAAATGATCCTGATACAATTCTGGAAGTTGAATTGAAACACGTACCACTTTCTGAAATGGAATTTGGCTGTCTCACTGTTATATATTCTTTTGGTAATGAAGTCATAAGGCTAGTTGACGATTTAACCATTTTAAAACAGACTAATAGCAGTGATAGATCTGGCTCCTTTGTCAACTTCACAATGGCGGTTCCATTTGCTAAAGAGTTTTGGGCAGCTTTTTGCACTAGTCTTCAAAATAACATCAATAATGTTCATGATGAACAAAAATCAGAAGATCAAAAAACTATTGCTGTTAATTCTTTAACAATAAAACAAATTATATTCCATAAGGAAAAGCAGCATGGATTCAATAAAAGTCACATCAAAACAATCATTCTTTGGGAATTCACAAGAGAAGATGGAGGTAGTTATGAAACTACTTCGAGAAGATTATACTTGTCCGAAATTCAAAGACAAGAAGTCACATTCTTATCTAAATTGTCAGATCCTATTGATAAACAAGACATCACAGATGATGAGAATGAAGTGGAGGATATTAACGATGTCAATGAAGCAGATGAGGATGCTGACACTGCATATGATACTAAAAGTGATATAAATGATGACGAAGATAATGAAATTACACAGACTTACATTCCAAAACATGAAGAATCACAGCAACATGATTCAATTAAACAAGAAAACACATTAGGTTTACCATCTGAAGGGTTAGAAGATGATGGGGTTGTTTCTGCTAACTCTTCTTTGCAATTCGATGATTTGGAAACCACTGAAATCATTCCCATTACGCAACCTTTCAGAACACATTCGTTTCCTGGATTTTATGCGCAACACCCACAAACGCACACACAGTCACAACCACAACTTCCGGTAAGACGAATGATGAGTGAGCCAAATGGTTGGAGTTTATTACCAAATGCCCAACCTCAGGATGCTAGTTTATCTTCGCAACAAATGACTAATCATAATGGGTTCAATGGGGATGAGTTTCAAGGATTTCAACAACCTTATGCTCCTCATTCTACGATAACTTTGAATCCTGGTTATATTCATTTGGATCAACATCCACATGACTTTACACCTGGAGAAGTTTTCGCACATTGGTAATTATATAAATTTATATAGTTCATTTGAATGCTGTTTTATGATACCAACCTGTATTTGCAATCATTTCATGAAATATATGTATTTGCATTTTACAAGTTCAAATTCTGTGTATTTGGGAGTCACCAAAATCGTTTTGTGATTCTCCCATATTGCTCCATTCATCACTTGAATAAACAAATACATTGCTTTGGGTTATGATGTTGTAAATTATGCGTGAAGTGCAGCTTGAATTGAGGTTACAGAAAAAACTATATATAAACTATAAGAAGCGATGTATCGTTTGCTATTTGTTACGCAATTGCAGTGTTTCTCTGAACCCAGGAGCCTAGCTTCCATATGGATGATAACTGCGATTTTTTATAGCTTTTAAATCAAAGCACCATTTCTCCACTGCCAATAAATCTACATCTTAATAGGATGGAACAAGAGATAATTTTTGTATCAAACTCTATTTCAAGTAATTGATTTACGGGCTATACGCTACAATTTTCACCCATTCTACCATGAATTAGAAAATTATATAAACATACATTGTTAAAAATCACGCTAAAAGATTTAAGCATCTTCTCTGAACAAAGCTTCCCTCTTTTCAGCAACTCTTTGTTGTCTTCTTTCTCTAGCAGATCTGTTCTTAGCTCTTCTAGCTTCAGCTTCGTCTTTCAAAGCCTTTTCACGAGCAGCTTCAGCCTTAGCAGAAATAATATGTTCAACTAAAGCACGTTTGTGTTTGAAAGTGTTACCTTTAGCAGATTTATATAAGGAGTGGTATAAATGTCTGTCGATTTTACCAGCATCTCTGTATTTAGCTAATAATCTTCTCAAGACTCTTAATCTTCTAATCCAGATGACTTGGGATGGGAAACGGGCTTCTTTGGTACCTTTTCTTTTACCGTAACCACCATGACGACCAGCCTTTTTAGATTCGGCTAAAGCTCTAGCTCTAGATCTAGAGTGAACACGGACTGGTTTCTTGACAATAGTACCATTTTTGTATAATTTTCTAATGGCTTGTCTTGAATTGGCTTGAGCAATTTCTGAAGATTCATTTGGATCTAACCAAATTTTTCTTTTACCAACACCAACAACGGAAGCGGCAAGTCTTTTTTGAGTTCTCAAATTAGCCCTGAAAGTTTGTTAGTATACTTTTCCATGGAGTTTTACTGTGTGTGTGAAGGAGGCAAGGGATGGATGGAGTGAGCATTAGTTGCTCTTCTATCCAACTAAATTCTGAATCAAACTAGTTGAACAGCGGACAACTAAAGAGCCAGTTTCATTGTATATATAGCTTTATTATAACCATGCCATTCTTATACTGGTGGTGAGACCTTGATTAATCTGATGTCTTTGACGCACATTCTTTGGACTCAATAATGATAAATGATGATCAAACAAACACAACTGGGTATTCAAACTGAAGGAATGTTTTACTGCTTTTAATTCTCTTTATATATCTCTGTCTCATTCACACAAAACATTTCGACTTACATTTTTGCTTGTTTACTTGATTCTTCTTCTTGAAATGTTTAGTTGAGTTGAAGCTTTTCAGCTTTTTTTTCCACCGCTTACGAAACTGACAATCCTAGAGAAAACACTAAAGAGTACTGAGTGGTGCTAAGGTGTAGATTAAGTAATCAGAATTTACCGTTTTTTTTGCTTTAATTTCCGTGTAGAGAGCGAGTGTGTCTCTAACCAGAACTATGAATATTTTGTGACGTTACATCTGCACACCAAATTAAAGAAAGGAATTAAGCAAAAGCCCTAAAGAGAAGCATGTGATAATAAAAATTAGGGCAACCTCATCGCAGGGATCGGGAGACGCTGTCATTTGGAGACGTGTCACTACTAAAATTTTCATGGTGCAATAAAATCATATAGTATAATAAAATAGTGATAGATAGTTTTGTGGATGAGAAAGAGCATTAGATAGATAGACTGCTAGGAGTGAAACACAATGGCTCACTCACTTCGTTCCAAATCCAAGCTAAGAGCGAAATCTATAAAGCGTGTAAAGGAATTTCAGACAGCAGTTGATCAGAGAACTGCAAGACTTTTCGAAAAGGCTAAAGAAAACTTGTTTAAACAAAAAGAACAGGAGAAAGAGAGTAAGGGTATTGAAGATAAAGTCAGTGATACGAATTCCATGGATATTGATAAGAAAGAGAAGAAAATCTCCACCTCAGGGGATAGAAATGCTAGACATCATAATTATAAAATGAACAAAAAGAAGAAGAACAACCAGACAAGCTATTCTAAATCGAAGAAGTGACGGAAGGGGAGGTAGAAAAAGTTATATCAATTATATATAGTACACTGATGTGCTGTCTGCATTTATGGTAAATTTGTATATTAGGATTTCGGGTCATGTGTGTATTTTTCTTAAATTTATGTTTTTTTCTTGGTTTGATAATATTAAGCCGTGTCTCACTGTAAAGAGAAGAGCTCATTTGAAAGCTATTGCTCTTGTATATTGTACAGATATAGATAGATAGTAATCATACAAACACATACACAAACACATATATACACAAAATTCCGTCAATATAGCGTTTTTTGTTTTCTTTTGTTTGATGACATGGTTGGCTAGCTGATTGGTAGCTTCTAAACGTACCAAACTTCTAATCCCTAAGGCACCGATATTTTTTTCATTCCAATAAATGGAGAGCAAAACATAAACCTATATATCTAGTTGGTCATAATCATAACGTTCATAACATGAAATAAATCTCATTAATAACAGTATATTTAATCAGAAAAATCTTTATTTGCAAAGGCTGGGCATCCGTCAACTTCAATATGTTGATTTATCCAATCATTATTATTATCGAATTCCTTGAAGCAGCCTGCACATCTCCCTGAACTTGATTTTCTGTCAGATTTCGCAACACCGATTGGATAGATAAAGTGAACACTTTTTAGGTGAGCCTTAAAAGTATCTTTTCTAGAAAATTCACCGTTTAGATGATGACATTTTATATGATGTTCTGAGAAAAAAGGACATTTGAAATCCTTTACGGTATCATGTTTTTTCAAATGGCGAGACAAATATGACTTGTTTTTGAATTGACGAAGACAAAATGGGCATTTATGATGCAATGAAGACGAAGGTTTCGTTATTGAATGATTTGATGGGAATTTAAGGACTTTTGATTGGTTTGCAGTGGTGTCTTCATGTCTATGTTCATCATCCAAAGAATGTGGATGTGTATCGTTGGATTTAATTTCTGATATTATTTGCAAAGGGACATCTTTGACAAAAAATTCTTCGACTTTAGGTTTGTTGGAGAGTTGAAAGCTTTCGATGGAGTCAGATAAAGAGATTTGATCACTAAAGACAGAAGAGTCATACGAAGTTATTTCTGAAGGTGGTTGATGAGGATGTTTATGCAGCAGCAGCAGCTGTTGCTGCGTTTGTTGTAATTGATGAAGATGGCGATTGTCTGTATGTTTCATTGTAGGGAAAGAAGGGAATTGAAGATCGTACAAAAGGTCAAAATTGTCGAGTGAAGAAGCTCTGTGCTGTTTCGAACCTATATCTGGATACTGTAGTTGAGGAATAAGGGAAGGGAACTGCAATTGTAATTGGGATGAGTTTTGAGACTCCATAGAGATATTGGTCTTTGACGAGCTCTGTCTTGAAGGTTCAGCAGATTCTTGGTTCATCAAGAGCTTGTAAAACACTGGGTCATCGATCAAGGTTTGCATGGTGTAATATAAGAATAAGACCAGCACAACTAGTCAAAAACAAAAAGGGAATAGCCAGGTAGCCCCTTGATAGTACGGAGAAAGAATGGACACAATGTGTGTGTCAGATATTTGATTAGCAGCAGACAAAAAAGGACACTCTAAAGGGCAAAACCGTAAGTGATGTGTTATGGAAAGGGAGTATTGGGTTTAATAACTGAAAAGGACCGATAAAGAGACTTACACCTGGGGGTTCAATAGTTTTATATTGCTTTAGTGAATGTTTTTCTTTGAAAAATTTGAGCTTGAAGACGCTTTTTTAGTGGAGACACGGCTCCTTGGAGCGTTTACCTAATTAGGAAGTTTGGCGAAAGAAAAAAGAAAATATAGCTCGGATATTGAAGGGATCAGCGTAAAAATGGCGAAACGTATTTTCTATAAGATACCCTTCAAGAAAGTAAGAGATGGTGGGCGATTTAACTACCTACAATTTAGCATTCTCTGGTTATTTGATGGTCCCTATAGCTTCACAACCACTCACTACAACTTCCGTTTTTCTTTTAAGCTTTTTTTTTGGTTTACTTGGACATTCCCGAAAAAAAATATACACTGGATACATCATTTAACCTGTCAAAATGCCACACTAAACGTAGAAGGTTAATCGAACAATTCTGTTTTTTGGTTGGTTTTTCTTGCTAAGAACTCTCTTTGTTCTCACTTTCTGCTAGTAGTTTAGAAAGGGGCATGTTTCTTCTTAGATGCAATAGGATAGTCCAGTCTCTCGTGTTTATGAAACCCTGGGAAGACTCATTCTCGCCAACCCAGATTGACAATACTCTTGTTTTTGGCTCAAAACGATACTTCCTTTTTCGTATATGCAAACAGTGCATTGAAGCGGGACTATTATTAAACGGCATAAAAAAACAAGACAAAAAAACCATAGGCAAATTATGAGCTACGTCATATAGTAGCTTGCACTAAAAGGACTTGGTGCATTCGCTATGATAGCGTTATGTGTGCAGTGATTCGGATAATGACAGTGCTGTACCCCAATTGGACGGTGTTCTCCGATTAAGGATCGTGACTGGAAAGGGTAATTTACATCTAGCAATACTCTATATTATAGACTCTATTATTTGACTTAGACACCCATTTATAAGCTAGTTGGCAAACCCAAACCTCCGCCACCATCTAAATAAGGAGGCAAACAAGATTAAGAAAGCAGAATAAAGAAAATAATGCTACTATAGCTCAGCAGCGCCTTGCAAATCATCAACATTCAATAAATCAACACCGAGATCTAATAGTTGTCTCCAAACCTTATTTCTATCAGTCTTAGGCCACTTTGGAGTTTCCCAAATTCTGGTCTTGATATTCAATTCATGGCTTTTCGTTATGAGGGTGAAGATATCGAGTTCTTGGTCTTGAGATAATCCATGGATACCACTATCAGCATTGGATGATCCTGTTATTTGTTTGAGGGAAG
Organism: Xingzhongia hampshirensis; assembly: GCA_003706765.3. Taxonomy (NCBI): domain Eukaryota; kingdom Fungi; phylum Ascomycota; class Saccharomycetes; order Phaffomycetales; family Wickerhamomycetaceae; genus Xingzhongia; species Xingzhongia hampshirensis. The sequence continues at coordinate 370,645 of PPXL03000005.1, read as the reverse complement.
ATGAGCCAAAAATGCTGATGGTGTCATCAAATTTTGATTTGAAGTACTCTTCGTTTCTCAGCAATTCATGCAATGGAGCATCGATAAAACAGTTTCTTACTAATTGGTGCTTGACTTGCTCATAAGGTGATTTCCCACTCAAGATTACAGTCAATGGTCCGGTGGACCATTTTTTAGTCTCCGTGTTATATGTGGTTAAATACCCCTTATTTTCAAAGGAGCTTAGTTCCTTTTGCAAGAGACTGAACGTGTTGCTAGGGTCATTTTTGAAATCAATGACAAGGTATAGTGTTCTGAAAGGATCGTTAAAGAACACTCCTTTCTTCTGCTGTGTTTCAACTATTGGCCGTTTTGAATTGATATCGTCTAGCAAATTTTCTAAAACATTCAAGTACAATGAATTCAGCGTTTTGTAAGCGTTCAAGCTGAATTTTTTATGTCCAACGTATAATTCGTGAGGGTTTTTTGGTAAGTACCAGACATCTGCTTCAACTGAATTAATCCCAAGTCGAAGTGCATCGAACAATGGATACGGTCTCAAGTAGTCATTGTGAGAATGGATTTGTAAAACATCATGGTCTTTATTGATACGTTCAACGTTATTGAAAACCTCAGACTCTTGTTGAAATCTTATAAGCGTGTGCGGTTTCGAATGGAAACTAGTGAAACCTTGCAAAAAAGACGGATCCAAAGACGACTTTACAACAAGTCCCAACGAGATGAGGGAAATAGTGGAGATGGTTCCCAATATGTAGCATATCAACAACAAATGCTTGTTTTTAGCCAGTAATCTTTTGAATTTGGATTCTGTTGTGTATCCCTCAACTATAAATGCATTGTCTGCAGAGGAAAGGGATATCTGAGACAGATCACTTGACCTCCTTTCCAAAGGCAACTCAGTGTAATCTGAAACGTTCTTATGCATCACTTTTGAATCGTTGAGCTCGTTATTTCTTCTCTCTTCTTGAGTTTCTATGTTCAGAATTAGGTCACTTTTGGGATGATAACGCTCGTATAGCACAGCACAGCTTACTAACAGATGGATATTGCGTACAGGGAAAAGAACAATGGACAGTAACAGGGCTGGAGGAAGGGCTCTACGTGGCTTTATATAACTGTGAGATTGAGGGTTTGCACATGGGGTTGAGAACTAGAATTTTTTTGCGCTTCTCTTTGAAAAACCATCTCTTAAAAATGGGCTCGATCGATACTGCACAGTAGTAATTCTTGCAGATTATTATTAATCATTAATCAGATACTCAGCTAACCCTTGAGCCACTACAATCTGTATGACTCAGGAGGCCTTACTCGTAGTCTCTACGACTTCATACTTTACTAATCTGTTTCTTTTCCTCCCAGTATGTGATTACAGTAGTATGGATTAATTTTCAAACGTGTAAAAAGTCACCCACGATTAAGTTTCGGTTTTTGATAGTACACGTTTTGGCTAATAAAACTAACTTTTTGTAAAAAGCAGCTAAACTAAAACAAACATACAAATCTACTACCCCAGTAGTTCTCCCTTGTGTGTGACTTACACAATATGTGAGCCACCACCCAAAGTCTGCCTTCCCGTATCAATAGCTGGTCAGAAAGACCACTAAACTAGCCACATAACGGGAAGAAAAGAGTCATTACTATCGTATAAGCGCAATTCCATTAATTCTTACAGCGTGATTGTTTAATAAAAAAACAGTTGCATTACACAGGATTCGAACCTGCGAAACTGATATCTCGTCAATATTTAGTTCAGTGGATAGACTTGTTTGGGTTTCAATTAGTGAACTCTTTTCGGAAATAAGTAAATAAGGAAAACCTTAAAAAACAAAAAGGCATTCTCACTAAACAATACACTGAGAAGGGAAAACCTACTTCATCATTATCAGGGAAATTCGAGACAATAAACAGAGCGAGTTAAGAACAAATATTACATTGAATGGGATAAAAATGGGGAGCCCTAACAAACCATCGACAAAAACCACGATCTTTCCGTCTTCCAACATTGAAAACCTCATAACGAGGGATTCTCAGTCTCAACATTCCTTCAACAATTTGATACAAGATGCTCATAATCAACAACTAGAAGGGAATGAGCAGTCGAAATACGCCGTTCTAAATCGTCTGCCGACGCTATATGAGGTGCTCAATAGAAGAACTGACCCTCCAGTGGACTTGTGGAGTTTTTATGTTTATATGAGAGATTACCAGAATGCCATAGATTATTTAGACTTTTGGATTGATTGTATAACACACTTGAGATTATGCAAAGACTACGTGAGGGGTCTTAGAGAGAGTTTAATCTTGAGCGAAAGGCATAAATCAAGTTCAGAGGAGAAGCACAAATCTAGTTCGAGCGATAAGAACGAACCAGCCAGAGAATCCGTTAGCTCCTCGTTATTGCTAGACGCTTTGCTGAATGACGGTCTATTGGACGATAAAGATAACAAAAGAGTCTCAAGCTTTTTGCAGGGAAATGAGTTTATCAATACTTCTGATCCAAGAATTTCTTCGATTTTCCAACTCGCGGAGCATGATGATGAGGCCGAGAGTTATCACCAAACAACAGAGACGACACCAAAGGACACCTATGAACCTTTGAGCACCCCACAAAAAGTATTTGCTGGTGACATCCAACGTCGCTCTGCATCTTTCAAAGATTCCCCGAAAAGACAATCAGCAAGATTGATTCCTGAACAATTAGAAAAATACATCGCACATGTCAAGGGTGGTAACATCACTAGAACTACGTTGAAATCATCGTCAAGAAATTTATTGAACACGTATTTCCAAGAAAATTCACCAAGAAGATTGATCATTCCTGATAGAATCATAAGAAAGATTAGACATGATGTTGAATTACAAGGTCGTGATGATCCAGATGTATTCGAAGATGCTAAAAATTATATTTATTCTGCCATGGAGCGTGAATCTTTCCCATTTTTCCTACATAAGAACGCTTTACATAATTTGGGCAATAGATCATGTATAGTGAGATTGATTTTGGGATTGTTTTTACTGTTCAGTGGATTTTGGATTGCTTACACCCTGATCTTTATTAATATTGAACCAAAAGCCATTAGAGCTGTTTTGATAGTCCCTTTCTTTCTGGGAACTTATTGTTTAATTACATTTTTATATAAATTAGACCCAATAATGGCTTTTTTAGGTCTGAGTGATAATCCGGAATTATTGAAGCAAAAGAAAGCAAAACACTCATTTATTTTAAAGAATTTGAAGGAGCCGTTTGTCAAAAAGTTATTGATAAAAAGAAGTTACTGGGTATTACTACTGATCTGTTTGATCAGTGCTGTGCTGAGTGTTTTATTTGGATTGGTTCCAGGTCATAGAATATAGACAGGGGCTTGAGTTTTAATGGCGATTGGGGAATACTTTAACATTTTGTAATATTTTTAAAAGTTAATAACAATATTTTTATGTTTCAGCTGGACAGTCTAGAAATTAATCAGTTGTTAATTCGCTTGTTTGTTCTACTCTCCTCTACATTGTTACGTACCGAATGCTGTTTATTAGTTATGATTTCTCTAGTACTACTTATCAACTATATAGTAAAAATGATCAAAAACTATGCTTGATTATCCCTGTTGTACTGTATTTCTTTTTGTGTTTCCCTTTGATGTCTCTCATATAATGTCCTATTTTTTTTCCTCTTTTTTTTTTTTCTTTTGATTCATTTAACGCTGTTCCATAGTTGCTTCTTCCAACTCTCTAGGTTTTTATGTAATTCCTTGAGTTTCATCAACTCTTTTTCATCTTTTTCTTTCGATAATTTGATTTGTTTATATAAACTCTCATATTCTTTATATTTTATTGTGAAGCGTTTAGCTAAATCATTCAAATAATCATCGTCATGATTTTTACGTTTTTTACTGATTCGAGCTTCATTTTCAATTGTGCTTTTAGGGTGAGATTCAACAATTGATTTGGGGCCTTTCGGGAGTTGTTTCAAATTAATATGATTCCCATTCGAGTTATCAACTTTTTCATCATGCTTTTCCTTTATTGATACAAGTTGTTCCACCTGCGAGACAGGCTTAGTATTCTCAATAGGTGTGGTGATCTTGCTCTTATTTCTTATCTTATTCAAGTAATCTCTTGCAGGATGTGTTTTGGAATATTTCAAATGATCAAAGGCCAATTCACAGTTTTTCATAATGTATTCTAATTCCTCCTTGGAATATTTCCATTCGTGCAATTTCAATTCTTTGTAGTTTGAATAGTTCAACACAAATAAATTTTTGTTCTCTTTAGTGTTCTTCATATTTGCATATTCTTTGATAATGTTGTTGTCCGGATCATACTTCATTGAGAGCGATGAAATAACACTGTCGATGTCAATTCTCGACATTTTTGTTCTTTTCGCTATATCATCAAGAGAAACTGGGCCTAATGCTAGTAAGTGTATCAATTTCTTACTAATACCCCCAATTTTGGTACCCGAGGCTATTAGTGTATTACTACCTCCACCAGATCTGCTTCGAACATGATGAGTTCCGTTAACAGGAGAAATTGAAGGCGATGGAGCAGTAGATATGAGAGAGTTGTTGAGTTTGGGAGAGTTTCTCGATGGGTTCTTCGAAGAAAACTCCAACTTGGATTTCACTGTGGTTATTGTTTTGTAAGTAGATCCCGTTAACTTCCTAAACACATCCAACCTTGACAATTCCGGGAATTTTTCCAGTTTGATGATGTTATCGTTGCTGAATTTCAAGGAAATTTCACCATTCTTGATCACTAGTTTGATATTTCGAAGATCTGATTCAGATATCTTAGAATATAACTCCTGAGAAATTTTCAAGGAATGGGCAGTGATACGTCCTGGGCTTGGAGGCAACAGTTTCTGTTTCGTCATTATAAGTCAATCACCAGGAATTGAGTCCAGTGAGAATGTGAGGACAATGGAAATAAAAGGGTATCAAAGAAAAAAAACACACTATCTGCTGATACCCAAGTGAATGATTTGGATCTCAGTTGGCTTTGATAAAACCCCCCCGTTGCGATTTATGGAAAAGTACACTTCCGGCTACTCAAATCTCTCTATCTTCAACTGCAAAATAGCTGTCCGTTATAAGCTCTCCAAGAACTGATCCTTAAAGAATACGATACTACTAGTCAATCACTCTGCAAAGGTTCGCTCGGTGTACGGATGATTTGTTTCAAATACGATTAGATAAGCCTACAGATATTCATTACATAATATAAATTCTCAATTCTGATTATAGTAATTTCCAGATTGGGATATTTAGAGGTTTGTTGCTGTTTTTTTTTTTTATTTTATTTTATTTATACTTCCATTTCTCTTTCCTCTCCTTTCTCGCAAAAAAATACAAAGCTCATCTCGCCATCCATCACCAAGCAGAAGAGGCAAATCAAGATGTTAAAGTGGGTTCAAGGCGGTCTCTCCGCTGTTACAGGTATTGCTGAACCGGAATATGGACCGGAATATATCCACTCAATCACAGACTCTGTGAAGGACAAACAGCCATTTACTGAAGCTACGAGAGAAGATTTCAAATGGTTGGCTCCAAGCTCTACCAATGTTGAAACCCAGGTGTTTTATTTTACTGATTTAGCTCAGGGACTTATTGGATTTGCTCAGATTATCCACTCTAATATTGTGGGAATCCACACGACTGCTCAGTTCACTTTCAAGCTATTCAACACTAAGACTGAAGAACAAATCTGGACCTCTACCAAGTTGGAGGATCTCGTCATTAAGGGAACCAATTTCTATGCTAAGGATTTACAGATTGAATTGGATGAAAGTAAGGACGAATATCATTTGATCTCCAAAGTCAATCCAGAATCCATTGTTGATTTGAGATTTGCTAGGTTGGCTCCAGCTTCAAAGATTGGAAAAGATGGTACTACTATCTATGGTGATAATGTTGAAGAGCCATGGGGTACAATGAGACACGTCTTTTGGCCTAGAAATAAAGTCACTGGAGAAATATCCTCGTCGAAATTCCAAGAGCAAGATGATGGAACTACCAAAGAAGTAACCAAAGAGGTGTTCAAAATTGATGGGTACTCTCTGTTTGTAATGGCAATTCAGGGTATGAAACCTCATCATGCTGCTGCTACTTGGAATTTTTTGAATTTTCAATCCGAATCTTTAAGTGCTGTTGTGATGGACTTCACCACACCAAAATCGTATGCTTCAACAAATGTTTCAGTAGCATTCGTTGCCACTGACTCTGAAATTATTTCTGCTTCTAGCAAGAATGATATTTTTCATCAGAAGACTGAAGTAGATGACGTTGGATGGCCGAGACCAAATGCAATCGAGTTTGATATACATGGCGTTGATCCAAAGGCTTCTGATGAGGAAGTTGCAAAGGGTTTAAAACCAGAAGAAGTTAAAGTTTACGGTGATTTGCTGTTGGTGGAAAGGGTTGATGTCATGTATGAAATTCCAAGTTTTGTGAAGAATATCGTTAGCGGCGTTGCAGGAACTAAACCATACATCTACCAATTCTGGAATAATTTAACTATCGAACATAAGGGTAAAAAAGAAAATTCTATTGGTTATGTTGAAACCACTTTTATCACTGAATTATAAACTAATCTATTTCACTGTCATTTTCTCTTTTTCCGTTTTCTTTACTAGTATGTGCTACACTTTTTTATGATTAATGATGTACTTGATTCTAATTTAATGATAATGATCCGAGTTTCCTTTGCCTTTTTGGAAAACCTTTTGCTGTTTTTGCACAGATTGTTCTCTTTTTCTTTAGTATTTTGTTTACAGGAAACTTGTCTGGTCATCTGTTTTGGTTTCAATGCACTACAACCGACTCATAATTTAATTTAATTCACGAATTTTCCATCAAAATTATATTAGTAGCTATTATTATACATAAGCGATTTATATCTTTCCTTCTAATAATTTATAACATTCCACCTGGAATTTATACAACCATTGTCTCCATTTAGGTTTATTTTTCAAATCAACATCAAAATCACTCTCAATAATAGCTAAGCCTAAACTTTTTTGATATATGATTAGTTTTCTGTAGAAACTAATCAAAACAAAACTGAAGTAGATTCTAAAAACATTAACAGTCAAGGTAGTAAAAATCATCCAAAAATACTCATAACCTTGAGTAGCACTTTTAGAATAATCTTGCCCTGGGATCTTCTCTATAGTCACATCCTCATTGACAAGCCATTCCCATGCAAATTCGACAATGAAAAATCCGCTAATGGCAGAATCAACAATGTATAACACAACCACAGATGCATAATCCAATACTCGTGGTTCTAGAATATTGCTCAATCCTATACCGTAAAATGGGACAATCAAAATTGAAAAGATATAAAAGATCCATTGAGAGAAATACAGTGGATGTCCTGTAAATATTGATAATAGACCATAAAGACCAGCAAGCTTGTTGATAATGGCTATCCCAAGTATGAGTTCCACTCCAATATACAGAGGTAGAGTGCCCAAGAAAAGCTAATTCTGTTAGTCTTAGAAGTAAAAATAGCGAACAATTGAAACTTGTTCAACAGATCAAAAACATACACCCTGATTAGTTAATTTCAGATACAAAGACATGGAACTACAATACTGAAACAGAAGAAATTTGCAAAAAAGGGTTCAATTAAGATCAGATCAAAGAAGTTGAAAGCAAATACTAATAAATATAAAATATTCGCGGCAAATCCGCGAAAAAGTTTCTTTTGCGGTTTGAGCAGCATTGGAAATTTTTTACTTAGTCTTATGCGATGAGATCGATAAAGGATAGCTAAAGTTTACTTTGTCAAATGTATATTTTAGCAAATAATGAGCTCCCTAGAAGATTTCATACATTCTGAATCATCTGATGACGATTTTGAAACAAAAAATAGTGGAAGCTTGCAACATAGCAATGATAGCACCTCTCATAATGGTGGGAATAAGAAACTAGACAAGAGTGATATTCTAGAGAAATATTCACAAAATATAAAGACTGATGAACTTCATTTCAAGAAAAAGTCTATTAATAAAGATAAATCGGATCGTGCCACAGTTGAGAACGCCCTTGACCCCAGAACGATTAATTTCATAAATAAGTTGATCAAAAAAGGTACTATAACAAGATTGAATGGTTGTTTAAGTACAGGAAAAGAGGCCAACGTTTACCATGCAGAGAATGAGAACACAGGCGAAGAGTTTGCATTAAAAGTTTACAAAACTTCTATACTAGTTTTCAAAGATCGTGAACGTTATGTTGATGGGGAGTTCAGGTTCAGAAACTCAAGATCGCAACATAATCCTAGAAAGATGATCAAGATTTGGGCTCAAAAGGAGTTTAGGAACTTGAAAAGGCTTTATGGCCATACAGGCTGTGAATTGGAGGATGGTGAAATCGAAAATGAGAGCGATGATGATGATGATGAAGGAGAAAGTGAAGAAGAATCAAGCAACGATTATAATGAAGTCGAGAAAGACAAAAAAAAAGATCCTGAGCAAGAAGAATCAGAAGGAATTGAAGCTATCCCTGAGAAACAAGCTAGATACAAAAGACATTCTGATCATCAATTGTTTGTTCCAAAACCTCTAGACCTTAAGTCTCATGTTCTACTAATGGAATTTTTAACAAAGGGTCAGCATGCACCTTCCCCAAAACTGAAAGATCACCCTTATCAAAGCATTGAAGAAGTAGTGAAGTATTACCACAAAATGGTCTATTATATAAGATATATGTTTCAAGAGTGTAACTTAGTTCATGCAGATTTATCGGAGTATAATTCTATTGTTCATAACGATGAACTATACATTATTGATGTTTCTCAATCAGTTGAGGCTGAGCACCCAATGAGTTTGGATTTCTTGAGAATGGATATCAAAAACGTCAATGATTACTTCATGAGAATGGGAGTTGATGTCATCCCGGAAAGACTGATTTTCAAATTTGTTGTGGAGAGTTTAGAGACATTAGGGATAACAAACGATTCGAAACAAGGATGGTTAGATTACATCAATAACATGCCGTTGAAAGCTGGAAATCAAGAGGAAATTGAAAATGACGAGGTCTTTAGATCGATTCATCTTGTGAGATCCTTGAATCACTTAGAGGAACGTGACTTCGATAAGTTTACTAAAGGACAAATTGATACATTGACTGAATTAGTTGGAACGAATAGCATAATTGATGGAGAATCCGAAGAAGAAAAAGAAAAAGAAGATAGCAATGATTACGACACAGAAGAGAGTGATGAAGATGATGAAGAGCGAGAATGGAAACCAAAAAAAGAAAAAGCTTTGGTCGGTAAGAAGCACGAAGATAAAGATGATAAGAAGGAGAGAAAACTGCAAGCAAAAGAATCTGCTAGAGAAAAGAGGAAGACAAAGATGAAAAAACACATAAAGAAGAAACTTACGAGCAAGGGAAAATCTAAGTAAAAATCGAATAAATGCATAACAACTTGTACTGATATTTTTGTATAGATCAAAAGCTATCCTTAAACAGAACCTCCACTTTGATTGTGCTGGCCAACTAAACCTGCCATTTCTAAGATAGCTCGATCATCACCAAGACCTTTTAAGTTTATTTGTTGGCGTCTCTTTGCTTCCATTTGTTCCCACTCCCATCTCTTGTTCTGTTCTTCTAATTCTTTTGTTCCTCCGCAACCCCAAACTTCAACATCCCTTATCAAAAAACGGTCCTCAAATACCTCGTTAATATCATCGGGATTTTTTGATTTGAATTCTCCGCCTAGTCCTAAATGTCTAAAAACCCCAAACTCCAGAGTAGAGTCAATAGTTAATGAAACATTTCCAGGGTTATATCTCAAGAAATTATTTTTGATGGTCGGTGTATTGGATCCTATACCAATGCCACCACCCAATGTATTGAAATATACGAAGTGGCATGCGCTGATAGTAGACTGATAAACTCTTTGGATCGGTGAAAGCTGGAAAATCATAGTTTTCTCATTGCCAAAAGTTTCCTTATTTGATAGTTTCCAAGGTTGGTCAACATAAACACCATATATAATGGTGTCGTTTTCTGCAATAGTTTGAGATTGTGAAATTTTGTATTTGGGAAAATCTTCTTCAAATTTCCTGTACCTTGGGTTGGTGCTTTTTACTGAGATCCTTGAACCTTTAACAAGTAAAATAGTTGGCGCATTCCATTTAAATGTCTTGGATTCGAACGATCTCATCGAAAATCCAGAATCCGAACCAACATACAGCTTTCTAATATTTGAGTAAACAAGCTCTTGCTTTAATATCGTAGATAGTTGAGCCATAGTGAACTCATTAACCAATCGAGAAGTTGTGTGAATGTGTTTGATCTTGGCTGGTAGCGAAGGTATGCTTTGATCTGGTTCTTTTGAATGAGAATCCAAGACGTTCATATGATATAGTAAGTTCTCTAAAACATTGGATAAAGGATGTAATAAGTTGGGAGCAAAAAAGGTGATACCCGTGGAAAATTGAGAAAATGTGATATATTTACTTGAAATATTTGAAAGCAGTATGCTTTTATTCATTGATCTCAAAATAGGCAATGCTTGTTGTTCATACATATTCCAACCTTTAAAATTTTCAGAATAGAGTTGTAAGGATTCCTGTGGCTCCAATCTTGTTATAATCAGGAGAAAAGTAATCAAATCCAAAGCATCACTTGCAGGAAGCTGTAAATCCTTAATGTTTAATCCGTCATGATTCTGTACAATTGGTGTATCTGGCCAAGATATCACATTCTGTGCTCTGTAAACTACTGTCTGTTTGTGATAAGGTACTTCGGAGTCAGCTTTTTCATAGTCTGAACTCGAGTACCGAGCAGAAAAAGCTAAAAAGATAAGCTCTAGATAGTCATAATCTGCTGTTAGCAATTTGGAATATCTTTCCCGGCTGAAAAGGGTGATTGCTTTCACTAAACCTTGGAAGCTCAGTGATTGAGTATCATGAGCAATAAAAGGAAACTGAGAAAGGGTTTTCACAGCACCATAAATTAAATGTACGGCTTGAGAATTATCTTCTGGTAATCCTAGCATGGACTGCAGCTCAAACTCGTTGATTAGCTGGTTTTCGTCCTTATCGAACGCTTTCATATTATTTCTAATATAGACGAGTTCAATTGGTTGCATTTGACGAACGCAGGCTCTGTAGAAGAGCGTGGAAAGTGAGTCATTTGTTACCGTAGCACTGTGTTTCTTCTGTCCCTCCTCACTAACGGCTTGCCCCATTACAACGTCTTGTAAAGTAACCCTGAGTTGTTCATAAAGGAGAAACTGTTGTCTTCCTTTTATGTATAAGCGCATAAATCACCAAAATATACCAGGGCAGCGAACCTCATCGCTAGAAAAAAAATTTGACACCAAAAAAGATCTTTTCACCAGTTAATACCTTAAGTTTCAGTCTTTAATCACCAAGAAATAATTCATAGACATGGCTAAGACTAATAAGAGCAAGAAGGTTGCTGTTACGCAGGATGAACGTTTTAGTAGTCTGCACAGTGATCCTCGTTTTAATCTTCCAAAAAGACATGATATCAAGGTAGAAGTTGATGAGAGATTCTCCATTTCTGACTTGAAAGGTGCTAAAAGAAAAGCTAGAGTGGATAAGTTTGGCAGAAAAACTCAAGAAAGCGATAATTCCAAGGAATTTTCCAAGTATTATAAGACAAAAGAAGACAAAAATAAAGTTGAAGCTATGAATGGAAAGCAACTCATAAGCGAGAGTGAAAACGAAGTTGAAAGTGAAAGTGAAAGTGAAGATGAGGATGAAGCTCAAGAATCTGAAAAGGAAGAAAATGGTGATGTTTCTACTTTAGACCGTGCTCGTGGAGAAGCGGTTTTATCTGATTACGAATCCTCCAGTGATGAGTCTTCTTCTGATGAAGAGAGCTCAGAGGAGGAGGAGGAATCCGATATTGAGGAAGAAGCCACACCAGAGCAAACTGAACCGTCCACGAGATTTGCTGTTGTTAATATGGATTGGGACCATGTCAAATCTGTTGACCTAATGGCTACTTTCCAAAGTTTCGTTCCATCAAGTGGCTCGATAGTATCAGTGTCTATTTATCCTAGTGAATTTGGTAAAGAAAGAATGCAAAAGGAAGAGACCGAAGGCCCCCCAAAGGATTTATTCAAATCTAAGAAAAAGAAGACAGATGCAGGTTCAGATTCAGATTCAGAGATTGAAGCCGAAGACTTATATGAAGAAGGCGATGGTAAAGAAGATTATGACTCGAAGAGTTTACGTCGCTACCAATTACAGAGACTGAAGTATTATTATGCTGTTGTTGTATGTGACTCCGTGAAAACTGCCAAATCTATTTATGATAATTGTGATGGTACCGAATATGAATCTACTGCAAATTTGTTCGACTTACGTTTTATTCCAGATGAGATGGATTTTGATGAAGATGAACCTACTGATCTTTGTACCAAAATTCCAGCTAACTATAAGCCGGAAACCTTTGTTACTGATGCATTACAGCATTCTAAAGTCAAGTTAACCTGGGATGAAACCCCGGCTGAGAGGGTAAAAATGAGTTCAAAAGCCTTTAGTCAAAAGGAGTTAGATGATATGGATTTTAAAGCATACTTGGCATCTGACAATAGTGACGAAGAAGAACAGGAAGACACTAAGAATGAGTCGAAAAACAAATATAAGAACCTGGTTAGTGGGTTTGGGTTTGGAGGTATCGATACATCAGATAAAGCTTCTAAAGAAGTCGAGATTACCTTCACTCCAGGATCAGGTACCAAGGAAGATGCTCATAAAGAAAACAAGGAGTCAGAAGACGAAAATACTATAGAAAAATTAAAACGTAAAAACCAAGAACGTCGTAAGGTCAGAAAGGAAAAAATCAAAGAACTAAAGAAAATAGAAGAAGAGGAAAAGAAAGAGTCCAAATCGGAGCTAAAGAATAAAAAATCCTCCAAGAACAAAAAACTTCAAGAGGTTGATGAGAAATCTCAAGCCGAGCTAGAACTGCTAATGATGGATGATGACGATAAGGGGCATTTTAATCTAAAGGAATTGATGAGATCGGAGAAGGAGAAATCAAAAAAGTCTAAACATAGAAATAAAGATAAGATAATTGAAGATGATTTCAAGGCTGACTTGAATGATCCAAGATTCAATGAAATTTTCACAAATCACGATTTTGCTATAGATCCTTCTCAACCACAGTTCAAGAAGACTGCCACCATGAAAAAAATTCTAGACGAGAGAAATAAACGAAGTCACTTGAATGAAGGTAAGCAAGAAAAGAATAAAAAGAGAAAGTTGAGTATCAGTAAAGAGTTCTCTAATGGTGGAAGTGACGTTAAATCTTTGGTTCAAAAGATTAAAAATCAGGCAAAAAGGTAATTGAAATTTTGCGCATTCTTATATCATTATTCAGCTCACTGATTTTAACGTATACTCTCCTGAATAGAGCATCAATTCTAAGGTTTGTAAAGTTTTGTAGGGGTTTATTAATTGGTGTTGGGATGAAATTTGTTTCAAAAAATAGGTTTTCTCGGGAATATAAGCTTTCAATTGATGTTATCTTTCCAGAATATATACATACCTAGAGTATGGTTTCTGTAGAACTTCGAGAACAGATAATTGAATGGGCAAATTCAAGAGGTAGTGAGATCTCATCATATTTAAGCATTAGAGATTCCATTACTGGTGGTACGGGAGTTTTCCTTAATATTGCACGTTTCAAAAAGGAACATACTACTCTTAATAAAGATGAAAATCCAATAGTAATTAGAATACCTCCAGAGTTGAGCCTCTCATTGGATAGGATTGCAGAAAATTTACTGGCTCCACAGCTCAAATATGATATGACAAATGAGGAATACCTACAGCAGGGCGAGGTATTTACTACATTTCTTTCCAAATTTTACACCTCTTTCCAAGATAATATTGATCCTTTTGTAAGAGGTGGCTTAAATGAGACCAACATACTGGTAGGTCAAGTACAAGTTTTAGTTGCATTGAAAGTAATCAGAAATAAACTATCAAAAGAAGCTGATGTTAGACACATTGAATTCTTGATGCACTCACCATTTGCTACATTTGATCCTTTTTTAGATCTTTTAGAATTTACAGATGTCTCTTCGGTTAGAAGTGATAAAAAACATTATGACTTATATACAAACTTATTCAGATATAATATTAGGGACTACAGATCCAAAATTGAACGTCTCAAGTATGATGCTGTTTATGCTTCTTTAGACCCAGTTCAGGATAAATTTAACTTTAACTATAGAGATTTTATCGATGATGAATTACTCAGAAGAGTTGAACTTGCTGTTATTTCTAGAATTTTAGAGATCCCAGAAGCTTTGAAACCAAGTACGGAAGCAAGTTTGGAACAGGTATGTTCCAACAAGCATGATGATCGGGTTGAACAGAATCAGCAGGAGGAATGTGATGAGAATGGGAAGAAAAAATCAGGATTTGCAGTTTCGTCCACCTTGGTACCAATTATAGATTTTGTCAATCACAGTAATGATTTAACTAATGCTTACTTTGATGTTGATCCCAATACTCACGACATCATTCTTAGAATTTTCAAGGATAGATTGCCAACCGATGTTGAATACGCTGAGTTATTTATTCGTTATTCTGACTATGAGGATGTTTTCAAATTCATTCACGCCTATGGATTCATTCCAAAGAGTGAAAAGGTGCAGGGCCTGTATGAACATCCAATTGATAGAGAATACTTGAAGAATTATTCGGTCAAGTACACTATTCAAAATGAAGAGTACCAACACAGCCTGGGGAATCTCTTGAAATGGATGGGTGTTCAGCCAAATGTTCAGTTCATTATAACTTATGAAGGCACTGATATAAAAAATGTAAAATTGAATCTAGATGATAACTTTATTGTTTTCGGATTTTCGAAAGGCTTGACATATAGCAAAGAATATGCTTTGAAACTTTTGAAATATCATGCTGATGAAGAAGTTGCTACCGATGAATATTTATCAGAGCTGTTAGAATTGGAAGAATCTGATAAAAATGATATCATTGCAGGGTATGGCATCTTGCCTTATACTTCTGCTTTCATTGAAGATGAGCTAAGCTTGGAATTACTTATAAACAGTACACCAGATGAAGATATTGATTTATTGATGATTGAATTTATCGATTTCTTGAAAGATTATTTTAGAATTCGAATCCAAAATCTACAACAGGCACTTTCCCAAATATCTCATGATCCTAAAAGGTCAATAGTGTATGAGTTCATTCAATTTGAAAAACTTTTGCTCATGAAGTTTGTCAATCAAGTCGAAGATACGGAAACAGAACAAGAAAAGTTGGATTTAATTCTAGACATGGATTTGTTAGACGATGAATGGGTCAAAAGCAGACTACCAGCACGAATAGTGTCTATGGAAGAGAGACAAGAGCTCTATATGAGACACGCTACAGCTTCTCTTAAGGGGATGCAGCTGAACTAAAATGAACAGAGATAGAGATAGAGACAGAGAACGGAAAGTTTTAAGCTCAATATATGAGGGTTTGTTGTTTTCCATCTGGGAAGCCCACGCGGTAATGCTAGTCGTAAAAGACATTGTTTCAAATCTTCCAAGAATCAGTAGAATTGCGTTTTTCTTTCTCCAAGATTCCAGCAACGGTCATTGAGATATTCGCTCAAGCAGACAGTGAATATCGGAGATAGTTTTCTTACATACATCAAAAACAAAACTACAGAATTACACTCTACTTGAAACAAAAGCAAAGCTGGAAATCAAGCAGCTAATACACTTGGTAATTGGAATCACAATCCATTAGCATGTCATCTATTATTATTATTTTTGTGTGTTTATAGTAGCTTGTTAATAAGTCTTTACTGCGAAAACCAGGAAGAGGATAAATTTTCACCTAACTTTTTATTCTAGACAATAGAAGCATCACCCAGTTATTTTTAGTAAAACTTATGCAAGGCTTCCAACCAACCCTTGAGAAGTTAATATTCTGAAGCAAACATATCAAAATATCTATCTGATAGTTCTCAATAGCCATTCAAGATCCATTATAGTGGGATTATCAATGAATAATAGCTGTCCATATCTCTCTCCTCCATCACAGACTCAGAGCTTCAACACAGAGGTAGTTAATCGCAACTAAACACAAAACATCATGTACAAAAGGTGTCAAAAAGTGCATCTGGGTTATCTACAATAGGTAGATGAAAGCAATTTACGTATTCTTTTGCAGAGACCCTAGGGCGATGGCTATTCAGCTTCGCTACAATACCGAAAAAGCAGGGTGCAAATTTAGCACAGTTAAGATAGTTACGTCCGCATAAGTGCCAGAACCTAAGCGTATTCTTCGATTTTCAAAAGGGGAACTGACAAACCCGATTCTGTTTATTTATGCTTCTTCACTCCGACTCAAATTGTATAGCAATTTCCGTTTCCAGCCTGTTTTGCTGTTTTTACGGTCCACATAAAGAAACCCTTCATGGAGTTATGCAGCTTTGCCCCATGCGTATAATCTCTAGGACTTTTCGGTCTAGGAGAATTACACTTCAAATAGCTCAAGAAAGCTGTTGACTATGTCATAGAGAATCCTGAAGCCCAATGATGGTACTCACAGCCTTTGGAAAATCCATATTTACTGCTTATTTGCTTTCCGAAAAGCCCCCAGATGGTTTTGATAAAACTGACCTTATATGGATCTGCAGGAAGAAGTATAGCGCTGCAGAGCTCTCTCAAAAACGATAACTCCACCAGAAGAACACCCAGTTAGCCTTCGACAGTACCACCCAAAACAGAGGCATATGGGATTTGATTGGGCTTTCGAACAGTCTTCAGGTCCTAGAACTCGCAGGTGTCTTGTCATATTGCAAAATTTTCCATATAAATTGCTGAGGCCATCCTCTTTATCATCTGTAGTCACATTTAGAGAAATTTCTCTTGGACATAACTTCTTTGTTCTGCACTTAGTTCACTCGCTTTACTTCCCTCGATAACAATGCAATTACAATTAGTCCTTCTAGCTGGTTTAGCTTTAGTTTCCGCAGCTCCTTCTCCAGAAGCTTTACCATGGGCCAAAGCCAACCCAAGAGCTGGTGCTGCTGCTCAGGCTTTTGCTGACGCTTATGCTGAAGCTGAAGCCATTGGTCATCCGGATCCAGAAGCCTATGCTTTCGCAGCTTCTGCTGATGACTGTGCAACCATTGCTTGTCATGCTTCTTGTGGTTTGTTGATCATTGAAGCTCAAAAATGTTCTGAAAACACTGAGAATACTTATGAAGGTCCTTATAATGACACTTGTTTGTGTTCATCTGGATCTGCGTTCATGACTTACTACGATCCATGTTTGAACTGTGGTTGGACTTTATGGAAATACTACTCTCCATATGTTGTTAGTGCTTTAGCTGCTTGTGACGGTTTGTCTACTGAACCAACTGGTACTGCTAGATGTTCTACCACTTTAACTGACTCATACACCCCAGATTACGATATTCAAGGTTGTTCTTACTTAGGTGACTGTTCGACTGAAGCTACCGAAGCCACCTCTACTTCTGAGGCTACATCTGAAGCCACTACTTCTTCCACTGAAGCTACTACATCTGAAGCTACTACATCTGAAGCTGCCACTACTTCTGAAGCTGCCACTACTTCTGAAGCTGCCACTACTTCTGAAGCTGCCACTACTTCTGAAGCTGCCACTACCTCTGAAGCTGCCACTACTTCTGAAGCTGCCACTGAAGCTACTACTTCTGAAGCTGCTGAATCGACTTCTGCTGCTGTTGAATCTTCTGGTGCTGCTGTTGAATCTTCTGGTGCTGCTGAATCAACCACTGCTGCCGAATCTTCTGGTGCTGCTGAATCAACCACTGCTGCTGAATCTTCTGGTGCTGCTGAATCTTCTGGTGCTGCCGAATCCTCAGTCGTTGCTACTTCCTCTTCAGAAGCTTCTTCTGCAGTTGCTGTCTCAACTTTCGAAGGTGCCGCTGCTAAAGTAGGTGGTGCTGCCACTGCATTAGCAGCTATTGTCTTCTCTTTCTTATTCTAAGAAATTAATGAATAGATACCATTCTAACGTTCAATTTTTATACTTCTTTTAAGCGTTATTTAATTCTAGAATTATTCTATTTTATCATTGAATGTTCAGAGTTTTAACTTTATGAATTTGCAAATAATATCTTCAGTAATAAATTTGACTGTGAACCAAACGTAGACTAAATGCAATTAAACGCAATCTTTGTAGTTCTTTTACTCATCTCGTATGAAGCTCAATTGATTGCACTCACTGTAAACATCCGCGAAGTCGTTTTATTCAAAACACGAAAATAATGATTACATAACGAAACTAAAAGGATCTTTGTTTATTTACAGTGCGTCTATAGCAGAGCTTCACTCTATTCATCCACACTCACTACTTTACATCACCTAGTGATTATTGTGCAATGCCACTAAGAGCCACCAAAAGACTTGCTTCTAAGAAGTCAATCGACTACTCGCAGTTTGGTGATATAGACACACCTGACGATGATTTGGATTTTAATGTTGTTATGAGTTTGAGTGGTGCTACTGCCGATGGAGAAGCGAAGTACAGGGACACTGATAACGATGATGATGACGTTGCTCTAAATGATGCAGATAACAATGATGTGCTGGAGACCGAAGCTTCATTCAAGGGTGAAAGGGGTAGGAAGCCAAAGGAGTCAAAGAAAAGCAACGCTAAAGCTGCTACTCCAAAAAAAGCTATCAAAACAGCAAAGCAGATGACATCAATCAAGGATAGAATGACAAGAATCTTTGGAACAAATACTGAAAAGTTGCTAAAGTTGATTGATTTGAGAAAAAAGTGGGATACCCCAATGTTTGACTTTGCTGAAAGCTTACTGGATGATTACCCAAGTCCAAAAGTAGTTGACTTACCGAGTTCCAAATTCCAAAGTTTGAACCACAACACCTTTAGAAAACAATTTGGTTTAAGTGCCTCACCTCTCAATTTTCAGTTTGGCGAGGAGTCAACACAGGCGCTATCAGTAGGCTCAACAGCATCAAATAGCAGAACTTCGGTGATAAACACAGGAGGTCTAATCACTGATATAGCTTGGCTTCCACAATCTATTGATTCAGATGAACAAATTTTGGTTATTTCATTATCAAGAATATTAAGTAAAGCTTCGGCCCCTGAATTCAAACTCCTAGACAAACAAAAGTATCCATCATCATTTCAAATTTACAAAGTGAACAAGAAAACAAATAAAGTAGCATTATTCAAGTCAATAGTACACAACTGGGGAGATTCTTGGGATTTAAAATGGGCACCAGTTACCGCTGGCGGACTAGGTGTGCTATCAGCTGTTTTCACTGATGGCAGTGTGAGATTAATCAAAATTGAGGATAATGATAGCAAGTACTTAGAATTGGTCGAAGCCTCACTAGAGTTCACACTTGCTGGTGACATTATTGGCTGTTATGATTGGAATGGTGATAAAATAATAACTGGTACCAAACTTGGTCAAATTGCAGAGTTCTCGCTCCAAGACACAACTCCATCATTTCTTTATCCATTACACTCGGCTTATATATTTTCGATTAGTACTGGGTTTTCACAATATGACCAGACAGTTGTATACACTTCTTGCTCTGATGGATCATCAGCTATATTTTATCCGAAAGACATTGTCACTACCATAAATAGGACACCAAAGAGTAAAGATATCTCCAAGACAGTTGTCTATTCGCCACAATTGTATTCATTTGTGCAATTGGAAGGTTCTCATTCAACAAAACTAATACCAATAAGAGCAATGTTTGCATCTCTTCCCGTGGTTAATCATGACGGATCTACTGAATCTGTAGGCACTGCTGTAAGACATCCTATGATGTTGACTGGGGGAGCAGATGGTAAAGTCAAAATTACGAATATTGCTAGAAGGTTACTAAATGGTACGAGACAAACTAATACCAGTCACAAGATATTAACACTTTTTGAATTACAGTATGGAGCCAGAGAGGATACTTATAGATTAGTGAAGACCTTGAATGTTGAAGTTTTAAATACTAATGATAGCGCAGCCTTGATTAATATTTTCCCACCCAGTGTTACAATCACATCAATCAAATGGAACGAAAGCGTGAACGCTGCGAAATATTTTGCAGCTGGATCTACATCTGGTTTGCTAATCATTGAAAAAATATAATAGGTAAGGAGTTCGTTCTTGCAAACTTTCCGATTTATTAGTAAATAGGTACAGTAGGGTCTACTTTATTCGACCACTGAAACAACCCACCAATTACATCTTTAGTCTTAAGATTAAATGTGACATTCAAGAATCTTGAAGCGTATTGAGAATCATTCCCGTATCTGCAAATAGTATATATAGGCTTCTTGGTATCAAATCCTAGATCTTCAATAGTTCTGATTTTTTGCAATTTATCTAGGGGGAGATTCAAGGAATTTGGTAGATGAACTATATCGAAATGCTCAACAGGCCTAACATCAATTAAGATGTGATCCACTGTATCATAAATCTCTTTAAAATCTTGAACGTTGATTCTTTCGTCTGGTTTCAAAACATCATAATCGACAACACCACAGAATTCAGAGTAATTTATATCGCCCTTTGTTATAATTTCTTTAGTGATTTGACCTGAACATGAGAGACAGTCCTTCTTTCTACCTCTCATTTTGAAAGTTCTTAAAGCTTGTTGTTCATAACCTGAATATATCGATAAGAATGGCTTGAATTCTTGAGTGGTATAAGTCCCTACAATCACTTTAATAGTTTCCAGAGCCATCATGACACCCATGAGCCCAATTACAGGACCCACAATACCACCATCTTTACAGCTAGTAACACTATTTGGAGGGGGAGGAGTTGGGTAAAAACACCTATAACATGGCCCAGTATTATTGAAGTTCAAAATAGAAAGCTGACCTTCTGTTTTCAACCCTGAACCTGAAATCACAGGGATTTTAGTAATAACAGCAACATCGGATATCAAATATCTTGAGTATGGTGAATCTGTACAATCTAAAACCATATCGTACTGGTCAAATATCTCAAATGCATTACATGTACTCAATCTAACCGGGTATGTCTTAACTTTCACATGTGGGTTCAATTTATTCAAATATACCTTTGCAGATTCACACTTTAGTTCATCTACTTTATCGGTAGTATGTAAGATCTGTCTGTGTAAATTCGATACATCAACAGTATCACCATCAACTATACCAAGTTCGCCTACTCCAGCGCCAGCCAAATATAACAAAGCAGGACATCCGAGCCCACCAGCACCAATAACTAATACTTTTGCATTTTTAATTTTACGTTGGCCTTCATATGTAATTTGGGGAACGATCATTTGACGACCATAACGCTTGTACTCATCTTGTGATAGAAACACATCTGGATTCGCATCTTCGGTACGTGAGTCCATGATATGTTTCTTCAAGTCCGCATTCTCTGAACGAAGTCTTTCGACTTCTTCCAAAAGTGATTCCTGGGTCCCCATTTTCTAGAAAAGAAAAAACAAAAATCTAAAGTGATTTCTGATTATTAGCTATTATTAGGTGAAGTATTATTTATGTGCCAAAAAAACACTAGCAAAAAAAAAAAATTCAACATCGGAACTAACCATAAAAGCTGATATATAAGATCATGAAATACTTGAAAATTAATAGGTCAAGGTTGAATCGATTTGGTTACAACAGAGGCATGATCTAGCTCAGAATCTATAGTACAGCTTATATTGAAGTTTGGTATTACTTTCTGAAGGGAATTAATTCTTCATTACTTTCTATAGTGTTCTCAATAAAGTAATCAAAAGCATCTAAATCATAAGACTTTTTGCTTGACAAAGAATGTCTTTAAATGGCGAAGTTGCCATGCACATGTCAAGCCAAGAATTGTTAATTGGACAAAAGACCACATCAATACTTTCCCATTGGTAGTTTCACTTTGATTTCGAAATGCTGCTTCTCTTTCTCTAATTAATTTTTGCTCTCTTTGGATTTCTTGGAGTTTATTGTTCAGTTCTTTCACTTTATTGCTTAAAAGACTAATATCATCTCTTCTCTTACTATCAATTATCTCTCCACCCGCTTGCAGAATATCAAAAAAGATACGTATTTTGCTTCTCTTATCTGGGTAGTTTGGGGTGATACAGAATTTGTGTTCCCCAGATTCAGATGAAGAGAAGGTAAAGTCACCTTTGGAAGAACTCTTTTGTGAAACAACTCTATGATCATTATCAAATGTTTCCTAATAAGTTGCAAGTTAGTATTTTTTTTTTTGTAGGGGGGGATCGATAGATCCATTCAGGACATATATGGTTACTCACGTCCACCGTTAGTTCCAACTTCAAGCTAGGACTGCTCTCATATTCATCACCATTGATATTCACGTAGGCTTCGAACCTCTCAAGTACTAGTGTATTCTTTGGGAGTTCTTCATAGAAGCATTTGGTTTCGCCTGGCATCGTGTAAAAATGGATAGCTTTAATTGGTTCTATGAAGAGGAGGAAAAAAATCACAAAAGACGGAAGAGAGAGTTGCATCTTATAAGATAACAGCTACGGCCTTATAGGAGATGTAAACTGATTTGAGAGGATAATAAACTGAATCGATCAGACATTAAAGAATTATTTTGTTTGTATATTTGATTCAGCTTTTGTGGTTTTCGGTTCTGTTTGGCCACGTTCAAATTTCTTCATTCTTACTTAAGCCATCTACATATATAGGCATGGAAAAACGAGTCTATCTCTTTACAATAACATTTACTCAATCTAGTAGAACCTAATTGAAAGATAAAAGAGCTTGATCAAAGTCTGCAATCAAGTCTTCAGCATCCTCACCACCAATGGAAACTCTTAGAAGGGTCTTTTCAACATATGGGTCAGTAATAGCTCTCCATTCGATCAAAGACTCTAACCCTCCCAAAGATGTGGCATGATTAAAGAATTTTAGCCGTGATGGTAAGTTCTTGGCAGTTTCTGCGGAATTAACATTGATTGCAAAGACTGGAGTATACCCATCTGGTAACTGCTCTTTAACAAAAGGTTCAGTTTGTAGACTAGAATGATGAATTTCTTTCAAAACTTTATATTTATCAATATTTTCATGTAGAAATGTCACAACTTTTAAAGCATTTTCCGACTGCTTCTTGATTCTCAAATCGTAGGTTCTTAAAGATCTTAGTAAAAGAAAACTCTCGAAGTTACCAATGTTTGTACCCAAATATATTCTATCGTCATTGAGTTGCTTCTTGGTTTCCAAATCTTTAACAGCAACTATGCCGGCCAATAAATCAGAATGACCACCAAAGAACTTTGTAGCAGAATGCAAGACAATATCAGCACCAAATTTGAACGGATCTTGCAGAGGTACTGGGGCAAAAGTCGAATCAACAGATAGTAGAGCACCTTTAGCATGCGCTTTATCAGCAAAATACTTAATATCCTTCGAAGTTCCATGCGGATTGACAGGAGTTTCAATATGTATCAAATCACCAGGCTGTAATTGATCGAGATCTTCTTCTGAGTAGGTTAATCTCTTGATGCCAAAATTTCTCGTATGAATATCTAAAACCTTTTGAACCCCGTGATAGCAGGGCCCAATAGCAACTCTCTTGGGAGCTACATGGGTCATAATAGCATAGAAAGCACCCATACCGGAGGAATAAGCTAGGGTATGTGCTCCTAAGATCTTATCGAAAACTTCTTCGACTCTACTACCATTGGGGTGGGCAAGCCTAGAATAAATATATTCGTCCTCAGGGTAGCCATCTGGGCGATCGACAATAGCCTTCAAATGAGTAGGATCAGGATTATACCTGAAAGTAGTAGAAACATTGATTGGAGGAACTGATCAAATTCTTTTTGTTAGTAAGAGCCCTTCCATACTTGATAGATTAAGACCATACTTACCAACATCCGGAACCCTGTTACCACTATCATCCCCATGTATTAATAGTGTAGATAGTCCTGTCATACTGAATATAGATAATACAATGCTTCAAAGAATGAGTACCAGAGGGAAAAGCTTACGTTGTTGAAGTTTTTACCAATGATGAATCATTATGGCTTCCTTCAGGTGTGGTTCCCTTTCGTAATTTCGCGGAGTTAACTAGTACAGCTTATATACATCCCAACACCACGAACAATAAAAGAGCGTATAAAAAAATAAACAAAACAGATTTTCACATATATCTCAAGGGTAAGGGTAGTTAGTCTGGAAGGAATTCCACTCTTCTGGATCGTTGAAAGGCTAATAAGGGAAAATATAACTTCACTCTTGGGTCTTTGTTACTTAGTAATTTGATAGGATTAATTAGTGGGAGAAGATGACAGAGAACACTGCAATATATCTTACCTTGGATAGTGATGATGAAGACATTGCAAATCAAAGACAAGATCAAATTGCGCTAGATGGTGCGCTGGCAAAATCCAGTAATGTCACAACACCTGAAGGAGATCAAATTGATGTGAAGGGGATAGTTTCAAGTGAGGAGAGGTCCTTTACTGCAGAGGTGGGAACAGAAAACCAAGATAGGAAGGCCCTGTCAAATAATGATGATTATGATAATGATGATAATGAACTACCTGCACACCCTAATGCCGATCTTACATCTACACTTACCAAAACTTTACATCAACAACTACCGAGTAATATTGAAGATGATTTCTTTTCCATGAGTTATGGGGTCCCTATGATAGCACTAGCTGAAAAGAAAAAAAAGAAGAAAAAGAAGAAGGTAAAAAGGCCGATCTCTGAAGATCCATTATTAAATGAGAATTCAAGCACTAAAGATATAATTCCAAATGTGGCACAACACGAAATAAGGGAGGAAGCTATTGTAACAGATCACGAGGCTGCTGATTCACTTTCCCCTAGGAAGCAAAAAAGGCGTAAATTGACACCTCCACCCTTTGATGAGGAGGAGTTCAAAAAGAAATATCAAGCAAGTAGAAGAAGAGAGCAAAGCGTTGAGGATGGTTTAATCGATTATGACGATGATTTTGATGCTGAAGATTTTGAAAATAGGTTGAATAGCCTTTCAAAAGCCACAGATTTGCTTGCCTCTAAAGCTTCACGAAGCAGTACCGTTGATACGTATGATTCTACTCTTCCTACAAGGCTTTATAACTTGAATATCACCTCCTATCTACCTGGTAGTGAAGAAGAATCGCTCTCAGTGAAACTAAGTGGAAAGAAAAAGTATGGTACCGTTGTAACTAAAGTTTTACAATACCTTTTAGGCTTGGGAAAAGTTCCAGAGAGTTATCAATTCATATATAACTCTGAAGATGTTGTTTTGATGTACAATGATATTTTGATCCTTGACTTTATGAGACCTGATTCTTTGAATATACCTGAGCCTTCGAATGGTGAAGCAACTTTTGTGGAATTAGGATTGTACACTAAGTCTCAAGCTGAAGACATTAAGCACTTCAAGCAATTGGAAAATCAAAAGCGATTACAGGAACTGGCGAAAGATGAGGAACTTGATATTTTAGCGAGAGGTAATCTGGCTGATGAAGAATATATTGATCCATCTGAAGATGAGGAGTTCAAAGAACTTGGCAGGGCTACGGAACTGGGTGTTGCATTTAGACAGCCGACAGCTTTAGATGAGGAAGATGAACAAAATAGTGAAGGTTTTTTCAAAATTAGTCTTAAAGACCAAGACAACATAAAGCTGATCGTTCAGGTCAGTACCAAAACTCAGATTTCTAAACTAGTGGAGTATTACTTGAAAAAGAAGAATATGCCAAGTTCCACAAAAGTACGTCTCATATTTGATGACGAAGAGATAGACATCAATCAGACTGTCGGCGACACTGAATTAGAGCAGGATTTTAGCGTAGATGTCCACATAGTGAAATAAATAACACCAAATACTACTAATGTTAATGATATCAACAAAAAAGAACTCGTAGAATTTAGAATTGGTCCATACATAGTAAGGTGACGTGAGGAGGAGCGTCTGTCATTCTGCATCGGGCTACTAAACCCAAACGAAAAGTAAACAAAACTGGGTTTTCATCTAATAGATTCTTTGACAACGCCCCTTGTACTTTGCTGTCGCATACATTAGCTCTGATAAACAATTGATCGGCAGATTTAGGAGATTAGGGTATATTCTTCTCTTTGAGGCCTTGCCAGACGAATTCAATAACAAAGGACCGCTGGTAGCATACTATGAACGGAATAAAATCCTCGCTCTTGTTCTAATAGTAAGATTCCTCCATCATTTGAATCAGCCAAAATAAGTCGTCATACTGGAACAACCCCTACTTTAGATTGGCTGTGCTTAGCCGAATCTGATGATTTCCTTACGAGAAATTTGCTGGACGATTTACACTTTTGGATCAAGAGCCGCAAAGTAAATATTGGATATCAAGTTCCATTAGTGATTGGCAATAAGGTCACTATAAAATTACTCAGAGAGTATATGCTTAGCCAAGGAGTGCCCTCTGTTAAGAAATGCGTTGAAGGAATAATCGAGCAACCTGTAACAAAAAGATTTTTAGCCAGATACAAAAACAGACAGGACCAAGAGTTTGTTTTCAAAGAATTCGCTGAACAAGCTCAGAGCTATATACAGATATATTCACCAGATTGTAAGTTTGAGCTTTGTGCTACAGATAGATATGTGCAGAAGACAAAGTCGCTGGAATGTTGTGTTATTGCTAGAAAGAAAATCCATATTGACGAAGAAATCAAATACTTGGTGGCAAAATACGCTGAATTGGAAAATGAAGCGGAGAATAAGCTAGATAAAAATGACTTTAGTGTTGTCCATTTATCAAGTCATAGATATCCCTGTTTATTGCTGGGACCACTACGTTTTGTGAATCATGATTGTTTACCAAACGCAGAGTTTTGCAAAAGTGGGTCCAAATTAATCATTAGAGCTAAAAGACATATTTTACCGGGTGAAGAAATTACCGTTTCATATTCTAATGATTACTTTGGAAAAGGAAACAAGCACTGTTTATGTGCCTCTTGTGAACGCCAAAGTCGGGGTTTTTTTGATTCTAACAGACTTCAGATTTTTAATAATGATTGCATTGAAGTTAGTTCTGATTCTGATTCTGATTCTGATTGCGAGATTAATTCAAGGGCTTATAGTGAGGTTGGAATACAATCAATTAAGGAATCAGATTTAAGATATACACGTTCCTCCATTCCTTCGGATATTGAAGGGAGCTTGAGAGTTGTTCCCGTTCAACTGAGCTCATCTGGATTTGCAAAAGATGACTCTTATCATACAAGGTCAAAGGGATGCGTAATATTTTCTGGACTGCGTTGTCAAGGAGATGAGCCATTCATAGAGCCAGCGAGTGAATTGATCGGTGGTAGAAGATTTAGACCTAGGAATCAGTTGAAAAGACTCACAGATAGTTCTAATTCAATTTCAGTGCTTAGTTCATTTCTTTTAGATGAATCAATAGATTCATTAAAAATTGAAGAACGGTTCTCAAACTCTGAACAGCTAAAAAGAAGGCAATATAATAAGACACTACATAAACTATACATGACAAAATATTATAACTCTAATGTTTCAGATGAAAATCAAATGGCCCTATTGAAAAGAGTTTATGATTGTCGCCATTGTGGCGTTTATTTTCATAAGGAACTTAGCAGAGGAGACTATTACCATGCAATAGACGGGTATTGTCCTCGCTGTGTTCGCCATCAGTTAATATTTGGCATAGCATGGCCTCAAACAAAAGTAGATGAAAACGCAGGATCATCTTTCCTGGATTTAAATTATCGCGTAACTCGAGCATCAATTGCTGAATTGATCAAATTGAACTCAGGATTGAAACGAACACAATCAAACGGAATACGCTCTACCAATGCTCAACGGAGGGAAATATCAACTAATAAGGAGAAATTCAGAGAATTGGAAATAGGAATCGTAAGATCTAATGAAAAATCGACTAGAAGATCTAATGATGAATATTTGAATGAACCTTCCGGCAAAGGAAGTAGTCATGTACACTACAAACTACATCTTAAAGAATCATCAAGTTTCAGTAATACTTCAAGCTCAAAAGTTGCAAGCTCAAAACTTCATGACATCTCTGATACCTCTTCAAATTCAGGCAAGAGGAAACTACAGAAAAAGACAAGTTTAAAGGAGCAGACTCTGCTGGAGAGAAAAAGAGGAACGTCGACTTCAAAAAAAAGAAGAGCTATGCACGAATCTGAGAAGGTTAGCTATACCCTGCCAAGATCCTCTCTCTTTTCATCCATAAAGCTCTACAGAACTAAAGAGAACATCATCACAAATGGACCTAATAACCCAATAGATATTGATGATATTGATTATAGTGATTATAGTGATTAAGAAGAAACAGAACGAGGAAAAGGATATGTTCTGGAATAAAAAGAACCTCGAATACGGACGACAAGCATGGAGTTGAGAGTGCAGAAATAAAGATTATAAAAAAGGTACATATAATGAGAATATAGATTTTCCCTGGACACCAACACTGGACTCAAAACTGAACCGCGAAGTGAGCAGAGAAGAATTGCGCGTGAAACAAAGCACAGTTTCCGCTGTTATTCTTGCTTATAGACAAACCAGATACTCAGAGATCCATTTCTTCCCCTCAATGATGCTATCTGAAAGATCATCATCAGACTAGATAAGAAGCGATATCTTTGCTTCAGGTTCGATTTGAGAAAATACGGCTGTGAAACAAAGGACACTTGAAAATCAGGATTTTAGATTGTTGCTATTGACTAGTTCATACCTTTATTAAATTTGAATATAATTACATATTATTTATGGTTATTAATGGATCAAAAAGTGTCTTTGAATATTTAGTAGTACATGAAGGTTAAGGTTATGCAAGATTCAAACATTATGGTGGGAGTGGGGATCCATGTACTCATTATCTGTTTTATCAATGGTTTGTGCATGTGTTGTTGCATGATTATCAGATTTCTGTACAGTCTTTAGTTCTGTATTGTGTTGTCCATGATGGAAGAATCCGTTCACTGTTTCAGCAAAGTGATGAGTTGGGCCGCTGCCAGCAACAGCAGCCTGATTCTTATGAACCTCTTTTTCTAAATACTTCTCCAAAAGAATGCAGTTTCTCGAATTGGCCTTATACGCAATATTAATAAGATCACCAATAATGGGAATCAATCCAAACCCAAAATCAAAAACAATATTAGCCATCATTTGAGCCTGGATGTATTCCGGTAATCCGCCATCTATTTGTTTCGCTTTCTTCATTAGTTGTAGAGCAAACCAAAGAGCAATAACATCGCCAACCCATGGTATTATTCCAATAACACCAGCCCATCCAATCTGAACATTACAACAGCACTGCAAAGCAAGATCTAATTGATAAGCTCTTGACCTAACACTTTTCAAAACACGTTGATCGTTAGCACTTAATCCTGGTGGTAGTGCCTTTTTTCTTCTTGCACCTTGTTTTTGGAAGATACCTAGTTCATTAGGAGGAATCTTGAAAATAAGTTTGTTAGCATTTAGCTTTATGACTGAATGAAAATATATATATAGATAATTAACTTACTTCTTCAAAGAATGGGTCATCTTGTTTACCTCCAATATTAACTTTACCAATAGCCTGTCAAAATGTTAGGTTTTTTCTTCTAGTAAAAATATTCCAAGCAACACAAATGGTTCAGATACTTACTTTTGCAGTAACCCATTTGAAGATGCTCGAACTCATGACCGCTTATATCACCAATTTATTCTCAATTAATGTCTGTGAACCTGGTACTCGACACTTGAAATTTGACACAATCTGAAATAAGGAAGATTATTCGCTAATTCCAAAATTTACTATAGTAAGTTAACTCTAAGTAAATTTCAGTACATTCGTTTTCGGTTTTTTTTTTTATTTTTTTTATTTTTTCACCAAAATTTTCCAGCCAAAACGTCTTTCAACAAAGAGATTACACGCTAATTGCTTCTTATAAGGCTGATCCATCGAGAGGATATACAATATGCCACCTCAGGTTATCCGTCCTAATGATATGCTCAAGGTATGTCTAAATTTTTGAGGGTATTGGTACTTTTTGATTCTCTTTTTTGGGCCTAATACTTTACTCCTCTTGAAAGGAATGATCTTGTTACTAACTAATTGTTCCAGAGAGCCGAAGAGCTTATTGCTGTTGGCAAAGGTGAATCTGCATTTCAGATGCTTCATGAGTTCTTGACTTCCAAGAAAACCCGTTCCGTTACTCCAGGTTCGTTGGAACCAATCGGCTTGTTATTTGTTCAATTAGGTGTTAATTTACGTAAGGGACATACTTTAAGAGACGGTTTGCATCAATTCAAGAAGAATGTCCAGATTTCAGAGTCAGGTTTACCTTTTGTGGAAAATGTATGTCGTAAACTTGTTGAGTTGGCTGAGAATAAATTGAAAGAAGTTCAAGCTCAAGCAGATGAAAGAGCTTTGAGCTTTGATGACGATTTAGAAGCTAGTGAAGCCCCAGAGGATGTTTTGTTATCAGCTGTGTCTAATGAAGAGTCTAGAGAACGTGCTGACAGAGAGCTGGTTACCCCATGGTTACGTTTCCTTTGGGAATCTTATCGTCTTGTCTTGGATCTACTTAGAAACAATGCTCGTGTCGAAGTTACTTATTCGGATATTGTTCAACAAGCTTATCAGTTTTGCTTAAGATTTAACAGAAAGACTGAGTTCAGAAGATTATCTGAAACTTTACGTACTCATATGGAAAGTGTTACTAATAAGCAAAGAGGAGGACAAAGACAAACGAATGCCATTGATTTACATGATCCAGAAACTCTTCAACGTCATTTGGAATTACGTTTCAACCAATTGAACGTTTCTGTTAAATTGGAATTGTGGCAAGAAGCTTATAGATCTATTGAGGATATTCATACTCTTATCGAAACCTCTAGACGCCCAATCAAACCAAGCACTATGATTTCTTACTATGAAAATCTTGCTAAGATCTTTTTGGTTGCTGACAATGGCTTGTTCCATGCTGCTGCATGGCAAAGATATTTCAATCTTTACAGTCAATCACCAATTGCTACTGAAGAACAGCTATCTCATTATGCTTCTTTGTTTTTATTATCTGCTTTATCTGTCCCTCAACAAGCTTTTAACCCAGACTCAAATGAGGATTATGCTAGATATGCAAATAAGCGTTTGTCTTCTTTATTAGGTTTGAACAAAGTTCCATCAAGAGAAACCTTGATTCAGTATGCTTTGACTAAGAACGTTTATGATTATGTTGATCCTACGGTTAAGAAGCTGTATAAGTTACTGGAAGCTGACTTCCATCCTTTAACTATTCGTGAAGAATTAAACAACATAACCTCTGAAATTGAAGGCAACCCTCATTTCACTCCTTATATCAAACCATTGACTAAAGTTATCATGACTCGTTTATTCCAACAAATTTCTCAAGTGTACGAAACCATCAAGTTAGATTTCGTTATTCAATTGGCTACTTTTAAGGGCTCCTTCGAGTCATCTCCATTAGAAATTGAAAGTTTTTTATTAAACTCTGGTAGAGATGGTCAATTATCTTTTTATATTGATCATGATGCTGAAGTCATTACTTTCCGTGCTGATCCATTTGCAGAAAACACTCAAGGTTTTTCTACAGAAGTTTCATTACAAGCATCTCCTGCTGATTTGGTTCGCTCTCAACTATCTAATTTGGCTAAAGCTCTATATACTTCAGTCAAATACACTGATCCATCTTATGCTCAAAAGCAACAGGCTTTACGCTCACGCTTAATTGCTTCTGCTACTGAAGCTTTATCAAAAGAACGTGAAGAAATCGAAAAGAGCCGTGAATTATTAGAACAACGTAAACAAGAGGCAGAGCTAGAAAAGAAGCAACGTGAAGCCGAAGCAATTGCTATCAGACAACAGAAATTAGAAGAAGAGAAGGCAGCTGAAGCTAAACGTGTTGAAGAAGAGAATAAGCGTCGTTTACAAGAAAGAATACAACGTGAACAAGATGCTTTCAAGGAAAAGGAAAAGAGAAGAATGGTTGAAGAAATCAATGCCAAAGGTATTATCAAGTTGGATGCTGATAGCCTGGATGACATTGATGCTGATAAATTACGTTTGATGCAAATTGAACAATTAGAGAAAGATAAGAATGACCTGGAAACTCGTATGAAGGCATTATTCAAAAGAAATGATCATATTGAAAGAGCATATAGAGCATATGAGTTACCATTGCTGGAAAAGGATGCATTATCCCAAAAGGAGAAAGATTTGAAGGCTTACGAAGAATTCAAGGCCAAGAAGATAGCAGCAGCTAAAAAGGAACATGAAGAGTCACTACAATTGCGTAACAGATTACAGAGAATTGTTCCTGATTATGAATCTTTCAAGAATCAAATTGCAGCTGATGCACTAGCCAAACATGAAGCTTTGGTGAAAGAACAAAACATTAAACTAGAAGCTGCAAAGAAGGAGCGTATTGAAAGAATTCGTCAAGAACGTTACCAAGAAGCATTGGCTGAATATGAAGCAGCTTTGAAGGAAATTTCTGAGAGAGAGGAACGTGAAAAGGCCGAACTTGTTAAAGCTGCTGAAGCTGAGAGAAAGCGTGAAGAACTCAGAAAGGAACGTGAAGAACGTGAAGCCAGAAACAAAGAACTTGATGCCAAAGCTGCCAAACAGAGAGAAATTGAGGCTCAGATTGAAGCTAAATTGTTGGGTCAAAGAACTGCAGCTACTCCTGGTGCTTACAAGCCTCCTGGCTCTACTGGTGGATACAAACCTCCTTCTGCTAGAGGAACTCCAACATCTTCTGCTTCGCCTGTTCCTGCTCGCTCCTCCACTCCTGCTTCTCCTGGCACCGAAACCTCATCTCCTGCTCCATCTGCAGGCCGTAAGATGACCATGGCTGAAAAATTAAGACTTAAAAGAGAAGGGAGACTACCTTGAATCGATAAATGTCTGTGTATATTTTTTAGTAATAGTATCTCGATCACTTTTGCTCAAGCATCGTATTCTTTCATCAAATTATTTGAAAACTACTTATATCAATTCGATTCTTGTGCCTGAATTCAGCCCTGTAACAATCGTGTTCATACCAAAAGCAAAGACAAAAAAAAAATCAATCTCGCCCAAAAATAAATAAATACCGGTGATTCTCAAGAACGTTCAACAAATTTTCAGTTTCACAATCCAGTTTCGTAATGTCTACCTTCTTTGACGAGCAAAGAAGATCTTTTACAGAAGTCCCAATCACAGCTGATAGCAAAATCGCGACTTCTGAGTTCCTAGAGGCATCTGAAGCCCTTATCAGGTTATTTGGTATGTTCTGAAAAGTAAACACCAGACATATAGATATATACTAACGCGTTCTGGTAAAAGATCTATTAGGTTCTTCTGCATTTACTGTTGTCCAGAATGATTTACAAGGGAACGTTGATAAATTACGTGCTCGTCTGCTATCTAAGCCAACAGAGTCTGCTACTTTGCAAGATTTAGTGCTGAATGAACGAGCTGAAAAGGCCACGAAAGCCACACAGGGTTTATTATGGCTAAGTCGTGGGTTGCAGTTCACAGCTCAGTCAATCAGAGAAACTGTTGACTCTCCAGATAAGGAGCTTTCCAAAACTTTTACTGATGCCTATGGTAAGACTTTATCAAAGTATCACAGTTTTGTTGTCAAGCCTATTTTCAAAGTTGCTATGAAGGCATGTCCGTATAGAAAGGATTTTTTTAATAAGTTAGGAGCAGATCAAGAAAAGGTCTTGAGACAACTTAATGAATGGTTGGAAGCATTAGAGAAAATTGTCAAAATTATTTTCGATTTTTTTGAAAGTGGTAATTATGGTAAAGGTTTATAAAAGAGAGATGTATGGAGTCTTGGATAAATCGTTCTTGTTAGATTTGTTACAAACGTAGTTTAGAAAAAACTCTTGATAGTTAAAACATAGTATTATTTAATTATACAGTCCACTATGAACTAAAGGCCTTAACAAGAAAAATAGACAACAACCTGGAATGATTTTATTAACATAAAGGACTAGAATATATATATATATATATATGTATATATATATATGAAATAAAGGAAAAAAAGGGTGGATTCGAACAGAAGTTTTTTTCATTCAACAGGAGATTAAAAGAGATGTAAACAAAAAAAGATTAAAAGTATGAGCTTTTTTTTACCCCTATGGAATTGAGGCAAAAACTGAGGCATATAGTTCATGATTTATACTTGGATGAAAGTCATTTAGCTTGAAGATCAACTCATCAACAAATAGAAAAACCCAAAAAAAAAAGACATTTTGGAAACACACAATATATATATATATATCTTTTTCTTTATATTATTATTCTTTTTTCGTTCGTCATTGTCGAAAAGCAAACTAGCATAATCTTGATTTCATTCCTTATAATAAAGCTAAAGCAAAACCGGCAATAGCAGTCAATAATGAGCCAGCAACAGTGACTGAAGCAGCGGCACCTTTAGAAGAAGAGGAAGATGAAGCAGAAGCAGAGGCGGTGGCAGAGCTAGAACCAGTAGCAGAACCAGAAGAAGTAGCAGAGGAAGAAGCAGAGCCAGAGGCAGATGAAGTAGAGGTGGAAGCACCTTTACAGACATAAGAGTCACCTTGGATAGCACCCTTCTTATGTAAAGAGTCGAAAGAATCACAGTCCAAATCACCATCAGATACGATTGAGACACCACCAGAAACTTTGGTTAAGGAAGGCAAGGAAGCGTTAGTGAAGTTACCTTCAAAGATGATAGCACCACCAACGGTTTTCAAAGAGCTGAAACCAGAAATGTCATCTAAAGCGGTGTTGTTGGAGATATCAAAACCACCACCAATAGAAGTCAAGTTACCTAATTCAATTTCTTCCAAGTTTTCATTGGAAACAAAAGTTAAAGAACCACCAACTGTCTTCAAGTTGGCAATTTCAATTTCAGTAACAGTGTTGTTAATGAAACCTAAAGAAGCATTAACAGAAGACAATTTAGCTAAAGAAATGGAAGAAACATCACGGAAGGTGATGTTGTTAGCCCATTCTAGTTCATCGAAGGTGACTTCGACATCTTCAGAGTTGTAAGAAACTTCTAAAGCAACTTTCACATTTTGCAATTGAGAATCAATGGAACTCAATTGGTTGTTGTTGTTAACGTTGTAAGTGTCCAAAGTTGTAACATCGAAACCTTCTAAAGTCTCCAAAGCAGTATCGGAAATAGTCAAAGAGTTAATAGTAGTAATACCAGAGTTCAAGTTGATTGAAGACAATGCTGGCAAGGTAACAAAGTTAACAGTACCAACAGTGGTCAATAATGGTAAATCTACTGTAGACAAGATAGTCAACTCGGATAAAGTGAACTCATCGGTAATAGTGGTCAAGTCACCAGCAGAGAAAGAAGACAGAGACGTGGCATTCTTGATGATCAAAGAACCATAAATGGCTTGAACATTGTTAAGAGATGCGGCTCCTAAATCACCACCAATAGTCAAGTCACCCTTAAGAGCGTCACAAGAGCTGTACTTGTCCAAATCAGCTTGTGCAGTGGCAGTGGCACTGGTGAAAGAACAACCAGAAGCAACAGAATAAGAGGAGGCTGCAGATGCTGAGGAAGCACTGGATGTAGTGACATCTAAAGTTCAAATTGTTAGTAAACGGATATTCTCATTCAAGAAGAGAGAATAGAAAACTGCTGCACGTTTCGGAGATGAATTTGGAAAAAAAGAATGGTTTTGTGCCCTGTGATTTTTTTCCCAACAGCGGACAAATTTCTAGATAAAAATAGAACGGGACACTTTGGAAAACTGAGGAACAATTAAAGATACGTTAAACAACCAAAAGTTCTTCTATGTAACCAGCCCTTGTTAGGTTTCTTTTTTGGTATCCGAGGTTCAAAAAACCCCCCATTATACCTTTGTAGTGTACCTATTCGCAGTTACTCACCCTTTGTTGAGGATTTTATCAGAACGAGGAGATGGAAATGTAGTAATAGATAGACAGATCTGGATGATTTCCCACTTCAGACAAGCCTCAACTCGATACAAACAAAGTCTGCAAATCTAAAATCCATGGATGGATAACACACTCACACACAGTCAATGCAATATCCCCGGTTTTCACAGTGATCTTGAAGCTGTAAGGAGGTTGGTGGTTAATGGGCAGAGCACAGGAGAAGGGAGTTATGGGCTCGGATATCTTGTAGAACTGTGAAGGGACATAAACGAAACAAACGGGCACAAACAACTTCTAAAACGTGAGCACAGGAGTTATATCTTTGAAAATAGAATACTTACCAGCTGCTAAAGCAGTAGCGGCGAAAGCTCCAGCTAGAACGAATGATTTCAATTGCATTATTATAGTATCACAGAGTTGAAAAAAAGTATAACCTTTTGCTTTTTAATACCTATTCACAAGCAAAAACAAGTAGCACTGACTAGGGATTATCTTTCAAAACAATTGATTAAGTACTTTGTGGAAAGTGTTAAACGAAAGGTTTTATAAAGGAGGAAAACAGAGAGAAAAAAAAAGGAAGAGAATTTAAATTAGGAAAGAGAGAAAAAAAAAGCCCTGCCGAAGGAGCAAAAAAAAAAAAACATTGTCCATTCAAAACAATGGCCTAATTGGGAAATTCGTCAATAAATGCTTCTGAATGGGGAAATATGTGGCCGAAATCTGGCGAAATCTGTATGTATGCTGGAAGATTAAAACCTTTTCCAGTTCATTCTGGTCAAGATGGTTTCAGAATAAACATACCAGAGTGCTTCTACAACTTATGTTTTATGGGTACTTTTATTGGACAGACAATCCATCTTAAGTGACATAACAGTAGAATTTCTCTCCGCTTCTTGGGTGCACTCAAAAAGCACTTGTGGGTGCTGAGAGAGACAATTGCGTGTGTACACACATTCCGTTTGGGCCATTTTGTTATTGAATCGCTATAGAAACACTTCTTCCTTGACACAGCTGAGACTATCTGTCAAAAAAGAGAAATCTATCTCATTCTTACTTTCTCACTTACAAATGTGATTGTATATAGACAGATGTATATAGACAGATGTATATGTGCACATATTAGCGTTTGCGCTAGCTTCGTTTTTTTGTGTCTTGTCGTTGACCTTGTCGATACGGTAGCTCACCTTTCTGAATTCGAGAATGCAGGGAATTTTTTTTTTGGTTCTAACATGCTTCTACTTTTTTGTTTGTATCTCTATGTTGATGTGGATGCTTTGTGTGCAACAGGTTAATTCTCTAATACTTAGAAAATAGCTTCAACAGATGAATTCTGCAGATTCAAGATTTGCTATCGGTTATGAGATTAGTGTAAGAATGTGCCTTCAAAAAACTTTGCAATTATCTTGAATAGCCATACACATCTAGCTTTTCCTCAATGCCTTGTGGGGCTAGTAAAGACTCTGTACTTATTTTCTGTTTGAACCTTTCACTTCCCTTCTCCTTCAGGGATAATTTTGTTCTCCCATGATCAGCAAAGCAGAATCACGTAAGGCCGTTCGGTAGTAGCACACGCTTATGGAAAACAAACTCCAAGCGAGGCTGAGCTTCTCACTTTTAACCTCTTCAGAATTCTATTGACGTGCGAATCGACGGCCTAATACCAGAACTCTCATAGTGCATTTGCTAGTTCCTTGAGGCCAAAGCAAAAGCTTTGAAGCTTGATTGATTGAACAAAAACACTCATATCTCTCTGAAATAATTTCAAATGTCAAAAAAAGCAGCTTTCTGCGTAAATTGGCGAAGATTTGCGAAAACTGTTTTCGCAAATTACTTGCATAGTGTTGCGCTAATCAAATGAGAAGCCTTCCGTATTGGGTAAATTAAATGATCCTTGGGTAAGAATTATTAAGTGAATAATTGTATAATGAAGAGCATTGGATTTGATGGGGCCATCACAATATCTTAAAAGCAGTTATCCAGGATGTGAGGTTAAAATCGATGTACATTGTAGTTGTAGAACCGAAAAGTATTTGTCAATTCTGGATTTTTTCTGTGATTTTGTGTAAGTGTATTTTTTTATTCAAGATATAGCAAATACATCTAGAGATATATTATTGTATTATATTAAAATTTATCTTTTTTTATTCCCTCTTCTTCTACCTTTGGAGAAAGAATGCTATAATATACGAAATGATATAAGTTCTCTATAGCCACACTCTTAGAAATTCCAGCATATTGTCTCATGGTGGAAAATCTTGTTCCTTTGTATAAAACTGCTAGAGGGAAAAGTAAATCCGAATATACCAATATTGTTCATAGCATCATTTATATATATAGTGGGTTTAGTTATTCGCTAGCATGAACCTAAATCTTTTCCATTCTGCAGTTCTCGACCTTTTCAACGCAAGTTCCCAGCTTTTACCAAAATGAATAGGCTGGATTTCAAAATCTGGATGATTGAAATTTAATTTGAATTTTGAGTTCTTTTTAGATAATTGTGCCTTTTCCCTTGAAGATATAACCCCCCAATCAATAGAATAGAGTTGTTTCAACTCATCATTTGTGAAACACTCACTATCTAGGGCAGTAAGAGATAGATTCCTATTTTCTTTGAGACAATTCAAATCCAGCAGGAAAGAGCTTTTACAACTTGGATATGCCAGGGAGATGTCAGTCATGTCAGTGGTGTAGGTAATTCTAGACGTTATAGAAGGGTTGGATGATTGAGATGAATTTGATGAAAAAGAGTGAAATCTTACGGGCCTTGGAAGTCTTGACATTGGCTGAACAAGCTTCAATTTCTCAGCAAAGACCATCTTGTAAACTACTTAGACTTGAGAGTAGTGGGTTGTTGTTGTTGTTGCTGCCAAACTAAAATTCATTAGAGAGTTGTTTTGTCTTATATAATTTGGCCTAGAAGAGAGGTTTAACGTCTTTTTTTTCTGCTTAAAAAGAGTGCACTAGCTTATTCATAACTGCGAGACAGAAAAATCTCAAGTAGATTATATAACTAGCTACGATTAAACCAAAATAGCACAATGATCGTTAGTTATTTGGTAAGATACATATCTGTATACATAGAACAAGCTGCGATAAAAACAAATCAACTGAAGAAGTCAAAAGCCAATAAAAAAGCCAATCTATATATCAATTCGTACTGTGTCACTGCAAAGTTTACATCAACAGAGCAACACCAGCAGCAATACACGCACCAAAAACACCAGTGCTCAAAGAATTACCAGCAGCAGATGATGAACCACTACCACTTGAGGAAGAACCACCTGAGCTAGAAGAAGCTGAAGAGCTACCACCAGAAGAGGCGGAAGAACTGGCACCAGAAGAGGATGACGCAGCAGATGATGATCCCCCAGAAGAAGAACTTCCTCCCACTAAGCTATTTGCTGCTGATGTGGCTGATTGTGCACCACTAAGCAAACTTCCAGCATTTGAAGTTGCAGAACCTAGTTGACCATTAACAGCAGTTAATGCAGTAATTGTTAATAGTAATTGTTGTAATTGCATCTTATAATCCCACAACGTTTATTAGAAGATAAAAAGTAAATAGATAGGAGTTCCAAGGCTTGTGTCATCATTATATATATAGATTGATATTCATCCCATCCGCTTTCCAAAATAGCCTAGAGTTGCTACCAAGATGAATCGGTCGTTTCAAAACTGAAATTCCATCACAGTTTCTTAATAATAGGAACACTAATTCTAACATTGCTTCGAAGTCCTACCTTATTTTTCATCATAGTGCATCACTTGAAAATAGTTGAGGAACACTGTGTGTGATACAGACATAAAATCCATATATTAGTTGTTGTTTGAAGCAATATCACCATCAATTCACAAGGGGAGGCTATATTACTCTATTGTTATCACAGGTAGTGTTCCAAAAATAGGACAAAGTAACGTCTTCAGACCGTTGTTGGAAGTCCGGATCAAAAAGCAACCTTTCTTGCTATGGTTTCAATGTGGGAGCTCCGCCACTTGCTTTTCTTTTGCAATAGGAGAGGGGGGTTCTAGCTGTAGTGGTTCTAGCTATATGATTCTATTTCTATTCGGTCTTTATATTGCTCGCTTGATTCTTTTAGCACTCATGCAGATGATAAAAACTGATATGCATTATTCGTTGTTTTCTTGATGAATAGAATCCCAGTACCTGGAGCTTCCTATATCAAGAGTTGTCTTGAGGCTCAAATTGCCCCACATATTCTTCAACAAGACAGCATACGAGCCTAAACTAGAGGTGCAATTTCAGAAGATGTGATGTTTGTATATAGGACTGGAATAGTAAGTGGAAATACTCAAAAGTAAGGTTTCATAGAGTGTAGGTTTTCGAATTATTGTGATAGTATTTGCCACAACAAAAGTAAACATTGGTGTCTATACTACTCAAATGCTTAATTACAGGTTTTTCTGTCGAACGAAGCAAGAAAAGGAATTGACAGCTTTTTCGTGCAGCAATACTGAATACTGAATTCATTTAAGGGTTGAATTCTAATTTGTTCCAACGCAATTTGTTAAGCGTTTATTCTATGCTATACACGATTGAACTTGAAGAATTTGTGGAGAATTTGCTTTCTTGCTTTTTCCAGGTTATATTTATAGGTTTTTTGTGTGTGTTTTGCTCAATAAAGAAATTGAAGCACTTTTCTTAAATTATCACAGGAACAATAGTAGTAGTCAAAGCAATTAACATTAAGGATAACTTCCCACTATTAAATCTGACCAATCATGAAATTCAAGGATATTTTCTCGGAAACTCTTGATATTTTCATTTACACTCGAACAAAGCCAGATTTTTTTCTTAAATTTGACACCTTTTCCCGGCTGTTTTTCCCAATACGGAAACAGTATCTTTCGTAACTGTCCTTGAATGAAGTTAAATCATCAACAAATGTGGACTCGTTTATATATCTATACATACTTATATATATATATATAAGGAGAGAGAGTTGAAAACTAGAAGAATGCCCAAAAGTTTGATTCTCAATGTGTTTGTCCAAGGGGGACCTGGGATCACAGCAGGAGTTTGGAAGCATCCCAAATCAGAAGCGAGAGATTACAACACTGTGGAATTCTGGGTCAAGCTAGCCAAAATTGCAGAAAGGGGAAAATTAAATGCTATTTTCTTTGCAGATTATTTAGGATATTATGATGTTTATAAGGGGCCTGGAAACTGGGCGTTGCCTGCTCGTGGAGGACATTTTGCTCCAAAGATTGAACCTGGGACCTTGATTGCAGCCATGGCTCAAGAAACCGAATCTTTAGCATTTGGGGTGACTTTTTCCACAATTTCCGAACATCCTTATCCTTTTTCTAGAAGACTTGCAACATTGGATCATGTAAGCAAGGGGAGAGTTGGTTGGAATGTTATTACTTCGTATGCTCCAAGTGCAGGCAGACAATTGTTGAACAATGAGCCCTTACCACCTCATGATGAAAGATACATCAAAGCAGAAGAGTATCTTGATGTTGTTTATGAATTGTTGTTATCCAGTTGGAAAGGTAATAATGGCACTCCTTTTTCTAAAGAGTCTGTTAGAGAAATTGAATTTGATGGGGAGTTCTTTACTGTTCCAATTTCATCGCCAATTGTTCCATCCCCACAAAAGTTCCCATTGTTGATACAAGCAGGAACTTCGAAAAAAGGGAAATTGTTTGCTGCTGAAAGTGCAGAGGTTGTGTATATCAATGCATCCGATACAGTAAAGGCCAACCAAGATATAAAAGAAGTCAAAAGGCTAGCTCAGGAGATCTTCAAAAGAGATCCCAATAATATAAAGTTTTTGTCCACAATCGTGCCTATTACAGGAAAGACCCACGAAGATGCAGAAGAGAAACTAAGATTGATCGAAGATAATTTATTCAAGGATTCCCCTGCTATTTTCTTTGGTGCTCAATCTCATGTCGATCTAGACAAATTTGAATTAGATGAACCAGTGAATGTCACAAAAAGCGAAGGTGGCAGGTCAGTTACAGATAACATATCCAAAAGACAAGGGAACCCATTAACAAAGCGAGAAATCATTCAAAATGGACTGAAAGTTTCTAGTTTAGTTGGAACTGGCGAAGAAGTTGCTGAATGGATCGAGAATTACAGTTCTGAGGTGGATATTGATGGTTTTAATATGATTTTTCCAGTAGATTACGAGAGTTTACAGGACTTTGTTGACTTTGCTGTTCCCGAATTACAGAAGAGAGGCTTATTTTGGAAAGACTATGCTGTTCCTGGGGGAACTTTTAGAGAGAATTTCTATGGCACAAAAGGACAGGTATTATTCCCAGACGATCATCCTGCATTGCA
This sequence comes from Xingzhongia hampshirensis, assembly GCA_003706765.3. NCBI lineage: Eukaryota > Fungi > Ascomycota > Saccharomycetes > Phaffomycetales > Wickerhamomycetaceae > Xingzhongia > Xingzhongia hampshirensis. The sequence continues at coordinate 328,449 of PPXL03000005.1, read as the reverse complement.
CTATAATTGGAGCAGCAATGAGACAAAACAAGAATTTGAGAACAAGCTAAAGAGGTGGAAAAGGGAAAGAAGCGAATTGAGAGCAAAGGGCCAAAAGGAACCAGATCTCAGTTATTAAAAACAAATTCAGTCACACATTTCCTGAAAACACCGCACCGCGTCGCAATCACAACTAAACACTAGGTTATACAGTTTCATATACTGATGTATATATCCTTCTATATATATATATTCGTATCTATATCTATATCTATGTGAGTTTTTTGTATGTTTTTTGTATGTTTTTTGTATGTTTTTTTTAATTTTTTTTCTGTTTCTACTTATCTCTCCAGTAGATTTAATGACAAGAAAAAAAAATATGGAATATATACACCTACAACGTGAATCATCATAACATGCAAACAATGAAATTTCAGGCAAGACATTGCGGTGAGCTGCCAATCAACAACATTGCAAAAAAAATTAAAAATTTTCTTTTTTGCCGGATGCATGATTCGCTTTTAAAGGGGGCTAGATTCTACAACCAGGAAAGACACTGTTCTTTTTCTTTTGTTGACAAGATGGTGATAATAATCTACTCCAACGAAGAGAACTGTTTGTTGATAAGAGGCAAGGAAATGTTATAAGTTGGAATGAGAAAGGAGGGATCCGAATTCTCGGTTTCCTTACAGAACTCACACCCTCCCCCTTGTATGCTTTTAGCGAAATTTCAACATAGCATACAGAGCCGGTACTAACCAAATTCAGAATGAGATTAAATCTGAGTCCTTTTTTTGTCTTCACAAACTGCACATCAGTGACAGCTCACATACATGAACCCAATAGAAAAGACCCCAAGATGAGCGACGCAATAAAAAAATAATAAAAACTATTCTGGTGCTCTTACTTTTTAGGATTATATCTGGACATTTTAGGATGCGTTTGAACTAGATCTAATGACTTGTAAGCATGCTTTTATTATATACATGAGAAGCCGAGCCTGTTAGTTCGCCTACATAAAGTATGGAAGGAGTTCCTTTCGGTTTCTGTATCTGTATCTGTTTCATTGGGCATGGACAAGATTTGAGTGGGAAGTGTTCTAGCCCTTTAATATATTCTTGGTCGGACCGATGTCAAAGTGAACCTTGTAGCGGATTTTCTGTCTTTCTCTCGCTTAATGATCCCATAGTCACCGTCTCAGGTTTGTTGTACCTGATGATCTTCTACAGAGTTTACCGGGGTTTTAGAAACAATGCATTCCACAGCTAAACTAACCAAGAGAAAGACACAATTCTTATGATTCCAGTGTAAAAAGCAAAAGTGAACAAAGAGAGCCTAGTCTATGTGGGTTTTTCACTTTTTTTTTTCCAGTTTCTTTGGTTTTGGAACTTTCTGTCTTGAGACTGGTGAATGGATCTCTTGTCCTTTCGCAGAGCTGCGAATGCCATTAGCACTAGTACCGCTAACCACCACTATTACTATGCCTACTCATGAGAAACCCGTCTGGCCCCCTTCCCTTCGAACGAGAGGGAGCAAAGCGTACAAAGATTATCGTTTCTTCTGTGCGTTTGGAGATCTTCAACGTCTTCGCGCCGTTTTATATATACCGCAAAGTCCATATATATCCCATTTATTGATTCCTTGTTGAAGAGCACTGAGAAGCGATAGGAACAGCTTTATCATACATCTATAGTCTCACTTAATAAAGATAATATGTATACATGTATATATACATATACACCGTAAGGCTGAGGATCTATCTGTTTTGTTGATTATCTTATTTTCTCCTATACCCACTTTGCTTACTCAGGCTTTATCTCCCATATATTATTCCAGTTTCTGCAAAAAAACAAAGCAGCTTTTCTACATAGCTGTACATCACCGTGAACAGGTACAGACATTCACATTTCTGGGTAATGCAAATGTTGCATTTTGTGACGATTTGGGCTGAGAAGAGGAGTGGTTTATTCGTAAAGGTTTACGAAATCTCAGGCTTCTTCCTCGAGGATGGACTCTCAGAGTTGAAATAAGTTATCAAACGTGAAACAGGAGAGTAACCTGATCTGTCAGAAATAACGACTCATTCGGGGTTGATTTCAGTTTGTACTTAGGGGATTTGATGTCCAATACAGATGGGCGGAGATGGGGGCACAATCAGTAGTATGAGGAGGAGGAAGTGTCTCCTGTTTACGAGAAGAGAGCTCCTTGGTACCACGTTTAGGGTTAATTGACCTGATAGGCAAGGAAGACTCGGAGTGAACTAATAATCTGTTCCATCTCTGTTTTCCATCCAGCAAAGTGATTTTGACCAAGAGTTTCTTTCTCTAGTCTTGTACCGTCCACTTCAGGTGGTTTATTATTATTTTTTATGTGCTGTAGAATAACATATCAAAAAGAAACACAGATGAAGAATTGAAGGGAATAGAAGATAATACTTTGGGCAGAAGAGTGCTTACCCTTGGAGTTCGAGTATTAATGGCAATAAAGAGTTGTATGCTTCTCATAGCATCCAGCCCCCGCCCCCCTCTTGTGCACGAGAGGGATAAATATGATAAAAGAGCAAAGGTACCAATTATGGTTACCTGCTTATTCGTTGTTTTCAATTTAGAGAGAGATTGAGAGGGTATGAGTTTCATTACAAGACTGCAAAAGGATGCTTGCACTGCTGAGTGGGAGCATTAGCAAAGAAAAGGTCCCGAAAGATCACTCCGTCCCAGACCAAAATGCTGTCGAAATAGCATGAAAAGGAATGCCCACTCACTCTTGGAAAGTCTGTAAAGAAAACAAACAAAACCTTTCCCCCCAGCCAGCCAACGCCAAATTACCAAGTTCTTCTCTTGTGCATCTACTGTAGTGGCTAACAAAACTTACAAAGTTTAGAGAGGAAAATACACACACATCGGCAAGTAAGTGTAAGAACCTAGATCTCTTTCTACAGTATGATATATCCTTAGCGTCTGCGTGATCCGTTCCTCGAAGCGTAAGGCTTAATCCGAAGGAGTATAGACACTTTCTGTAAAATGAAAACCAATGTACGCCGAACTATCAAATGCAAATTAAAAGCCTGTCTTGATGGTGCTGGAAAGCTCCCAACTTCTTTCGTATATGTATGAGCAATACCAACTATTGTTTTAATCCTTTGCATCCGTCGCAGCTGAGCGAAGAGAGACATAGCAGGAATTTGGTTGTCACTGTCTGGTAGTATTTTTTTTGCTTTGTCGATTTTTGCCCCTGCACCCCAATTATTGTTCGGTCAGCACCGGTGAGTATCCTTAGAAGCCTCTCTTTTGACACATTAGATTTTTGAGTGTTTTCCTTTTTCTTAATTGTTGATGAGCTTCTTATTGGCATCTTTTTTTTTTTTTTTTAGTTTTTTTGAGAGCATAATTGACACATTGAGGGAGACACATACATCATCAGCAAACAATATGGAGTTGGGAGCGGAGAGAATTGTAGCTGTTGCTGTTCCAGAGAATCAGAAAATTGTCTCTGTTCCAAGATTCAGAAATTCTGGGTACAAATTCATCACCTTCTGTGGCTATACATTGTTTTTGCACAATTGCTTCCATCTTCTCTTGGTATAGCAATCATCATCTCTATCAGGGGTTGAGTGTACCTTTTTTTTTCTTTCTTTCATTTTCTTTCCCTTTTTTTGCGCTTTGCTACAAACATTCCTCTTCTTTCTTCCTCTGCAACATATACACTCTCTAAGACATACAGGTAGATTTTGTTTTGATACCCTCAAGAAACACGACATTATGTCCTTTATTCCACTAATCTGCGGAATGCAGAACTATGATTCCAAGCTGAGCGACTACCCCAACAACTTGCTGTGCCCAAACTGTCACAACAACAGTGTTGAGCCGGTCAAGAGAAGAGAGTTTTTCACCTTTTGGTTCATTCCATTGATCCCCATCTATTGGGGGAAGCAATTGAAGTGCAATATTTGCACATGGAGGCAGGACGTGAACGCTCAAGACCTTGAGAAGTATCAAATCCAACCCAAACAATAAGATGAACGGAGAAGAGCGAACACTCTTCATGATCAGCAAAAAAGAACCAAAAAATAGTGCTCTCACGCCCATCACAAATGACATGCAATACTTATGCCAATTACATTACATGTTGTAGTAGTAATGTAGCAGCTGAGTAGTAAGTAGTAGGTATGGCAGTTGGACGGACTGGGCTCCTTAATTTCACCTTTTCTTCTCCTTCTCGGCGGAAAGACCTACTCCCCTAGGAAAAATAGAGCTTTAGCGCCAAACGGGCCGGCCCCGCCTAGCGAAGGGAGAGAGAGTACCTATCCTTTTTTTTTCCGCCCAGACAGTCGTCGCGTTTGCCCGCCCGCCGCTCAGCAGGAGGAATATACAATACAATAAATAATACAATTGCTGGAGAAACCTGTGTGTGTTTTGTTTTTAATAACTTTTGACCTTTTATGAGCTACATAAACCGGAAGTAAAATAGACCGCAGCTCAAATATAGAGGCAAGTTTATGCGTAAATGAAACTTTAAAAAGAACATTTAGAAGATCCCTGAGAAATGAGCATTTTCGGCGCACAAACCTGTAAAACTATGATGCACTAATATGTGGGCCTTTCATAGAAAGATGTAATGTGATAGTGTCAATCTAGAAAATTTTCCTCTGATATATAGATGTGTGTGTGTGTGTGGGTATGTGTATATATATATAGTACTGGCTTCTGGGATGGGAATGGTAATGAACAGTGGTTCCGTTTGAGTTCCAAAAACCAAAAGAAAATATCCAATCAATCAAGCAAAATCTTTGACATAGCTTTTTCTTCTAAAAGCACACTCGCTCCTTCCTGTTCACGTCGCTCCTTCCTGTTCACGTCGCTCCAGTGATTCAATTCCAGTTGATTACATACGAACCAGTGGGATATTACCAATTTGCTTTCAAATTCCATTAAATGCTCAGACAAAAAGGAAGATAGACATTTTTAATCATGGAACAGCACACAGACTTTGCTACTACTCATTTCATGTCCGATTTCATGGGAGATTTGTACATTGAGAACATGAATGAAGAAGAGCTAGTTCCCCTTGATAGTGTCAATGGAAATACCAGCTTCAGACCGGTCTCATATAACACTGTTGCAGAGTCTCTAAATTCTTTCGGGGCACTCAAAAGAGATAAGGGTGGCCCTGGAAATGATTTCATCCTCACCTCGTCAACTGTGACGACGGAGAATTTCAGTAAATTGCTCGAGACTCAATCGCAGGGCAGTGGAGGAGGTGGAGCCTTTTTCGATTTCGAAGAGAGCTTTCAACTCAAAGAGGACTATGGGTTAGCGCTATCTACTCCACCGTTATCTATATCAAGTACGAACACAACACCATCGTCGATAACCATCTCAGGACAGAGTACAGATAACAACAGTGATGGGAGTGGGAATGCCGTTCTATTCAATACATCAAGCTCAGACTCGTTGCTCATCCAACCATTGGACATTGAAAGCAACGCGGAATCGCCATTATCAAACGATAGAGACTTCAATTCGAAAACGTCTCCAGTTTCAAGTATTTCCCCTAAAAGCTACCTGAATTCTCCTGAATTCTCTGATTCCAACACCGCAACAAGAACATTCACATCAATTCAACCACAATTTGGCCCTAATAAGAGATCTCATTCCACATCATCAATAAAGTCGAGGTCCTCGTTGGATTCGAGATTATCATTACAGAAACTCGGCGAAGTGCTACAAACGTCCTCCCTTGAGGAAACAATATCCATTGAGAAGTTCATCTTGAATATCTTTTCAAAGGAATTGGGATTCCCATTAGGCTACAAGACATGGATACGGGATACTGATGAAAAATATAGATCCTTCCTACTAGAGGAGCTCTACAAACGTGTTAACCCAACCTATCCGCAATTGACTAAAAATCTACTGGAGACCGTCATCAAAAGGGCTACCTATTCAATGATGCAAGGAAGACTAAGAAAACATAGAAGAGCTGCTAATAAGAATAATAAAAAATCTTCATTGAAGAGGTAAATTCTAAGTTGTGAAGGAAATGTTCTTTACGCGAAATACGAGATATATATTTATAGAGATTAGAGAAGTGTAATTGAATTTAGTTTGCTTTTTTTTTGTTTTTGTTGTTGTTTTGAATGGAAAGGATTGATTTGTTTAATGTTTTATAATGGTTTAGGGAATCTGTGTGTATTGTGTTTTTTTTGGTGTGAATTGGAGTCTACTTAATATCGGTCTCTTTTTTAATGTGTTAGTTAGCTGCAACCTTTGAGCTTTTGTATTAGGAGAAGAGAGCTTCTAGGTTTGTAAGTTTTATTGTGCGTTATCGAGTAGCAAAAGCAGGGAAGAAAAGTAATCTTCATCTAATTGAATTTAAGTTTTTGATTAAGTGTAGTTTGCTATCTTTCAGTTCTAGGACTTTTTCTCCCTACCGGTATATCATTATTATTTATTGATAGATACTGAATATTTTTCCTTTTTTATTCCATTACGTCATAATTCATCCGCGAACCAGGTTTGTAAATTTATACACAACTTACGAACAGGCCATTCAAGTATTCAAACAAAAAGGGCAATTTTCTTTTTTGACCACTCATTTCTCAGTCTTCTTTTGTTTAAATTCGATATATACCTATAATATAGGACATTTGTATGCTAAGCCATTGAAATGGGTAACAATACATCAGCCTTACCCATCAGAAGACCGTCGATATCCAAAGGGCACAGTAAGTAAATCCAAAAGAAGTTTCGTACGAAACACTGATTCTCAATAATGGCGTACTAACTCAGATATTTCTTTAGCCGTTCATCATGAGAATCCTGCGGGGCCAATGATTTCACAACTCAAAAGCAAACCGACTATTGATCTAGAGACAAGCCATCATTACGGGGTGAAGGATGGCTTTGATGTACCATATATTGAGGAGAAGAAACAATCAAAAGTCTCCACGCCTTCAATTATCATTGAGGACCTTGTGGATGATGACTATTTCGGCAAGGTGACTCATAATGAGCATATGGATAACTACGATGATGATGACGACGACAATAATGATGATGGATATGGGATTGATGAAGATTTAGCCACACCGGGGCCAAGCAGCGATACAAAGAAGAAGGTGCTCTTGACTTTCCGTGACGGAAAGGTGAAATCAGGAGACCATGTTTATGTTATTGGATCCTTTGATCAATGGAATCGCAAGACACAACTAGACCCAGACTATGATAAAGATGGGAAGTTGTGTTTCAAGACGTTTATAATGTTGCCGGTTGGAATCTATCGAGTCAAGTTCTTGATAAACAACGAATCCCGGCACACCAATGAACTACCTACTGCTACTGATAAATCGGGAAATTTTGTCAATTGGTTTGAAGTAAGTAATGACGGAACAAAACACGATGATGGGATCATAAGGGCTGGTGAAATTGAGAAGAATAATATCTATCACAATATGAGGAGATCCACCCATTCGTTTTTATTTCAAACAGATAGTGGGGTACCAGAGCCTTCCCACACCCCATCTCCAAGATTACCCACAAATGAATCCACAAACAGCTTGCTATACACTTCGAGGCCAGTTCTCGATTTCAGCCAAGAGGTTCCAATAGTTTTCCAAACCTCAAGCAACCCAGATGAGTTATTGCCATCCGATGAATTATTCCTGCATAAGCACCCAATACCAGAATTACCCGTATATCTGAATAACAACTATCTTAACACACACTTCAGTATGCATCACACACATAATCTGGACACTGCAACATTGAACAAGAGCTCAAACAGCCTGGGCTTGAACTCCCATATCATACCTCATGTCAACTTGAACCATTTGTTGACTTCAAATATCAAAAACGGTGTCGTGGGTGTCGCGTGTACAACCAGATACTCTGGGAAGTTTGTAACGCAGATTATGTATTCATCAGCCGAGGATTGATATGGATCCTTCCTCTCCCTTAAAGATTATATCACTGTTGTATTTGAAACTCAAAAACACAGAAGAAAATCAGAGCTGTCTACACTGCTGAATGAGCTACAATTAACTGACCCCTTGCCAAAACCTATATTTATACTTCATGATCTAATTAACGTCCCATTATCTATTTATTCTTGTTCTATGCAGTACTGAGCTTTCTTTCAATACCCTTGTTCATTCTCTTGCTGATGTACTCATTCTATTCTTCTTTTCCACAACTAATTCTCGCATTCTTTGAAACCTGGATGCCTCCCTCAATATCCAAGAGCCCGGTATATTCCCATTATAGATACCCTTCTCTTCTCCGTTCCCATTCTTCCCCATATTACATACATACATACAATCATACCACACAAACCTTTGCTTACATCAAACACTGGTGGTATCAAAATGTGGTCCCTAACAGCTAAATTATCGCGGAAAACCAAAATCAACAAGAGATCTTAAAGACACCATTAAAAAGAAGATCTTGAAGGCTCAGCAGAGAGACAGAGAAAGAGCGTCTAAATGCCCTCTTTTTTCACTCGATTTCCTTGCATAGATATACAGGATTTTGATATTTTGTAGTGTACGCAGCAGCTATCGTCATATACCGCAAGGTTTTTATGTATTGTGTCTTTTTTTTTAGGCGTTTTCGTTTTCGTTTTTGCTCTTAGGGGACGATTTAAAATACCTCAAAACGCATCAACAAATTTTATATAAGCATTGATGGAACCAGTCATAAAGTAGCAATTCCGCAACCGATCAATCTTTAGTACTTCTGGTTATACTGTTGACAATACAACTGGTAGTAGTGTGAACAAAGTTATATACGTGTGTTCGTGTGTGTGTGTGTGTGTGTGTGTTTTCTTGGGTGGGAAGAGAAAATCCATGTCCATGTCCACAACTTTTGTATATAACAACCTGGATAGTACCAGTGAAGATAGTTTTAGCCATCTGTGGTCGTGGTACATTTCGAATCTGGAGGCTGGAGCCTTCGAGAAGATAGTGCAAGATACTGTTAAGTGCCGGCAGCTGGACCAGTTTGTCACGAACTATGCCACGAGATTTGATTCCAATGTGTTACTGCTATTGATACCAACTCAAGATATAAACAAGTCGCCAAGCTTGTTAACGAATCTCATGAATAAGTATTACTCCGATGATATTTCACATAAGGTCACTATTACGCCACTGGGGTTTGTTCCCGATACGCAAACGTCTGTTATCATGATCAGAGATGATCCTCATGCCATGATGCCATCCTTTTCGGAAAAGTCCATGGCACAGAGCATAGATATGAACAGTTTAGTTAGTGGTGAATCAGGGTATGTTCCTTCGAATTTCGAACCCACTACGAACGGTTCGATACAGCGCTCACGGTCGTGTTCGGAAACTAGTATCGACTCTAGCTCTACTCATTCTTCTGTCTCTGGAGCTTCATTAACAAGAGTGTCAACACTACAAGATAATGTCGTGGAACCTTTTGGATCTTATTCAAGATCCCCTGTAATACGGATAAACTCACAATTCACCCAGAGCTCTGGTCAACAATCCGGTGAGGAGGAGGAGGAGGAGGGCGAGACGGAAAGCACGTCGCTTTCAAGACAGAGCTCAACATCTCTGGTACCATTTCCCACAATGGTTAGCACGGAAAGTGAGATGAATCATAGACTAGTATTACGAAGTATACTTTTCAAAAACTTACAAAATGGCGATATCAAAACAGCAATTAGGCAAATAGAGAATGGTGGGATGGGCGATGATTGGCTGCTCTATGACCAAACGTTTTCTATGAATAACTTGCAGTTGCTGAGCTTGAATGAAGTTTTAGAATTGAACTCCTTGAGTGCAAAGATCTTGTTTTATGCACTATTGGTAGATAGCGAAGAATTAGGAGAGTCAGATGAAGAAGAACTAGGGGATCATGATCTTACGGTTGTCGAGTTTAACCCTGGAATAGATAGCGATGATGAGTTTTTGCAACCAATTAGGTTTGTTAATAGTAATACTACCACTGCTACTACTCCCATCGATCTTTCTAAAACTAATACTATCAGAACGAATCATGAATCCATTAAATCTGAATTGCTGGTTCATAAACCTGACTCGTTGTACTCAGCTGTACAGAGATCCAAGTCTACTCCAACTTCAAGTTCTATAAAAAAGTCCAAGAGGAGAAATAGACGTCAGAATAATGAGAAATGTATAATAATGTGATAGCAAGGGAGTGAATGCTGGTTAATGGTGGGGTTCAATCTGAACATTTACGTTTGGGGAAAGAGTTATAAAATTTTAAAAGAAATTAGAGTAAGGAATATCATACTACTGGCTAAAAATGGGGATTGTTTGTTATTGTGTTTTATTATGTTTTAATATTTTTTGTTTTTCTTTCTTCTTTTCTATAATTGCGCGTGTGTGTGATTTCCTTTTTCTATATATCTATAAAGTATCATTAGTGATCAGTTTGAGGGCTCAGAAGAAACACTGGACACATTCATTTACTAGAATATATAAGTAAGGGCGCTTACAAGAATAATCGAACAAGAAGATCTATCTCATAGACATCATGCATGATTAATCAGTATCAAAAAATCAGATTGTAGTTATAACTAATTGATATCTATTGAATGTCTATAAAAATGAGCTTTCTGAACAATCTCAGTTCTTCTGTTTGTCTAAGTGCTGCTCAATCATTTCAGTCCAAGGTTCAACAAAATCCAACCCAATAGATTCATCATTGTTCAAAAACCAATCAACAACTGCCTCTGGCAGTGGATGTACAGGATCTTTACCCATTTGTTGATACCCAAAATATAACCCATCCCCGTGCGACATTTCTTGTTGTGTAGGATATGACATTGGTAATATGGGCTGTTGTACTGGATCTGTTTGAGTTTCGGGTGGTTGAGCAGGATATATATCCTCCTTTTCATCATCAACATCATCATCATCATCATAATCATCGTCACTAACATGTAACGGGGTGACATTTGGAGGGTTCACCGATAATTTGGAACGGTATTTCATTTCTGAACATAAAAACATTAGAATTGTGGAATATCTAGTACATAAATGTAATTCATCCGGAGATGCTTCTCGTAAAACAATGGCAGCCTTTTGAATAGTTTGTAATATATCATCAGTAGGTATAATACTCAAAGTTAAAAGTGTAGAAGTATGTTGGGAGGCTTGGTTATCATTCTTTGTAGTTGTGTTAGTCAATGTTAGATAACATTTAACGATAAAAGCAACTGACCGAACCACCCTTGTGACCCAACGAACTGGCATGTATTTAAGCATCTTTAGTTTATGCACCCTAATAGCAGCATTCAGCATCTCCTTTGCTGCAAAATAAGCTAGCTCGACATACTTAGCAGCTTTAGAGATTTCATCTAGTCTGACATTATTCAAAGGCTTTTTGGAATCAGTAACATTGGTATTCAGGGGGTTTTCCATACTTAATGCTAATGAATAGATGTACAATTGACAATAATAATAATCACAAATAAGGGACTCTTTATCAATTTGCTTTGTGACTTCCTGAACATGTTTGGAATTTTTCACAAGAGTTAAATTACAATGATGATTGAAGTTCTTTGGATTTGAAGGTTTTAACAGCTTTTTATAAGTCTTGTACCAATTCTCAATTAATGGTGATAGTATTGACAACAATGTCAAATTCGCTCTTTGGTTTGATCCACCAATTTGACTATTATTACTATCACCACAGTAGATGGTTTCATAGGCTAGTGACATAATCTTCAATAGTTCTAATTTGGCCTTTTGCATAAAAGAAAATTTCAAAGACTTTTTTTGTAATGAACGACGTCTCATAGTCTCTTCATCAAGACTCAAAATAAATTCATCATGTAAGTATTGTTTTCTGTTATCCATAAATTCATCCTCATCCTCATTATCTAAGTCAATCTCACTTAATGATTGTGCCAACATACTTCTTTGTCCCAGATTCATTGCAGTATGAGTTTCTGCAATATGAGTCGCAACAAAGATCTTGCTTGAACCATTTATAAATCCCATATCCTGTGCTAGTCGTACACTCGTACCCACGAGCATCCATGCCATTCTATCACTTCGTCTCATGGCACTCAATCCTGCCAGTCCTTCAGTTGCATCATCAACCTCTTGCCTAGATGTCGGGTCATGGGAATCACCATTGTGCCCATCGGGGGCGTTGGCATAATCACTCCAGCGCCAGTGAATTGCTCTTGGGTTCCATTCAGTGAACAACAAGAAAGCTAGAACTGTGCCAATTGATCTCGTTGATGCTTCTGCCCAAACAGTTTGAGATATTAGCCTTTGGCAATATATCCATAATCGCTCATGTAACTGAATGTTTCTGGAATTTTTGTTAACTTCCGTTTCATTTTCAAAAGGATGATATCTAGATGATATTGTTAAAATTGCACACAGTAGAATAGGATAACCTGCTAGAACTTGTGCTGAATGTAATTGTTCAGGTATATGGGGAAAGAATGGATGCATTGTTAAGAAGAATAAATCGATAAGATGTTCAGCCTCCATTTCTGTAAGCATTTTCTCCTTTCCAATGTATTCGATGTCAGATAGCGATTTTGAAGGATTTGGACGAACGTTCGAAGATTTTTCCACAGGTGGTACAACAGGCCGAGAACCATGCTGTGGTCTGATTAGTGGGGCTAGATCATACACACCACTAATTTTCTGTCTTGAATCAGACTGGATCGTGATTGATTGGGATTGTGGTTGTTGTTTTTGTTGGTTTTGGTTTTGGTTTTGGTGTAAGTGCTGATGATGTTGTTGTTGTTTTTCGCTTGACTCAGTTTCTAATTGTTCATGGATCTCTCTGGCACTAATATTATCACGGTCATCAGCTCTTGCTATTGTTCCAGCAGCCCTTGCTAGAAAAACCAGTGCACCTTGCATTGTAGTAAATGCAGAAGATCTTGGAGGTGGGATAGGCTCATCACTAACGGCAGTGGAATTAGAATTAGCTCGTTCCTTTATGGGAGGAAGCTCATTACTAAATGGTGTGGATTGAGCATTAGACGGTAAGGGTAGAGACTGAGGAAGACTGTTGAGACGCAAGTTGTGTAGAGAATGATAATCTGGAGCAGTGGATACTGGCTTGGTATTCATTGGTAGCGGTAACAATGATGGATGTTGATGTTGATGTTGGGTTGATGTAATGTTGTTTGTAGAGATTAGCATCGATGGAGAAGAACCTGAACCCGATTCTAAAGCAGATTTCTTCATCTCAGCAGTTTTAGATGGCGGTGTTGGAGTGACGCTATCCTTTTTTCTTCTCTTGATACCAGGCTGAGATCCACCCCGACGACTTTCAGCAAAGACGCATTCTTTCCTTTCTCTCTTACAACGAGCACAAGGTGGATCATGGGGAGCATCTAGTGGACCCAAGTCACACTTTGTTTTTCGAATTTTACAGTTCAAGCAAGCTGAATATCCCCGTTTGTATTTGACTTTATCATCAGAAGCAGAAGACATCCTTTCTAGAAGCTCTATTGTTCTGTTTCTCCTTCGTATAATATAATCAATTAGTTCTTTTTTTTGATTTTTTTGCCGTTATTTACCGCCGATTCCCTTAACGAAGAGGCTTGCGCGAAATCCAGACGTTATGGCCACTTACAATATAAAGGCTTTATTACTCGAGCTCTCATATTCTAAGATATTTGATTCACTATTAGTGTTTGATTTATTAGCTATAAACGAATGATACAAGAATCAAAAAGAAAACCACATTAAGGAAAAACACACAGCATACAAATATTGGTGTTGGAGACTTCATTTAGTCTTAGCAGTAATTGAAAAAAGTGTTGAGAGAGCAGAGATCAGAGAACAGACATGATGATCATTGAGAGACTTTCTCAACATCAACAGTAGACTTCTCTTTTGAATGATCATATTCTTCACTACCAGAATCTGAATGAACACTAACTACATCATCACCCAATAATGATACATCGAAACCTGTTGAAGCTAAATAAGCCAAAAAGTTTTGATCCTCGGCTTGCATAGCAGCTTGGTCAACAGGTGGTAAACAAAACATAGCCAAAAATGCAGCAAATAGACCCAATGAGGATGCTAACCACCAAGCAGCCTGGATACCGTGAGCATTTGTCAATGGAGTAAAACAATAGGTACCGATAAAAGCACCAACCTTACCAACGGCAGCAGCAATACCATAGTATTGACCTCTCACTGGAGTACATGAAGTCTTAGAAGCTAATAAACCAATGTTATCACCTGGTCCAAATTCACCCAAAGTCATGAAAATACCATAAGCAACAACAAACCCTCCGACATGTTTTTGCAAGGATTCAAAAGTTCCAGCCATGATGTAACCAACAATGGATTGTAGTGAAACACCGATAACCAATGTCAATCTTGGCCCCAAATAATCAGAGGCATAACAGCCTAGTAAAGCTCCTGGCATATAGAAAAGGTTGAAGACAACATTCCAGCCAAAAGTTTGATATAGATCATTGGAGTCATATAGATTTGCAATAACATATGAGGAAAATAAACCAAATGCATATGCACTGAAATCGTAGATGAACCAAATCAATGAAACGATCAATAATCTAAACCAGTAAAACTTGATAACAGCACCATATGGAACCATAACTTTTTTGAATCTTGTCTTTTTGAAAGTCTCACCTTCCTTGTAGTACAAACGTAGAATAAATAAAGAGATTGGTGGTATAGCACCTAGCCCAAGAGTTACTCTCCAAACTGGAGTCAAATGCTTTGGGGTGCAAATCCACAACATCACCATTGGAACAAACGAGGAAACAACAAAACCAAGATCGATCATAGTGTTGGTAAACATACAGAAGTAACGGTTTCTTTTACCTGGTGGTAGCAAAGCGGAAGCCTCAGCACAAGCAGTAGACCCAGCAGGATACTCAGAGCCAATACCAATACCGACAAAGAATCTATAGACAGTTAAGGCAGTCAACATACCACTAATGTCATCAGCATTTTTACCCCAGACACCAGAAACTAAGATGGTCATCACAATCAAGATGATGGTTCCAATCAACATGGCAGTCTTTCTGGAATGGTAATCAGAAACATACCCAAATACTAATTGGCCAACAACAGTACCAGCAAAGGCAATGGAAGACACATTTCTAATAGCATTAGACTGGGCATATTCCTTAGGATACAAGATAGAAAGACAAGTAGACACCGTACCAATAGAGTTGTTTACCTATAAAGTGATGTTAGCATTAGAACCAGAGATAAGAAGATGCCGTGCAAGCAAAAGAGCAATAATGAAGATAGCTCGATCCCCCCATTTATCATTGTGTTAACTTACATAACCATCAGAGAATAAACCAGCACCTGTGGTGATGATTGGTAAATATTTCTTGAACTTTCCTAATTCGTTGGCCTGTTGGATTCTCTCATTGTATTCATCCTCAGTTTCATGTTGTAATTCAGCCTCAGACTTATTGAATGTAATCTCCTTTCTTAGTCTTGCAGCTGGTGCAGTAAAGAACTGGCCAAACGACTTTGGGAAGTCTCTGAAGGCATCTGAACTCATTGTATAATGATTAACTAGAAACTACTTGAGAGAAATCTTTACTATCCAAAAGGAAAGGTAAAATGCAGATTTACTATCTCTTGTCCAAGTGGGATTCATACCGGTTTTATAGTGATAACGTAAATCCTTATTTCAACGCACGCACTCTTCCGGTTGCATATGAAGTTAAATGGAAAAATGCAACTAAACAGACTAGAATGCTAATTAACTACCTCCCAACTTTGATACTACTTGATTACAGTATGCAGAAATGCCCCTTTAGCTCATTTGTTTCGGTAACTGGGCCCACGTTATTGTATTCTATTGTCTTTTTCATTGTCTGTTCTTTTCTTTCGCTTGCCCTTTAGGTCACTTACAGCGCACGTGGATTTGGTTTTGGTATTATTTCGAGGAGAGAAAAAGCCTTGCGAGTGAACGTGTCTTGACTTACTAGCCATTAGAAAGTAAATGTTAGATATCCTAAAGCAAAAGCTCTCCAATAACTGCGTTCCAAGAGCCAAGCTGGGCCTCCAGCTTGGCTATCAGTTAGTTTCTGGAGGGGGCATTTTTACGGGGCATGGAATCTCGGAGAAATTTTCCACCATCACAAACAAGCCAAAAGAAGTAAAAAAAAATTTTCCTTACAGTAAAATTAATTTCCATGTGATAAAGATAGCGTGATCCTCAAGGGTTTTGTTTACCGTTATCTGACAATTTAGATGCCATTATGGTGCTCAGTTCGTTGCTGATCATCACTTCCTCGTATACAAAACAATAACTCAACGGTCGTGCATATCGTCTATTTTTTCCGGTGTTTTAGACTGTTTTCAACAGTAAATCAAGGCCCTTCGCAAGTTGTGAACTGAATTGAATGGGCTGAAGCATCCACATAGATATGCAGTATCAAGTGTATAGTATAATCCTATCAAAAAAGTAAGAAAGCTAACAAAAGAACATGTATTTTGCCAAGCATAGCAGAACTCTGAAAGGCCTTCATTAGAAATAGCTGGCTTTGTTATCTCTTCTTCCAAGTCTTCCGACAGAATACCTAATTAGGCATTTCATGATAGTTCTAGTAATGGCGATAAACCGTTTGATTACTCTTTGGCAGTAAATATCATTTTTTACTGGAAACGGAGCCCGTTTGAAGTTTTGAGTAAAGTGGTTGAATTGTCCATCAGAGTAACTCATTATCTTATCAGACTTTGACACATTTTTATTTTTTTTGACTGCCCTCCCCCAGACCACCGCACGTCATAGCACATTTCAGCCCTTCTTGAACGATGATTTGGTGTTGATATTTAGCTAAAATAACTGGAAAACAGCCAAAACATAAAAAAACACATAAAAATATACTAGCTTACTGCCCCTAATGTGACTTAGCACACCATAAACTACAAAAAGACTATATTCAATTACAAAATCTAGCACGTTTTGATCAATTAACACTTCATGCAAGGCAATAGCCTTAAATTTGAAATTCCGGTGGAATTTTGGCGTGCTTAAGCGTTTCAGAAAAGTAACGTATTACTATTTATTACTAGAAAACAAAATCCGATATTTATCTAAATCAGTTAGTTATAAAACAGATTCAACTTCGATATCAACTCTAGTTTTCTCTTTGGTATGATCAAATTCTTCACTCAAACCATCTGAAGTTATGCTATCTGTATCATCACCTAGTAAGGAAACATCAAAACCAGTGGAGGCTAAATAGTTCAAGAAATACTGGTCTTCCGCTTGCATAGCAGCTTGGTCTACTGGAGGTAGGCAGAACATAGCCAAAAAGGCAGATATCAGACCTAGAGCTGAAGCTAACCACCATGCAGATTGAATACCATGGGCTGCTATTAAGGGAGTAAAACAATAGGTACCGATAAAGGCACCAACCTTGCCAACAGCTGCAGCAATAGAGTAATACTGACCTCTAACGGGTGTGCATGAGGTCTTTGAGGCCAAAATTCCAATGTTATCACCAGGACCAAATTCACCTAAAGTCATGAAAATACCATACGCAACTACAAACCCTCCGACATGTTTCTGCAGTGTTTCAAAGTTCCCAGCCATGATGAATCCAACAATGGATTGCAATGAAACACCAAGGACATAAGTCAATCTTGGACCCAGATAATCAGAGGCATAACAGCCTAATAAAGCTCCTGGCATATAGAAAAGGTTGAAGACAACATTCCAGCCAAAAGTTTGATACAAATTGTTGTTATCATACAGATTAGCAATAACATATGAAGAAAATAAACCAAATGCGTACACGGAGAAATCATAAATAAACCAAAGTATGGAAACGATCAATAATCTAAACCAGTAAAACTTGATGACAGCAACATATGGAACCATAACTTTTTTGAATCTTGTCTTTTTGAAAGTCTCACCTTCCTTGTAGTACAAACGTAGAATAAATAAAGAGATTGGTGGTATAGCACCTAGCCCAAGAGTTACTCTCCAAACTGGAGTCAAATGCTTTGGGGTGCAAATCCACAACATCACCATTGGAACAAACGAGGAAACAACAAAACCAAGATCGATCATAGTGTTGGTAAACATACAGAAGTAACGGTTTCTTTTACCTGGTGGTAGCAAAGCGGAAGCCTCAGCACAAGCAGTAGACCCAGCAGGATACTCAGAGCCAATACCAATACCCACAAAGAATCTATAGACAGTTAAAGCAGTCAACATACCACTAATGTCATCAGCATTTTTACCCCAGACACCAGAAACTAAGATGGTCATCACAATCAGAATAGTTATACCTACCAGCATTGCCATTTTTCTAGAATGATAGTCGCAGATATACCCAAATACTAATTGGCCGACAACAGTACCAGCAAAAGCAATGGAAGACACATTTCTAATAGCATTAGACTGGGCATATTCCTTAGGATACAAGATAGAAAGGCAAGTAGACACAGTGCCAATAGAGTTGTTAACCTGTTGATTGTTAGAGAACTAATGTTCGGTCAGAGAATGAAGTATATAACCTTTTGCAAGAAGAACATACATAACCATCAGAGAATAAGCCAGCACCTGAGGTAATAATTGGTAGATATTTTTTCAATGTTCCTAATTCATTTGCCTGCTGGATTCTCTCGTTGTATTCATCTTCGGTTTCATGGTTCAACTCTTTTTCAGATCTATTCCAAGTAAATTCTTTCTTCAGCCTCGTAGCAGGATCAGAGACGAAAAAACTATTAAAAGATTTTGGGAAGTCTCTAAATATATCTGAGTTCATTGAAGCTGGAATCATATATCTATATGTAGCAAAGTCACCTCTAATAATGAATTAGAGAGAAAAACAAAGAGTATCTTTTTGGATGGAATTGGAACGACTTTTATACTGATAACGAAGATCTTCCTTTATAGATGCTGCGTTGCATAATGATGGAGAAAGAATTATTCACAATCTATTACACTTCTTTCCTCTTTCAGGTATTATAGTTTTTCATAATGTAAGAGCCAAGCTAGTGCTAAGAACTGCTAATAGAATAGCAGCTTGTCATGAACGCGGTACCAGTGTATCATGCAATTGGGTAATGTTCAATACTAAAAATTATTTTTCCAGATAGTTGTTGAGTTACAAATGATAAGGATATTACATATCCCCATTATTATCACTGTCTTGGCTGTTCCTCGATACACGAGTTCTTCTATTCGTTAGTTACAGCTTCTTCATATGCACAGACTAGCTTTGAACTAGTTGCTCATCACACTCCTGCATAAAACCACGATTTGTTTTACAGCTTCATTACCATAGCTGTTACCGCTGAGAACCTGCGAACCACTATATCTATAAAGCATGTTTTCAAGTTTTCTTCGCCCAATACAACTTAAATCTATCTCATTGCAACATTTCTTTGCTAATCATTGCAATAAATGATTGATCATCGGTCAAATCGAATCTTCCTCGGTTCCTGCCCCTATCCAGATAACAGCGCGACTTCTGGTGATTCAGTGTATCTACAATAATGAGACCAAAGAGCTGTGTTATCCAAAAAAGATAACAGTAACAGATGCTGGTAGTGATCCAAATGCCCAGAACCCATAAAAATTCTTATCATCGTCGTGTGATCTACTTCCGAAAGAGGTGCGTATATATCAGATCCATAATTCATGCTGTATAGCTTTGTCAGTTTTATTCAATGACCGCTTTATCGTTTATCATTGAGCACCACTTATCTTATCAAAATATGACAGATGAGTGAATCAGTCCCAACATCACTGAGCATTTCAGGTTTAATTATGATAATTTGATTTTGGAGTGACTTCGAATGAATTGAAACACTTCAACGCTCAAAATTTTTACATGTCAACTAGCTTTCCCTCAACACTTTGTCGATAAAAGCTAAGCTCTCTCCCATAGATAGCAACTAAAGGTTATTTGAGACTCAATTCAGTACACTCTCATCAAATTGAAACTATGCAAGGCGGTATTAAAAGTGTATCATTTGCGAAATTCCAAAGGAATTTGTAAACAATAATGCGGGAGAAAGTACGACATTTAGAAATTGTAGAAGTATGGCCGGCTTATCATTAAAAGCTGGAACAACGATATTATGGGAAAGATGAGAACTAAACGTTCCTTCTCTTTTCCTTTTCACAGTTAGTTACTCTTTCTGTGGTTTTCTGTTATTGTTTACTACAAGATTGATTTCTTTATTCCATTGTAGGAAATATTCCCTTGTTAGAGAAAAAAACTACTATAAATGATCACGTGAATTTGAGAAAAATAATATATTTCACGTGACTTTATAAAAATCAGTCACGTGCAAAGGCCTCGCGAACTGGTGTTCCTTTTCTTTTCCAATGGATTCGGAAAAGACCCCAAACTTCAAAGGCAAATAAACACACACAACTTGATTATTAGAAGTGTTTTTGGCTAGTGCAGTCAGGTACTTTCGTCCAAAAAGAGCAGATTCATAACCGTTATATAAAGAACATACACTATTCACATAATGTCCGACTTCAATCAATTCATTGCCGGAATCCCAAGGATTACTAGAATATTTACGATATCAACATTAACAGCCTCATTTTTTGATGCGCTCAACATACTTCCATCAAGTTATCTATTGTGTCTATGGCCCTCAATTATTCACGATTGGCAACTATGGAGAATGTTTTCGGGATTTATTGTTACGAATCGTCAACCAATGCAAGGATTAATGGATATTTATATGTTGTACTCGTATTCTCGTGGAATTGAGGAGAATAAGTTTTTGAGGAATACAGCTGATTATGCATTTTATTTATGTATCATCCTACCTTTGATTGTTCTTGTGAGTCCTTTGATCAATTGTTACATGCTGTTACAGCCATTGCTAGGCGCGTTGACATATACTTGGTCCCGTGCTAATAGATTTCAGAAAGTAAACATTTATTTCTTACCAATTCAAGCTTCTCATCTTCCTGTGGTTACGCTTGGATTCAGACTATTACTAGAAGGTCCTAAATCGTTCTTTGCAGTGTTGTCAGGAATGGCTGCAGCTTACCTATATGCTTGTATCGAATCCAAATCATTGGGTCCTTTATATAAGTACATCATGGATACTATGGGTATAAACGTTATAAATCATAGAAACTCTAATAGGGTTGGGACTTTAAACACTATTAATGAGGTCGCTGACGGATATTTGGTGACCCCTCAATGGTTCAAAAATTTGATAAATATGATTACAGGAGATGAAAATACTGATAAGAAGTGGAAGAAGGGCGAGATTAATACTTTACAAGGAAATACTAATGTTGCAGGTGCTGGGAAAAGTTCTGGGTTTAATTTCGGGGGAAGTGGTGCTTTTAAAGGCAAGGGCTATAAACTAGGCAGCTAATATCTGACTTGTTCATGATCATGTTATGTATCTGTATAGATGCGTTTGTGTTTCTTCATTTAGATATTGAGTAAATTATTATTGAATTTCTTTTTGAATGAGTAAAACTCCAGAAAAAACTGTAATAATTCATCCATGAAACAGTTCAAGATCCAATAATAGCTGAAACTTGACTTTTTTTGTAAGGTTAGGTGTTTCAAAATATTATTTGTAAAATATTTGAAGTTTAAAATGAAATTTGTTAGGGATGGTCTTGTCGGGTGACATGTCAACAGATCAATAAAAAAATGAATGAAGCTCAGTTTCATGGGATTAACATGATTTGGGTTGAATTTCATTTTGAGGTATTTTGTCAATGTTGATTTAGGAGGGTGTTCTTGATGCTTGCTGATTGTTTGATGAAGTTCGATTTGAAATTCAGGATTAATAATATCAGGGAGACTGTTTATAATATTCAGTAACCTCTTGAAATGCAAAGAATCTTTCGATATTTGTGATTCAGCCAAGATTCTAGAAATGTCTAAAGAATACCAATCAATCAACATATCGTGTAAAATATGATTTTGTTTAATCAAATGATGAAAATTCTTGAATAGCTGATTAGTTTTTTCTAACATGGCCATCATGTTTTGAACATATGGGTTCTCACTGTGAATGGGTTTGACCTCACTGTCGTATAAAAACCTCAAAAATGCATCATCAGAATCAGTGAAATAGCACTCAGGCAACTGTCCAAATCTGATATTCTCATCAATATATGTTATTCTCTCAACTTTTCTATCGTTGAACCAACTTTGCCATTTCTTGGATATACCAAAATCAGCATAGCAGTAAACGGAGCACTCTCTTGAACCAACCCTTCTGGTTTTAGGATTGAACGCCACTTTTACCAATTTCGCTAGCTGTGGAAGGCTTATGGGCTTGGTAAAGTTCACTATTGGATTATAATAGGCACTGAAAAATTTTTTATAAAGATCGTAAGCTGTTTGTTTCTTCAGAAACTTTCCCTTTTGGATCTCAAAGATGTCTAGAATACAATGAAACGTCAAGGCCTTTAGTATGTGATGGGTTTTCAGCCCATTTTCAAACTCGTCACAATAGACATTTTCTGATTGTAAATAGGAGACTAGTTTCGCTGGATCTTGACTAGGATCTTTCTGTACCATTTGAAGCAGTAAGAGATCTTCACGTCGTTCTTTACTGGCCATACTAGCCCACAACCACTGCTGTATCTACTGATCACTGATAATCTACACTGACTCATTCTCATATCTTCAAGGGATTAATGAAATTATTATCTCGTGAATTGGATCCTCACTACTGATGTGCTTTTTGACATGATGGGAGGAAGCAAAAAGGGAAAGGTTATGTGACATAAAACTGATATATCTTATGTGCCCATAACAAACTAACTAACTACTATCAATTTTAACTATCGCCATCGCTCATAATTTCAGGAAAACTAGAATCCCAAAGCTCATAACCTAATCGGGGCTCATATGCAAGGAAATCGAAAAAAAAAAAAAGAAGCCGGATTTGGCGATGGAGAGACCCATTCATTAGTGAGTTTAAAGAGAGCAATACTACTCAAAGATTTATCATGTCTTTAAGATCGAATAGCACAATAGCACCAGTAATTGTATTTTTTTTTTAGTTGTTATTGCTGTGTTATACCGTGGTTAATTCTTTGACTTCTTTGTCTTAGCCGCTGATCATTTCATCCTCGGGATAAAAACTCCTTTGATCCCCACATAGAAATCCGAGTGACACACACCATAAATTATTTATTTAAGGGAAACGTCACCAGTTTGATGAACTGTGTTTTATTGGTGAGGTTCATATAAAACCAGAACTAGATCTGTTGTTTCGCTTGTATAATACCGGCAATTCTTCAGTGGTGTACTCTTCAACCAGATGCTCAGAAGAATGACAAGAGCGTTTTCCACATACAACCCTCGGTTCAAAGGTGAAACCTTTAAGTACCAGGATAGCTTACCTTCGTTGCCTGTGCCTTCGATTGAAAGCACTAAGCATAGATACCTCAAGTCCATCAAGCCCTATGTCAAGTCGCTTGAGGAGTATCAGCAACAGGAGGAGCTTGTAAATGACTTTTTCAACACACAGGGCAAAGAGTTGCATTCACGCTTATTGGAGCTACAATCCAAGAGTAGAAACTGGTTGTCGACTTATTGGGATGATTATGCATATTTGCAATACAATGATCCTGTGGTGCCTTATGTGTCTTACTTTTATGGTCATAAGGACCTCCCTGCTAGCTTGCAGTACTCAATTGGTCAGAACCAGGTTTACAAGTCAGTGGCTCTTATTTCGAAGATTGTTGATTTTGTGGAATTGTTAAAAGATGAATCTCTTCCACCAGAAGTTATTAGAAGCACTCCCTTCTGTATGAGATCATTCCAGTTGATGTTCAATAACTCTCGCTACCCGAAAGAGCTCGGCCAGGATGATAACGTGTTTTATTCACTCCATGAAAATGGATTTATAATTGTTGCAAAAAACAATCATTTTTTCAAATTATTCACTCATGATCCAGAGACCCAGAATCGCTACTCCAATAGTGAGATTCACAGACAGCTCAATGAGATTATTGCCATGTCTAATAAGTTACCCAAAGGTGCTGCTATTGGATCTCTAACTACCTTACCAAGAGATCAATGGTTTCATGCTTATACTGAACTAAACAAGTCTCCAATCAACAAGGCTTCGATCACTGACATCCATAAGGCTACCTTCCTATTATCTTTGGATGATGATCAGCCGATAACTTATGAAGACCGTGCACATTATTGTTGGCATGGAGATGGGGAGAATAGATTTTTTGATAAATCTGTTCAGTTCTTTGTTGCCAAGAATGGATACTCGGGTTTTATTGCTGAGCATTCTAGAATGGATGGTACCCCAACATTGTTATTGAACGAGTTCATCAATAGGGAGATTAGAAACTTACAGCCATTGCAATTTTTGAATTCTTTAAATTATGAAATCAAGATAAATGAAAGTCCTTCTCCAAAATTATTAAGATTTGAAGTTTCAGAATCAACCAAGAGTTCTATCGAAACTGCTAAGAGCTTGTTCTCAGCAGAACTGGATAATCATGATGTCAAAGTTTTGCATTATAATAAATATGGGAAAAGACAAATAAAACACTTTAAAGTCTCCCCAGACGCATACATTCAAATGGTTATCCAATTAGGATTTTATAAGCTAACCGGAACATCCTGGCCTACATATGAAGCTGCTTCTACAAGAAGATTTTATGGAGGTCGTACTGAAGCAACGAGATCCGTTTCTGAAGAGTCATTCAGCTTTGTCACAAAATGGCATGATCCTTCTGTAACAGATTCGGAACGTGCTAAGCTTTTCCAGACAGCTGTGAAGTCTCATTTAAATTTCATCAAAGCTGCAAGTAATGGAGAAGGCGTCGATCGTCATTTCCTTGGATTGAAGTTCCAGTTGAAAGAGGGAGAAAGACCACATGCTCTATTTAATGATCCTTTGTTTCAATATAGTGGAACCTGGCTAATCTCAACCTCTCAATTAAGCTCTAATTACCATGATACTTATGGATGGAGTGAAGTAAATCCGATCGGTTGGGGATTAGCATATCAGGTTAATGATGATTTCTTACATATCAATGTTTGTACTAGAAGAAGTTCTGGGAACAAGAGCGATGAACTCAGATATTACTTGAAAGAAGCTGCTGATGAAATCTATGAAATCTTATTGAAGGAAGAAAAGAGTAAGTTATAAGATGAAGAAAAGTAGAGGGTAAAAGAGTGTGAAATGATGGAATATATAGTTTATATAGTATACATATATAAGAAAAAAAAATAAACTCAGCTGGAAATTCGATACTAAAATTTATCGGTAACTATTGACCTTATGTAAAAAATTACCTTGAGTGACGAGAGGTTCGTTCTAATCCTGATAAGAGTAAGTGAGAACGTTATATTGTTTCCCAATTAAGCTCATATTTTCGGCTTTGATTGGTTGGTATTTCCGGAGAAAACACCCAGAGCGCTAAAAAAATAAGTAAAGAGTTAATGATTTGTGAGTTATAATAGAAAGCTGTTACTTCAAGGCAACCATTCCACATTATTCATATTCATTCAATCTTTGATCATTTACTATCCATATAGAGCCTTGAATAGAGCCTTAAATACAACATGCGGACAACAGCACTCTCTGTTAAGGGAATGACATGTAGTGCTTGTTCCTCCAGCGTTACTTCGAGACTTCTCGCTATTCCTGGTGTTTCTCAAGCAGATGTTTCCCTAATAACAGAAGAGGCGAAAGTTGTACACGATGAGAGCCTTATTATCGCTAAGGATTTAAAGGATGCAGTTGAAGATTGTGGGTTTGATGCTGTAGTGCTGAACTCAGAAGACGGAAACGGGAAAAGTAATGAGAATAATAATAGCTATAATGAAAACGATGTTTATAAGACGAGGCTGAGTGTGAAAGGAATGACATGCTCCAATTGTACAAACTCTATTAGAAATGCCATGGAACATGTTGCTGGTGTGAGTAAAATTGAAATCTCTTTAATCACGGAAGAAGCAGTTATTGAGCATGATTCTCGACTTTCCTCAGATGATTTGAAGGCGATGATAGAAGATAGTGGGTTTGATGCAAGTGTTGTAGAATCCTCTATGTTATCGGATAAGATTGTTGAAACGATTATATCTGTTAAAGGGATGACCTGTGGTGCTTGTACGAGCTCCGTGACTAATATTTTGAATGATATTGTTGAAGTTATTGACGCTTCTGTTTCTTTGATCACAGAACAAGCCGCAGTGAAACACTATAAATCATTGGATCCAACCGTTTTGAGGGATGCCATTGAAGATTGTGGATTTGATGCTATGATTTTAGAGACCTTGGAAGACAAACAAAGTCCCCTACTTGAAACTACAAATTTCAGTGTTGATAAAATAGAGCCAATTGATCGTCTCCTGGGATTGAATGGTGTCATCTCCACGAGCTTGATAAGCGAAAATATTGTCTCTATTAAGTATGATTCTGTCAAAATTGGTGTACGTGATCTTATAAAGGCCTTCAGCGAGTTACAAATAGTTGCTACACCTCAGAATGTTCTGGATATCACTGCACAATTGGATTCTTTGAATAAATTGAATGAAATTAAGTTCTGGAAGTGGAACTTTGTGAAAACTTCTTTTGTTGGGATTCCAATGTTCATCAACCATCAAATATTTAATCTATTTGACTGGCATTTATCTCTATATTTATTTCATGGGATTTACTTGGAATCGGTTGTTGAGTTCATATTTGCAACATATATCCAGTTTACTATAGGGATATTCTTTTGGAGGAATGCAAAAAATGCCATGAAACATGGCTCTGGCACAATGGATACTTTAGTTTTCATTTCTACAAATATTTCCTACTATTTTTCAATATTCACGATTATCATATCTATTGTTAAAAGCAATAATCTAAAATCGCCTCATACTTTATTTGAAACGTCTGTCTTGCTTATGAATTTTGTTTCCTTAGGGAAATGGATGGAAAGCCGTGCGAAATCTGAAACTTCAGCTTCCTTATCAAAATTGATCAGCTTAACCTCATCAGAGTGCACAATCTTAGAAGATCCGAGAACATTCTCAAATGATGCTAGCAGCAATACAATAAAAATCCCTATAAATTACTTACAGGTTAATGACATTGTTGAAATCAAGCCTGGTGAGAAAATACCTGCTGATGGTGTCATCCTATCTGGAGAGTCAGAAATAGATGAATCCTTACTAACTGGAGAATCACTACCACTTGCTAAAGGCGTCCATGATAAGGTGATGGGAGGTTCAATAAATGGAGTTGGTCATCTCTTCATTAATGTATCCACTACTTCGGAAAACTCTCAGCTATCAAAGATCATCAAATTAGTTAAATCTGCACAAATGAGCAAAGCACCAATACAGTCATATGCTGATTTCATTGCATCAATATTTGTTCCTGTTATTTTAGCACTATCTTTGATAACATTTATCTGTTGGTTAGTGATATGTAATGTCTTGCCAGAGCCTCCTGCGATATTCAAAGATAATAATGGTAAACTGTTTATCTGTTTGAAGATTGCTATTTCAGTTATAGTTGTTGCTTGTCCCTGTGCCTTAGGGCTTGCCGCACCAACTGCTATCATGGTAGGAACTGGTGTCAGCGCATCTCATGGTATCTTAATAAAGGGTGGTGAGGTTTTAGAACGTGCTAATAATATTGATGTTTTGTTGTTCGATAAAACTGGTACGCTTACCATTGGTGAAATGATTATCAAACAAATACACAATTTTGGTAAGCTGGACCAATCAGATTTGCTGAAATTAGTTGGAAGTTTGGAATCACAAAGTGAGCATCCGATCGGAATTGCTATTAACAAATTTGTAAAACAAAAATTGAATTCAAAGCATTTTGACTCAACTGTGGAGAACTTCAAGGTTGAAATTGGTAAGGGTTTAGTAGCTAATGTTCATTTAAACGGATTAAAGTATAAGGTTCAAGTTGGAAATTTGAAATTATTTTCTGATGAATTACTAGAAAATGATAGTATATTCCAATCGATTAAAATTCGGTCTGAGAACACATTAGCTCATATCGTTATCAATGATGAATATCAAGGGTTTATGGAGCTGCAAGATATCATCAAGGACGACTCTGCAATAGTTCTATCCTATCTCCAATCACAGGGTTTTCAAATCGCAATGGTAACTGGTGATTCACAAAAAGTTGCTAATAGAATCGCTGCACAAGTTGGTATACCATTGCGTAATGTTTTTGCCGAAATTTCACCGTATGGGAAAGAACAGCTGGTTCTTGATTTTCAAAATCGTGGGTTGAAAGTTGCATTTATTGGTGATGGCATAAATGATTCACCTGCTTTGGCTTCTGCTGATTTAGGAATTGCTATAGCTTCGGGTACAGATGTTGCACTGGAAGCTGCTGACATTGTGCTATTGAACAATGAAATGAAACTAAATGGAGTAAGCTCTGCAATATCAGTATCCAAATCCACTTTAGAAAGAATCAAATGGAATTTCTTCTGGTCTAGTGTTTATAATTTGACTATGGTTCCGATTGCTATGGGGGTGCTAATTCCTTGGGGAATCACTTTGAGTCCGTTAGCTGCTGGAGGATCGATGGCGTTTAGTTCTGTTAGTGTCGTTTTGAGTTCGTTGTGGCTAAGAAGATGGACACCTCCAGATTTAAGTTCATTTCAAATGATCAATCATGAGGATCATGGATTCGATTTAGAGAGTGGTGTCAATAATAAGACCAAAGGTAGATGGAAGTTACAAAAGAGCATCAAAGAAATGCTGAAGTGGAAAAAGCAAAGGAGAAATGATGATGTCGAATTACAAACAGGGTTGCTGTTGAATGATCAACCGTAAGGATTTAAATATAAAAGCAGTAGTGTTTTTTGAACTGGTGTTACTATATATTTGGTTTTGGGGTTTTGTATTACCTATATATTGTTTTCCTATTATACAATGACCTAATGATAATCTCTTATTGTTAATTGTACACTAATATTCCATTTCTGCGAGATTTTCTGCTTCTGGAGTTTTTCCAGAGTACCTGCAGGTTTTCGCGTACAATAGAAAACCAAAAATTAAATCAATGAAATCTCGACATAGACAGCCTTCAGGTTCAAGTACTTGTTACTTCTTAGTGTGGTACTGTCCCTTAGAATATTGTTTGTAATTCAATGATGAATGACGACAGACAGAGTTCAAACGACACGTTATCATCACTTTCCTCGTCAAGATCTTCACTAACTCCTCAACATTCAGTAAGGCTATTACATGAAGAAGATGTTCGACCTGAAAACATTTCAAGAGTCAGAAGTCTAAGAGATCAGATCCGCGAAGACAATCATTCGATCCGGGAAGAAGAAGGAAGAAAGAGAAAAGACTTGAATCTTCAATTATTACGAGAGCTCTCCATTCAAGATGCTGTGCTTCTTCGAAGCAGAACTCAACAGCGCAATGATGAAGAGTCCCCTAAAGAGGTAACTTCTCTTGTGGAGCGAGTATATACTAATGTAACTACCGGTGAAGTGGATCTACCTCCAGATGGTGGATATGGATGGATCTGTATGGTGTGTGCTGCTGCACTAATGTTTGGGACCTGGGGTAATAACAGTGCTTTTGGTGTTTTTTTGTCTTATTACTTAGCAAACGATACATTCCCAGGAGCTACCAATATGGATTTTGCATGGATTACAGGGCTATTAGTATTCAATGCCCAAGCCTTTTCTCCGATAGCTTTCGTTTGTGATAGAATGTTCGGATTCAAACAAACTATGATTCTCGGTGCTGTCATTAATTTGGTGGGGTACCTTTTAGCTTCATTTTCAACTAAACTTTGGCAATTATATGTTTGTCAGGGGGTTATAGTGGGAATGGCGTACTCTTTTCTTGTTATCCCTGCTGGTAGTATAATCCCAAATTGGTTTCTGAAGAACAGAGGCGTAGCTTCGGGTATACTCTGTTCTGGGACTGGATTGGGTGGGTTGACTTATTCTCTTGCCATAAACGCTATGATTTCTAAGACAGGTGATCAGAGATGGCCATTAAGGATGTGTGCTATCTCCACATCTTTTATATTTGCAGTGTCAATTTTCTTCATCAAGAGAAGAAACCCTCCTCCAACACAAAGAATCAGCTTCACCAACTTGAATGCAAACTTTAATGCTCTGTTCAATACCAATGCTCTCAAAACAAGTAGACTGTGGTTTGTCACTGCATGGTTTGCAATTACACTTCTTGGCTATAATATGTGTTTATTCTCGTACGCATCCTCTGCCACTGCAATGGGGTTCTCGCAGCATCAAGCATCTGTTTTCACAGCTATGATCAACACTTTCCAAGCTGTTGGACGTCCTTCCATTGGATTTGTTGCCGATAATTATGTTGGACGCGTAAACTACACAATGATATTGAACATAGTTAATATGACTTTGATCTTTGCATTTTGGATGAATGCTCGCTCATTTGCATCATTGCTAGTCTGTGCAATGTTTTTAGGATTCTTCCTAGGGAATGGTAACGTTATGAATACGGTTCTTGTGGCTGATGCCTTCTCTCCAGAAGATTTCCCTGGCGCCTGGTCTCTATTAAACGTGGCAATGGCTCTATTCGTACTGTTTGTTGAGGTTATTGCCTTGTCATTGAGAGATGATTCTAGATCCAACCCATTTTTATACTCTGAGATATTTGCAGGCTGTGCATTCGCTACCGGATTCATACTTTTGGTACCATTGAGAGAGTGGCATATAAGAACTCTATTAACTAAGAGAGTGAACGATGTGCGAACAGAGCTCGCCCACTTCACTGATGAAAAGAATGAGAACGCTGATGCGGAATCGCATGCCCGCACCCAAGAAGAGCTGCGGACAATGGTCGAAAACTACAACGCGCTTCTGGAAGGATCTGTTAAGGGTTATATCTTGAGATGTACATACCCAGTGAAAGTATAATGAACAATATATTAATTGAAGAGTTACTTCTCTGCTCGTAGAAGAGTACATTCTACTATCGTTACTGTTCCTGTTAGCTGAATTTTTGTGTCAAATTATTTCTGCCTAGAGTTGTGTATTTTACCGCCAAAAAACTTCCAAATGCAGATTGCGCGTAATGACTAGCGAATCCATCAAACAACAAATATAAAACAATTTCAAAATATTGTTTATCGTTTCAAAGAACCAGCCCTATTACTAACCAACTGCATTTTATTGCTATAAACCCTTTTTGCTTTCATCTGATTATCAGCGACTGGTGTTCTTCCCTCTCCTTCTATCAAGCAAATTCGGGAAAATGAGCACAGCAGTAGATGATAAGAAGGAGTCTGATGGCATATCCAGTTCTTCACAAAATTCTTTGACATCTCTTGATTCTAACATTCAGCAGGGTCCAGTTGCTTTACAAGATGATGACGAGGCTCACGCATTGAAAGTACAGAAGATGCACAGCATAAGGAGCCAGATATGGCAAGATAACTTTTCAATTATCACAGAGGAGAAGAATTCGAAAAACAACTTAGAGAAACAACTCTTGAAAGAGTTTTCCATCCAGGATGCTATATTACTTCAAGAATCTGATAGGCCATACTTGAAAGATGACGAGGAAGAAGGTAAGATTTCGCATACAACGTCAATAGTGCAAAAAGTATACACGAATGCCACAACTGGGGAATTGGATTTACCACCAGATGGAGGATACGGATGGGTTTGTTGCTTTTGTGCTTCTTTAGTGCTTTTTGCTAGTTGGGGTAATAATGGTGCATCCGGTGTTTTTCTCACATTTTACTTGGAGAATAATTCATTTCCTGGTGCTACTAACATGGATTATGCTTGGATCACTGGACTTTTAGTCTTCAATGTCCAAGCATTTGCGCCATTAGCTCTAATACTTGATCGAGTGATTGGGCTAAAACTCACTTTATCTATTGGCGCAGTTCTCAACTTTGCTGGGTATTTCTTAGCTTCTTTTGCTACTCAGTTGTGGCAACTATATCTGTGTCAAGGTGTTTTGGTTGGGTTATCGTACGCATTAGTTGTTCAACCCGCAAATGCATGTGTCCCTAGTTGGTTTCTCAAAAGAAGGGCTTTAGCTTCAGGTTTAATGACCTCAGGCACTGGCCTTGGAGGGTTGACTTATTCATTGGCCATCAATGCAATGATTCAAAAAACAGGAGGCACAAGATGGCCCTTGCGGATGTGTGCTATCACCACTACATCAGCGTTTGTCGTTTCTATTATTTTTATCAAACGAAGAACACCATTACCACCTAAAAAGGTCAATCTATCTCACTTTTTGGATCAAACGAAAATAATGTTCAGCGTTAAGGTGCTAACAATCACAAGATTGTGGTTTCTTATATTGTGGTTTTGCACTGGAATGTTAGCATACAATATGTGCTTATATTCCTATTCGACGTCTGTTGTCGCATTGGGCCTCTCTCAGCACCAAGGGTCTGTCATTACTGCTTTAATCAATGCTTCTCAAGCAATAGGTCGTCCTACAATTGGATTAGTATCAGATAGGTTAGTTGGCCGTTTCAATTACTCAATCCTTTTAGGTATCATTAATAGTATCATCATTATGTGTTTTTGGATGAATGCAAGAACATTTCCAGAATTGTTAGTTTGTGGCATAGTATTAGGATTTGTGCTAGGTGTTGCTAATGTCATGAACACTGTTCTAACAGCAGACTCTTTTTTACCGAAAGATTTCGTTCCAGCATGGGCTGTTTTGAATATGGTTTGTGGTATCTTTGTATTATTTGTTGAAGTCATAGTATTGGGATTAAGGAATAACTCATTATCTAACCCTTTTCTATTCTCTGAAATATTTATAGGATCAACATTCATCCTTGGAAGTATTGCTTTACTACCAGTTCGTGAGTGGCATATTGAAAAACTATTACAAAAAAGAAAATCAACTGTTTTAGCAGAATTAGAAACGCTGAAGGGAAGAAAAGTGCTTGGGTTAACTAATGAAGATCATAGTGAAGAAGAATTGTATTTAATGATAAGGGGCTATGATTCTCTTTTGAGCTCATCGCCGAAGGGATACTTGAAAAGATGCTTTTATCCTGTAAAAGTTTGAAGCACTTGTATTTTAGTATATATATATATATCTATATTATAATAGATTTTTTAGAATATTCATTAAAGCTTCAATTTACCAGAAAAGATTTTTGACTAGGTTGTTTATTTATCCGGAAACTTAGCTCCGAATGCTTATCTCCGACAGGTTCATGTATTTCCCTCTCTGCAAAACTGTTTTGTTGAAGACGTTTTCTTTAAGCCTTTTAATCATAATGAGTAATTGAAATATTCGTGAATTTAGTTCATTCTTAAACCTTTAAATCAGTTGAACAAATATCTATAGACTTTTCTTCTTTTCAGTATTTTCTTTACACTTTACTGTTTCAGCTAATTTGCTAATTAGTTATGGGTGAAAAACACCTACAAGAGAAAAACGGTCTCGATAACCACAGTAGTACCTTGTTAGCAACCACAAGTACAGCATCAGATTCTCTAAGTCATAATCCGATCTTATCAACCCAAAGACAAGCTACATATACATCTAAAGTTCCCCCAGATGAAGTACAGAGCAAGGCTAATGAGCATATTCTCCGAGAATTTTCAATAGAAGATGCGATCTTAGTAAGATCAAACACAAAGAAGCAAGACCAGGAAACTCCTAATGCACGTCAAGAATCTATTATAGAAAAAGTATATACCCACAGCTCAACTGGAAAGTTAGATCTGCCTCCAGATGGTGGATATGGATGGGTATGTGTGTTTTGTGCAGGTCTTGTGCTATTTTCTACCTGGGGTAGTAATAGTGCATTCGGGGTCTATTTGTCCTATTATATTGATAGTGAAACATTTCCTGGTGCCACTCGAATGGATTTTGCTTGGATTACCGGGATATTAGTATTTAATGCTCAATTCTGGGCTCCATTTGCTCTCGTTATGGACAAAACATTAGGGATCAAACCTACAATGATTATTGGTACTGTTATTAATTTCATTGGATATCTATTGGCATCATTTGCTACTAAATTATGGCAATTATATGTCTGTCAGGGTGTTATTGTTGGGCTATCATATTCCTTTATCTTTATTCCTGCAACTACCATCGTTCCCAATTGGTTCCTGAAAAGAAGAGCTTTAGCATCAGGTCTTTTGTGCAGCGGAACAGGTCTTGGAGGATTAACCTATTCACTTTCAATCAATGCATTGATTGCCCGAACTGGTGATCAAAGATGGTCTTTAAGATTTGTGGCTATCTTAACTACCTTCACGTTCGTAGTCGCAATCATTTTCATCAAGAGAAGAAATCAACCTGCACGGCCAAAGATATCACCTTCACTCATCACAAGCAACCTGAGAATCATGTTTTCTCCAACAATTCTGACGACTCCGAGAGTTTGGTATGTTTCACTTTGGTTTTCATTTACTTTATTAGGATATAATATGACATTATTCTCTTATTCATCGTCCGCTACTGCATTAGGACTATCTCAACACCAAGGATCTGTTTTAACTGCTCTAATGAATACATTTCAGGCTTTAGGGCGCCCTTCAATAGGTTATATTGCTGATGTTTATGTTGGTCGAACTACTTACACTATGTTTTTGAACATATTGATCATGATTTTGATCTTTGCATTCTGGTTGAATGTAACCTCCTTCATACCGTTATTAGTGTGTGGAATTCTCCTAGGCTTTAATTTAGGGGTTGCTAATGTCATGAACCCAGTTTTAGTTTCTGATGCATTCAGTCCTGAAGAATTCAGTCCTGCATGGGCATTTTTAAACATGTTAGTAGCCTTCTTCGTTCTCTTCGTCGAAGTAATAGCTCTTTCTTTAGCTGACTACTCTCAAAGGAATCCATTCATTCATGCTCAAGTCTTTGCTGGCCTACTATTCTTTGTTGGTTTCTTGTGGCTAATTCCTATGAGACAATGGCACGCAAAGAACTTGATTGCTAGGGAAAAAATAGCCCTGGAACAAGAACTAGAAACTATAGAGAGAAATAGGCTCATCTCAAAAGACCCAATGGGTGAACATCTATCTGAAGAGGAAATTCATTCCCAGCTACGGCACTATGATATGTTATTATCAAACTCAGTAAAAAGTTATCTGAAGAGGGTCATTTACAAAGCGAGAATTTGAAAACTGTCAATATGGATTCAATAAAATAACCTATTACTATACTTTCCAGTAGAGTAGATCCACACTCATACCGTGATAGCATAATTCAGAATTCATTTGCTGTTCTTGCCCAAGGTTATGCTAAGCTCACATAAATATAAAAAACTATTATGTAATATAATTTGTGGTCCGTATCTAAATGTAAACAAGAGAAATGTAAACAACAACAATACGCCAAAGAAGAAAGCACCTACCTTTTGATCAGTGGTCTGAGTAAAGCATATTAATAAGGCTAACTAAGACATGATTGGTGAACCAAAGCTTGGAATTACTAGAATATATGGGACATCTTCCAATAATCAGCTCAACTTTGCTGTGTCTCAAAATCACATCGCGTATATCGCCAGTGGTGGTGTAGTTGTTGCTAAGATTGATTCCACCACAGGCCACCTATCAGCTCAGAGATTCTTCTGTGCCAATAATGCAAATATCTCACAGACCACCAATCAAAGCAATGCTTATTCATACCTAAACATGATTCAGCAGGCGCCTGCTGAGGAGAAAGACAGCTATGGGTTCCCTAAATTAGCACAAACTTTCACGATCGAGGATGCTACTGCACAAATATCAGACTTGTCTCTCAATTCACCGCCAAAAGTGCAACAGCAGAAGATTAAAACGATTTCTTGCCTTGCTATATCTCCAGATGAAAAAATATTGGCTGTGGGGGAATCTGGCTCGCAGCCACGTATATTATTGTTTTCTTTGGCGCCAGATTCGTTCTCTTACCCATACCTCAGTATAGCAGAACACAGTTTTGGTGTCTCTGCTTTACATTTTTCCGAGGATTGTAAGCATTTGTTGAGTGTTGGTAATACTCATGATGGGTTTTTGTATCTTTGGAAACTAAATGGATTGAATGTTTCAGTTGCAGGTCTCAATAAGTGTACATCTCAAATCAACGGTGTTTGTTGGTACCAAGATAATATAATTACTTATGGGGTTAGGCATATAAAGATCTGGAAATTTGAAGATTTCGAAAAAAAATCAATGATCCAAGGCAAAAATGTTATATTAGGTGATTTCATAAATGGAAATTTTGTTAATGCTACACCTATCAATCATAATGAAGGCGAAGATGATATTCTGTTTTTAACATCTTTGGGAGAGATTTGTGGGTACAGCTACCTGAAGAATCAGTTGAAGTTAAGGTATAAGTCCGAAAACCAAGTGCACAAATTGGGGGTTGTGTTAAGTGATTCGTACTCCGAGAAAATATGGATTGCCGATAATGAGATCAAGTTATTACCCAGGGGCATATTAAACGAAGAGCTTTCCAAGATAAATGATGGGATTATCGACTCACCAACAAAGGTTAAATTTGTCCCGCCTATCTCCTGCGTAAGGCAACTTAATGAAAAGTTTTTGATTTACATTACATCTAATGAGGAGATTCAACTTTATGATATCCATCTAGGAACTTCAACTGACCTAATTGACGCATTGTCGAAGAGTGTTAATGGAGTAAAGCTGACATCCAATGGTAAAATAATAAGCTGGACTAAGGAAGGTATATTAAAAAGAATTACTAAAGAAACACTAGACCTCAATCCATACTCTTCTATTATTATTCCTGAAATTCCGAATAACGTCATAGAAAACCATATCACTGCCTTGGACCTGACAACTCAAGATGAAATAATAATAGGAGATGCATATGGTAATGTTAGCATATATAAATCGAATTCTGAGTTGATTTGCACAATTCAGGCTCACGAGTTTACGATTAATGAGATTTGTTACTTTAGAATTGAATCTTTCGAATTCATTGTTAGTATTGGACGTGATCGAATGATTCAAGTCTTTGCTAAAAAAGACTCTGTTGATGTCAAAAGTGATGAGATTACCACTGAATGGGAGATTTTCCAGACATTAGCTGAACATAAGGGAAACTTACTTCAGTTGATCTATAGAAATAGGAAAATCTATGTTTCCTCTGCGGACAGGTCTATAACTGTGCATGAGTTCAATATCGATACTGATAATACTGTATCAATTCATAAAAGGAAAACAGTTACTGTGAAATCTACACCATCCGCCGTGGGTATATATAATGATGAACTTGTGGTCTCCACTATGGATAAACAACTAACAATTTATGACTTGAACACTATGACCTTAGCCAGAACTTTAAAGCTCTATGATGATGATAATGAAACTCTTCTTTCTGATAATATTGCTGTTACTCCTCGACATCACCTAGTGTGTTCATGCTCCGACAAGAGCATAAGAATCTTCAATTACAATTCAGGAAAGCAGATTTCCGTTAATTGGGGACATTCTGAAGCAATCAAGTACATGTTGATGTTTGAAGATCATCTCATTACTTTAAGCAGTAGTGGATGTTTATTTAGCTGGTCCTTAAATGAAACCAATAGAGATCTCTCTACCAAATCAACAACTCAATCATATATGGATTTACAGACTCCACCGAAAGTGACTAGAAAAATCAAAAAGCCCCAGTCAAATTCATCGACTCCAGTCACAAGAAGGCTGAACTCTACTATAGCTTCTCCACTTACCAGATCTTCAGCAGCATCAAGACTTCAGTCTACTGCAAGATTGACCCCCTCCAAACTAACGAGCAACTCGAAAACAAATTTATCTCCATCACCATCACCTACAGCAAGATCATCTCCAAAATTATCACCTTCTTCACCTAGTGTAGTGAGAAGATCAGGACCGATATTACTCAATAGCAAGAGTAGGCTAACAGAAAGTAATATAAATAATGAAAACATGATTAAATGTGATGATTTAGTTCGCCAATTAAGATTATTCAAGGAAAATATGAATTCTTATACCACTGATGAAGTTCTTATGGTTAAAAAGGAAATATCAGCGGTATTTAATTACGAGGAAGAACTTTTAATGAAATATAATTCAAGCATTACGGAATCCCTGAAACTTTTGATGAATAAATAATCAAAATCATAAATAGGTAACTATATATAGAAGAGGTATAAATAAATATATGGGCTTTATCTTCTTGGCTGAATTGTAGCACTTTCGATAATAGAATCGTCCGACTTGATAGCTTTGGTTGGGTTTTGTGTAGAAGACCTAACTGAATTCATTCTCTCTTGCATGATTCTCTTATCTTCCTCCGATACACTTTCCCTTTTCCACCGCTCATCTGCTTCCTTAGCCAAAAGCTTCATTGCCTCTTGTCTTTGAGTCTCACTTATGAGTTCCTGTATGGTAGGAGGATCGGGCCTTGTGTATCTCAACCAAGATAACCATCGTGGACTGATTTTATTTATTGAATACTCTCCAATACTTGTTTTCTTTTCATGGTAATCAACCACCCTACGCAGCCGTCCGTAAGACTCTATTCTGAATTCCCAAAATGTGTTTGCATCTAAATCATAACCAACAAACCATTTTCTTCTGAATGGAATAGTTCGAAGGGATTTCCATTGGTGATAGATACGTTGCCAAGGTGATATTTTACCGTGAAGTGGATCCATGGTATAGTATTTGTATTAGCAATAAGGGAATCCTCCAAAATTATAACAAAGTATTGAAGCGTTCTAGTAAGCTGTGAAGTGAGTTTAATCAACGATTTAGTTTTGAGAACGTTGATTATTGGGGTAGATTATTTGATATTTTGGTGTCATAAAAAAACAAAAAACAGAAGAAAAAAAAAAGAAAGGGAAAAAACAGCTTCTATGTAGAGATAAAAAAACCCTTAACGCAGACAGCTGAACGATTTTGATCCATTTGAGTATCACTAGTAAGAGGGGAAGATCATGGACAAAAGTTCAAAGATAAAGCTAACGTACCAGGCACCAGTACCCATTCAGATGGTGAACGACGACCTCGAAATAGATTCTTCAGTTTCCCCAGATGACACCACGGGAGCTATTCATAGGAAACCATTGAAGACATGGGCCACCAATGTCATACTTGGACAGTGCACGATAGTGAATGGAATCAATGGTAAGAAGTTTGCTGTGTGGGCTATTACTGTTGAGACCTCAAAGGGAGGGAATATTCATCTCTTGAAGAGATACTCAGAGTTTGATGAGTTGAGAAGTAAGCTTCTAAGAACTTTCCCAGATAGAAGTAGAGAAATACCCAGTCTGCCACCAAAAAAATACTTTGGTAACTTGAAAGACGAGTTTCTTGTGAAAAGAAGGCGAGGGTTGGAGTTTTTTCTAAGTTGCATTTTGCTTAACCCAGTTTTGGGAAATAGCGAGATTGTCAAACTCTTTGTTTCTACTTCCGCTCAAAATCAGTAATAAATTATATCACCCTATATTCTGTTTTCTTCTACTGGATCACTTTCTTTAGTTACGGCTTTATTCATGGTAATAATTATCAATTACCATTACTATCTTTGATAATGGTTTACTATTTCAAGCTAACGCGACAACATGGAGTACAAATCATCCTGCTCTATAATTCATATTTGTCGTCTGGAGACTTTCCAATGGTACGCCTTTTCAAGCAGCGCTTCTTCTACCATTGCAATAGTAAAGCTAGTATTATATGCTAACTCCATCGATCTATATAGCTATTATGTAATATATCAAATGACATCCCAACACCGTGAGATAGAGCCTTTGTAGATTTAGAAACAATATCTTGAAAGAGAAGAAGACTTAGAGCTTTCCAGTTTGGTTTATCTTTCTCGATGGACAAAATCTTATCGCTCATTGGACCCTATGCTGACTCGCTTGCTCGCTGGAACTCCGAGGTGCAGCTAACACGAGATTTGGATCTGGTTCAGTATGTCATCAGACGTGCTGTTAAAGCTATTTACTACATGGCAAGATTTAAGAATAATTACTGGTACATCTTTGAAAGCACGGTAAAAAAGTTTCCGAATAATAGAGCCTTGGCTTATGCTAGACCTACAGGCTTGGTTGGCTCCGCTGCTTTTGAATTGGAAGAATTTACCTACCAAGAGCTATACGATGATGTGTTAAGATTATCAGAAGTGCTCGTTCATAGATATGGTGTGGAGCCTTCTGAATATATCGGCATTTACTGTTCCAATAAGCCATTATTTATCTTACTCTGGTTTGCTCTTTGGAATATTGGTGCAACACCTGCTTTTTTGAACTATAATAACACAGGGAAACCATTGATACATTGTATGAAGGTTGCCAATATGAAGAAAGTATTCATCGATCCTGATTGTGCTAAGAATGTTGAGGATTCTATTAAGGATATCAGAATTGAATTACCGGACCTGGTGCCAATCTTTCTTGACGAAGGTGAAATTTTGAAGGAGGTTAAAGATCCAAACAATTTAAAATTTAGACAATTAGATTCCAGAAGAAATCCACACGATTATGATTACATGACTGGATCATTAATATATACATCTGGAACTACAGGATTGCCTAAATCAGCTATAATGAGCTGGAGGAAAGTGGGAACTGGGTCAAGCTTTTACGCTTACATTGTCAAATTGGACCCTGATTCAACCGTATTCACATCAATGCCTTTGTATCACTCTACTGCTTCAGTCTTGGGTGTTTGTGCTGCGTTCAATAGAGGTTCTTGTGTTGCTTTGAGTGCTAAGTTTTCAACTTCCACCATTTGGACACAAGTGAAGTTAACTAAAGCCACACATCTGCAATATGTTGGAGAGGTTTGTCGCTATTTGTTGAACTCCCCTGTACACCCCGATGAAAAAAATCATAGCATCAAAGTTGCATATGGAAATGGTTTACGGCCTGATATTTGGAAAGAGTTCAAAGACCGATTCAGCATTAATGCTATTGGAGAGTTCTATGCTGCCACTGAATCTCCGTTTGCTCTAACTAACTATCAAGAGGGTGATTTTGCAATTGGAGCTTGCAGAAACTATGGGAAACTAATTCAGAATATTTTACAGTTCCAGCAAACTATTATCCAGATGGACTCTGATGATGATAGCATCGAATATAGAGATCCGAAAACTGGTTTATGTCGAGTTGCACCAATAGGTGAGCCTGGAGAATTACTAATGAATCTATTTTCTGCTAAGCAGCCTGAAAAAATGTTTCAAGGTTATTTGGGGAATAAAGAAGAAACCGAGTCGAAGATCATAAGAAATGTGTTCCATAAGGGTGATGCATGGTTTCGATCCGGTGATTTATTGAAATCAGATGAATACGGCTTATGGTATTTTGTTGATAGATTAGGTGATACATTTAGGTGGAAATCAGAAAATGTATCAGCTACAGAAGTCGAAGATCAACTACTACAAAAGTTTGGGGAAATTCTACAAACCGTTGTAGTGGGCGTTAAAATTCCCAATCATGAGGGCCGTGCAGGCTTTGCTATTATTGAGTTGAAAAAAGACCATCAAAATATCAATATTTTGAATTCTTTGCTACAAAGAATTGAGCTACCAAGATACGCTATACCAATTTTCCTCAAGTTTGTTGATGTTATCAGCCAGTCAGATAATCATAAAGTTTCTAAAAGACTTTTCAGAAACCAAGTTTTACCTAAAGGCTCTCAGGGCGATGAAGTGATCTATTGGTTATATAATGGAAAATCGTACAAAGAATTAACTGAAGAAGATTGGGGTGCTATAGTTGGAGGTAAGGTTAAGATTTAATCATCATATTAGTTCTATGTGTATTCCAATATGTTATATCATAGTTGGAGTAAATATACTCAAAACAATAAATAATAAGTTATAGAAATATCATAAAAAATAAGTAAAGTAATCTTCCAATGATAATGAACAATAATGGGACATTGAAAATCTTGAGTAATTCCAACTTACTTGTTTTCAATTCGACATTAGCAACAGTCAAATTATCAGATTGTAACTCCTCGGGAGTGTGAAATGATCCTGTTGTGTAAAACTTATCCATCAAGTCATCCTTCCCTTGCCATAGATTCAATAGCCAATCTTCAAATAATTTAGCATCTTTAGCTTCTTCTTCTTTATTATCGTACTCCAATTTTCCTAATGGGATATCTTCCAATTTGATTATATTGATATGAATGGACACATCGCTTGGATTCTTCCCCAATAACATAACATCGCTCAATCTATAGAGATCCTGACCATATTCTTCAGGTTTCACACCCGAATATCCTACTGTGAGATCATAAATCTCATCTATCGTATCCTTCAATTTCAACAAGCTAAATCTCAGTCCTGTACTTCTAGGTATTAAGACATGTTTGAATGTCTTGATACCTGATTTTTTGGCATATAGTTCAGTCTTTTCTCGAGTATTAGCACTCAAATTGGTTCCTTCTGGATATATGATCAATTGGTACGGCCATGTTTTCTGGGAGTCTTGACCCAAAGGCCATTCGCCATTAGACAAAACCTTTGCACCCGATGATGGACCTTTACCTCTAGCATCTGCATCAATTTTATCTAGTTGGATTCCCATAGTAACACGATCTTTCTCCCATTTACGCGACAAGAAGATGAAATCATAATTCTTCATACCAAACCCAAGCAAAGGTATATTCTTCAATTCTGCCTTCAAAATGATGTACACAAACCCGGCAAGATCACTGCAGTATGTTAACCACCATAGAAAGACCCAGTCAGTATATATTTGGTGATTTGCCAACCAAAGAGCGTTAGGACGAAGAAGCAAGTGCAGTTTGCCGTCTTCACTGATCTCAAATCTGTTTTGGTGAATATCCGTGGAGGAAATGTGTAATTTGATTGGGTTTTTGGATAAGAATGTCACTGAACTCGTAAGAAGTACAATGAAATGCTTTTTCGTGTGAGATAGCCAGGCATGAATGAACTCGTGGCTCTTCAGTTGGAAGGCG
The DNA here is from genome assembly GCA_003706765.3 of Xingzhongia hampshirensis. Taxonomy (NCBI): domain Eukaryota; kingdom Fungi; phylum Ascomycota; class Saccharomycetes; order Phaffomycetales; family Wickerhamomycetaceae; genus Xingzhongia; species Xingzhongia hampshirensis. Next base: position 285,613 of record PPXL03000005.1, on the reverse strand, counting down.
AACTGCACAAGGAGACCAACAACCTGTGTAAAACATATTGAAATGCAGCCCAAAAAGAAAACAACAAGGACAATAAGAGTTTTCGAGATACCGAAAGCAATTTGAAACATCTTGAAGGGGATTAAGAGGCAATGCTCCTTACGTTGGTGAGCATTCGTTTCTATTTATCTAATATTTCTGTCATTTTTATATCATTATCTATTTAGTGTGAGGTCACGTGAGGGTTTTTATGTGCCAATTTATTCCCAACAAACAGTAACAATAACATAACAGCTACAGAAGAACTGTTACTGAGTCCTTGAAGAAGCTGTGATGGTATCTAAGCTTACGTTCAAAGGTGATAAGAAACCTAAGAAAGTTGTTAAAAGACTGAAAAGAAAACAGGAGCAGTCCAAGAAGATAAATCCCGAGATTATTGAGAGCTCTTGGACTTCGGCTACTTGTCTTGCTGATTTACAAGGTCCTTTTTTGCTGACTTCCTACACTGCTTCTCACGTTCCTTTAGCTCTATGTTCTGATCCACTAGGGGTAATCACTACTCGTACGACTATAGTATTATCTGAATCTGGGTTGAACTTCCCTCCTGACTGTGTTGAATCGAAAGTTTATGATACTGATATTCATAAAATCGAACCAGGTGATGTCCAACAAGTTTTCGTCTTTGTTGGGTTGCCGAAATTTTCCAACACTGATGTAAGGCCTGATGTGACTAGATTAGCTCTCAAGACTTCTAATGGGAAGTACTTGGGTAAGAATAAGCTCAACCTTGATTGTAGAAGTGAAGCTATAGGGCCTGGTGAAATATTTGAGTTTGAAAGGGTAATAAAGGAAGATGGTGTATGGTTTAGAGTTCAGATTGGAGGCATGGTACTTGCTTTGAGAGAGGATAGAGTTGTACTAGCTGAAATAAACGAAGAAGAGATCTCAGATTTATGGAACATTAGAGTACAAGCCAAAAACTCTGTAACGGGGAAAAGGCTTTTGAATGAGTACCAAGATTCACATTCTAAGGAACATAATTCGAGCTCGACATCATTAATAACAGCTCTTAAGTCATTACAAAATTGTGGTATTGAAGTGACTACGGAGATGATTGAAAGATTAAAGAATGCAAACACTAATGGAAAACTGAACGAACAATTGGTTGATGAGAAACAAAAGTTCAAAAATGATACACGATGCTAAGATAAGTCATAAAATTGATTTTTTTCATCGTCATATTTCTCAGTAGCAACATTCAAGTTCGTCTCATCACCAAATCTTGGATATAAAACCTTTTGCTTTTTGGTATCAGGTTTTTCACCCAGAACCGGTATTATCCCATCGCATATCAATGAAATACCTATTTTACTTTGTTCACTAGGTAATACAACATCAGCGAACTCTTTTGTAGGTTGTATGAATTCATTAAATTCAGGTCTTGCATGTACCAAATACGAGTCTAAAACTTCTGATAGTACACCGGATTTCTTATCAACAACATCATTCATGATCCATCTATTCAATCTAATATCGGCATCGCAATCAACAAACACCTTCATGGATGCTTTTCGACGTAATCTTCCGTCATATAAAGCGTATAAGCCAGGAATCAAAATGACTAACTTTGATACATCGTCAACTTTCTTCTCTAAATCTGTAATCAATTCCAAAGCTTTTCCGAAGTCAAACCGCACAGGACTTACTGTTGCCGTTTCAGAATCTTTAAGAACGAATTGGTCTAGTTCCAGGGTCTTGATAATAACACCATTCATGCCCTTAATATGATTTGTTATCTCTTCACAAACCGTGTGCTACATTTTGTTAGTGAAAGTTGAGAAAGTAGTAGAAGAAGAAAAAACAGATTTAACCTACCTTCCCTGCACTGTGACCTCCACCAACAAGTATTACGACGGAACGGTGGTCATCATTGGACATAGTCAACTTCAAATTAGTTTTTGGCAGTCCTGAGTTCACCTAAATTCATTTTGTGGTTATAATTCTCTTTTTGATATTCTTAGATTTTGAGCCCTGGTAGATTTGAATGGGTCGCATACAGTAAAAAAATTATTTTGACATATAAAGAGAGAACTCTTTGTAGTGACTCAAATAAAACTAGGCTGTTCAGTTAAGATGTCGTTTGATAGAGAGCAGGATAAAGAACTTGAATTCAAAACTTCTAAAAGTGTTCAAATCGTTGCATCTTTCGAAGAGATGGACTTAAAAGAAGATCTCTTACGTGGGATATATTCGTATGGATTTGAAGCTCCCTCAGCTATTCAATCCCGTGGTATATTACAGATCATTTCAGGCAGAGATACAATAGCACAAGCTCAATCTGGTACTGGTAAGACTGCTACTTTCTCTATTGGAATGCTAGAAGTTATAGACACCAAGAATAGAGAAACTCAAGCGATCGTGCTCTCTCCTACAAGAGAATTAGCACTTCAGATTTCGAATGTTATCAAATCCCTAGGAAGCTATATGAACGTACAGTGTCATGCTTGTATTGGTGGTACAAGTGTTGGCCTAGACATCAAAGCTTTGAGTAAAGGTCAACATATAGTTAGTGGAACACCTGGCCGTGTATTAGATATGATCAAGAGAAGAAATTTGAACACGAGGAATGTTAAGATGCTGATTTTGGATGAAGCCGATGAACTATTAAGTAAAGGGTTCAAAGAGCAGATTTATGATATTTATAGGCAATTACCTTCTGGTACTCAAGTTGTTGTTGTCAGTGCGACCTTACCTCGAGACGTTTTAGATATGACAAACAAGTTTACAACTGATGCTATTAAAATATTAGTTAAGAGGGATGAATTGACTCTAGAAGGTATCAAACAATACTACATATCAGTTGAGAAAGAAGAATGGAAATTTGACACTTTATGTGATCTATACGACTCTTTAACAATCATGCAAAGTGTGATATTTTGCAATACTAAAAAAAAAGTCGACTGGTTGACTAGCAAGATGAGAGGTGCAAATTTTACTGTGGTAGCAATGCATGGTGATATGAAGCAAGATGAAAGAGATCAAATCATGAACGATTTTAGATTAGGAAATTCAAGAGTTCTAATCTCTACTGATGTTTGGGCAAGAGGTATTGATGTTCAGCAGGTATCCTTAGTTGTAAATTACGATTTACCATTCGATCATGAGAACTATATTCACAGAATTGGTAGATCTGGAAGATTTGGTAGAAAGGGGGTTGCTATTAATTTTGTCACAGATGAAGATACTCAAGGCTTACATGATATTGAGCAGTATTATTCTATAAACATTGATGAAATGCCTGCAAATATTGAATCCATAGTTTAAAAGACGTACTAATCTTCAATGACTCTCTGTATCTGTTGATTTCTTTCTTTGAGAAGACTAACCAGTGTTCGTATTTTTTCCAAACTCTTACTAGATTGCAAATCATCCATGCCAGTAATTTGGCTTCTTGTGATTTCGATTTCTATTGTTTTAGTTCTATCTTTATCCTTCATATTAGCATGCATCACACCTACATCCTCAGAGATGGAATGGCAACTCTTGATTTCTTCGCCTCTGGAATCTAGTTCTATTACTATAGCTTCCTCATCTTCTTGTATTTGAGATTCTAAAGTGCTGTATAATGGGTCATCTTGGAAAACATATTTCACTTCGGGATACAACCTTTGCGGTTTATTGAAAGATGTACTGCTCACTGTGGATGACTCTGAAATCACTGGAAAATATGGAATCTGCGAGTTTTTCCAATGCTTGGCCATTATACTAAATGAGAAGTTATACTAATGGTTTTTTGTGACAAAACTATCACTTTTGACTGGCAATTTTCAATCTTAAAAAATGCAATGGTTGATTAGATAAGCAACATGCGCTAACATGAGAATACAATATATAATTAAATATGGTATCATTTATGACAATATATAATAGCCTATGAGCCAGTCAAGGCACTCTTCTATCTGTCGGAAATCCTCAAATATTACTTCCAGAACTTTTTTGTGACGGTTCAATGCTTTAATGTGAACTTTGAAATTGACGAAATCAAAAGAATCTAAAGTCAGAATGATTTTCAAGGACTCCTGGATATCAATGACAAATGTGGATTGTGGAGGAGTGGATATACGCAAGAATGGATCCAACCTATAATCAGCCTCTCTCAAGCTAGAATATTTTTTCAATTTCACTTGTGCATCAGGATGTTCATGAAGAACATTTTTTATTAATGTGTGAACTTTTGATATTGTAATCTCATGTCTGATATGGCCAACCAAAGGGCGCAAGATCAGGCTGTATGGCTTCAACATTCTACTACCAGATATATTCTTGACGACTGTGATTTGTCTCTTAGATTCAAGGTTTTGTCTATGCTTGACAGCTAGCATTAATCTTAAATAAGTCGCAAACATTTCAGCTCTATCATCTTCTGGTCTTTCGGCTAATTCTTCATTCTCTGTGGAACTATCCTCATCAAACTCAATGTGCTCAATTTCTATTATTTCATTATTGACATCAATACTAATACTACTTTCGTTTTCAACCTTGACATTATAAGCCACTAATCCAGCGGCTTCTTCGATCAGTTGATTGAATAATTCTTCTTCAAATATAAAATATCTGGCTTTTTCAATATCTGATCTAATTGAATCATCATTCTTGAAAGCTCCACATGATTCAGATTTGCCAACAATAGAGTAATCATCTTCATTATCATACTTGGCTAATATCCTTACTCTCACAACCTTTTTCATTCTTCCAGTTTTAGTATTCAATGGTACAAATGCGATCTTCTGATCATCAATTGGTTTTAACACTGCATTTCCTTTCACCTTGTATGTTGAACCAGAATCTTCATAACCATACTTAACGGTGAAAATTCTCTTTCCACTTGCCTTATCTCTAGTCTTGTACAAAATTTCTTTATTGTTGAAATTCTTTTTGATTGTATCCCAGAATGTCTTTTCCCTCATTACCTCTTCACTTAATCTTGCACTAGCATTTCTTAGATGATCTGAAGAACTCTCGAGGCTCGATAATTTCCAGCCTTGTCCGATGATTTTATCTTCTTTGAATCTTTCTTCTTTCTCAAGAGGTGATACTGATTTAGAAACAATATCAGAGTTCAGAGAACCAGGTGGTACAAATTTTTTCAAGTGTGCACTCATTGAAACAGTACCAGCAGCAGGTCTTACGCAACTAATTAATAACGATACAAAATCTAATGCCAACGATGATTCATTCAAAGCAATGGATATATGCTGTTGTACGTCTAGTTTATTTTTGAAAAAATTTTCATTAACAGTCAGGCCTGATTGAGTAGAAGAGCTCACTTCATCGTTTTCATTCATGTGTTCATCATGAGTACTGTCATTGATGCTCTCATCTGTGCTGGGTGATGATAGCGAAGATTCACGCTTTATTTCCTTTTGCAAATCTTCTTCCCTCAAATTAACAAAAGATCCACGTTCATGTATAATTCTTGGTATAAGCTGGGCTAGGGTGAGTTTATCCCTATTCGAGGTTAGTTCACCATTATCTTTTACTATAGGTTCTCATAACTATAACTTACTCATCCATGGAAAAAGTATCAACATGCTCATCAATCAGCTTGGGATCAAGCGTCAATAAAACATCCTTTAGTTCATCTTCTGTCATCTTCCATATGATAGATGCCTCCTCTAGTTGTCGATATTGCATTTAGTCTTTCGCATTCGTTTCATCGAGATTTTACTTCAGGACAGTTTTTGATTCCGCAACGATGGGTAATGAAGATCCGGGCATCGAACCAGTAAACAATAACCACTTTTATGTGCCAATCCCCAAAGGCCTAAGGTCCTCCTCGAATGCTGGTTTCTCCTTGTATAAGGAGATATGTCTAGCCAGAAATCTACTCACTACTTTTCCTACAATTGAATTGAGGGTGTAAACACCGATAAAATATTCAGCCTAATGATTCGAAAACAACACAAATCAAAGTAGCAATAGACCACAACGCAATCATTGCAATTCCAATTGGCCTATTCAATTCCCAATTATTCAAAGGAACTACCACTAACAATCCAAGTAAATTGATTATCAGCGCAAATCCGCTTACTATCAATGTCTTTGAAACTTTCACTTCTATGTTCTCGCCTGTAACAGGAATTACATACAGTGCAGAGACACCTATTCCTAAAAGGATATTCAATAATGGGCCTCCAAAACATGCAGAAAGAGCCATTGTAGGTAGACCCATTCTAGCAATAGTGAAATTTGAAATAAAATCACCCAAAGAATTCCCAAGTGCAAAAATTGTTACTCCTAAGATCGCATCTGATAAATCGAATAGAACAGCAAAAAACTTGATAATCGAAATTAATTCAGTGGCAATTGACGAGATCCAAGAAATTGAAACAAAGAATCCTAAGCAGGACAATAATATAGCAAACGCTCTTGACAAAACTTCAGGATTCTTTCGGTAAGAAGTTCTCGTGGTGAACGAAATGATTAATAAACCAGTGGATATTATAGCCGGAACAAAAAAGAATTTGATTGTAAATTTATCATCAAACCTTATTAGGAGCATTGTAATCAGCGGAGATATGATACATTGAATAAATAGTAAAAAGAATCCTTTGCCAAATATGGAATCATTATCAATGTTTTTGTTTTCGGTGACTATAACAGGAATAGTCAATCTTAATAGTGTAACAGTCGGTAGTGAAATTATTGTAACAAATTTTTCAATGAACGGTTTTGAAGCCCAATTTCTCAGTGTTGGAAAGAAAGAAAAAATCAATCCTGCCCTTTCTTGTGTAAATGCGCTTTGTGATAAATAATTCTTCAACGAAATATGAGCGTCAGTGAAGTCAGGAGTCATTGCATATTGGGATACTGAAACGTAACCAGCATTGAATGGTTCTAAAGCAAATCCATATTGAGTCCTTGCTTCATATTCACTTGATGTCAGATCTGGCATCCCTTCATCATCTGGACTATCTCTATATCTTGCAAAGTTAGATTCAGTATTATCAATGAAACCAGGTACGCTGGCCATTGAAGTATTTCTATCTTTCTGAAAATCATCTACTTTATTAGTCAAGTCTAATGCATTCAACAAAGATGGTCTAATCTTTGGCCCTGTAGAAATCTTTGCCCACTCATCAAAGCTGTCAGCGGTCTTACTGATTTGTTGTTCTAATACTTCAATTCCTGCAGTACTGTTAGCTGCATTCAAATCATTCAATATATCTTCATCGTTTGTTTCTGAGTTTGCAGGTATCTGAAATTTAGCTAGAATATTAGTAGTAGTAGTAGTGTCAAAATAACTATTTCTGATTTTTTGATCCAGAAGCTCTCGTTTTCTCTTCTTATTCATGGCCCATGTCCATGAAACGACAATCAAGACGTATGAAATATAAAACAAAATCATAATACTAGCTTCGATAAGGCTTATAGCACCGTCACTTAAGAAAACAGCCATTAATATCAGCGAAAATAACAGAAACATCACATCACGAACGAATGGTCTCCTTACAACTGGAAAGGGCTTTACTATAGCCATACTTCCTACCACAACAGCGGAAATGAACAAAGCAGCACCTATTAGTTCACCAATAGCTAAATCTGTGGAGCCTATTTTTATGGATTCTAGAGTTGAAAACACATCTGGGCTCCCGTTTCCTAAAGCCAATAAGGTAACACCAGCTAGATTTTCACTCATTTTGAAAAATTTAGAGATTGTCTCTAAGTTGGGACATAAGAATTCAGAAGCTGTGATACCCAATGTAGTGAACAAAATCATTAATGCTAAGATATATGTCCAGAGTTTGATCGTTCTAGATCCACCGCAGTAATAAGAAGAGACATAATTGAAAAGCCCGATCTTGTAGTCTTGACAGTTATCTAATGCGTAGATGCATTGATCTTCTCGAGGAACATGTCGTATATTATGGCATGACTCCGTCGTATTATTAGTCGATAGCGGTGAAGCTGGGGTTTGTGGTTGGATGTTATGAGCCAATCGATATGTTCCATTTGATAGGTAATCTAGGTCATGGGAGTATACTAGAGAGCTCAATAGTATGGTCATGAAGTATGAGAGTTTCATATTGGCTTTCAAAGCTACAACCAGCGATGTGAATGAAGTTTCGTAAGCTGTAATTCTTACTGAGCGTCTATGTGTTTTCTTATTGATTACAGTTTTTTTTAGTCAGTTTTTCAGATTAACGGAGATGAAATACAAAAAATGTCATTATTAATCTAGTTTCCAGATATTTTGAAGACTGAAATAATGATAAACATACCTATTATATGAGAGTACGTGCTTGACTTTGTAATATTTCCTTCTTCCAGCCCATAAATGGCAAACATTCAGTTTGCCCTGTTTGATATTGATCTGGACATTGACATAATCTACTTCAGGAGTCTTTCCTAATCCCGATAATTCCAACTTTGACACATAGGTTAGTTTATAAGCTATAACTGGGTAATGATCTAAATTCCAGTGGACCAATGAACTTTTAGAGAGAGTATTATGGATCGGGCTGATAGCTTCGAAATGAAAGCGCAAATTCAAACCTGTACACAGCAAAACAAATAAATGAAAATTTATTAAAATTAATTATATTTGTGATTGATACAGAACATTACCAGAATTTCAAGAAAAAAACCAAAAAAAATACACAAAAAAGCTAAATTATCACTTTAGTATTGCAAGAAGTAGCTTTGTTTTATAGGTTTAGGTTCTACATACATCCCAGCCATCACAATAACCTACGGTACATCAATTTTAGAGCTTATCGCCTCCAGAATGGGTTTCATACACATCACATAAGAGATGTACGGATGTATTTTTACTCAGTTATGAGCCCTTGGGGCTAGAAATATTTTTCAGTGTTATTTAACAAGAAACCTTTGGTATTTATGCATTGTTGTTTTTAGATTCTGAAGGCTCCGGTGATATAAAGGTTTAGTGTAGGAAAATAATGTCTGATGTTTCGCAAGAGAGATCCTCTGAGACTCTTCACGAAGAAATGCTCAAAAAGCCTGAGAGTACCTCCTTTACAGAACTTGAATTACGGAAAATAGCTGGCGTTGAAACAGCTGCTGATTTGATGGTTATTGTACAAGTGCTTCTGAATAAGAACTTGGTTAAATTAGTCACACAGAATGGTGAGTTGAAGTTTCAGGCGGTGGCCATACAGGACGCTGCAAAAAGAAATAATATGAACTCTGATGAATCCATTATTTATTCGTATATTGAAGCCTCGGGAAGAGAAGGTATTTGGACAAAGACCATTAAGGCTAGAACAAATTTACACCAACATGTTGTGTTGCGATGTCTGAAGAATTTGGAGGGTCAAAGACTAATCAAGAGTGTTAAATCTGTGAAGTATCCTACAAGAAAGATTTATATGCTATATAACTTGACTCCTTCAATTGAGGTTACTGGTGGCCCTTGGTTTACTGATGGGGAATTAGATTCCGAATTTGTTGAGAGTTTACTCACTATCGTTTGGAGGTTTGTTGCGAACAAGACATTCCCAAACTTATTTGGTAACAATTATGATTTCGAAAACAATCAGTTATTTGCAGCAAATTACAAGAACTATTCCACTATAGAGGAAATTTTGAACTTTATTGTCAAAAGTCAAGTTACTACCGAAGAGTTGATCGAGAATGATATCCGCTCATTATGCCAAGTGCTCGTTTATGATGATAAGCTAGAAAAAGTCAATTTAGATTGTTACAAGGCTACCTATCAAAGTATCGTGGATTTAAAAGAACAAAGGCTAGAGGAAGATTTTTCTATCTTTGATTCTTCAAGCTTTATAGCTGCAGTCGAAGGAGATGATGATCTCGTTTACTTTGACGAGTATGACTTATAACTACATATACATATTGAATCAGAAGTCACAATTATTTATTCATTGCATACCATTATTTTCATCATATCCAATAATCTACAATTTTAGTTCATATTTACCTTTCCATCTCTTTTCAGCAGTTTCCCAGTTTAATACATTGAAGATTTGCTTTGCATAATCTGCCTTATTGTTGTAATATTGAATGTAATAAGCATGTTCCCAGAAATCAATCCCTATCAATGCAGTATAATGAGAAGGCACTGGATCTTGATTTGGTGAGCTGAAGATTTCTAAAAGACCAGTTTCGTTGTTCTTAACCAACCAACCCCAACCTGAACCTTGGATACCTAATAACACCGCAGTGAATTTTGATTGAAATTTCTCAAAAGAACCAAACTCTGATGCAATTGCATCCTTGAGCTCAGTGCCACCTTTAGAAGCTTCGGAGTCTGCTGGTGCTAGGTTGTCCCAGAATAAAGTATGGTTGATATGCCCACCACCATTAAATCTGAGGGCTTGTTGCAATTCGATTTGGGATTTAACATCATTGGTAGCAATCGAAGAGGTGATTTTGGAATAAGCCGCATTCAAATTGTTAACATAAGTTTGATGATGCTTGGAATAGTGTAATTCCATAATTTTAGTTGAAATATATGGTTCTAAAGCATCGTAAGTAAAAGGTAACGGTTGTAGTTTGAATGACATTTTAATTCTGAGAGAATTGATTCTGTAAGAGATCTTCTGGATATAGTAACTGCTACTAACTTTTTCGACAGATCTTTATGCTTTTTATAGGTCTGAATGCAGCTTGATTTGTAATAATTAGTTATCTATTCGTTATGTGGCTAATTATCATGGGGTTAAATTACCTCACATTTAGCACCTTTCTAGTTGCAGGGGGAAAAGGGACTGCATTGAGCAAATAAAGCGCAAAATGAAGCCAATTGGGTCTCAGGCAGAGTGCGTAAAACACGTTTGATGAGTTCGTAAGCTACACCAGTGAGAAAATAGACTAATCACCTCTATATCAACTATATATCTATATGTACTAAAAAGTGTGAACTAAGGGAAAAAGAATATCAGCTATGCCCATTTACCTAGTAGAGCCATTAAACCAGCTCCCAACAAGATACAAATAATACAGAAGGACAGCTGTTTCAGACTTCTTTGGAGACCCGTATTGAAGATAAAGTCTCTAGCGAGCAATTCAACCAAGCCGGTATATATCAAAATACCTGCAGAGATTGCATCAAGGATACCACTAGTGAGATTTGCGTTAAATGAAGCTGCATTGTAAGTGGTTCTTACTCCTAGACCGATAGCGATAGATAATGGTGTAACAATACCATAAGCTAAACATAGGCCATATGCCCATGCAAAGGAAATATCCTTCGGCCATGGAATTGCTGATAATCTAGCACCGATACCCAAACCTTCAAAAGACTGGTGAAAGACCAAAACAATGTACAAGGTTTTGAACTCCTCGCCTACTGATCCCAAGTTCAAACCAATCATGACAGAATGAAAAATAATACCGAACTCAAGAATCAGAAAAGCAGCCATTTGACTTCTGAAGTTCTTTTCAGCAATAAGGGTTGAAGTGTCACTCAACGAGGAAGCCTCATTGCTGAAATCCTTTTTTTCAAGGTTCTTTTCACTGTCGATATGATCTTGATCTTGGTTCTGTATTGTTCCTTCACCTCTAACGACAGCACCCATGATCATCTCATTCTCTTGAACATGATATTTTCTTATACCGTACTTTCTCTCAACAATTACATCAGATATCACATCGACTAAGAAAATAACTATCACACTAAATAAAATAATTGCAGGACACCATGAATAGTCTGCCCAATGACCAGTCATACCAACACATGATTGTCCTCCAATCTCAGAGTAAGCAGGATCCAATAGATGAATGAAAGCAGTAGCAACAATGACTCCCGTACCAAAGTATCTGGCAAATAGGTACACATAAAGTGGCATTCTCCATTTTTCAGATTGTTTCGTCAACAATGGAAGGATTGTACAGAAAGTGGAGACGAAAAAGATAACAATAATAGAGGAGATTCTAGCTCCCAAGTTTCCGTCATACTCATTGCTAGCGAAATATACACCTTGAATAACGCAAGTCTTCCAAGCATCATCGACATTAGGATCTGTCAAAAGAACAGTATCAGGATTCCATTCAGTGATATTAACCATTATTATAAGGATTTTATTACGCTCTGCAGACTTTTTTAGTTTGAAGATATCATTTATATCACATTTGCTTCGGGGATCTAGAATCACTTTATACAATTTGTATTTTGATTTTGTTTATAACCTAAAGGGTATACTCTTCGGGTTTACTACTTTAGTAGTTATAGCAGATCCAAAGAAAAAGTCTTTCCAATTCATAGTATGATGCAAAAAAAACTGATACTTGATAGGTTACAATAGGTGAACGATAAATTATTGAGCCGTTTTTTTGGTTAATTACATCCAGTGAAAGATTTTATTTTTTGGATTTTTTTTTTGAGTTCGATAACCATTCAAGTCTTTTAAAAATAAAATCTTGAGCGCCAAAGTCATCAAACCCATGCATCACTTGCTCATCTATAGTAATGAGTCCCTCTTCTCTCAACAGCACCCATAAAATTTCTCTCTCATTTTCGAATTTAGGCCTTACTGGGATCTGTAGTAAGATACGAGCTTTTTCGGAGTGGTTTAAAAATGTTTTTATCATGTTGACCACGAAGCGAGGATGATCAGGCGAGTATATGGGATCTGCGATAACAATAGTATTATATTTGACATTCCCCTTTTTCTCTTTGAATTGTTCTGGATCAGTCCAATCAAGTACTTGACAATCAGCATTTTTGACGTTATTGATCTCAAGATTTTTGATGAGATTTGGTAAAATTTCTGGTAAGTCAGTCAAGGTTATTTCATAACCTAAGAGCCCAATAGTTATACCAACTAAGCCAGTACCAGCACCTAACTCTAAAATTGGCTCTAGTAGTAAATTTAGATGATCTTCTGCTATGAGCTCACTTAGCATCAAAGATGATCCCCAAGTTTTTAGACCCAGACTATCAGATGTCAGCGCTGGTTCATTGAGCAGTATGGAGGAGCTGAAATTCTTCAGAACGATATTTCGGGTGAAATTCGGCCTTGCAGTTCTTCCACAATTTTCAGAGATTCTTAAACTTGCTAACTGTAATATTTTATCATCATCAAGGTATATTGGTGAAGAAAGTATTCTATTAACAAATTGGAAAAGTTTCGGAGTGAAATGAAGAGAAAGTAAGTTTCTCGAGAGACTTTCAAACCCATTGGTTTTTAGCCACTCTTGAGTGTTCAAGAATTGTTCTCTAGAAAGATCTTTATCTTGAAGGATCTCAGATTCTACTTTAGAGGATATCTTCGCATTCCCAAAATTCGTCACTTGATCTGGTTTCAATAGTTTTAGTAAGACAACGATCACTTCTCTCGGAAGTGTATTGTTCAAAGGAGGGAAATCTAACACATGTATCAACTCTTCATCTTCATTGTCAGAATGATCATTCGCTTTATATTCATCATTGAAGGTCTCTTCTTCTTTTTCTTGAGCAGATTCCAGTATCGCTATGTTTTGTACCCTTTCCCTTTGCGAATCTGGAGAAAAGAAAGCAAGAGGATCAAATTCTGTCATACTAGCATCAACTAGAGATAACAGAACTATCACACAAGACTCCAAAAGCAACAATAATCCCAAACCCCAAGAATAATGTGACACCATTTCAGTGCAGATTTTTTTTCCAACCACCGAAAATCGAATTCCGCCTATATCCGTTGATCAGCGTGGCCTTAACCAATGAGTGATTCATATTGATATCAATGAAGCAGAAAACCGTCAACCTATAAAGATGTATTCGCAATTTCAATAGATTCTATTTTACCGTAAAAAAACTTATATGTTTGTGAGCAGAAGACTATTCTCCACGTCGAGAAGTACAAATTTACGTCATTTAATCTCTATTAGTGATTTGACCACTAAGGAATTCCAATTTTTGGTCGATAAAGCACTTGATTTCAAGAAAATTATCAAGTCAGATTCTAACTCAGAAATTAAATCCAACCATGAGAAATTATTAGGGAAAACAGTTGCATTGATTTTTTCAAAGAGATCTACAAGAACAAGATTGTCTTCTGAAGGTGCTGCCTCATTTTTTGGAGCGCAGCCTATGTTTTTAGGTAAAGATGATATTCAATTGGGTGTTAATGAATCCTTATATGATTCTGCTAAAGTTATCTCATCGATGGTTTCTGCTATATTTGCTAGAGTTAACTCTCATTCAGAAATACAGGAGCTTGCTAAACACTCTGATGTGCCAATAATCAACTCCTTGTGCGATACTTATCATCCATTACAAACAATTGCTGATATTGCTACAATCAAAGAATCTTTTGGGGAGACAAAGGGACTTAAGTTAGCTTGGATTGGTGACTCAAATAACGTCATCAACGATTTGTTTATAGGCTCATTAAGATATGGGATCAATGTCTCTATTGCTACTCCAAAGGGAATCGAAATCAGCTCAAAGATCATCTCAAAGGCTAAAGAGGTTGCTGAAGAAACTGGTGCCTCATTTACTTTGACCCACAACCCTGAAGAAGCAGCTGTAGATGCTGATATTTTAGTTACTGATACTTTTGTTTCCATGGGGCAAGAATCTGAGACCATAGAGAAGCTGAAACAATTCAAAGGATTCCAAATTTGTAGCAATCACACCAAGCTAGCTAAAAAAGAGTGGAGATTCATGCATTGCTTGCCTCGTCATAAAGAAGAAGTGACGGATGAAGTTTTCTATTCCAAAAATTCCTTGGTCTTTCCAGAAGCCGAAAACAGGTTGTATGCTGCTATTTCAGCATTAGACACCTTTGTAATTAACAAAGGTGTGTTTAAATAGGGTAGAGTTGAAAAGTTTCCAGTTTGCAAATAGGGTTCACAAATTGAGGCTACCTAAAAAGTATATGTCCTTGAAAAGATAGGCAACAAAAAAGATACAAATGTAGTTAAAAACGAAAAACGAAACGAGAGTGTATTAAAACTAACTTTTATGTGCCATTATCTTTTACAAATAAGCCAATCAATAACCCAACCCAACTTTTATTGTATAAGTAGTCAAAAAAGGCAGACTAACACTTAATACCAGATACTCTATGATGAAACTACAAGCCAAATAATCCATTTGTTTCCAATCGCCCTCCAACGGTGTATAAAAAGCAGTCAAATAAATCAAACTAGTTGCATTTGGGAGCCCCCAAACAATTGTGGAAACAAATCTCAACATATCATCTCCTTCAAACCATCCAAATTTGGAAAACCCTGCAATGATAGCGGCTCCTAATATTGGCATTACAACCAGTCTGAGTAAAGACAACAGGAATGGAGCATACATCAATTTCCGCGTCATTGATCTTAAAGACAATCTTGACAATGTGGCACCTAGAATCAATAACCCTAACGGGACACAGGCTTGCGCTAAGTATGACGTGAAATTCATAACAAAAGATAACGGAGGCAATGAATCTGGAGCAGTTGGTAATGTAGCCTGATCAGAAGTCACAAATAATGCTTTTACCCACGGAATCATAGATACCATCAATGATAGCACTAATGAGATGGAAATTGGACGCTTGAAATTATCCAACACAAAAAGGAAAAGCTGTTTTAGCTTCTCCCTAATGGTACGTTGCTGTGAAGGTTCCGTTGTTACAAGTTCTAGTTCAGTTAACGGGGCTGGAACTGCATGCATTTTACCATCTTTGATAAATTCTGCTTGTGAATATTCTGTGATTAATTCATGCAGTGACTGTGAGCGCAGTCTCCTTAGTGACATATTAGAGATTCTTGATTGAGTTCTTTCAATTCCTGTAGAGTTCATAGTCGTTAATGGGATGACATCCAATTGATTCCTGTGAGCAGAATCAGTGTCTGAAAGATTTGACTCATCACCCTCTTGTTCCTCCCCTTGCAGAGAGATGTGTGGGATATCGGCCTGCAGCCCTGAACCATCACCATTTTCATTGAGCGTATTAACGTGGTTGGAATGCTCAGATGATGAATTCCGTAGGTTTTCCTTATCACTGGCGATTACCTTTCTTTGCATAACAAAATCATGTTCGATTAATCTGAAAAGTCCTAAATTGAACTGGAAAAACACTTGAACCGCAGTGAAAATACAAATGTATGCAACTCCCTTATCTCCCTGTGCCTCAGTGAAGACTAATCCTGATGCAAATGTTTGCAGATAAGCAATAGGCAAATCACTAATATTAGGCATTAATGATACACTCAGACACCCTCCTAGCCAAAACTTGGGTTTAGCTATAAGGTAGGATGCAAAACCGCCAAGCAGCCCAATTATCATAAACAGTACAGCAATGAGACAAATAATTCCTATTTGTTTGATATCAGAGTTTTGCAAATTCGTAACGATATTGGTGAAAATCAAACATGGCAAAATCAATGAGATGATGATATCGCTGACATTTCTAGCAGTTTCAACGGGGAGGACGTTTTTCTTTCCTAGAACGAATCCACATGCAATGATGAAATATATCTTAAAGATAGGCTTCACTGCTGTGTAGATTATGGGACCCAAGGACAACGCCATGACCTTTCAGATATACCTCTGTGGTGTCACAGAGAGAGAGAAAGGGTCTCGTGATAAAGCGAAACACAATTACCAGCAAATTGGGAAGCAGAAGCAGAAAAATTACACAATGTTTGCAAACAGGTAGTAATTACTGAGGAAATATAATCCAGTGAACTAATCTCGATGACAGAACAACCGCTTTTGAGAGAAGAAGGTAAAATGAGCAGCACTAGGAATAAAGATGAATTAATTTTTCATATTATTATGGGATTCATTTTAATCGGAGCACAGTCTTTTCAGTTTGGGTAATCTCCGAGCACCTTTGAGCGAATTGACCAAGAAGAATGTCACCAGGCCGCTGTTCAGGTCATAGATGCGAGGAAAGCTTCTTTATGTTGTGTGCTGTGTATTGAGAAGCTTGGTTTATCCATCTGTCTAGTTCTCTAATGCTACAGAATTATCAATTGAATATGGTTCCAATAATTGCAGAATAGAGCTGACCTATACCAACCACCATGTTCCTAAGAGTTTATTGTTTACGATCATTTAGACATTAGATCTCATTGAACGGGAAACTTTAGCTTATCATGCTCTGGATACATGGATCACTTGTCAGCATCATCATCATCATATTATAATTATTACGATTAGTACCAAGCCTCTCTAAATACATAGACTACACTAGAGACAGACTTATCCGTCTGCAGCACATCTTGCACATTATATAGCTTTAGCCATATTTCCACCCATACCCAATGAAATAACGGAAGGCTCTGAAGGCTTAATCAAGACGAATAATTGGGCTCAAGTTTGTCCTGTAGATCTGTCATCGAAGTCATTGTCTCTTCATCTTTTCCGATCATGTTCAGCCGAATCAAGGGAAGCTTCGATTTCCCACTCACATACACAATAGCAAAAAATGCAAGAGTACGCAACTAATGAACCTGAGTTAAATATTCGATCGGCCATATGTTGCGGTATCATGTGTATCTATAATAATAGCCTTTCTTTCTTGTTTTAGTTCTTTCCACCCTATCAATAGTAGTATCCTAGATCGCTAACTGACACTAAAGCCGAAATAAACACCGAACACTGCATGTATGTTGCCTGATGACATAATCCACCCATAGTTAAGACTTTGAGCCTCGGCGAAAAGCACTATACTGAAAAGCGCAGAGCCTCGGTTACAAGACTTCATATATAAACACACAAGGTTCTCCTAAGACTCTTTTTTTATTTTTTGGGTTGATTAGTGAGCACTTTGTCCTACTGAATCCATATATAATCACTCTCATAGCTCTTTTGCTCTAGTTACTAACTGGGTGTTCTTTCTTTTTCTATTGTAGGGAGCGCCACATAAAAACGTTTACATATCAAGAGCTCAATTTCCAGTATGGGTATTTTAGGTGCTAGCAAGGAGGAAGAGAAAGCTTTCAGAGAGGCAGCGCAATCAGGTGCAGTTGGCAGCACCTCCTTTCCAACAGCACATTCTCTGAGCTCAGCATCTCGCAATTCACTTGCTACGACGACGGATTATGAATCTGCACATTCTCATATTGAGCCATCGGATGATGATGAGGAGGATCATTCGATAACAACTATACAAGCTAAACAGGACACTGATACTGAGAGTACACCAGAAGAACTTGCAGACCAGCCTAAAGCTTTTAGTCCAGAGAATAGTCGTGCCGAAGCGGAAGATCAGGATCTGGAACTGTCTTTGAAGCGTACAATCTCTGCTCAAAAGTCTATAAATTCGTTCACCAGCAATAATTCTAAATATGGACCTCCTACACAGGCACCAAGAAAAGGTGACACAGTTTCTGAAGGATTTTCCTTAGCATTACAGCGTACAGTGTCAAGAAAATCAGTTTTAAGCAAAGCAGGTGCCCCAATTATCGAGGACGAAGATGAAGGCGATGGGGTTGATCCATCAACCTTGGATTGGGATTCGCCAACTGATAAGGACAATCCAAAAAATTGGCCGCAATGGAAGAGATGGTCTGCTACTATGATAACAGCTTGTATTTGTCTTGAAGTTACTTTTGGTTCTTCCTTATATGTATGTGGTGTTCCTGATTTGATTTTAAAGTTCGGTGTTTCTCAAGAATTAGCAATCTCTGGTTTGACCTTTTATATGCTTGGGTTAGCTTTCGGTCCAGCTTTAGCTGCTCCTATTTCTGAGCTATTCGGTCGTAGAATAGTCTATTGTACTTCTTTACCAATATCTATGCTTTTAACGATGGGTGTTGGATTGAGCAGTAAAATGAGAGATATCTTGATTTTGAGATTCTTTACAGGTTTCTTTGCCTCTCCAGCTATGGCTGTTGCAGGTGGAACAATTGCTGACATCTGGGAGTTTGAAATGATGGGTGTGGCTATGGGCGGATTCTGTTTGGCCCCATTTTTGGGACCAGTTTTAGGACCAATCATTGGTGGGTTTGTTGCAGAGGATAAAGGTTGGAAATGGACTATGTGGGTCATTTTAATGTTTGCAGGCGCAATTTTGCCTCCGGTGCTACTTACTCCAGAGACTTATAAGCCAGTAATTTTAAAACGAAGAGCTCACAAGAGAGGAATCAAATTAGCCAAACCTAAAGGCACACTACTTGATTTGTTGAAAGTCATTTTCTTCATCACATTGATGACCCCATTGAAAATGCTTGTTGTGGAGCCAATTGTTATGGTCTTCTCTATTTATATAGCGTTTGTCTTTGCTGTTCTTTTTGGATTTTTCGAAGCCTATCCAATTATTTTCAGACAGGTATATTTAATGGAATTGGGCATTTCTGGCCTACCATTCTTGGGTATCCTTGTTGGGTTTCTCATTGGTACTGCTTACTATCTTTACACTGATCGTTTTATCTTCTTCAAAAAGAATCCAGACGGTACTAGAGGACCTCATGATTCAGAAGGAAATTTCATTTTACCACCTCCTGAATCCCGTTTAGTTTTAGCTAAAATCGGGTCTGTTATATTACCAATTTCCTTGTTCTGGTTAGGATGGTCCTCTAAGACATCTGTTCATTGGATTTGTCCAGTCATTGCTGGTGTTCCATTTGGTGCTGGGTTGATTTTGATTTTCTTCACTACTATGATTTATTTCTCAATGGCTTATCCTCCATTGTCACTAGCTTCTGCCCTTGCTGCAAACAATCTTTTCCGTTATATTCTTGCATCAGTGTTCCCATTGTTTACTGTTCAGATGTATGACAAGTTGGGTATAGATTGGGCATCTTCTTTATTTGCTTTTATCGCTGTCGCTTTGATGCCTGTTCCTTGGATTTTCGAAAAATGGGGTCCAGCACTAAGAATGAAATCTCAGTATGGTTATGCTGCAATGATGAAGAAGCAACAAGAAGAAAATGCTAAAATTCAAGAGGAGTTAGAGAAGGAAATTGTTCATTCGGGTTCTACCTCAGGGGATGATCAAGTTTAGTTTGATCTTTCACTTTTTTACAAGGAGTACAACAAGAACTATCACATTCTTTGTATCATAATGGGAATTTACTTGTCGAGGGCGGCAAGTTTTTGAATATGTCATTCGTTTATCAATTCATACGGTTGCTTATCTATATAATATATAATACACTTCATAAAGGTCATAGAATTCAACTAATTAACTGTAGACACATCTAGCATTTTTTTATTAAGGGGTTCAATGGTGCAGTTTAAGGGGTTCAGGGGCTAAAAAACAACACAACAGAATATCTCTGTAAGTTTGCAAGATGTTACAAAAAATGACCAAACTGTTTCGAGACCCTCATAAGAAGCGGTATTCTACTAGTACCACGTATCATAACACACTAGCTATACCTTTTTGGCTTATAACTCTTATAAAAGATTCAACAGTCTTTGCTTATGTAACACACTTAGATCAAAAAAACAGAAATTTTCAGATCGCATCAAACGCTAAAAACTCTACATAAATCTTTATGGAATACCATGACGAAGGGAAAAGAAGAAGAGGTGTTTCTTTTCAAAGATTTCTCAATAGGTGAGCATCTGCTTACGACTGAAGATTATGATTCCTTAGCGAAAGGGAGACAGATGACTACTCCACTCTTTAGATTTTTCGTATGGCTTTATGGGGCTAGTTATCCTGGTCAATTGACTTTACCACCTATGACTGCGGGTGACTTGATAAATTATCTTAAGAAGAGACCGAAACACCTAGAATTTGTGCACAGTGAGAAGCAGGGAAAAGATCTTGTATTTATGCCGATACTAATCCATGGAAAACCTGCTGATCATTGCTTGCTCATGATCTTGAAGAATGATCGAAAGCGTATAACAATTTCGTTTCTAGATAGTTGGTGCTCTTTCGAAACATCTGCTGGGATCAGCTCACAAGGGGTAAAAGAATACTTAGCTCAGAATGCTTCGCTGATTCATTCTTCTTTTGCTGAAGTGAAAGTTGATGACCTACTGATTGATATCGAAAGAGAGCACTTCGGACCACAGCAAGGTGAGGGCTCACGAAATAGTGGGCCCCAGATATTATACTGGATGTACTACTTCATCGATGATCCTAATCCACAGTATGAGAAATTGTTTGCGGTTGAAGAGAATATGGATGAAAGAGTTGATCAATTTAGATTATTATTGAAAGAATATCTCTTAAAATGGTCAATGCATGCTCATGGAAGGGGTCATGAGTCTTGGCTTCAAGATGAAGACCTCTATCCTGAAGATAAAAAACTGGATCCTAGACCATGGCAGAAAGAAATAGTAGGCCGTGGTAGACAGCTAGCTATGGAATTTGACCCTCAGAAAAACCATGTTTGTTCCTATTGTGCACGGAGATTCAAAAGACATGAGCATTTAAAAAGACACATAAGAAGTCTACACAGTGATGACAAACCGTTCAATTGCGAATTATGTGGGAAACCATTTTCAAGACGTGATAATCTAACTCAGCATATGAGAGTTCACAAGAATGACATGGTAAATGGCGTCTATCTGCCTAAAAAATCAAGAAAGGAACTACTAGATCAAAAAAAAGCGAATACTTTCATATCTGTTAAACAGCCTCTACTAAAGAAGGATAAGCTTCAAAATAGAGTCAAATTGGAGACTAAGAAGAGGAATAAGAAATACGTAGATAAGAAGGAGGACCTAGATGACGAGGAAGCAAAAAAACTAAGAAAAGAATTATCAGGAGAAGTCAAAGATACAACACTAACAGTAAAAAAAGGACGCACTCTTCAGGAAGTTGTAATTTCTGCAGAGGATGGGGAATCAGATTATGAGATTGCTGATAAGCCTTCGATACTGGAAGATCACAAACGAGAGATTTTGCGCTTGAAACTTGAAGAAGTTGAAGAAAATGTGCTGACACCTGGAAAAATAGCTGTTCAACTACGTGTTGATCCTATTAAGGTGAGACTTGATCCAAAAATAGAAACAATAGAAGAACCCGAGTTTGGCAAGCAAGATATCATCAAGATATTCCAAACAGGAAGAATCCCTGCTTCTGTGAGAAATAAATTGGAGTTATTTTCTGCGAGACCAGGAGAGAAGAGACCTTCAAGAGCTGCTGCTATAAAGGCAGATAAGAAGATCAAAACCGCAATATCAACCTAGAGGTTACGGACAATTTAATTTAACGAATTCATGAGTTTATGATATAATTTCAATGTAGTTACGAGTTTTCGTTTTTCATTTTTCTTCACATATATGTGGTTAACTATATATTTTAGGACCTCATAAATACCTCGGTGAAATCATCGTAAACGGCATGAACCATAATCCCGTTACCAGAGCCATCAACATCATAGCATTTGAATAAAATTCCACCTAAATTGAATTTTCTAATGTTAGGTAAACTATCAACTATTAGCTGTATTTCATTTCTCAACGAATGAATAAACAATCTAATCAATTTCTTGAAATCTGAGCTAGATATTATAACATTCGAAATGTCATTTGGTGCAAAATATTTGTCATAATTCAAAGAACTTTGAACTTTGTTTAGTTGTTTCAGAGGAATTCTATTTTTTAACTCCTTGATGATATAATTATATAGAATTCTGTAACTATCAGGATTATCATTCAATTTATTATATGCAGAGATTGATACTCCATTTGAAGTGCCATAATGTAAGTCCGAACTAAAAACCCCCTTGAAATCTTTAAAAGAAGTTTCTTTAGAAATCCTTTTGAATATCATACGGGAATCACAGCATGATGCGCAATGACACGAATCCAAATAATTCAGATAATTGAGATTCTCATCATTGGATACATCTTCAATATTATTATAAACCAACCAATTGTAAAAGAAGTCAGGGATGACCATATGCTTTAGCTTCTTCAAAGAACTTAGCAAAGTTCTATACATTATTTTCCTTGTCCTTAAAATATCTTCATTGATTGGCAGTTTCAACGAATCATTCACTTCTGAATTTAGTGTTTTGACAAAGATTGGAACGAATGGAAAATCGTTGAGATTTATAAAGAAAAATTCTAGATTTTCAGCAAATGATTTCAAGAATGCATAGTTAGTTAATATTTCATCCCATTGAATTTGTGTATTTGCACTGGATGATGGGGGTAAGTTTATAATAGATACACTTTTGAGATTTGACTTGCAGTTGAATAGTAGTTTTTGGTACCAATCTTCAAAAAATCTCGAAATGCACTTATTACATATCACTCTTTCATGGCACTTAATTTTTAGTTCAAAGTTTTCAATTTGTGCTAAGTCAAAGATTGTGTTCAATTTTTCAAAGGACAACTGATGAGAGTTCTGATGACCATCTAATTTGTGTATGGTTGAGATTGATAAGGTCTTCAAGTTAGATAACTTAGGAAACGCTGACAATTGAGAATCAGTGGATTTGCTAGTATAAATTGAGTACAACTCGTGGATGAAATGATCAAAAGTAGTAGGCGTATTCAATTGCAATGTATTCAAGTTCGACAAGATATTCCAACCATGTAAATTTAACTCAAACCTATCACTCAAGGTATATTCGTGTTCCACAATTATTGACAAAGATTGTGTAGATTTAGGTAGGAGGTTCAAATCATTCATATCAAAGATTTGGCAATTCTTCAAATTTAATAAATCTTTCCTGATTAGTTCGTTCAGGTTTTCGGAACTAGAATAGAAGTAAGTATACTTGTTATAGTTATGTCTGATCAAATGATCTCTGTTATATTTATTCAAGGATCCAAATTTTTTCAAGTTGTTATAATCCAAATTCTCCAAAAATCTCAAATTGTTATTCTTCGTTAAAAACAAGTCATATAAAGCAGCATAAATATTTTCTCCTAATGAATCATAGCTCATATTATTTGAAGAAGTATCAATAACAATTTCTCTGATCAGTTGTATTAAGTGTTCATTTGAGTGTAATGAAGCTAATAATTTAGGATAATTGCGAACATCTAGCAAAGTATAATCACCATCGTAGTTGTAGCATTTCTCATTAATATTATCCACGACAATTATCTTGTTATATAGCTTTTTGTTAACCATTTTATTGAAGAATTTACATGTCCGACTTAGTTGAATCAAATCAGTTTGAGATTCTAGACAGTCGGAAATGAAATCAATCACTTGGAAGGGCAAATTTTCGAAGTTGTTTTCAATTGAATCATCAGTCTCGTATTGTGCTCTTTCTCGTTTGTTTCTCACTCTTTGATTCAGCTCAAACTGCCTGTTGAACAGGTCCCAGTCAATAGGGATACTCTTTGGGAGAGATGTGGGGTGTGAAGATTTGGGAGTAGAAGTCAGATTTCTATATGTATTACCCACACGGCTTGAAAACCCTGGCAAATAAGCATCTCCTTCCTCAACAAATTCCTTATTGATGAAGGTATAGTTATAGGGTTGACCGTTTAGTTGTGATTGAACATAGCAACTGCTAGAAGAATGGAAGCTGCTTGTAGGTGTCTGCAATGCTGAGTGTGTAGGAACAAGTTCCCCAAAAAGCCGGTGTGGTAGTAATCCAGGGGAAGACATCAATAGATTGTTAGTTTGCTGAGTTGATAAACTGATGATATTCACTGAACCACCTTGAGGAGCTGCTAGTGTTTTTATATACTAATAATTAGCCGCCCAGAAAAGCTTTTCGAGGAAACAGTGACCATCAAAAAGAAACGAGCCTTAAATATTAAGAAAAAAATAAATTGAGTACTAAAATAACGAGCTTGGAAGAAAAGGAATGTATTCCATCATATATTACTTCTATTGGCTATGATTTTGAGGTCATGCTCCACAACTTCTCGCTTGAATTACCTGAAACCTAAGGCGGCTGTCACAAATGACACTTTTTGATCGCGCCTTGCCAAATTTGCCGTGTTGATTTTCATGTTCCTTCTACGGGGTAAAACCTAAGAGCTACAATTGGATTCAATTGTGAGTCACATACAATACAATACAGTCTTGAAGAGTCATAAATTTTGGCGATTACCATAAGTACACATGTTATAAAACAGTGTGATTATAGTTCGATCAATGTTTCTTCTTTAGGTTCAGGCTGACTAGGTAGTTGCGAAGGTGGTGGTTTGTTTAAAGGCACTGAAGGGAACGAAAAGTCAGTGATCTTTGGTGCTTGCTGAGAGTATTGGTATTCATTGTAGCCTTGTGCTGGTGACTTTTGAGCAGCATCCTGTTGAGCAGCGAACTGATTTTGTACAACTGGTTGATACGGTTTCTGCTGGTAGCTCAAACCTTCAGAGACATGCTCTGGAGTGGGTTCATATAATCCATTATTGTGCTCTTGAGTTAACTCTGGTGGGGCAGTGAATTCATCATCTTCTGTTTGGTCTTGGAAAGGATCTTCTGGTTCAGCTTGTAGTGCATCGCCTTCTTTTGGTGGTTGTTCTTCTTTATATTGTGGAGGGTGTGAGGTTGAAGCGCTTTTACCAGGAGCAGGATAGGTAGATTGAGAAGGATATGGTGATTGCTGATAGACTGGTTGCAACAATCGAGGTTGAAAACTAGCCTGAGGGGATTGTGAATGCTGAGGCTGATGACTAGATGACTGTTGTGTTGTAGTTGAAGGTTGGACATAAGGTTGTTGTGTGTTTGACTGAATACTGGAGGCCGACTGGAAATGTTGACTTGGATTGCCGTTAGACCCTTGCAGAGACTCATATTGTAACACTGGCGATTGTACGCTTCCTTGGGAGTACAATGGTTGTGAATGGACATGTTCTTGATGGTAAGCCTGTGCAGAGGGATAACCATATGCTTGTTGCTGCTGCTGTTGCTGCAAATATCCCCCCGAGTAATTCTGCCTTTGATAATTCTCTCTCTCAATTCTAGCATCTAATAAACTGTTGTACATTCTCATAACTGTATCAATTTTACTATTCATATCCAAGTATTTCTCGTATTTGTTCATCGATTCATTCAAATCGGTAGATAACTTTGGTGATAATGGGATAGCTCTTCTATATAATTCATTCAATTGAGGGTTTTCAATAGCTAACGCGGGGGAATTTTTCAATTCCAAAGTCTTTGTAGTAAAATTCCTGATATTGGTCTCTTCTTGTGATGTTAGAAAATTTGATGGATATTCAGGAAATTGTTCTTGGTAAGAATGATCTTGTGAGGGAGCTGCAGCAAATGATTGAGATTCAGATGTGGATTGGGGTAGTAAGTTTGCATAAGGACTGACGTTAGAAACTAGTGATGTTGTTTGAGGTTGTTGATGTCTTTGTTTTTCTTCCTCAAATTCTCTTAAGCTGGCTGCAATCGCAGCCTTCATATCATCATCATCTTCGTCCTTTGAAGCTGATTTCACCAATGCAGAGAGAGGCTCTGGAACAGGAAGAGGTACCTGTGTGTACCCTTGGCTCTCTTTTAAACTCAGTTCGAGAGCCATTTTCAAATCTTCATCGTCATCGCTATCATATTGAGCTCTAGCACGAGAAACATCCTTTTGATGTTTCGAGCGACGATGCTTTTTGGACTTAGAGTGTGATTTATTCTTCACACGGAATTCATCATAGCAATTATCACAAACTCTTACAGGTTCTGTGATACCCAAATGTGGTAAAGGGGTGGAATTTCCAGAATGAGTTTGACAAAAGACACCACCGCAATTTCTACAATGGTGTTTCCTATTCAACATAGAAAATGCAGTGGAACAAATCATACATGCATCGGAATCTTCCCACTCTGGTGGAGCACTAGAATCAAACAATGTAGAAGATATTGGTGTACCAATTGGTGGGAAGCTATAGCCATCATCTTTCAAATGTTCATACGTTGAAACAACATATTTGAACTGGAAATTGCTCTTAAATGCAATAGCCCAGCTCTGAATCAAATCTAGTGCTAGATCTCTCACATTTTCATTACTTTTATCATCATGGACTAAAGTAACCAACGAATCAATAAATTCTCTTGAAGAAATCTCCACAATAAAATGATTACCACCATTCTTCACACAGGTGTCAATCAAATGCAACGAAGACAATTGAGTGTTTGGGTTCTTCGAAGACACCAATCTCTTCTTCAAGCTCCGCATAGCATCTTTTGGAGCAACCTGCTTGCTTCGAATAATATCAGCTATTTCTAAAGAAGTTGCAAGATCTGTCTCCCCAAAAGGGATTGATTCATCAGTCGCCTTCTCAATCTGAGCATCTATAGACACGCCACTTGAAGAAAACCAAGACATCAATTATTGTGAGTAATATAATACTATATCTCTCTATTTGAATCTTGCAGCCTGATAGGTAAAAAAAAATGTGCGCTTTCTAAGAGTATATTGGCTTCCCTGTTCTTCCATTATTTTATCATTAAAGTGCTATTGATTGCAGCCGATAAACCAATAATTACCCGGTATTGATAATTCCACGAAACAGTTCTAGAAAAAAGAGATGATTTTGCTTTAACTAGTAAGCTCTACCTTCCCCTTCGGGAAAAAGGTAAACATGCAAGTTAATTGTTACATCAAATGAAAACAGAACAGAATCTTTTACGCAGTTATCCCATTAACGAACCTCATTTTCTAAAAGTCAAGATAGCCACATTCTGTATCTAGAGTCACAATGACTACTGTGAATCCTTCTTTTGGTGCAAGCTTTTGGGTAAGTAGAGGTTTGACAGTTTTTTTATCTAGTAGCATCCTTGAATACTAATTTCGATTCTGAAGGGAAAAGATGAAAGAGGCTCAGAAGTTATTATAAACAAAATGTATCAGGGTACTCAAACCTGTGAGGAGCTGTTATCATTTTATAAAGAACGTATCGCTTTAGAAGAAGAATACTCACGTCGTATGAACGCAATATCCAAGAAGACTTGTGGAACTTTTGAAACAGGCTACTTGAGAGAATCCTTCGAAGTTCTGAGAAATGAAACTGAGCAAATTGCAAGAAGTCATTTAAATCAAGCAAGAAAATTACAATCCGAATCACTGATGAAATTAGATGCCTTTATGTCAAATTTCATTGCAAGACGTAAACCAGTGGAAAACTCTGTTGAAAATATTAGAACTACTAAACAAGCATTGGATTCTCAGGTCAGAAGATTGAAAGAGAGGTATCAAGCAGAAGTAACAAAGCTCAATACATATCTAGGTCAAGAAAATTTACTGTTAGGTAAAGAACTGGATAGAATAAGAGAACAGATTTATAAACAGCAACAGATTGTCAGCGAAGTTAGACAGGAATACCAGTTAGGATTGCAGAAGTTACAAGAGGTCCAAAAAACATGGATTGAAGAATGGAAAATTTCGAGTATGAAGTTACAAGAGTTTGAGATGGAAAGAATGGAATTTTTGATTTTCAATCTTTGGGAATATTCAAATAACGTCTCTGCGTCTTGTGTTAATGATGATGCTGCATGTGAAAATGTTAGAAAATCCTTAGAAGATTGTGATCCTCAAAAGGAGCTTTCTATTTTTATCAAGAAGTTCTCCACTGGATCGGAAATCTATTCTGCCCCTGGATTTGTTGATTACATTAATGGTGATAGTGAAGAACAAAGTCAACCAAGAAAAATGATGGAAACCATTCCTTCAACGAGACATAGTTCTGCTGGAGCAAAATCAACCTTATCACAGCAACAAATTCCAAGATTACATTCCCATCAAACACAGCAAGTATCAAATATCCAACCGCAATTACAACAATATGAACATCGTACTATGAAACCACGCCAGGTTCAAAGAAGAGCACCACCTTCAGATGATGGACAAACATCTATATCCAATCCATCTACGAACTCTACATTGCTAAGAAGAGAGGAAAGCGGATATTCCAACCCAACTTCTATCTCAAGTTTTACCGGAAGTGTGGGAAGTGAAGCGAGAATATCAAAAACATGGAATTCCCCATTACGCAGACGTTCTAGAAACTCAGAAGCTGGTGGGGATAATAATTGGGGTAGAGTGGGAAGCAAGAACTCCAACCGAAGATCATTCATATTAGATCAAAGCCCTTCTAAAACACACCAAACAAGTATCGTTCCTCCAAATGAAGATCCGCTAAGAGCTACTTTGGAAGACTTGAAAATTGGCGGAAATGGTGATATGAATAAATTGAATGAAATACTAACGAAAAATGACGCAACAAGATCATCAGACTCTCAAGAAATAAGAAGAGCATCAAAATCTTTGAAATATATTGAAAATAGTGATCCCTTTACTAACTCTAGTTCAAGCCAAAGAAGTATAGAGACGACGATTAGACCAAAATCTATGATCGCAGATTTTGGTGAACAAGAGAGAATACATGGAAAGCATCAACCATCACAGGAGACTTCAAATGCAATGAAACGTTCATCATTCCATGCGGGTCTCAGATCTCAAAGCAGATCGTCAGTCAATCTACAAGCAAAGCTATCCTTGAATGGACTTCCAGTTGTAACTAGAGAAGGAAGAAGAGTGATTAGACATGTTAAGGCCATTTTCGAATTCACTGCTACAATCGAAGGTGAATTAACGTTCAAAGAAGGAGACATTTTGTTAGTAGTTCACATGCAAGAAGATGGTTGGTGGGAGTGTGAGAGACTAGACAATGGGAAAGTAGGATTGGCTCCATATAATTATTTGGAGAAGATATGAGGATCGATTTGGAAAACGAAATAATATATGTTTTTTTTTTGTATTTATAAAGTCTAATTAGCTTGGACCGATTTTTTTTCTGATTTTGGTATTTTATTCTGATTTCTTTCTCTCTTAATGAACAATATTTTAAATCAAAGATTTGTAGCATGAATACATGTCGAATGTAGATAAATCAAATAAAATCAACTTAACATATTATACATCATATTATACAAATCCCCTTTTGCTTTCATTGTAAACCCAGTAGTAATAAACCTCAGATTGTACCTCTAATTCTTCTTGCAAGCTGTATATCTTTCTGCATAATTGTCACTCTTTTAGCGTGCAAAGCTAATAAGTTGGTGTCTTCAAATAGACTCACTAGATATGCCTCTGAAGCTTCTTGTAATGCAAGCAATGCGACAGATTGCCATTTATACACAATTTTATTAGTAGAGTCCACATACTGCTGACACACTTCTCTTACTACTCTAGCAAAGGGTAGTTTAGCAACCAGCAAGTCGGTAGATTTCTGAAACTGTCTTATTTCCCTGAGAGCCTTTGTTCCTGGTCTGTATCTATGCCTTCTTAGTGGTGCTATTGGATCCCCTGGACGGTTTCTTGCAAGAGTAGATCTTCTACTGGATGATGTTCTGGCCATGATACCTCTGAATCATCAATTGGTGAGATTCCCGTATTAGATATAGCACCAATAAAATTCAATTATGTCTATATTGTTTCACGGGGCTGGCTAATGGGCAACTATAAATATATAGGACAGATTCGCGAAATAACGCGCTCCATATGCTTTCCTAAAAGGGTAAGTTCTGAAATACTTGTTTTTAAGTAGAGATGAAAGTTTTACTACTTATATATGGTACTATATAATCTCAGATATACTTGTCTCTTGCGTTGATAAGATGTCTATGATGTATTTCAAAATAGGGTTCTATAATGCTTGAATAGGTAACAAGGTTCGCGAATTTTAAGATTTCCACCGAAAAACCATATAATAGCTAGTGAGAAACAAACCAAAATAAATTAACAAGAATTTAGTCATTTGCTAACTCTACTTCAAATGGCGCCATTCCACGAAGATAATTATCTGGTATGTTACTTTTTCAAGAAGAGATTTTAAGTACTCTTTACTTCTGAGCGAAAGGTAAAGTACTAACTCAGTTATTTATAGATAATAGCACCAGGTTCTAAGACCACACTCCTGCAAATTGGATTGGGTGAGAGTTATTCTCCTCCTACAATAGAAGTGCCTACTAAAGTATACAAACACAAGACACTTCCTGAAGCCTACAGCTCTACTGGTGATGAATGTGATGTTATTTATCCCATAGTATCGGGTGAAATCCGTGATGTTAAAGCTTTCAACTATTTTATAAAATTATTGTACAAATCAGTGTTGAAGAAAAAGCTTGAAGGGACCAATATTCCACTTTTGTTGATGTCCTCTTCAAAATGGTCTAAGCTGGACATTGAATATATTACACAGTATGTCTTCGAAAGCTTAGGAATTAGTGCTTTTACTATCTTGCCGAATGCCCTAGGAGCTATTTATGCCTACGGTGTTCAACAGAATGCCTTAGTTATCGATATCGGCTTTGATAAAACTGAAATTATTCCTGTAGTGGACTTCTCTGTTGTTGAGCATGCTAAGAAAGTCATACCGCTAGGGGGGAATTCTATAAATAAAGCCTTGGAAAAGTTATTGCCAAAT
Organism: Xingzhongia hampshirensis; assembly: GCA_003706765.3. Taxonomy (NCBI): domain Eukaryota; kingdom Fungi; phylum Ascomycota; class Saccharomycetes; order Phaffomycetales; family Wickerhamomycetaceae; genus Xingzhongia; species Xingzhongia hampshirensis. The sequence goes on along the minus strand of PPXL03000005.1, from coordinate 254,421 downwards.
CTTAGTGCAATACAGATAGAAGGGTTAAAGAAATCTGAGATTTTCGAAGTTTTAAGTGATGAAGATAAAAGGAAATCATTCTTTGGCCTGGATGGCCTCAATGATGAAGAAGATGAATTTGATGTTGCAGCTATCGTCACTTCTGGAAGAACTAGAGAAATTCTAGAACAACGTGAAAAGAGCACTAAAGAAACTGTACCAAATGGTGAATTGGAGAAGAATACTTTTGTTGATGATGAGCAAAACGAAATCACCGTCGGGAAAGAAAGATTCAAAGGTTCTGAAGAATTAGTCACAAATATTTCAAGAGCTGTTTATGAATCCTTATCAAAGGTCATTGATTTGTCAAAGCGTCAGGAGTGCTGGGATCATATGATTGTCATTGGAAGAACATCACGTATAAATGGGTTCACTCAGGCTCTTAACACTCAATTAATTGATGATCATTTAATTGGTAAAGAATATCAACAATCAGTCGCCCAGGCAGCTTTTCAAACTGGATCCTTAGCCAATATCACGTTCCAACAAGTTCCAAACTCAATTAAGCTCATTAAGATGCCCGAATATTTCTCAGAATGGAAAAAGTTGGGGTTTTCAGATGTTGCATTTTTGGGAGGGCAAATTGTTTCCAAGCAGATCTTCACTACTAATAATGAAAATATGTTTGTTACTAAAACTGCCTACGTGGAAAGAGGTCCAAACGCAATCTGGGACCTAGCGTTTTGATTTAAAAAATAAATTGTGTATTATATATCATATAAATAAAGTATTAGTGTATTGATCTACGAATGCATAACGAACAAAATGCGCAACAATTACCAAAAATAACCAACAAGTAAAAAGTATAGACTAACAAAGGAAACAGCAAGAGGATGAAAAAAACTAGAACCCTCTGTGAGAAGCCATAAGCAAAAAGGCAGGTAATATGGTGCTAGTTTATGAGATCATCATAACAGGGCCTCCCTCTGCACGGGACTCTTCAACAGCTTCTTGCTTTTCCAGTTCCAGCTCCTTATCGGAACTCGTAGAGTCCTTCTGATTCTCTTCATCCCCTTCATCCTCGATGTGATCTAATTGTTCCCACTTTTTGAAGAAATTCACTAGTACTTGTGCAGTGACAACTTGTAAAGACTGATACAACACCAGAGAAACCAATAATCTTCCTAAATATTCAAAATCTGATCCATATTGAGATGAAATTAGAGAAACACCTAAAGCAGCAGTCTTAGCAGCACCACAGAACATCACACAGATTGTATCCCTCCTGTTGTAATAGAATGGTCTCAACAACTTATAGGACCAGAAATATAATTTTGAGGATTTCTCAGTTGGTTCATCTTTAAATAACCAGATGATCCAAAATGGTCTAGCCATAACATAACAGATGAGGGTCCAGAATAAATAAACTCCAATATTGAAAAACACTAGAAACACACAAGAGGCTTTTGGTACTGATTCAAATGCCTTCTGATAAAACGCAGTAGAGAATGAGGAGAACATCACTAGTAATAAACAAAAACTAGAAACTTTGTTGAATCTTGTCTTGGTGAGAAAGAGTTTAGTTTCTTTAGGAAAGACATTTTGTATAACTTGGCCAACAACAACTGGTACAAAGACTGAGAGACCCAATTGTTTCATGACTTGCTTGTATAATTCTTGTACTGAGCTTCCTGAGGCTGGGTTCCCAAATGCAAAAGCCCCAGAGGAAGTATATAATTGCAGCAATGCGGGAGAGATAAAAGCACCAAGCATGTTGCCTATGAACACTTCGCAGAGACATAGTAAAGCATTACCATTTGCCTGAGTAGTCATCACCACATTTGAGCTCACAGTTGTTGGACAAGTAGCAGTGACAATCAATCCAACAAGCACCCACTCATCGATGTTTGAGTTGTTAGCAGCCTTGATTCCACAGCAGATCCCATACATCATCGCGTTGGTTATGAGAAAAGATATCAAAATTACCGTTATATGTGCTCTCCAATTTCCCATGTTAGCCATCAAATCTCTCGTCTTCATTGATAGACCAGATTGCAAAAAGATCACTGCCACAGCACCATACCCAATCGAGTACTCACCACGGATAAGCCCTCCCTGTCTTGCAAAATTGGGTGCAGCCTTAGCGATCCCAATAAAGATAGCTAAAACAATGAAAAACCATTGTTTTATGCAGAAGTCTTTAAACCAGAGGATGCCCTTGGCACTCTTCGGAAACTTTTTTACAAACAGCTTATTCGATGTCATTTTACCTATTTCTTCGTAAAAACCTCTATGAAGAGCATCAACACCATGAATAAGATAAAAAGTAGACGGAAGATCTCTATTTAATGCATTTTCATTTGTTGTTACAACTACGATGACTGCAGCAGTGGCTGACTTTACAGTCATCCGGAGCTTTAAAAAAGACTAAAAAAAAAAAAACACAGAAAGAAGGTTTCGCGCAATCACGTGATCTACTACATAAACATCCCAAAGAAATGGTAGATTTTGACTTATATACTACAGCAATAAGTGAATAGATTTAGGGAGGATTGAATTTTTTTGGTGTTGTTGGTGGTTAATTTCTTTACTTCATTGATTATTGTGAGTACAAGTATCACTCTTGAGGATGATACGGTCACTCTTTTCGAAGTTTTCTCCTAAATTTAAAAACACATTCCAATATGGCTACCGGACATCGCTTCTGATGATTTCTTGGGTTCCGGTTCTTATAGTTTTCAATGAGCATGTCTGCTACTTTGGAAAGATAGAAGGGTCGTCGATGCGTCCTACGTTCAATCCTACTTCGAATGTGCAAGATTGGGTTGTGTTATGGAAATGGGGAATCAAAGACTCGCATGGTATCAAAGTTAATGATGTCATTCTATTCAGAGCGCCTACAAATCCGGAGAAGGTATTGTGTAAAAGGGTAAAAGGTGTACAAGGTGATGTGGTACTCACTAAACATCCTTATCCAAGAGAGCAGTGTCATATTCCAAGGAATCATGTCTGGGTCGAGGGTGATAATATACATTCGATTGACAGTAATACGTTTGGACCTATAAGTACAGGGTTAGTCCTGGGAACTTGCACACGGATTATTTACCCATTTAGTAGGTGGATGGCGGTGCCCAATGGTGGGAGAGAGGCAAGAATAAGTAAATTAGAGCATTATGAATAGCATCAAAAAGCTTTGGGAAGGAATGAAAAGAAAAATACAGAGAAAAAAATTCAAAGTTGTTTGAAATTTATCGTAGAAGAGTTAAGTATAGTCATCATAGGCATCATGTAAACAGTATTTAGATAAAACAAACGTTTTCACTGGCCTACTCACTAACAATGAACCTGTTCCTTATTATTGTTCATTAAACAATTCTGGAATTGGTTTACCCGGAGTGATTATCGAGGACGCACTGGAAAAAAAAACGTCGAAAAAGAACCAAATAATTTCAATGGGTCTTCTTGAGTCTTTTTCTGTAATCTAATAATATACATAACTATTAATTAAAAATGTCTGCTGAACCAAAGATTGAAGAAATCCAAGAAGAAATTCCACAAGGTGCTCAAGTTTCCATTTATTCAAAAAATGAAAAGAAAGCTCGTGCTGCTATTGCAAAACTAAACTTAAGAGAAGTTAAAGGAATTTCGAGAGTCACTTTCAGAAAGAGAGGAAACCAAATCTTTGCCATTGACAATCCAGATGTTTATAGATCTGCTGCTGGTACTTACATCGTTTTTGGTGAGGCTAAAGTTGAAGATTTAACCCAAAGACTACAAGAAGCTCAAGCTCAAACTAGTGCTGATGGATCTGCTGAAGAAGCTGCTTCTAAAGATCCAGCTTCAATCACAGCTGATTTACAAGCTGCTTCCATTTCTGATGACAAACCAGAGGATGACGATGAAGAAGTTGATGAAGCCGGATTGAAAGACGAAGATATTAAAGTTGTTATGGAACAAGCTAATGCTTCAAGATCAAAAGCCGCAAAGACTTTGAAAAAACATGATGGTGATATCGTTAATGCCATTATGGAATTGTCTGCTTAAGCTAATTTTCTGAAACAGAAACGCAAATATAAGAGTATGACTACACTAAAATGTATTGTAATGTTTATTAAAGATCGTATAACTATAGAAATTGTAATGGAATCAATCCAGCTTTTGTTGATCTGTGACTTTCTTATTAGTTGTTGGATTTAATGATTGCGGTTGGTTCGTTTCAATACTGAGGTTTTCAGTATTTTTTTTTTCTTCACTAGCTATATGACTCTCTTCAATGAATGATTGTGTAGTATCAGCTTCAACAGGTGTTAACCCATTCCAAGAGCCACATCTCGAACAAATGTATCTCACTAAGTCAGGCACCTTCCCAGGAGGGGCTAAGCCATTATGTGTCCCACATTTCATACAGATCAAAGCATACCTATTATTAGGACTTAACTCATCAGATCCAACTATTGAATCAATTATAACATCCAACCAACTTTTAGGGCTCAAGTTCTTGTGTGGAGTTCTACCGTCTGATGTTATTTTATTTATTTCATCTAATTGCCTCTGTTTGGATATTATTTCTTCATCTAATTTAGCATTTAAATCTTCGCCATTAGCAAATCTATTAAGTAGAGCCTGAGTAGAGGAAAATTTCGTCTTTTCCTTCAATTCATCAATCTTTTGGGAGTAGGTATTTTTCAGTTGATCAATGTATCTATTAGTGCTGTCAATCCTAATAGTATATAACGCTCTCAGTGACTTGATTGATGCATATATAGCTAAAGGCCCGAGAAAGAGAAAACTCCACTGACCAGAGGAGACAAGATCAAAATGAAAGTCAGCATAGAAAGTAATATATAACACAGTACTCAGATAAAATAGAGCTCCATATACTAAAATCAAGTATCTTAATCGTTGTAACTGATATTGATATTTATTAACATTTCGTTCATTTTCCGCAATTTTCTTTGTTAAGTTCGCTAATTCTTTTTCAAACGATGTAGGGTCAAAGTCCTTGCTTTGTAGAAATGATAACCAGCCCATATTAAGCGATTGATTAATAAATATATTCGAATTTACTAGAACAGAAATCGCTTCTATATTTTATACGTCACCATAAAAACACAGATATTATCTAAGAGATTATGTAACTTCTCGAGATGACATCCGAACACCAAAATTCCAAAAACGCGTCTTTATTACGTATAATGAAGATAGTGAAGAGTTGATTGAAGTCACTAGTTAACTTGTTTGAACAAGCTCATAAGATATATATAGTTGCACAAATTATTATGCCGTTTAAGAGGATTAACTATGATCAAGCACACAAATCACTTTCTTTACAGCCCGAAACAAGAATAGCAACCCCACTAGGAAACGCACTGATTGAAATTCAAGGTGAACTGATGCTCCCGACTGAACTTCCCAGTGATGAACAAGAACTAACAAGATTTACTAAGTTACTAGATGATGTCAACTATGCTGTAAAGTTTGGTAGACTAGAAATAGATGGAGAAAGAGTCACGCTGTATATTGGGACTTCACAAAGATTATTGGGCGAAATCAAAGATTTGAAACCACCACTGGCATTGTTGCAATTTCCACATAATGGAAATGAGACTGATGAAGATGTAAAGATGCTGGACATTATAAAGAAGAAGGTTATTTTCACTGGTAGGCCATTACCAATCATGTAATTTTTGTTAGCACCGTTCAATATACATTATTTGAAGCATTTTTGAATCATTACGTAATTCAATTAAAAGAGACTATATAAAAACTACATCTAGTTCTCACCAATCAATTCTTCTAAAATATCATTAGCAGGCTCCCCTTTTTCCAACTTTTCTTTAATCTTATTCTTATGAGAGTCCATTGGTTTAGAACTATCTCTCAATTCATGTAATTCTTCAATTGCAGGTTTTGCAGGCTCAGCTGCTAGTGGTGCATTCTCAACCTTTGGAGCACTATCAGCTTTCTTTCCTGTTTGCTGGTTGGTAGTTTGGTATCTAGTCCAACCTGTTTTGAATAGTGGATTCATCGAAAATACCGGGAACGGATGACCTTCAGTGTTGAACACATTTTTGTCCAACGGTAATAAGCTTTCATCATCATCAAATAACAAATAGAGATATTTTAATGTCTCAGCAATCCAGAACGATTCCATATTATCTTTCAATGTTGGTGGGATTTTTGTAACATCCTTCAACGAAGTATATGCACCTTCTGAGGTCTTTGTATATTTTTCAAAACTTTTAAAAATCTCATAACCCCATTCCCTATAGATAGGATCCTTAGTAATTCTATAAAGCAAAAATAAACTCTCCACAGTTTCAGGTCTTTGTAGATTATGTCTATCCAAAGGTTTGATGAAAAAATCCTCCTTGGAACCAGGATCAGTATTGAAAACAACAATTTCGGGAGCCAATCCAGTTTGAGTTCTTGCATACATTTGATAACAAGTATAGGCTAAATCTTTTGCAATCTTCATATCTTCTTCCTTTGATGCATCCCACGCTTGTGATTTTTTAGCCTGCTCTAATGTTTGACCTTCAGTAGCACCTAAGGCAAAGGAACCAGCTATGAAACATACCAAATGATCCATCTTATTAGAAAATGCACCACCAACACCATTCTCTAGCTCGCCCAAAAATGTGAGTCCATTCGGTACAGACTTCTTTAATAAATGATCTTTAATACCGCGTATAGATTCTTGATACATTTCATTGTAGATAGGCTCCTTTTCTTCGGTTTGCAAATATTGCTTTAGTAAATATTCATAATATGAATCACCTCTTGAGCCCAATCTGATATAATTACCTCTGTAACTACCAGTATCAGGATACACAAAAATGGGAGCTAATCCATCTTTTGGATGATTATCATCTAGGACTTTCATGACACGTTCAACTTTTTCCCAATACAAAGACTCTCCAGTCAATTTAGATAAATACTTGAATTCTAATTGAATAGTGGCAACCTCCGCTGTGGAGGAAGCACCTCCGTCTGCATGACTTTTAACACCTTGTTTGGTTTTTAGATTGACTGAGGCATACGGTAATCCTGAAGGGGATTCAAATCCACCTATCAACCTATCAGCTAGATCAGTAGCCTTTTCCAAGAACATATCATTTTTAGAAAGATAAAAAGCAGATAGTAACCCACCAAGCATTCTAATGGAAGTTTCAAAGACATTCACTTCATAATTAATATCATAATTCAATTCATTTGAAACCCAAGATTCCGCAGTCTTGAATTCTTCCTCTAATCCCATTAAATAAATTGTGTCTAAGGAATCCACAATGATCCATCCCAATGGATCTGGTCCCATATTTTTACCCTTTTTAGAGATTGGATTATAAATATCTTTTCCCCATGCATCTTGTTCATAATGCTTCCAGGTATCTTTGAAAGCTTGTTTCACTTCTTGTTGTGCAGCTTTCCAACTAACTTTGCCGTTACTGATGGTCTGGAGTTTTACTTCATGTTTCAAAAACCACCCAACATAGAAGAATAAATAGAATACTATTAATGCAACAACGCCTTTCAACGCCATTTTCTTTCTTTGATGATAAACTTTAACTTCCTCTGTAGAAGAGAAAGACCCTGTTGGTTTATCTTTATATAAAGGAAGAGCTTCTTTACCTTGCCCAATTCCTGGAACGTTGTTCTTTATGGCTTTCCAATATGCGTTATTGCTCTTCTTATTATGTGGTCTTAGCCCAATTCCTGGCTTTTGATTCCCGTAAGAGCTCATATATGTGCCCTGAAACAAATTATTGAAAAAAAATAAACCAATTTCTTCAATAGTTAGTTTAACTGAATTGGCAATGGATATAAACAAAACTTACAGCGCATATTATGCTTTTTGTATACTTAGATCTGGCAACTTTCGTGTTTGAGTGCCTGGTGTTTAGGTGTTTTAAAAGTGCTAATAGACTAAGATCGCGGAGCGAAAGCGTTTTATATGATTTACGAGTATGAAAAATTATGAATCATTTTCTGAGTAGAAGAAGCAAGACAGATATTGTTTTGATTCTTCAACGAAAGGTAAAGCAAGAAGATGAAGACCCCTATATCGCAAGAAATTGGTGCTCCAATTCCAAATAATACCGCGCATGCTGTTAGTGTGACCTTGCCAACATGGGACTCAAATGTTGCTTATGAAGAAGGCAAAGCCTGGGTTTTCGATAAGATGCATTCGGGCTATCCAAGATTCTTTATCCATGAAAAAATCAAGGATCTATGCAAACTGATCGAGGATAAGTTTGGTAGAGATGGTGAAAGAGCTTTTGTGTTTTCAAGTTATAATGTGGCTAAAAGATGTAGAGAATTTATCAAGGAAAAGACTGAGAGAAATCCATTACCTACAATCAGAGTCTTGCAATTATCCACCCCTCCTCCTAAGAATAAGGAAGAAGAAAGTTATAGAGCTGAAGCACGTATTGCTGCAGTTTTATTCCCAGAAAGCGAGTTTTCTTTGGCCAAACAGTATTGGCAACATTCAGGAGAAGGTATTTCCTCTCGTTTAGGAGAATATGTTTTACAAGAACTTAAGATTGTTCATAATGATTTGAATGAAGATAAAGACAAAGAGTACAAGGTCTTCATTGAAGAAAGATTCGGTCGAAACTTGGACTTAAGTTTTGCTAGTGAAGCTAAGTTGGCTTTGAGAAAAAGAATCTCTGGAACTTTAGGAGATGAGAATGAAAATGATGAAAACCTAAATGCGAGAAATATCAATGAAGAGGATGTGTTTCTGTATCCCACTGGTATGGCAGCTATTTTCAATGCTCATCAAGCTTTACTGAAGACTTTACCGAATGAAAAATCTGTTTGTTTCGGTTTCCCATATGTTGATACCTTAAATATTTTGAAGAAATTTGGACCAGGAGTTCATTTCTATGGCTTTGGTGATGATGATTCTTTGAATGAGTTAGAAAAAAAACTGGAAGGTGGTGAAAAGATTCTGGGACTCTTTTGTGAGTGTCCTTCAAATCCTTTGCTAAAAACTCCAAATTTAGCAAAGATTCATGAACTATCAATTAAATACAACTTTCCAGTTGTTGTGGACGAAACGGTGGGAAACTTTCTGAATATCGATGTCTTACCATATACTGACATCGTCGTTTCTTCATTGACGAAGGTTTTTAGTGGTGATTCGAATGTTATGGCTGGGTCATTAGTTTTGAATCCCTTATCGAAGTTTTATGATACATTCAAGAAATATTTCAAGGAAAACTATGAGGATCTATTCTGGACTGAAGATGCAATATATCTAGAAAGAAATTCTAGGGATTTCCAAACGAGATCCAAGAAATTAGATGTCAATACTAAAGCCACGCTCAAACTGTTACAGGAATCTCCTCTAGTTAAAGAAATTTACCACCCAAGTGTTAATGATAGTAAAAAATACTATGATTTAATTAAAACCAAAAACGGTGGATATGGTGCATTGTTAAGTATTGTATTTCAAACCAAAGAGCAAGCAAGAGTATTTTTCGACGAATTACAATTATCTAAGGGGCCAAGTTTAGGAACTAATTTTACTTTAGCATCTCCATATGTTATCTTAGCGCATTTTCAAGAACTAGATGAGGTTGAAAAATGGGGCGTTAATAGAGATTTGATCAGAATCAGTGTTGGTTTGGAGGAGACTGATGAATTGATCAAAACTCTCAAACATGCATTGAATTTAGCTGCTTTGACCTAACTGCTACTCCCAAAAATTTGAAGTAATTGATCCAACTCATCAATTTTCTTAAAGATGGCATTTACTTCAACAGTTCTGTGTGATACTTCAACAGTGTATTTAATAGCCATTTCCATATTTACAATTACGTTTAATAATGACCAAGTTACGATCCAACTCTGTGCTTAGATATAGATTGAAAATAAAAGTATAACCGATTTTAAAATACGAACAAGGAAAACATATGATGAATGTAGTTCATGTATAAATTCTCATGTAATAAGTTTCTTTCATTAAACACGTAATAGTAGAAATATGTCTTGTTCTTGGATTTTTAACCAATTAATGGAACTGATAGAATGTGAATATCTAGATCTCGTCAAATTTAACTCATTTCGATTCAACAGGTTTCTCACCTCTTGCGAAGCGTGGATTACGTGGATCGTTGATGAATTCCGAAGTGTTTGATGATGCATCAGCAGCTTTACCAACTAGCCAGTAAACAGCAACACCACCGACGAAAAAGGGCCAGTATGGTTTCAAAATTGGGGTAGGAAATCTTCTAAGAGTAGCCATGTTGAGATACAATTGATGGGTTTTGATTGAGTTTCTAGCCTGTTGTTGGTTTTAAGGTGGTTTTTCAAGGGAGTTTGTTTTTTGACGATTTTTGGTTGGCGAGGAACTCCTTACCCGGATGTAAAAATTAGGTAATCGAATTTTACGTAAGTATTTGCTAATCAGTCACATGATATACACTCCTACTTATCAATTCGCACTAAAAGAGCTGCCTTGTTTTATTAGCAAAGCAAGTAATATTAGCTAGAAGAGTAACAAACGGTTTTGTTGCTCTCGCATTTCAATGTAGCATAACACCTTAATAGCTGTTAGGCGATATAAGCTCAATTCCCTATAGTGTAATTTGCGCTTGCCTTTATCAGAATAGTATGCCATAAAATGTGGTTGTGACGGGCTTATCCGCGGTGATAAAGACGGAGACTAAAATAAAGGATTCAACGATGGCTATGACCGGAGAGTTTTCTTAATAACTATATAAAGTAATCGACTAATCTTTTATTCTTTTATTTAGGCGAGTTGCTTATCTGGAAGTTAGGATAATGAGCAAACCAACAATCAAGACACACGAAGAGTTCCAGTCAGAAGTTGTATCGCTGTATACAGATGTTATTGGTGCCAAACTAGGTGGAAGAGTTGTGGCATTTAACGATGAATGGTTCGCAGCTGCTGAGAACTTGATTAAACCTAAACCCCCAATTAGGGATGCCACCAAATTCACGTATGCAGGTGCTTGGTATGATGGTTGGGAAACGAGAAGACATAACACTGAAGAGGCGGACTGGGTTGTTATAAAGTTTGGGGTTTCAAGTGCAAAGCTCATAGGTTGTGAAATTGATACTGCCTTTTTCAACGGGAACCATGCTCCTCAAATTTCTGTAGAGGCTGTTAATATTGAGGGTGATGACTCCAAATTGGACTGGACCAAAGTTGAATGGGAGCCTGTTGTAGGTAAGATTGAGTGTGGTCCTTCTCAAAGACATTTCTTTTCTAATGATTATCTTACTCCAAGGGCTTATACCCACGCAAGGCTAAGAATGTATCCAGATGGTGGTATTGCAAGATTCAGACTTTATGGGGAAGTCATTCCAAATACATCTACTATTTCAACTTCCTCGTTAACAGATTTTGCCTCTGTTGGTTTCGGTGGTGTTGTTGTTAAAAAATCTGATGAACATTTCGGTACTGCTGACAACCTATTGTTACCAGGTCGTGGCATAGATATGAGTGATGGCTGGGAAACCAAAAGATCTAGAACACCAGGGCATGTTGATTGGGTTATCATAAAGTTGGGTGGGGCTACAAACATCAAAGAGATTGTTGTGGATACTGCGCATTTCAGAGGCAATTTCCCTCAAAAAGTTTCATTACACGGGTTGAAATCAACTGAAAAGGTTCCTGAGTATGACAATCCAAACTGGAAATTGCTTGTAGCTCCAATAAAGACTTTTGCTGATAAGGAACACTCATTTAAAGAATTTGAAAATGTCGATAGTACCTATACTCATGTCTTGCTAACTATTATCCCAGATGGTGGTGTAAAGAGAGTTAGAGTCTTTGGGACATTAGCATGATTGTCTTATAGTTCTTATCCAATACTTGCATATCTAATAATTCTTATCCTGTAGTCCTCAAAATGTATCATGTACGAGATAACATTTTGCTTCTCATCGGAGGAACCGAAAAGGAAAAAAAAAAAAAATTGACCATAACAAAACTCTAAGTTCTTTCATAAACCTACGAACCCATATAGCTATGGACTCCTTGATACATAATCTAGAGCAACGTGTACCCATTTCTGAGGTTGAGCTGCCCGAGGAGATACTCCAGGAATCACTTCTTTCCACCCTGAATGAGATTAAAGAAGAAAACTCACACTATGCTAAGCGTTTCTTGATCAAATTATTTGAAAATTCCCATATTGATCAAGATGATTACTATGAATTATTCAGTGAAATAATCATGCGAAAACCCACATATCTGACAGATACAGATATCATCACATATAATATTTGTGGAACAAGGATCAAAATCAAAGAAACCCCAAGATTGATCAGTGGAGCTGGAACAACAGGATTAAGAACTTGGGAAGCTGCATTATATTTGTCAACTTTCTTAGTCGAGCATTATCAAGCACAACTCACAAATAGGAAAATACTAGAACTGGGAACAGGGACAGGTCTTGTATCCTTATCAATTGTCAAGACTAAATGCTTTAAAGAAATTATAATTACGGATGGTGATAGTTCATTGATAGAATCATTGGGTACCAATTTCCAACTGAATAACATTGAGCAAGCAGGAAATATCAAATGTCAAAAATTATGGTGGGGTCAAGATGATGTCCCATATTCAGATATCATTATAGCTGCTGATGTTACTTATGATTCCACAGTTATGCCAGATCTAGTGCAAAGTATCAAGACAGGATTGAATAATGGGGCTCAAGAGGCATTAATTGCAGCTACCATTAGAAATGAAAAGACGATCAGCGCATTTGAGGGCCAGATTCTGTGCAAAAACCTACAGTTTGAGGTGATAGACAGAGCCGAGAAACCATCAGGCCTGAAACAATCAGTATGGTACCCTAAAGCGACACCAGAGATCCGAATTTATAAGATTACTCGTTAGGTTATATTCCGACTTTCAATTCCGACTATGTCACAAAAGGTAAATAGAGACGAAAAGTAAACAATCAAATAAAATAAATACTGCGAAGTTGATATCCAACATCTGTACGTTCTGGTTTTGAAAGGAAAGCTACTAGCCTCTTGCTGAAATGTATAGTAGGGTGTTGAACGAAAAGGAAAACATTCCTTTGTCAGATAATCAGCATAATAACTTTTCTGAGCAATCTCTTCTCAGGAAACAACAGGCTGATTTCCACAGATTAGAGAAGCTATATGCCGAACAAACTGTTAGAGCACAAGAAGCACAACAAGATCATGAACGACTGGAAATTGAGTTGCTTAACAAGGAGAAGCAGATTCTACAATACCAAATGAATTTAAGAAAAATGGCAGATCTGAACAAATCACTAAGCAAAAAACTCAGTACAGAGATGAGTTATTATGATACAGAGCTAACTAATTATAAGAAGTCTGAAAAGGAGTGGCAATTGAAATTGAATAAGTATAAACTTGATAAGGTCAAATATGACCAGCTGCTCAAGCTTAAGAATCAAGAGATTGCACACTTAAATGATGAAATGGAACACGTTCTGAATGATTCAGATTCGAAGAATCTTAAGATTGAACGATTAAAGTCTCTATTGGAAGAAGCAAAAGAAGGAATTGACAATGGTGGTAGTGAGGAGAATAAAAATGGCGAGGTTATAATATCTGAGACGCATTTGGAGAGTGATTCCGAAAATGATATATCGATAGTTCAAGACATTCTAACAGATGATTTTGAATTGAATCCAGATGAACACCTATCTGACATCTCAGCCAACTCAACATCCCTAGCTAATGAGCTGAGTGATAAACTGGATGAAAAGGATAAGAAGTTGAAAGAGTATCAGTTTGAAATCACTTCTTTGAAAAAGGAGAAGGTTCAGCTATATAATTATATTAACAAGCTATTGAAGAACCGCCCTTCCCCTAATCAGAATGATGTTTTGAAGGAGAAAATGGTGAAACGAAAAATATTGAGAGCAGTTTCTGCAAATACAAAACTTAGTGATACTAATAAAGACCGCTCCTCAACAAAGTATAATTCCAAGAGAGTTATTTCAAACTTTGTTGCCTTGAAGAGTTACTCATATAGTACAAGTGGTAGACATTTCGTCACACATTCAAATAGCGATGATGAAGAAGAGGTGGATTATGATATTTTAGAAATGGAAAGAAGTCTACTTGGATACGACATTGGCTGGGTCATTTCCCCCATGGGATCTTTATTCAAGAAATTTAAATTCAAGCCTAGCAACATGTTGATGTTGCAACTTTCCAAAGCCAACGAAGACATTGACCTAAGCATTGACTAGGAAGAGATGCGAACGAACACTTTATGATTATGAATTCTAATTTTTGTAATGTACTTTAAAACAAAGTCAGATAATATGAACTGATTAGATTCCCCTTTTTGTTTTGTGCTTTCTTTTTTTTTTTTTATCGCGCGCATAAAAAGCATGAAAACCGTACGATTCAATGACGGTTGTATAAAACCTTTTGAATATCTTTTCGGTCTGTTCTTGAAGAAAACAATGAGATCCTGGCTTGCATTATAGTCATCGGTCTCGATGGCGCTAAGGAACTATATCTATTATAAACATCAAGATGACTTAATAGACAAGATAGCACATACCAACAATAATGAAAAAGGTATAATATCGGGCACAGCTAGACCAAAGAAGTTAACCCCAACACAGATACGGAAGCTACAGAATATGAATTTGAAATCTGCTGCTGCCGCTGTTACTCCTACTACTACTACTGTGGATGCGGCTGCTAATAATGATAATGAGCCCAAAAAAGAGTGAGTAGCCAATACAGGCTTAACGAAGTTAGTGTGAGAATAAGCTAGTAAATCTATGTGAAAATCTTTTGGTGGGAATAATAAATGCTATGGCGTACATACACAGGCACACGCGACTTTCGTATTTCTACACGTAACATACACAAACACAGAACCACCTTTATGCTACACGCTCGAGGGCTAGATATTATAACACATCAGCACGGCAGAAAACATAGAAATAGGAGTGAACCCTCGCATACAAAGTAAAACATGCGAGGAGATTTTACAAAACTAAACTAAAAAGATATCTATATCATCTGACACCCATCTTTCAGTTCAAAAAATTGATCCAGACGAGTTCTTATTGATATATATTTGCTATCTCCATCAGCTATCACGATTGAATTAAAATCAAAATAATCCGTCTATTATAACGCAAGGTCAATGAAATCCCAAACGATTTTAGAAATCAACAAAAACTGCCAATTGAATAAACCGCTCTTAATAGGCTCATTGAAACTGATCTTGCAAGACGATTTAATCACGTACTGTCTATTATGATGGATTAACTTTGGACAAAGTTTGAAGAAAGGAAAAACAGAATAAGAAAAGATTTTTTTTTCGGGCTTTTTCTTCTTTTATACACAAGTCTACAACTGCAAAAGCTTTTGGGGACAACTGGTGTCGGGATGTCTTAAAATCATTAGGTGTAGCATGCAAGTTGAGCACGTGATAGTGTCACGTGAATATCATATGATCATTATCATCATCATGCCTCACCGAATGAGGAAATTGAGGGGATGGGGTCGTAGTTGTAGTAATAACACACACAAATAAATGGAATAGGAGCTTTGAAACTGCAAGTGAGTGAGAGCGGGCGTGTATGAAACAGTACTGTCAAGCTATAACGAGTTTGTAAGGCTAGTGTCTTTCTAGGTGGCGCGAGTGTAAAGCTCCCCTTCAACAAACAGGATCTGGAGATATTGTGTGTAAGATTACGAATACATATCTACAATCTACAATAGCATGACAAGCAAACAAAATTGGAGCAACCTCCAGCCAATCAGAGCTGGCCGAATACTGTTCTTTCGAGAAAGTCGATTCAATGACTGACCTCTTAATTTCCACAGGCCGTCTACTACCGCACACCATACACACCAACACAAGCCTACACCTTTGTTGTATTCGGGAAGGGAGTGTTCTTTTCCATTGTGCAAATAAGAGGTTGAGAAGCGCTTATATACGTTGTGTTCTACCCCAGAGTTCTTTCCTGATTGGGAGATGATAGTGGTGGGACGTTGGTGGTCTAAAATAATCAGGTTTCGATTCAAAAGTGTCCCTCAAGACGGGTGTGAGGGGCAAAGAGTCTTCCGTATCCCTCATTTTCAAATCCCAAAAAAAAAAAAAAATAAAAGACGAGCATCCATCCATCATCCTCATATGTGTTGCTTACAGAAAGGAACCGGTGTAGTCTAGAGATGGTCATGTCATGACGGGACCCCCTTCTTTCACAATGACCTCACAGCCCCTTGTCTGTCTCTCTGTCTCAATAACCTACCACATAGCTATGTACATATCGTAAAGATTGCCAAACCATCTTAACAAGAACCGGCTTCGGAGTCCTGAAAAGCTTCCTCCATCTTTTTTTCGTATTTAGTTTTTCCCTTGTTAAAGACCAATACTCCTTCCGTATTTCGGACCTCCCTCTCCCTTTCAGCCTGTGTATCAACAAATTCTACTTTCGCTCTGCCCAGAGGATCGGCGGTGGCCGCCCGTATTCTCCCCTAGTGGGAAAAATTAGTCTGCGTGTGCCCGGTGCAAAAAATGTCAAAATAAGCACACAGTTTAAGTTTTGTTTCGGAGGCCAGAAAGAGAAGAAAGACGAACAAACGGGAAAGGTAAGTAAGCTAAGTAGAAAGGAAAGGAAAAACAAAAAAAAAAGTAAAACACACACTTGTAAATATATTCTTTTTTGGAGTTAAACTTCTCGCTGTGCTTCTTGAGACGGAAAAAGACAAGTTCCTTCTGTTACGAACTCTTTGTATAAAGCAGACGTTGTTATAAGTACCGGTCTATACTTTTGTCCTTTCAGCAGCAGATATTACACTACTATTAATAATAATAGTGTAGTGTATTTAGGAAAAAAAAAAGACAGAAGGCCAACCACCAAAATTCAACTCTCATACACAATCTCTCTTTTTTGGTCAAGCATAAGAGAGGCTTCTTCTTCAGAGGTTTGTATGGAAACGGCAAGAAATAGAAAGGATTAAGGAAAGGAAAGGAAAAGAAGATATATACAAATATATATACACACACAGGTGCCTCTTTCATCTCTTTTTTTCTGGTTCAGCTCCTGAAAATCTGCAAGGCTCGTCTCTTTCCATTAATCTCGCCGCCGCTGGTGACTATTAAGAGGTTTCTTTCCCTCTCTCTCTCTGACCATCCACGGGGCGTGATCTCACTCTAGAAGACGCCAACGGTAACTGCCCAATGATGCCAACAAGCACAAGTGTGTCGCCCTCGTCGAGCATTTCGATTTCGTCAGCATCACTCAAGTCAAAGAAGCCTAAGCAGGTGCAGCAGTCTGTTCAGGGATTTGAACCAATCCCAAAAAAGTCAGCCATCATCAAGACAGATAAACCGCGTCCTCATATCTGTACGACATGCACGAGGGCGTTTGCTCGATTGGAACATCTCAAGAGACACGAACGGTCACATACGAATGAGAAGCCCTTCCAGTGTGCTGCTTGCGGTCGCTGCTTTGCGAGAAGAGACTTGGTGCTGAGACATCAGCAGAAGCTACACACTGGTCTGTCTACCAACAACTTGAAAGATGCAAAAAAGGGGGAGAATGAAAACATTATAACGAATTATGGAAACAAAGAGGTTTCACTTCCCACAAAGACAGGACCAGGAGGGGGACACTCAGGTTCAGGTGAGGATGATGAAGGTGATGAAGATGACTACTTCGAAGAGTTCAACTATGGGAGAAGAAAATCGTCAGATGCTCAATCTCATGGCCAACGACAGAACTCTGTATTCTCCTCTACTTCATCCACTTCGAAGCCTTCAAATATTGCATCATTTAACACTAGTCATAACAATCATCACAGTACTTCCACAAGCTCATTCCCTCTCAAGTCTTCCATTGAACTTTTCAATGAACACTCTACATTATTCAAGCATTCCGAGAATTTGACGAAAAGAAGAGAGAGCTCTTCCTCGATGACCGATCCTCAGCCAAAACGTCATCGTCATAACTCTTTTAGTGCTACTTCAGCAAAATCTTATACCAAGAAGGGAGCAGAAGATGCTCCGATCAAGAATGAGTTGCCAGAAGCTCCTCATCAAATAGGATTTGCAACTCCACAATTGAGTGCTCAAGAAATGACTTCAAAGGCATTAATGAGTGGTATCGATCTAACTGCGCTCGGCTTGAATTACGAAGTTGACGACATGAGTCTGAATACAAACAATCCATCACCAACAAGTAATGAAGACCTTTTCAATAGAAGTCTTCCAAGTTCTCATAAGAATTCTGTTGCTGCTGGTGCTTCTTCTTCCATCGCAGGTGTTGCTACTCACTCAAATCAGAGTCAGAATCAGAAAAGTGGTACCTCTACTCCTTTCCATTTCAGTATGACTCCTGGTGGGTTTTTAGTTGATATGCCAATGATGAATGAATACTTGCAAATGGGAAATGCAGGAGGTGGCGCTGGCTTCACGTCAAAAGATAACATTAGCTTGAATCTCTTTTCTCATAATTCCGTTGCTCCTTCTCCACAGACTGGTCAGTCCGCTACCTGTGATGCAAATTCAACTAGTAATCTTCAAGATAATAGTGGAAATTCTGGTGCTACAACTTCAACCTCGATTCATGATGATAATATGTCTCCTGAGGATTGGTTGGGTGAATTCATTAATACTCCATTCGAACAAAACTTTACTTCAAATTCAAAAAGCTTCAACTCCATTGGGTTTGTTGCAAGCATTTCTCCATCAAGTTCGGGTGGCTCTCATAGCCCATTATCACAACATCAACAACACCCGCTTCAACAATTACCGAATAACTTGACTAAGAAGAAAAGATCACAATCATCTCTCAACCACACTCCTTCTTTCACCTCACCTAGTTTTTCTACATCTCCAATTACAAAACTCTTTGATAATAATACTAATTCTGATATATCAAGCTTATTTAGATCAAGGCAAATTGATCTATTCAAACAAGTCATCGAAAATAATGACGAAATAAAGCACTCTTTTCAATTATTCAGCTCAGACTTACGCTCAGAGATTATGAAAATCAATAAACTAAATGAGTCCCAGTTCCCTTCACTGGATGAATTGAATCAGTACGTTGGCTTATTCAAAGCAGAATTTGATAAATATTTTCCATTCATACATTTGCCTACTTTGAATCCGTCAATTGAGAACTATCCGCTATTGTTATCAATTGCTTCAATTGGAGCACTTTATGCATTTCATTCGGGACATGGTTTATTAATGTTCAATATAGCAAGATATAGAATTCATGAATACTTGGAACACGAGAAATCATTCAAAAATAATAATTCTATACCAGTTTGGTTATATCAAAGCATGGTTTTACTAATCTTTATCGGAATTTTCAATAATGATTTATCGATCACAAAGACAATGACAATTTTCTTGAATTCTCTCATTGAATTAGTCAAATTAACCTCTTTGAATTTACCCTTGGAAAATTTTCTAACCCCACCACCAATCATTGATGATTTACAAAATTCTTCTGATGGTATTCAAGAGCAAAACTTTAATTATTTTATCTTGTCCCAATCTAGAATCAGAACATGCCATACCATTTTATTGATTTCTAATTTATTCAGTTCATTAATTGGTTTGGATTGTTCATTACATTCATTAGATGTTAAATGTGGTGTTCATTGTAAATGGGATGAGCTATGGCAATGCACTGACTACAAGGAGTGGGTTTCATTTCTTGATGGCAAAAGATATATTATTGATTCAAAGTTTTCACTAGTAGAATTATCAAACGGAAATGATAACTATAACAATTGTTTGAATTATTTGACTCTAAATAACTATGTTTTGAGTGATGAAGAGCATTCCCAAAAGAAATTTCAAATGAAAACTTTATTATCTTTGTTAATGTCAATTCATGAGAAAATCTATTTAGAGAGAAGTTTATTGAAGAACGAGAAAAATGGAGTTATATCAGCTACGAAATGGAGAATGAATTCAAGACCTGTGATAGAGAGTCTCATCAAGTCCTGGGAAAGTTTATATATCAAAAATGGTGGTGTGTTTTACTTGAATGAATCAAGTTTGCGTGTTATTTATAATCAAACTCCCATCTTGAGATTGATATTGCCTTTGCTTTCATTTGCTAAAATCAGAAAATGTATTCATCTAACCCCAATCATTGAAAGTATTTGGAAAAAAGATTGGAATGGTATGAATGAAACGTTAAAAGAATTAAGAAACGATCCCGAAGCTGTTAAGGATGCAGCCAATTATGCACTCGATATAGTCAAACTATGGATTGATTACGTTTCTATTCAAAATGATGCAGAAAAGACCTCAGTACGTACACCTGTCTTTTTCATTACTTGCATATTCACATCATTATTAGTTATCTCTGAATTTCTATTAAGTATTGAAAGATGGGCACAAAATTATGATGAAAAAAATTCAATATATTTGAATGCTGTTGAAAGAACTCTATGGTTGCGTTCTGAAATGATATTCAAAAAGATTCAAAATTGCTTGATATTAAATGAAAATAATAAGACTTATTCTGAGTTTTTAAGGTTAGAAGCAAAAGGTGCTCTGGATGTTGATATCCTAGATGATGAACTAGCAAAAAAGGCTGTACATCCAAATACTAACATCCAAGAAACTATCAAGGTCGTTCAAGAAGCTAGATTATCTTCAAGGGGTTTGTATTTAGGGGTTAGAATTTTAGCAGATGCACCAATTTGGCCAATTGCTTTGTTGTTTGCCCAAGCTTTAAAAGCTAGAGCTATTTTCATCTCTAAATCTAATCCAAGCTCTCCTTTAGCTTGATTGCAAGCATCAACTATTGCTATGCTAACTATCAATTATGATTGACGATTTATATATATATCTTTTTTATTATTGTTTCTGACTACCATTATAAATGATAAATGATTACTAAAACTACTCACATATCAAGACTGGTTGATGAAAACTCAATTGACGTTTACATTATTATACATCAGTTCGAATTATTAAATGGAATAGTGGGAGACGTAGTCGCAAATAAGATGTACATTATCTACAACTTCTAACCCAAAAGCATTCTATTAACATGCTAAAATGATGCACAAATAGCCTTTATCCAAGATATTTGTCTTAGTTTTCTTGGCACAGCAATGTTTATAGTAGCACTGTTAGAAGAAAAAGTAACTCCTTGAGTCTCTCCTTTCCAAGACCATTCTCAAGATTGAAACAGTTCAAACAAGGCAATCAGCAAGGAGAATACACAAAGCTATAAAAGGATAAAGAAAACGAATAAGAAAACAAAGCTAATCTCCTTTTCTCCTGATCTCTATTGTAGTAATTTTATGAATCAAAAGTCTAAAAGATTAATTTCACCATTAGATTGAGTCTGGGTGTTGGCTGGAGCTTGATGATTGTTGTTTGATGGGATTGAATTGGAGGAATAGGAAGCCTGAGGTGTTTCCTTAGTAGGTGTATGTGCTTTCGTAGATGCAGCCTGAAATAGAGAGCTGAAGGCGTCTTGTTTTGGTTGCTGGATAGCTGGCCCTGGAGAGAAAGAAGAATAGTTGACAGGAGCTGCTGTTGATTGTGCTTGAGCTGGAGAAGAAACAAATGAGTTAAATTCACCAAAACTTGTGTCAACATTATTAGATGTTGTTGCAGGTTGTTGATGATACAATGACGCTAAGTTATTGTTTAAAGATTTTTGTGGTGCTGCAGAAGAGCTTTGAATAGAGCTTTGGAAGTCACCAAATTCATCAAGTTCATCATTTGTGCTATTTTGAGGGTTGCTATTGCTGTTAGATGAAGGAGCTGTAGATGGTTCATCAAAAGAGAAAAGATCAACTTCGGCTTCTTTTGGCTTAGCAGGAACAGGTTTAGTATTTGAAACTTTTCTAGTAGATGATCTCAGTTGAGAAGCAGTTCTTTGTGGCTTTGAGGAAGAAGTATCATCAACGTCATATTCTTCGTAATCGTCCTTATCAGCAGAAGGACCTGTTCTTGTTTCTTCAAAACGTTGACCATACACACCACCATCCCCAAAGATACGACCCTCATAAGTACCATACTCATCGTAGTCAACATCCCCAGCACCATCAGATGAAATTCCACCGGCAACTCCTTGGAATTTCTTAGCATTTTCTCTACTTTTCTTCCTTTCAGCTCTTAGCCCACTATCGTTCTTCAATAATTGAACCAAAGACTTGGTTTTTGTTCTCACATTGATTCCTTGATCCCTTCCCTGTGAGTCAATGTAGTGGAATGAGCGCAATTGTTCAATGAGACTCAATACTCTTCTAGTATCATCAACAAAACTCTCTGATCCGTTTTTCACCAAATATTCTAACAACTGGAGAGCTTTGTATATTTGACGCCATTCATTAGCAGCCTTTTCAGTGAACCTTCTGCAAATCATGCCCAAAATCTCTTCACGCTCACGCAGGTTGTATGTCCCAGCAGCAATCTTTTGCATAAGTGTACTAGAGGCTCCCCATGGTTCGTTGTTTGTAGCTTCTCTCACACGGGCCTCCATTTCAGTGTAATTATAGACAACGTTTTGTGCTTGCCTGACATATTTTTTAACGTCATACAGAGAGACATTCTTCAGTGACTTTTTGAGTTCATCCATTGTAAATTGTTAGCAAAGATGAGCAAAGGAATTGAAATCACTTGCGATTATAAAATATTTACTACCTTGAAACTTTGTGTTTTAAAGGAGGTTTTTTTTTCCTTTTTCGAGAATATCGGAAAGGGCTGGAATCCCGTAATCTCGAGCACATTCGCGAAAATATCATAAAATGAGTTCGCGATTTAAGTCAACTGCACGTGATTCTACATTAGTATTGATTCTGGCTATCATATTTGATTAAAGTAATAGTCATATTAACTGCAATACTATAGGAATATACAACTTATTCGTCAATCTCACCGCACTCTTCGATGGTGATCTTGGCTCTGGTTCTTCCACTAGCGGTTCCGTAAGCTTCGATGGTCTTGACAGTATCGTAATTCTTGGTAACTTCACCAAAAACAACATGCTTACCATCTAACCATGGGGTTACAACAGTTGTGATGAAAAACTGAGAACCGTTGGTATTTGGACCCGCATTGGCCATGGATAATAAACCCGGTCTATCATGTCTTTTGATGAAGTTTTCGTCTGGGAATCTTTCACCGTAGATGGATTTACCACCAGTACCGTTTCCTCTAGTGATATCACCCCCCTGTAACATGAATTGTGGGATCACTCTGTGGAATGGAGAGCCAGCAAAGCCGAATCCTTTCTCACCGGTACATAATGCTCTAAAGTTTTCCGCAGTCTTTGGAGTAACCTATATCTCAATTAGTAATTTATAAAAGATCGCAATCAATCTATTAAGTAATGACTTACATCATCATATAATTCGAATTCAATTCTGTCCAACTTTCTCCCTAGGGTTGAAATTGTTAGCATAAAGGAAACACTAAAGGTCCTTTCATTAATACCTACCATCGATGGCTGGAACAAAGTACACCTTCTTACCAAAAATAGCAGTAGAAGAAGAGAACTGGCGGATACCTTGAAGTCTGGAAAATGTTCTGGAAATCATACTGTATAAATGTAATAGAATATATTAAGTAAATACTTCTCTTAAAAGTACTTGTAGTGTGAAATATCTTCGTCGAGTGAAGAGCCCAAGAATTACCGATACAGTTCGCGAATAGCACCAAAGCAACCGGGTAATTTCACAAATGTCGTCTATACAATACACCCACTACAGTTTAGCTTTACAATGATATTATTTCATTACTCATTAGTGTTGAATCATCGCTTCATGTCATAACTCATAGCTTCAATCTAGCCGTAGCATCTTTGACCCTCTCCATAAAAATTCTCAACGAACCCGTAAATTGTTCGAAATCGTCATCTTTAATGGCTTCATATATACCTGGAAGGACTTGGTCCTCTCCAATCCCACTAGATCTGCTTGGTGCAAAAATTATATGTTTCATCCAGTTTCTGTGGTTTAATCCTGCATTATGTAAGAATAATCTGTCGATCATACGAGCTTTATTGCCCAAAACCTTTACATTGATGGCTAATCTCAACTTCTTATAAAATTTAAACCATGCCCAGTCCATAGATATTTCCTCTTGTAAATGCTGAGCCTTTAGGTCAAATATTCTAGCAGTCTCGATGAAGTTTTCAATATAATTCTCGATCATTTGCAAATATAAAGGCAAACTGATTGACTTTTTCTTATTCAGGCTGATGTTTTTAACTAACCAACTTTGTGGAGTTTCTTTTAATACTTCTTTGAAATACTTATAAATTTCCTCCCCGTAATGAGATAAATTATATTCCAACATTTCATGTTCACTGAAACTTAAAGCCAGAAATCCCATATATTTAGCAAGAGTGTTATGATGCTGAAAATCATTATCAACATATTTTTCAATCCAATCCAATGTATCATAATAAGAGCCTTCCTGTAGAGGGGCATGTCTTTCATCAGTACCGAAATTTACTTGACAGCTAGGGATACCTAAATGATGTTGAAAAGCACTATAATCAGAACCCTTTTTACCTGATCCCAATCTTTTGATTTCATTTCCAGCCTGTTCAGACCAATATTCAAACAATGTTTTATTATCCCAATTATGGAATGGTATCACCTTACTGGTCTCAATCAAGAAATGATCCAATAATGGACTAGCATTTACTTGGAATTGAGGTCCAGCAACACCCATATCCAAGTTAATATAAGCAACAGTATCACTTTTCAATATTTTAGAATAGTCTTCAGCAAATTCGGTAGAGCCTAACATCCCAAATTCTTTAGCATCCCATGAGGCAACCATGATAGTTCTCATTGGCTTCCATCCTTTCTGTATTAGCTCGCCGAAAGCTCTCGATATTTCGAGTAATATTGCACTTCCGCTACTTGGTTCCCCAGCCCCATTCAGTGTCCATGAATCTCTATGATTTCCTATAAGAATTCTTTCATTTAATAGTCCTGGGATTTCATAAAGAATGTTTTTGATTGGCACATACTCATATTCTTGTTCATTATATAGATTCAATACTAGCTTTGAAGGACCAGTAGAATAGTCAAAGTTCAAAATATCACCAGACCAATTAAAATTCAATCCAACTCCATTGATTTCTTTAAGTATTGGTGTTATCTCTTTACAGCTGATTGGTACTGACGGAATTTTTGGTAAGTATTTTGTAGGATCCTGTCTCTTACAAGCCCGTCTCGATGCATATCCTGGTGTCGTAGGATCACCTGGCATTTCGGAGTCAATTAAGACAGACCCTCTTTCGATAGCCCCTGGATTTCTAGCAGGACCTTGTGGATAAGGCTTAAAATTGTTTTTTATAGTAATATCACCATCATCAATGGGATCTGTGTATGTTATAACACCCAAAGCACCGAAAGATTCAGCATTTCTAACTTTCAGCCCCATAGAAATTTGACCATTTCTAACGATATGGATTTTATTACTTATATCTACCCCCAAGTCCTGAAGCAGCTCATAGTCTTCATCAGTTCCATAGTTAGCAAAAATGAATCTCGCTGTGACATTTCCCGAAGCAGAATACCCATGAAATGCGGGAAATGAGTCGTTTGTAAAGGGATCCTCCTCTTTCAAACTTGCTTCATACACAATGTTACCAGTATTATTCAGCAAGGTCACACTGTTTCCAATATGTTTGTTCATATACGTATAATAAATTTCTTTGTAAGGTTTCAAGCCAAACTCTTTAAGTTTATTAATGGTGAACTGTGCTCCTTCATCTCCGTCACCACTATAATGTTTAGACCCCATATAACTCTGCAAATATTCTTTCGCATTGTTTTCTTCAGAGAGACTTTTCAAGAATAGTCTCTCCGTCTCATCCTTTGATAAAGTAGAGAAATGAATTCTTCTGTAGTCTCTTCCTAAGGAAGTTCTTGGTAGGAAAACCAGGTTGAATATTCCAACCGCTATCAATGACCATATTAATGCAGCTAAAAATTTCTGAGTGGTGAGTGAAGGGTATCTCTCCTTGACATAATCTTTCATACTGTGAATAGCCGAAAATATACTGACCTGGTCCTGACGATTAGAGTAATTGCTCGAAGCAGTTGAGTTCATTCGCACTCTTCTATTGTGCTGGGCTATCAAGTCACCAGTGGTATAGCTTCTCATTCTCGTGCTGCCTCTGCGATTAAGCAATGGCTCTCTTTCGCCTCCAGCAGATGAGATGGACATCTCACTCTCTATATGTAAGCTATTTATAATCAGCCTGCAAGAGGTCAAACTGTTTCTAATTGAATGGAAATTGCGGTTACTGCTATTCTATTATAGCTCGGAATTCCGGAAATATGGTGAAGTCGGAACTCCAATGAATGTGTCAAAAAGCTATTACAGATGATGTCAATCAATATAACTACGCTCTACAATTGATTGTTTTGATCTATTGGATCTCGTTATGCTATTTATTTATTATTTATTAGTTACCCATCCTCTATATTATTTCCACTTGGGCTACAAAGAGCTCTTCTTTGTTTCTTGGCCGACAATAAGCTCTTCTGCTGGTCTCTTTTTGGACTCCCTCTCATCAACCTCAAGTGTAGAGTTTTGATTCTCTTTATTCAAATTTTTGGTTTTTAATGATTCTGTGATTCTTTTATCACCTGAAACTCCATTAACTGGTCTAAAATAAGGTTGGCATCTCCAATATGGGATAGTCTTGTATGAACCTCCCCACAATTCTATAGGTCCATTCTTAATTTCATCCAGCTCTTCAATATTGGCTTTGTTGAAAATATCTTCCACTATTTCTTCCACTTTAGTGACAATCTCTTCTACAGCGTCAAAGTTATGTTTTGGAGAGACTCTAGCAACTTTCTCTCTTACTTCGGTGTGAACAGCTAAAAAGGGTCTTAATATTTTGAACATATGAGATTTCATTGCAATTTTGGAAGCATTACCTGGACATTGTTTCACAATCTCATGATATTCTCTTAAAACTTTATCCACTCTTGGATGCTGTTTCTTCAAATCAGTCTCTTCAGTGAAGATTGCGGGGTTGTATAAATTTCCCTCCGCACTCATAACTGCATCACAAGTAACTTCATTCAAACATCTTGTGATATCTTCAGGATACAAAATATTCCCATTAGCAAAAAATACAGTGCTCTTAGGTAAGTTGTCTCTTAAAAATCTTATAATGCCCCAATCTGCTAAGCCAGTGGCTTGACCTTTCATTTCTCTTGTACGGCCATGAACAGTCAAGAATTGTGCACCAGCATTCAAAACCATCTTAGCATACTCCAAAGTCTTCTCTCTATCTTCATAAACTCTTATTTTTGCGGTTACTGGAATTTCTAACTCTGTATGTAATTTGCTAATCAATTTATGAATCAAATCCCAATCGTCCATCAAAAATGCACCATATTTGCCCTTTTTAGCGATTCCTTGAGGACAACCCAGATTCAAATCAACGGCATCACATTTCCCCACAACATACTTAGCAGCCTCTAGTAAATATTCGGGATTATTAGCACAAAATTGCACTACTAATGGGCGGTCCTTTGAAGAATCACCATCCCAGTCTGACCACATATCTTTTCTATATTTTTCGCTAGTAGCAAATAATTTGGCATGCATCATAGGTGTATAGCACAAAGTAGCTCCAAACCTACGAGAGAGTATTCTCCAAGCTAGTTCTGACTGATCCACCATCGGTGCAACAATCCTCTTAGGCTTGTTAATGCTATCATAAAGATCTCTTCCTTGGAGTTTTGTCATGATATCAGTGTGGATCTTCTTTTTGAAAATTTTGGGGTAATCAAGCAGTCTGATAACCTTTTCTGAGTATCTGGAAGAAAACAGCTTGACAAAGATATTTGAGATTCTCCAAATCTTAGCAGTTTTAATTACTTTTTTTTGGCTTTTAAGAATAAATATTTGTCTGACATTATAAAAAAAAAAAAAAAATAAGAAAAACAAGTAGAAGTCGGAATTCGTCAATCTCAGAACCCAATACCAATTGAATTGACACATAGAAAAATCTACT
Organism: Xingzhongia hampshirensis; assembly: GCA_003706765.3. Lineage (NCBI taxonomy): Eukaryota > Fungi > Ascomycota > Saccharomycetes > Phaffomycetales > Wickerhamomycetaceae > Xingzhongia > Xingzhongia hampshirensis. Next base: position 226,432 of record PPXL03000005.1, on the reverse strand, counting down.
TGATTTATTTATCTACGGCTACGATTTGCCATTTACACACTTGAAGAATTATATTAACAGCACTAACGAGATACAAGATAAACATAAAAGTTAATAGTCGCTATAATAGAGAGCAAAAAAGCGACGAAAAAACACATGAAGCAAATGACTATAAAGCTCCTGTGTATATGATCATACTCAAAATACAAACTTATGATCAAAACTAGCAACAACATTAACAACATCAACAGCAAGAAAAAAAAAGCGGACAAAGGTGAGTATTTAAACGACTTATTAGATCTTTTCGACTGGATATTCTTCCTCTTCCATGAATGGAGATCCCTCCTTGGTGGCCTCTTCGTAGGATGGTGGAGGCCCACTCCATCCAATATTACCTTTTTCTGTAAATGATGCGTTTTCATCTCTAACTTCAACTATCCCTTTCAAGTTTTCAATTTCATTCTTTGATAATCCCATTGAATCTCTTGGAATCCATAATATTGGGCACTTAGCACTAACAGCTGGATAATCGTAGGCATGTTCCAAGCTTTCGGGATCTGTCTCATCGTTTGGATCTGGGAAATTGTAAATCTCAGGTAGTTTAGTTTTTGCAACTTTATAGGAAGAATAAATGTGAGGCAACAAGAATCTTTTCCAGAATGGTGCAGGTGGGACAATCTGAGTGTCTCCATCTGCCAATAGTGGAACTGAATTCCCATGGCGAGTATGGTCCAACGATAAACGATTCAAATCATCTAACTCGATGGTTGGTGGTACTCTAAAGCTGGATCTATCGTAGAAACTCGATTCAATGCCAGAGTCTTTTGAAAATCTTTTAGCTGCTGTACCGAGTTTAGAATAAGAAGGAGTATCTGATATACCGTCTAATGGTTTCATAGAATCTATTGGAAGAACGGTGACCAAATGATCGAATGCTGAGTTCAAATTGATATGAACAAAGACTGTTATACCCAAAGTTAAAGCTTCGATGATTAGCGGACCCCAAGCTTTACTAACAGCAAATAGCCCTACCAAACAAACTTCCCCGAGATAAACACCAACCATAGTTTGGAACAAAGCTCTTGGATAATACATACCTCTAGCATCTGGGGATTCTTGGAACGCATAAGTCAAATTGTACAAATAAGCCACCCATAATAAGAAGAACCCAACGAAGGCAAATAATAAAATAAAAGGCGAGATCATCGCATAAGAAAATGTAATAACTGCCAAGTTAGTGAATATTGGAAATGTGGTACCCCAACTCATTTTAGACAAGTTATTGAATCTTGTCCACATTTTTCTTGGTGTTTTATCCAAGAGGTAACCTAGAATATAGAATAAGATCAATGGAACAACTTGTAAAAGAGCACCTGATGAGACAGACAACCCTTGTAAAATGATATAAGATACATAAAAATTGGATGATTTTGGTAAATTTTGAGATAACAAGCTCATTGCACTAGTTGGTTCTTCAATGATTTGAGTGATGACGGAGGTAGCAGAAGAGGAAATTGTAGTGACCAAGAACACTTGAATGACTTGGAATGCGAAGTATGCTTGTTGAGTAAAGTACTCGACATGTTGAGCGGATGGTGCGCCTGAAACCTTGGCCATAAATCTGATGAATCTAGGTAACAATGCCATCAAGATAGCTAAACCAATAGTTGGAAGCATAGAAGTTATGATCCCCAATAGCTGAGTAGGCAAATTATAGATGAATTTCAAACCGCTGATCTTGTTAGTCAAGTAGGTAATGTTGGAAATCATACCAACGAATGCGACGGGGAAAGTCCAAAAGATAACCAAAGCCACAATTGCTGCCACAGAGCCGAACAATCTAACTAAACGTTCCCACCAGAACATGCGCATATTCATCCAAACGATGTCTTTAGGTTCCAAACCAATGAAACGTGGAGATAAATGTAAAGCAGTATGGTGAGCAACTGATTGGAATGCGATTTGAGCGGAATACTGAGAGCCAAACTCGACAAAGACAGAGTTCATTGGTTTGAAAGTAGCATGATTAGACTGCAACTCGTGAACTTCTTTATTCAAGATTGGTAACTGCTCCTTTGCATAATCAATAGTATCAACTTTTTTCCCTATTAAAAATTTCAATTTATGTTTTGGACGTTTATTCTCTGCAACATAGGCATTTATATCATCGATTGGAGTGATGGCTTGGTTTTTCTTTTCGCTCTTCAATTTATTCTTGACAGCCGTTCTCAATAGTTTATTTTCAGCAGCCTCCAACTTGATAGCCAACTTGTCACGTTCCTTAACCTTTTTCTCGATATCTTTAGCAGCACGAGAAATCCAGACTTTTTTGACATCATCAAACAACTTGAAAAACTCACTCTCATGAAGATATTGTTCAGGTACCGTTTGGAAAAGCACGGTTCTAGAGGAAATTTTCCTACCGTAGCGAGGGGAGGACAGAACCGCTTGTCTCATGGAGGAATAATAAACAAGTTCTCTATAAATAACATAGACGATACCGATGTGGAATATAACACTCAAAATGGCATGTGCATAATATCTCGAGGTTTCGCTAACGTTCGACAAACTGAACTGGTCAAGACCTGAGTTCCCCTTACCCCCAACAGCATTGATTGGTAGCAAAATTGGGTAAAACAAAACTATAAAAAACAAACAAATAGTCCAGATCAAAGACAAGTACCTTATAAAGAAATATCCATCAAGCCCAGCTTGTCTGATGATGAAATTATCAGACTTCTTCACCAAGGGAAGAAACCATTCCCAAACTCCCCTGGGAAGTGGTTCGGGCTTCTTCTCCTCATTGATCAAATCAAAAGACGACTTTGGCTGGTAAATTCTCAAGAACTTGAGTCTGAGCATCAAGAAAAGAGAGACAAACACACCAAACACAACACCATTCGTGGCGAGCGAAGTTAGTACTGCCTGTGTGGACGTATTCTTTGTGTCCGTGGAATTCGTCATGTCCCACTCACTGCTCTAGATCTTAGCTTTGTACCTAGGATCTGATCCTTAGAGTGTTTTCGATCTCTATGTTTGCTTTTGTTGATATACAGGCGGAAAAAAACCTTAGAAAAAAAACCTACCTTAATCCCAAAGATTCTAGGCGGTTACCATGCCCTGCTTCTGTGTGCCTTATAGATCGATCCTGCTCATATCTGGCTTTCAATGCGGATCGCCTGTGTGTATTTTTTTTTTTTTGTTTTGTCTTTGGTGTTTTGATTTTTATTGATTTTTGCTTCACTTTTTTTTGCCCTTTTTCTGTAGTTTCTTTCTTCCCTTCCCCTGCTGCGAAGGGCGCTCAAGCCCGCTATCAAGTGCAGACAGACTGCTTCCTCAGGCTGGTGCTTGCATCAAGGGAAGAATCTTGCTGGGATGTATTTATACAAGGTACCAAAAACGAAAAAGGAAAGAACAAAACCCCACCACAGTATAATACAATAGGGAAAGGCGGTGCCAGTAAGGTTGTGTAAGAGAGCTGTGAGTCGCATTTTGCAGATTTTGCTGTTCGTTCTTTAGGGCTTTCGGTCGTGATTTGGTCCAAGATAGTGCTTATCAGAAGGGAGGATCGGCTTACTGGGTTTCCAAGCGTCCTAATTCTTAGTTCCTGTAAGTATGCTTCCCTTGCCTTGTCTGTCTCTTTCTTTCTCATTCCCCTTCTCTTTCTCCTTGTGTTTCTCTCATCAGAAGGCTGGAGGGATTTGCGTATCCACATACACAATTATTTACACAAATGAAAAGATTTTGGAAAGGAAAAGCTGTACGCTGCAGGCAGATCTCGATGGGAAAGGAACCTCTCGCTGTTAAGGGCTATACAAGCACTTTCCCAGTACTTGAGGAAGAAGCACTCAAAATTGTGAAAAACAAGGGAAAAATCCTCCTCCCTTTCCCATATCTACTCTTTAAATACCACTCATAAACAAAAACTATACTTCATTCGTAAATTCAAGCTTTTGATCTGAGACAAACACGCATCGATGTCTCTGTATTCTTTTTAGTTTTAGTGAAGGAAAATCTGAGTCAATCAAGAGCTTCCTGCAGAGTGTAATTTTCATTCTGTGCACTTATGGCATCACTGCCTAACGTTCCTCTGCGGTGTGGAAGAGAAAAGAGAGATGATCGATCGTGCGTCGCATCATTGTAGCGCAACTAACAGACCTATACGTTTATTGATTCATTATCAAGGGGCTTACGATAACCCAGAGCCTTACACATCACCACTTTCTGAGCTTTCTGGTGCGTATGGCATAGCTAAGTGTAGGTGGGGTATTAACTAGTAGCAGAACTTTGAACAAGCAGAGAAAGGGCAAACAAGTATGTGTCTTTATTTGGGTTTAGGATAGCTCCATAGCTCCTCACATCAATGAAGATCGGGATCTATAGACATTGGGTCTTCAAGGTATGGAATGTAGTAAAGGAGGAAAGGGAAGGGACACTACTGCAGTGCGCTGAACTGGAGTTTTAGTAGCATCTTTCTAACGTATAGTTTGTTCATGTGCGCTTCTTTACCATGTTCATGTCCAAGATGAACAGGTGAACTTAAGCGAGATTCTCTCGGGTTATCCACCGAGGGTTTATTTGGGTCTGCATAGAAGCTGTGATCGAACTTGGAAAAGTTGACTGCACAGTTAGGAAGAGGCAAGATATCTGGAATAACGCTGCAGATTGCAAGGGGAAAATCACAGAGTAGGTTGACGAGAATGTTGCAAATTTCTCCGATCCATTAAATACGAACATGTAGTGTTAGTTAGAGTGTGGTTTTTTTGGCTCATCTTCACAGTGCGAGAGAATTTTTGTTCTTGTCTCTTCTCCTGTTCAAATAACTGTTCAATCAATGTTATCTGCACCACTATTGTTCAGTTGCGTCAATAGTAGACCAAAACATCTTAAGTGTTGTCTATCAGGTAAGCAGAAGCGGAACAAAAGTAAAAAACAGGAAAAACCTTTAAACGCATAATAACTTCTGGGCATTACACCTGGATAAGATACTATGTGTGAGGTTTTCTTTTGCCTTCCATATATATAATTCATACAACTTTTCTTGAAATGCTCCCCACTCCCGTCTCTCCCTCGGTGGTCTATCTTTCATTACTGTTGGATGAACCTCTATCGCATTACTTCCCAAAAGAACTCGCTTTCGATAAATGTTTCTTCATTCTCGATTCTAACGTTCACAGTTGCTTTTCTCAGCATCTGCCCTACATGTAACTACATGATTAGCCAGGAAGGGCCCCTTTACTTGCTTATAAGCTGTGCAAGGCTGTACCTGTCTGATTTTAGGTAGTAACGCCTACATCGTCTGCAGTCTCCTCATCTTTTGAGCTTTCTCGGTTCAATCATAGACAGTATACCCTACAGGTTTCGGGAATTGAAACCCATACTAACACTGATCACATCCCGGAACACCACGTATATTCTTCTTCTTCTTTCTCTGGAAAAGAACCTCAACCATTCCACAAAGAAAAACTAAAATTCTATGGGCTAATCTCGATGTTCTCCTCATGAGTGCCATCTTCAGGCTGCTTCCAAGTGTCTCTACGTTCAATTCTTCAGGTACACATAGGATGATCAAGAGCATAAAAAAAAGGAAAGAGAAGAAAAAAGGTATTGAGGGATCTGTGACATTTCTCGATTGCTGTAGGTGCATACCTGCTACAGGTCACAGAACTACCAAAGACATATATAGAGATATGGATATGTGTATGGATTTATGACAATCACACCAGCAGAGATTACCACTAGAATCGAAAAAGGAAATGGTGCCATTTGCTAGATTGGTCCACACCTTAGGGATTGATTGTACTTCTACATCATGGGTCCGCATGATGGACAGAATGCGCAAAGTCATAAATTGTTTATTGTATATAGTAAAGATAAAACCCGTGCGTATATATCACCAATTAATCCGTGCTGCAGAGGAAGCCAAGAATAGAGAATTACATTTCTCATCTCAGCCGTCCAATGGTGTGAACACAAATGAACTCAGGTCCAGGAACCAGGCACCCTATTCCTAGAAAAGCCCAACCATATATATATATATATCAAACAAAACAAAATGTATATACTCACATACACTGCTTGCGCATGATTATCTCAGAACTAGTCATTCTACAGAGCAAAACTACAACGTATCTGTGCAAATGCCAAAAGCAAAATATTCATTATTCTAATCAAATGATAATTAAACCAATTGAATAGTAACAATCTAGAAAGGTTTATCCATTGCAAGTGAACAGAGAAAAAAAAATCCAAAAAAAAATAGAAAAAAAAATACTTGTACAATTAATTGTAGTAATTTGTAGGTAGTAAACAAAATCAGTAAACTAGCACCAGGCTCTGTCATAAATGTCATTCAGGAAATCAAAAAACACGCACAAAAACACTAAAAGCAAAAAAAATCCACTCCAACTAAGTGACAGTCCTCCCACACAAAGAATATATATATAGTGAATTTTATAGAACGCCCAAACCCAATCTCATAAGAAGAAAGAAAGAAAGAAAGAACAAACACACATAAAGATGATTTATTCTTCTTGATTATCGGGAACTTCAACGTAATAGCTTTGCAATGCTCTTTTCAATGCTGGGACTAATTTCTCCCAACGTAGAATCCTAACTTCTTTATCAAATCCCCTTGGTTTTCTAATTTCGTAACCCATGATTCGCATTGCTAGCTCCACTCTGAAATCTGAAGTTGTGTCTGAGCGCCCTAATGGAGAAGATCTCAATTCTTGGTTAGACATTCTTGAGCTGATTGGTTTCTTGGACCAGAATGGAACCAAGTTAGATCTAATTCTACCACGTTCACGACGACGTTCAATTGCATCTTGAACTTCAGTTCCAATCAATAGCTCCACAACTTTTATAACTTCAACACTCGTGATGTAAAACGAACGCTTCATATCTTCAGAAGAGTTTCCATGATCTATTGGGGAAAGACTTGACGAGTTTGATGGACTCGAAGATTCATCATCAGAATCCTCGTATGAACGAGTGAAGCATTCAAGGCAACTCACTTCGACAACATCGACCCCTTGAGCAGCACTTCTTGTTTGTGGGTTCTCCTTGGCAGAACCAACAATGGAGAACTGGGCAATTATTTTAGAACCAACTTGATATCTTTCAATTCTAATAATTCTTCTACGGTCTTCACGCTCCGCTGTGCTCCATTGTGGTAAACACAGCTCGTTTATGGTAGCACTTATTAAGTCCAAATCAACTAATGAGTAGTGATGATTAGGCAAAGTCATCACCCTTGGGGGTTTTGTAGCCGAACCGCCTGATGAAATGCCCCTGATTACTTTGTAACGTTTGAATGCTGAAGAATCATTCAACGGCACCGTGTATTTATCCTGGTCATTAATGTCATGTGATGTAACCGTAGAGATTGATTGAGTTACTGAGCTTCCCAAAACAGATTCTGGAGATAAAGAGAATGTATTGTCTCTGAAGGAAGGATTCAAAGGTGTCAGCAGATTAGGTTCGCTCATATATCTTGATCTAAATTGCTGTTGCTCCTGGAAATGTAAAGGTTGAGACTCGCTATATTGGTTTGAGTTGGAGCTCGTAGCGGTTGTACTTGTGGTAGCAGTGGTTGTATCCGTTGGAGGCAGGAAAGCGTGAACTGGAGGAAACCCATCAAAGGTGGTAACTTGTGGCAACGTTTCAACCACTGGATTAAGGGCTGCCGTAGTTTGATGCTGCGTGTGAAGTACTTCCATGCTAATCCCAGAAGGAATCTGGTTGCTGAAGTCTTCATGGGATAGGAAGTATTGTGGTTGCGGTGTTTGTGCGGTAAAGTTCATCATAAGGTTCTGTTGGTGTTCCTCGAGCAAGCCACTTTCCATGTCGCTTTCGAACCCCATGAGCTCTTGGTTGGAAGTGAATCCTAGGTTTAGGTTCATGTCAACGTTGTAAAAATCAGCGAATGGATAATCCACCGAAGCCATCCCGTAATTATTTGTAGGACTATTATGAGTCGTTAAGAACAATCCACAAACTAGAGTAAAGTGGGAGCTCTCGGTATATATATGAGTTGGATATTGACGCGCTGAAGGCTATGTAGGGTGGATGCGCTTCCCTGTACTATGTGCGTAGAAGCTGCGAGTGAAAATCACTTGCTGAGTGTCCCAAAGAAGGCGCAACGTGCGGCACCCAAAGAAAGAAGCTGGAAAACACAAAAAAAGAAACGTAGCGGTTTACACAGAGATTTGGCTTCAGTATCCACATCAATACTGCACTGTACCCTTTTCAACCTGAGACATAGACAATTATTATTATTGTAGGTATCATTGTCTTCTTCCTGCTTGTTCTATCGTACGCATTGGGTAAATTTAAGCACCTTCACCAAGAGCGACACGGATAAACTTTCTACAAAGTAGCATAACCACCATGAGAACTCTATAGCTTCAGAGATTATGCTCGCGGTGCATCGCCCATAGCATGTATGTGCTACATATTATTCATCTCAACTTACAGCGTCCACTAGGCACAGCTCCTTAAAGCTTGATACATCGATTTGCTCCATGCATGTGAAGTTCCCATTACTTTGAGCATACAGCAGACTTAAAAATTAAAGTCTGTTAACGGCCTTCTATTTCCATTTAACTACTGAAGCTGACAGGGGGTGCTTACTAAAACAGGAACAAGAGTATTAACTAAAAATATGCAGCGAACAAACCTTTAGTTCTACATCTTTTTCCCCTTACTCAGCTTGAAGGCAGAACATCTTTCTTTGTCACTAGTAGTAGTATATCCACATAGGCCTTGGCCCTGTAGCTTGGTGGTGTCTGTAGGAAGTCAAAAAACACAAAACAAGCGAGCTGCTTATCATTAATGAAAAAACAAAAAAGAAAAAAGAACCAGTAGATTCCCGTTCATTCGCGAGTAACAAGTTGGTAGGATGGGACATTCTAAGAGTTGTTTTGTTCTGCTTCTTTATTGTGGTTATGGAGAACCGGATGTACAATGAAACTTTCTGTGAAATTATTTCTTTTATCAAGCACATTTACAGTTCATCGCTATCAGCAAAAACTGAGCTTCCATATCTTTTGCCTGTAGATGCCGTAGATAATTATTGGATTTCTTTTTCCAAGGTAGTCGTAATATATCTCTGTCACTTGATCTGGTTTTGTTTTTGCTTTCCATTATTTACATGAGAAGGGAAAAGCTAAGGAATTATCCCACTTCCTCCTCTTTGCTCAGAAACGGTTTTTTTCAAGATATTTACAAATTGCATTTTTTGTTTCTTCCAAAGCATTTAGTCCTTCGCGTTCATATATTATTCTATACCGTTGTTACACTAGCATGCATAATTTGATACTCTCAAGGAAAAAAAGGTTTAGACTACAAAAGAGCATAAATCTCTTGAACAATGCAAGCTCATAACTGTGTTTACTTAGCCGTAGTCTTGCTCCTCAAGTATTAGGAGATTGCGTCATGCAGAATATTTTGGATTATTTTTCTTTTTACTTTGCCTCTTCAACCCACTAAGCTGAGTTAGTTTGTAATTGCAATACCCTAGTGAGGTGAAAGTAAAAGCTTCTAGAATTGGGGCTTGTATGTTTTTGACTAGACTTCCATACTTATGCTCTCTTCAAAGAGTTGGTTTGAAGTTGTATAAAGCAGACGCATTTCAAAGTGCATTGACGATCTCCAAAATTGAAGATCGTCTGCTCTCTCAAGCATGTTCGAGTTTTTACCCTAAGTAAAAGAGTTAGTCCAAAGACGAACAAGCCCCCTCTCTACAGACAGAATAGCATCGTCGATGATTATTTTATCTCAAACGTTAAAGCCCTCTTCATGCATTCATCTTCTATCAACAACCTTAACTTGCTCCAACTCATCCTGCATGCAACCTCAATCTGAGAACTCTTTTTCCGTAATGATTAGTTGCAAATCACTAGCATAAAATACAAGAACGGGTCTTTGGAAGGATATCTAATGCCTGATTTGCGCTGACCCTCTCTCTACTTTTCTTCCTTTCAGGTATAGTTTTTTCGAAGAGAAACTAAAGCCCTGTGCACTCAGAAAATCACCTATATACAGAAGTAAATCTTTACTATTCACAATTGCAGCCAATCATAGGTAAGCTTCCAATATAGTAGTAACTTAATGCAGAGCCATGTTGTTCATATTAGTACTTCAGCATCTTTTGGGGAAGTTGATGTTTTGTTTTTGCTTTGCTTGATGCATTGAGGAAAGTATTTGTGGAGATAGATAGGTTTCCCCGGTGCTGTATAGATATGATCAGGGTGCCCAAAAGCAACCTAGCAACCTCGTTAAAACTACGTATTGATCACAGGTGTTGAACTTTCATCAACATTTGTTTTATGAAGCTCATTTACGAACTTACAAGTATTCAAGGGCGACCGCAATATGCACATTGGAGCAACTATCTGCTTATGTCACGGGGCAGCTGTCAAATCTCCTTTGGGAACTTTGTGGAGCCGCAAGGAAATATACTATCAGAAATCCCTATAGGAATAACTCTTCAATAAGAATAGCTTAACTGATATTGGCAAAAAAAAACCTTTCACCGCTGTATAGAACACTTTCTAAGTCTGGTACTTAATCCATAAATAATGGTACGCGTTCATTAACTCTCATCCTGTACACTGTTTTTAACATTCGATATTTTAGACGCTTAGAACCGAAAAGGAAAATAAATCACTCACACATACAAGAGCCATTAGCTTTTAGTACTCTTCAGCATATTCACTGCGTAATGTAACGGAAACATTTACAATTGCTTCCAGAAATGATTATCAATTGGTTGGTTGTTTCCTTCGCCTCGGTGACTGTGATCAACAATGCATTGCATTTATCTGTACTTCTATTTTCTATACATATTTTGAATCCTTCTATGCATGTATTTTGTAGTTCATGACTGGGTAATTCTCTAGCGTGATGTATGTATAGTCATGTATAATATGCATCAAGGTACAGACCTCCTACAAGCGCTAGCGTACTTCTGTTGTTGTTTTTTTAGTGCGTAGCCGTTGTAGTTTTTTTTGGTTTTTTGTCGGCTAGTTCTATGAATATTAGTAACAGAGAATAAGCGACCCTGGCTGGTAAATCTATGATGCAGCGCAGCAGCTTCTGCCAGTAAAGCGCTCTATACTAATTGCGCTTTTGCGTTTTTGCGTTTCTGCGTTTGATTTGATTGAAAAGACGTTTCTTGGTGCCATTTTTACCTCTGGGCACAACAGCTACAATTGCATTTCTATTTATATCTTAGTATTCGTCCCTGTTCCATAATAGCATTTCAATCTGAGGAATATGTGTTCTGTTGAAAACCAATGACTTTAGGCGTTGATGGTGAAAAAAGGAAGACGTGTATGCGAAGCTATAAATCAAGGCAGAAACCCTGGGAATATATATAGTGCCTCGCTTTAGACTCGCATCTTTTAGTGTGTAGATGTGTGTTATGTTTTTGGCGTAGCTTTTGTTAGATATGGGTGCCACCCCTCAAGTAAACGCACCCTACCTATTGATCTCAATAGTATACTCCTGTAAGCCAGTAAGTAGAGAGCAACCCTCCCCACCCCCCCCTCTCCCATTTATGATTGTTGTATTCCACAAAATGTAGTTGGCTCCATTCTTATATTGTGGTGTTGGGATGTTTTCACAGGGTTTTTAATAAGGACTAGCTTTATTGGCCCTTCACAAGTTTGCACAAAAGTCATAAACAGTACTTAGTCTTGGGATCCAACAATATTGGTTCATTAGAGGTACTGCTCTGATTCATTGCCCTTGAAAAAGTGAAAAACTTTGCTTCTAGTTCCATTAACTGTATTTCTTATTTCTTGCTTGTTTGTTTTAAAAGAAATAATATTTTTAGGTACACTCTATAATTCTTTGTAATATAAATAGTGACTTAATATTTCATTTTCAACGGTAGCAAGTAGTTTCCCAAAGCAGGTAAAGTTGAACGACCCTCGTAGATTACATTTTTAGTGATACAACACCTAAAAGCAAAAATATTAATCAACAAGACCTCTCAAGAGTATGTACTAATGCAATTAATTAGCCATAGGAATCTCAGAAGGGTAACTTGAAATGAAAACTAATGCAATCCCTATATAAGTAATGATGTATTAAGACAATTTAAGACAAAACACACATACTATATCTAGTTTTGTTCTGTGTGAATATAATTCTTGAGTCTTATATAGACAATATATAAATGTGCACAGTAACCTAAGCCTGTACCTATCTATGCTAGCTTTGGAGTTCCTAGTGCTTCACTCTCTATTTACCTACTATCCCTCAAAATTACTAGGGTATCATAGATGGCTGTCACCTATTCTACATACTGGAAGAATGAGCATCATGAATGTTCACTGGCATTGTTATATATACCTATATATGTCTATGGGAGTGATGCTCCCTTTTCGTCTACGGCTTTATTAATTAAGGGAGTAATTTAGTCAGAGCTACACCTTTCATGGCTAGTTTGCTCCTTTCATGCAGATAGCTACAATCAACCAAAGCTTGAAGCAGATTATGTAGTCAGCCAGAAAGTTGAAGGCAGCTAAAATGAATTATGAGAGAACTTGGGTAAAGGAGGTTATTACAATAAAGCTCTGCTCAATGACAACTTAATTGGTTTTTTATCTATGCTTCATATGCTACTATTCTGTTGTTAAATGCGGGTTTCAATGCGCTTTGTCTGTAAAATATAATTGCTGTGTGGTCCCCCGGATCCTGTAATTACGATTGGATTGCTACGCCATCCACACGCCAAAAAAAAAACCCACTGAAACTGAAACAATTTATCCCTCTTATTCAAACTTTCAACTTTCACCAGCTGAATATTCTTTGAAGATAACTGCTATAAGACTTACCAGTGTTCTTCGCAGACGCTTCACTTCACAATACTATCACACGACAACAGACGTATCACACTAATCTGCTTATCAGTTTTCCCACTTTTTATACAATAGGCTATCTTTCAGAACTATGAGGTGAGTAGTACTAGTATTACTGGTTTATTAAGCTAGATAATTGAATGATACTAACCCACTATATAAAAGTCCTCCTTCTACTTACGCCGATGCTGCTGCTCAAGCTAAAGAAGATTCCAAACAAGTTGCTTCTGATGCTGAAAAGAACATCAATGAAACAGCCAAAACTGTTGAGGGTCAGGCCTCGAAATTGAAAGGAGATGCTGAGGCCAAAGCCAAAGAAATTGCTAGAGATTTGAAGAAGGCTGAAAAGGATGCTGCTGATAAGATTAAAAAAGGGTACGAAGAAAACAAAGGTCCTGTCATAGATTTCTTCAACAAAATTGCAGAAAAGATTTCTCAAGCTACAAACTATGTTATCAATACCACATATAGTGCCGGAGTGTCTGCCCAGGAAGAATTGAAGAATCCGGTTGTTGCTTCACAGACCGTCGTCACTATCGGAGCTATTGCTGGATTGGCTTATGCTATTCCAGAACGTGCTCGATTCTTTAGATTCAAGACTGATAATGAAATCACTGCTATTTTAGCTGGTTTAGTCGGGTTGGTGGCTTTAGATGGGTACTTGTTTTCAGTCTACTATCCAAAGTATGACAAGAAGACTCTTAAATAAGTAAATATAATACTGAATGATGTTTTTTTCACCTCCCACTCCCAGTATTTCTATGAAGAGCTAGGAAAGTCAGTTTATCTAAATAATTGTATTGGTTTTATTGTTGTATTGATGAGGAAGATATGTTCTCCAGCCTCCTTTTTTCTTATCCACTCTTACTATATATATATATATATTCTACCTTTTAGCTAGCTTTTTCTTTAAACATTTTATTATTCAACAAAATCATCAACATGTTGTACTGCTATACGTATATTTTCTCTGAATAAAGAGTAGCTCTGTTACATTTCTTTTTTTGTAGTGAAAAACTTTAATTCCATTGATCCATCTCCTTTCTGATAAGAAGGTGTCACGCTTATTGACCTGACCTTATCAAATGCAGAATAAAAGCCCTCTATATAATCACATGATTGGATATAAGGGTTTAATATCATGGCTGAGATATAAATCCTAACACCATTACACGGTCACAAAGTGTTAGTTTGAAGATGTCGCGAAAGTGAAAAAAAAAAACTATTCAAATGATTTTGAGAGTGAATTGTTACAAGAGATCTCTTTTAAACTATTACAGACCGTCGATTGAAAGTTACCCCAATCAACTTTCCGCGTACAATCCCGACGAATTTAACTTATATTTAAAAATGTCCGCTCCATCAGCCCCAGCTGCTCCAGAGCAAAGAAGAGGTGGTTTCAGAAACAACAACAGAAAAGGTGGTAGAAGAGGTGGTAGAAGAGATACTGAAGAAAAAGGTTGGGTTCCAGTCACCAAGTTAGGTAGATTAGTCAAAGCTGGTAAAATTGCCACCATTGAAGAAATCTTTTTACACTCTTTACCAGTCAAGGAATTCCAAATCATTGACACTTTATTACCAGAATTGAAAGATGAAGTTATGAAAATTAAACCAGTCCAGAAACAAACTAGAGCTGGTCAAAGAACTAGATTCAAAGCTGTTGTTGTTATTGGTGACTCTAACGGTCATGTTGGTTTAGGTATCAAGACCGCTAAAGAAGTTGCTACTGCTATCAGAGCTGCTATCATCATTGCCAAATTATCTATCATTCCAATCAGAAGAGGTTACTGGGGTTCTAACTTGGGTGCTCCACATACCGTGGCTTCTAAGACTACTGGTAAATCTGGTTCGGTTTCTGTTAGATTAATTCCAGCTCCAAGAGGTAAAGATATTGTCGCTTCTCCAGCTGTTAAGAAATTATTACAATTAGCTGGTGTTGAAGATTGTTATACTTCTTCTTCTGGTTCTACTAGAACTTTGGAAAACACAGTTAAAGCTGCTTTTGTTGCTATTGCTAATACTTACGGTTTCTTGACTCCAAACTTATGGAAAGAACAAGAATTACCAGTTTCTCCATTAGATGTTTTTGCTGATGAAGCTGCTTCTTCTAAAAAATACTAAATTAATAGATTTTAATTAATTTATTCAATTTAATATAATTATCTCCTCATATTTATACTGTAGTTATCTTTTGATTTTGGGTTTAGTACGCCAATTAAGTACTAAATTTCTTGCTACCCTGAATGACCGCTGCTTACTTTCCTTTTACAATTGGCCTTACTGGCCAAACAGCTTTCTACAAATCTTTATAAGACTATTAAAAACATTCAAAATAGAATCACCACGTTATAAGTGGCATTTAAATCAAAATGAATTAAGGCAGTAGTGATACACATTGAGAAACTTGAAACAGCGCCTATAAACAAATAAAAACCTTTTCTATCAACACCAAGAGAACACTTTACAGCAATGTAAAAGACTTTAGTCGAGGGAATTAACCTTCCTGTGGTGGGGCTTGCTCCAATACCTGATCATCAGGAACAGCAAACTCTCTTTCATTGGTCTTGGTCCAAGTTAAGGATGACTTGGTACCAATATTTCCGGCAGCTGGGGTTTTTCCATTAGGATGTCTGAAAAGACAATTTCTGTTTTTACAACCTTCACCAAAACGACAATCCTCATTGATAGGATGGGAAAAGAAACAATCAATTCTTGTACAATTTTCCCCATCACGACATAAAGTGGGAGATGTTGCATGGCGGAATTTGCAAAAGCGATTTGTACAGTTGGCACCAAACTTACAAGGATCTAGTGATTTTTCTTGACTGGTAGAGGTTATAATCTTATTTGGTTTGACTTCCTTAAGCTTTGATAAAGATGAATGAGCTTTTGTGCAATTCGCATCTTCACATTTTAGATTAGCGGGACACCACTCTAACACCAGGACTTTAGCATCTTCATTTGAAGGTGTTGAATGACCAAATGGACATTGTTGGTTCGTACATACGTTTCCAAATTTACAAAGAGCAATACCAGTATTATTTTGGACAAACTTAGAAATATGCTCTTTCTTCTTCTCAAGGAATTCTTGTTTAGTCTTTTCTAATTCAGCAATTAAATCATCATCTTCACCAGGATGTAAGAAGTTGCAAGTTCCTGGCGGATTTGGGCAGTTCCCTTCCTGAAACTGGAAACATGGCTTTGTTGGATGAGCATAAATACAGTCTTTGTGAGGGCAGTGGGGGAATTTGTGACAGCGGCCTTTTTTTTTCAGTTGACCTCTAGCATTAATAAATGAATCAGTGTTAGTTAAATTGGATAGACTAATAGCCTTTTGGAAAGCTTCTTGGTTTTTAAATGCAAAATTGCCGTTTCCTCTAGCTCCATTACTACCAAATCTTCCACCTCTAGCACCATTTTTGCCAATTGAGTAATTTGAGCGGTTAGCTAAAGCTAGAGGCCTTGTAGGAATATTGGTTTTGTGGTTGACTGGTATGTCACTTCCATTAGGTACTATGCTATCTTCAATCTTTTGATCAGGTTGGTGCATTTTTTGTACTTGTGGTACTTCAGCAACACTTGCGCTAGTTTGCTGGATATGTTGATTTTGATAGTCAGCAAGCGCCTGGTAAGCACTTTCAACTACTCCTTTCAAGGAGTCATTACTAAATAACTGTTGAAGTTCAGAGAAAGTCTCCTCAGCGGTTCTTCCGTTGTTTATTAAAAGAACAATGTACTCCGCAACATCATTAACATCGTCTGAAAAATCAGGAATCTGCGATAGCTTTTGAAGAATGAAGCTTCCAAGCTCTTTCTTAACATTATCTGTAAAACTTGACATCTTAAAATTGGATATAACAAGTTATTAGAGTCTTTACAAAGTCCGAATCTTCTAGCTAGATGCTTTAATGCTCGAGCTTTTTTTCTCGCCATCAAAAAAATAACATCATCGATTTATGGTATAGACACATCACGAATCAGTATTAGATTTATGCCTTAAGCGTTTGACAAAACTTGAGTAAATCTTTCTCTATAATTCTTCAATTGACGATTCACTGGATCAGACTGAACTATCTAGGAGATGTTTTCTCCAATAAAAAGTTCTCCTCTAAAGGAGGGGGACGGTGAGCCGCTGATACGAGAAGGAACTTCCGCTACTCTGAGGAAATATCAGTCATTCATGTCTGCAGATAGCATTGAGAATGTGTCGATAAGTGAGATAGTAGGTGGACTTCCAGGAAGGCTTGTGAGGACAGGCTCAGTCATATTGGCAGAGACTGGTGAGAGGACTAGAAGGATGAATACACTTGATGCGGGTCAGATACGTGAGGAAGACGCTCTGCTGGATGATTTGGAAAGACAGCCATTAATCAGTCCTGCTGAAGACACAACCCCTGCCCTGTATACAACATTTAGAGCGCACTGTGTTGCATTTCATAACTGGATTAAATTTTTTAACTACAAAGTAATACTGAAATGCTCGCTGGCATATGTTTTAGCATCATTATTTGTTTATAGTACGCCCTTATCTGCCTTACTAGGAAAAAGCGACAACAAGCATGTTGTTGCAACTGTCGCAGTATATTTCCATCCTTCCAGGACGCTCGGTTCCATGCATCAAGCTCTGATATTCGTTATATTATCAATTGTTTTCAGCTCTTCTGTCTCCTTGTTTACAACAGGTCTTTCAAGTATTGCTTTTCGCAGTGGCTATGTTGGTCTAAGCGCTTTCATCTGTCTTTTATTTGCTTCCATATCTTTAGGATTTGTTGCATATATGAAACAAAGAATCAATCATCCCACATTCAATGTTGCATGCTCATTAGCTTCTATATCTCTTATATCTGCTATTGTCAAAGAAGGTGCGCTAGACAGTGATAGTATTCCAATTGGAAGACTTTATTCTTTACTAAAAATTATTTGTTTAGGTGCAACCCTTAGCGTTTGCATATGCTATTTAATTTTACCCACTTCAGCTATGCGTCAATTGAAGAAAGAGTTGAATGAAAGTTGCTCTTTGATGTCCCAGTATCTTCTACAGATCGAGACAGCTTTCATAAATAATGATAATATTATTGCCGATGAAATAATATCATGCCTAAATACAAATCTTAAACAGAATGCAAACAAACTAACAAAAGATCTAGAGGAATCAAAGTATGAACTATATCTTACAGGGTATGAGAAGAAGTATATATTGTTTGCAAAAATGGTACGGTCAGTACAATTAATGGAAAGCCAATTGGGTGGACTGAAAAGTTCAGCTGATATGCAGTACGAAACATTACATGAAAGTAGGTTATCGAAATCTGACTCGTCAGGCTCAGCTTCAATGCATACAGTTGATTCTCATTATACACATGGCAGTCACCTTGGAATCGGTTCATTACAACCATCAGAGTCTGTCAGTACCTTAGATGAGATGTCTGCATTAAATTCTAGGCAACTTTTTGACTTGTTTATTTACTACTTAGGTCCTTCACTAAAATCATTCTCATATACAATTCGTGGTGTTCTAGATGGTATGCCTTTTGAAACTGTTGGTGACTACCCGTCCATGGAAACTTTTCATTACAGAAACAGTTTGAAATTAGCTTCTGAGCTGTTCCAGAAAAAGTACGAAAAATCCATTAAAAAGCTTTACTCACAGAAAATCTTTCAAAATAACAATTCACCTGAATCCAAAGTTGAAGAAGAAGAAGTTGCAGCAAGCTGTGGGAATTTTGCATCTATACTATCTCAGTACTCTAAAGAATTAGATAATTTCATTCAAATATTGACAGAATTCTCCGATCTTGTCAATGGAAATCCTAGAAAGTCATGGCATTGGCTGATGTTTTGGAGAAAGAATCAAACTGAACTAGAGTCATCCCGTAACATTTTAAATGATGATGACACGAAATCGGTTCCTGGGTTGGATTATGCCTTACAAAACTTGAACAATACTTTACAAAAGCGTACAGCAACCACAGATCAGACAGGAAGCATTGGCTATAAGATATGGGAATTTTTCAGTTTCTTTAGAAGAATTGAGGTACAATTTGGTATTAGAGTTGGTATTGGCTGCTTTGTCTTAGCTTCTTTAGCATTTCTACCACAAACAAAGCAAACTTTTATGGAATGGAGAGGGGAATGGGCCTTAGTTACATACTGCATCATTATGAATAAATCTCTTGGCGGTACAACCCTGACTGTTAATTGGAGATTTTTAGGGACGTTCTTAGGTACATTTATAGCATATATTGTATGGACTCTTTCGGATGGAAATGTTTATGTGCTATGTATTACAGGATGGCTTATTTCTTTATATTCATTCAACATTATTCTGAATTGGAAAGATAACAATGCATTTGGGCGGTTTATTTTATTGACATACAACATCACTGCTTTATATAGTTTCAATACCACCAGATCAGAAGATTTAGAAGAAGGTGATCAAGATCCTATAATTGGTGAAATTGCAATCCATAGATTTCTCGGCATTACAGCTGGAGTTATTTGGTCCTTAATAATGACAATTAGCTTTTTACCAATTACTGCGAGAAATAGATTGAAGAGGGGATTATCAACTCTTTGGTTAAGGCTGGGTATTATTTGGAATGCAGGTCCCCTGGAATCACAAAATGATATTTTAATAGGTTTAGCTGATCAAAGGGGAATCAATCATGTTTTCAGAGAATTGGAATTATCTATGAAACAAGCACCAAAAGAGACAAGGTTGAAAGGAAAATTTAGATTAGATATTTATCAAAAATTAATGAAGTCTACAGAAAAAGTTATAGATGCATTTCAAAATATGAATACGATGATATCTATAGATCCTGCTTTGAATGAAAATGAATTGAGAGTCCTGAAAGTCACAGAGCAAGAACGAGATGAGCTGCAAAACAGGATTTTCTTAATATTCTATATGATTTCTTCATCTATAATTCTGGGGATCCCATTACCCTCCAAACCAGCATCCACAGAGCATTCCAGGGATAGACTGATGATAAAACTATGCGAACTAAGAAAACATAACGTGTTAAGCGATGAAGATTATGTTCTTCTGTATTCTTATATTTTACTTTCTAATGTAATAGTGAAGGAACTCAATAAGATCATAAATTATTTAGGAGACCTTTATGGGGTTGTTGACCAAGAGACTCTGCAAATATAATACACTCAAATGCCCAATCAATTGTTCGATAATTTTATATCTGACTCAAGTAGTTATCTACGAGCCTAATGAATGTCTGGTTTGTTATCTTCAAACCTGGTTTAAAATCCACCGGTGACAAGGGATTCTTCACCACATACTCCACATAAATATTACGATAAATTTCCTTCAGGACGTCCTGTAAAAATTGTGTGTTAGGGTCACTCAAAATGCAAAATCGCAGACCGGAAGCAGATTCATAGAAATGAGCTCTGTATTTAGCGGTGGAAAATGAATTGAGTTTGTTTTCAGCCTCATCTGAATCACCAAATTGTTTAGAGATATTCTTCAATGCAGCATACGTTCCGTATAGAAGTTTGGCATTGTTTTCACTATTTTTGGAGTTGATTGTTCCGCTTGGGACAGAAGAACTTGAGGTTGGATTGATGACTTGAGTCCATTCTCGGCTATAGATGCAATTGCCTGATGGTTATTAGTATGAAGTCTTGAGAGTATATATCAAAAAAATACTTTACTTACAGTGTCTATCAAAAATCCAGAAAGAGTATACAGCCATTTGAGTTTAGTTATCAGAGCTAAGTTTGAATATTTGAAGCTTGTTTAGGCTTACTGATATCTTTTTGATTTTATAACTTGTCCCGTACCCTGGGAAATCGCGAAAATCTTTCAAAGATCGTTTGGGCGGCTAATTAAAAATCACATTACAGCTATTCTATACATTAGTTGATAAATGAATGGAGGATTGCAATGGAAGGAAAAGTTACTGATGCTAGAGTACTGGATATTGATCCTTACGATCGAGAGAAACTGGCTGCAGTGATCCAGGAAGAGCGCTCCCGTGAAGGAGTTAAAGATTACGCATTGCTATTTCAGGAATATAGAAAGCTCCTGAACAAGTTTGCTTTGACAGAGAAGGAAATAAATGAGGTCAGAGAAGATCTTACACAATCTGGTAGCAGTGGTGAAGATATATACTTTCAGATTCTTAGTGATAATGCTACTGCTGCTCTGTATTGTGAGGTGCTGAAGAGAAAATACCAACAATTCAAAACTGGAGATTCCAAACAGAAGGAACAATTGGAAGATCTTTTTCTTTCAGCTTTGTATCAGTCTGAATACGATTTCATTGGAAGTCAAGAGATATGGGAACTCTATATGAACTTCAACCAATTGCTACTGGATAATTGCTCCGATTCTGATTCTCGTGCAAAATTAATTAACAAAATGAAGGATTCATTTCTGACAAGACTACACGTCCCACATCAGCAGATTGATGAGACATTTTCAGCTTTTTCAAGTTTTGTGACAACTCATTTTGAAGAGCAGTACGGCGAATTATTGCCAGCTGCAAACTCAACATATCAGATAACTAAAAATTCCCAGCAAGATCTTGAGACTATTTTATTGAGTGATAAGACAGATTTGGAGGAGTACTGGTTGTCAGTTATGAAATTCGTTTCAAACACCCCCAAAAAACAAAGAGATATTAGAAGGGTTAAACCATTTTTTGAAAATGCAATCACTGAAATCAACAGCGTATCAATTTGGAAACAGTACATTCTTATTTGTTATGAGTACCAGATCAATTCCAGGCAAGTTCAGGAAATAACTGAAAGATTTATACGAAGCCATCCAAAAAGCCCCGAATCATATATTGAGGCCTTATCAAATTTGCGTGAAGACTTTCCCGAGCATGTCCAAGAAGGATACTTCAACGATATTCTGAATAGACTTGAGTCTAACAATCTGCTATCCTCTTTTAATTATCAGCATTGGAGAATGATCGTTCTTTCCATTATTTCTTATAAGCTGTATGTCTTGAATGGAAGAAAAAACCACAAAGGAGTCTTCATTCAGAACTGCAGAGATTATTTAAGGGAGGCAATAAGTAAGGGGTCTGACAAATATCATCTTCTTGAGATATTTATACTTTCCATTTTTGAGAAACTTGGGAACGTCGATGATGCTAGGGATTTATTGCGAATTCTGACTTCAAGTTTCCCCAATGAAGCTGACTGTTGGCTTGCTTCTCTCACTTTTGAAGACAAAAATGGAGATTATAAAACTGCATCTAAAATTCTACTTGCTGCTATAAATCGGGCTGAGCAGCTAGACTACCCGGAAAAGATCTTTGAAACAGCTCTTAGATTTGAAGCAGTCCATGGCACATCTGTTGAGTATAGAGATGTAGTATCTAGGATTGAAAGAAAAAAAAGCATATTGCAGGAACTAGAAGGGAAAGCAGAATGCACTCCAGTTGACGAATTGAATAATCTGGAAATTGGTGATAGTCTGAAAAAAAGGAAAATGTCTGATCTTAAAGGAATGAAAGAAGAGGAAGAAAATCAGCATTCCAAAAGAAGACAGGAAAAGTCCAGAGATCGTGAGAACCTGACCATCTCTGTAAGAGATATACCAAAAGGTGTCAAGGAAAGACAGATTAGAGGTTTCTTTAAGGATTGTGGAGAGATTAGAGAGATCAAACTGGTTCAATTGGATGACTCTCAACAAGCAAATATCGAATTCTCTGACGAACAGGACATTACGAAAGCCCTTACCAAAGACTATAAAAAACTATCTAATAAGGTGGTCAGGGTTCTAAGAATTCAGCAAAATACTTTGTTTGTATCAAACTTCCCTCCAAACTATACGCAAAAAAAGGTGAAGGAGTTTTTCTCCACTGTTGGAAAGGTTGCAAGTGTCAGATTTCCTTCCTTAAAATTTAACTCTCAGAGAAGATTTTGTTACGTTGAATTCATAGACTCAGTTAATGCTCAGATTGCTGTCAATCTTTTTGACGGAAAGTTGATCGAGAATCATAAACTTTCGGTCAATATATCCGATCCTTCTGCAAAGAAGAACAGATCGGGTGCCGCCGAAGAAGGAAGAGAGCTCTATGTTTCACAAATTGATTTTTATAAGGTGACAGAGCTTAAAGTTAAAAAGTTATTTGAGAAATACGGTGCTGTTGAAAATGTACATCTTCCCTTGAGTGATGTTAATCGTGAGCAAGGTAAAATTCATGATGGATATGGGTTTGTTGTTATGAAAAAAGCGGAAGAAGCTCAAGCAGCTTTGGAGCTCAACTTGGTTTCTTTCGAGGGGAGAGTTATTCAAGTTTCACTTTCTGAAAAGAAAGCTCAAAGAGTCCATAAGAAAGAATCTAATGCTCTGAAAGAATATTCTAAATCCAATAAGGCTATAGCTTTGAAAGGGATACCCGATACGATTAGCGCTGCTCAAATAAAGGATTTTTTTCAGACTATTGGTGACGTGGATCAAGTTATATTACTACCGGAGTATTCTGGCGCTATAGTTGAATTCAAGGGAACAAATGATGCTGGGGCTGCCGAGCTGAAAGTTGGAGATAAGAGAATTGCTAACTACAAGATCCAACTTTCAACAATATCTGATTTGAAAAATAGCACGATCAAACAAAGCACTAACCCCACCTCAATGCTACCTTCTTCTCTAAGGAGACGACAAGCGATCCAACCAATCCAACAGAGACCAAAGAAACCAGCAACAACAGATGGATATCTAGAGTCAACAAACAAAACACTACAGACTACAAGTCAATCAAATGCAGATTTCAGGGCGATGCTACTTGGTAAGAAGTGATCCCATATGAAAGGGTTTTTATTAATGTACAAACTATTAACTTTCATAAGTATCAAGTCACTCCAAGAGTGCATCTTTTAGTTTATTTATTTCAGAGACTAGATTCTCAACCAATGGAGTTCTGATTTTATCTTCACCTTCAAATAATCTTTGCTCTTCAAGGGTAGTAGGAATCACTCTGGAGGTCAAGTATTTGGGGTGCGCAAGTAGATGGTTGAGAGAGTTCGTTAAAGCCTTTCTGCCCTCAATAGTATCTAAAGCAGGAACGATCTCTAAAGACTCTTGTGAAATGTTCGAGGATGACTGTCCTAGTTCATAACAAAGGCTCTTCAGGGCTTTTTGTAATATGATGATTTGTTCTGTCTCTTGTAACGCAGGAATCGTTATGGCAATGGATTCTTTAGACCAGCTTTGAATAGTAGAAGTGAATTGCTTAGAGAAATAACTGACAAAGGCACTGATTTCAGGAAGTAATCTAACCCCAAACTTGCTCATCAAAACCAAAATGATTGCTAGTAAACCATTTGTCCAAATATTGTGCAACCTAGGTGATGAATGAACAAATATGTTACCTTCTTGGATTGTTAAAGAGATTGGACTTTGAATTAAGGTGGAGAACAAGCCACTCAAAATCAATTGTTCAGCTATGACATTAACTGATATCAACTCAATGATATATGTTAAGGACAGTTCGGCAAAAAGAACTTCACCATTAACCTTGAGCATATGCGAGCTTGAATATATATTCAAGACAGATTTCAAGGCTGAAAAGTCAACAAGGAGAGTAGATAATCTAGATGTGAAGCTTGAAGGAGGCTTTGTAGCTATGAGGCCTTTGAAAAGGGATATAATCAAAAGCAAATCTTCAACCCTACTACCAATCTCGGGTGTTTTGATATCTGTTTGTACCGACTCAAATAGAACAGTAGAGCCTTTTGCGATCACAATCTCAAAAAATTCTAGTAATTCCCCCGATAAAGTCTCAACAACCTTTGCATTTCCCTTTGAGCTTGCCAAACACTTAGAAATGATCCTGAGTAAGGGTCTATATATTTCAGGATTATTAGATGACAAGTTTTCTAGGAACCTGACATCGGCTGAAGAGACTAACTTCAAAGCCAATGATAAAATTTGTTTACTTTCATCTTCTGTTATTTCTCCATTCTGAGTCAGAGAATGTAGTAAGAAGAACGCAAGTTCAACACGAACACGGTACACGTCATGGAATAATGAGATCGATAGACCTTCAGAAATATTTGCCTCCAAAAGTTTTTTGATAATGGGTACGAAGGCGGACTTGTTGTTGGTTTTTTTGACGAACGCTGTTAGTAAAGCCCCCCAAGATTTTGCAGCGCTAATTTGGGAAGAAACAAGTTGTAAGTTGATGCTAGCAGCAATTACATCAGTTCTATAACCATCAGTTAGTTCTGAGCCTGTCCAGTAGACACTTTGACCTATCATATCATTGAGTAATCTTAAATCGTACACAGCACCTTCTCCAAAGGTCGAAGTAATAGCAAGAGGAGAACGACTAAACTGATTCAACTTGAAAGGAGACCACTTATCTTCAAAATTTTTATTCAAGTTAGCATGAAGTGGACCGCGGTATGCGAACGGCTCATATAACGGACTGATCAAGTCAAGAATGCTCTCAGAATTCAAGAGGTCAATGATAGGTTTGATTGTACTTTCTTTTTTGGATGGAAAGATTACTAGGGCCCAAATTTCAGCAATTCTAGAATTTAGTTTATATTTGTAGCAGTTTTTAATGATTTGATGATTGTCAAGTAAATCGATTGAACTAGAGTTGATATCAGAGAGTTTTTTCACCAAAGTTTTTAAAAATTCTGTATCTTCTTCTTCTTCTTCTCTTTTAGATGTCCAAGAGTTCAGAGCAAAAGCGAGCGCATCAACCAAATTGATACTTAGCCAATCTGGGTAATAATCCAAGTTTTTAACACTTTTCTTCAAGATTGTTAACACCGATTTTTGTTTTGTTTGAGGAACGCCCTTACCAATGCCATTTAAAAAGAGCATAGACATTCCCTTTTGATTACCTTCCATTATTGCACAAAAGAAGGCATATAAATACTTCTTAACGATAAAGTCATCGTAAGTGAATTCCAAATCCACAGATATTGAAGCCAGAAATACCTTGGTGTGGTGCATACCTAGATGTGATAATAGAGATGGCAAATCAGTAGGCCAAGTTGCTCTCACCAGCTCAGTAAAGAGCTGTATAACCGGGGTTCTCAAAGTATAGTATTGACTATAAATAGATACCAATTGAGAAGACGTTGAGAAAAGAGAATTTTCTAAAGTAGAAGGCAATTCGCCCAATGAGGACCTTATGGAAACAACCAGTTTAGAAAAATTCAAAGTCGCTTTGGTCCACCGCGTGAACCAAAACCCTAATCTTCCACTTGAATTGAAGAGAGATAAATCATTAGATAAGGCATCAATGGCAGCAAATATTGGCGTAATTATTCTGACATCAGGCAATGAAACAGTGAAAGAGGTCACAATTCTTTTTGCAGCAGAGGCCAAAACCCTTGTTACCTTTTCAGAAGGATCTGTCGGAAAATCGACGCCATAAGAAGCATACAAAATTTTCGAAAATGCGTCAAGAATTAACGTTCCTACTTCAAACTTTTGGTGGGGTTCTTTATAGCTCCAATGTATGAAACTTTCAAAAACTTGAGCGGCATGGTTTGTGAATTTCGGTATTACTTCCACCTTATGAGCGTAGACATCACTGCCAGGGGATAAACTGTTGACAATAAGCTCATTGAAAAGCTTGAGAAAGGTAATAGTGAACTCATACTCAGCGTTCACAGTTTCAACACTTCCGAGAATAGTAGCAAATAGGTCACCTTTTCCACCATGTTCAAGTAGATCTGAGCGAACAAGATGAGTCCAGACAATTTGTGGATAAGTGTTCATTAACGCCACCAAAAATTTTGTAGCTTGAGCCAAAATGGTGATATTTCTTTGATGCAAGGATTGCTCAAACAACTTTAACAAAATATCCAAGATGTCAGAATTATCCAAGAAAGAGGAAAGATTGTCAAGAATATCTGAAGTAGTATCAATATTGGATACATTGATAGTATTTGTTAAAAGTTCTAGTATAACTAATAGTAAATTTTGTTCTTCTGAATCTAAAACTATATTTTGAATAATTCTCCCTATCAAAGACCAACCATTATATTTATAATAGAATATAGCAGCCTCTGTATTCTGATCACTAGTTGGAAGTAGTCTACCCTTAGTCAGAGGTGGCAAATACAATAATATATCTTGCTTTTGTTCAAATGGAGGTTTTAGATATAGACCATCTTTCAAAACAATTGAGTCAGATTCAGTATCGTTATCATATTCTAATTCACTGGTAGAGAGAATATGCATGTACGTAGATAGATTAGAAAGCTCACTATGAGCATACGAACCATTAATAGTTAATAACCTTATATAAGGGGTTATAACTTCAGGAAACTTTGCCTTAGTGAGATATAGAAGCCTTTCAGTATTCGGATTTGTAAAAAACTTCTCAACAAAACTATTCGGAGCATTTCTGAAAACCGCTAAATAGGTTTTTGATGTTTGATCTGTTAAATGAATAAAAGGAACAGTAGCAATCAAAAACGAAGAAAGGATGGCAGAATATAAACTATCATAAATCAAAACTTTATGAGTATTTTCAATGGATTGAAAAATGTCCAATTCAGCAGCCTTTGAAGCATACATTTGGCTCAATTCACCAACATCATCATCATCACTATAAGCTTGTGCGAAAATCTTTTCGGGTAGCGTATAAATTACTATGCTCCAAGCATAAAGAGCAAAAGCATTATGAGGATTATTAGCTAAGCTATTGTGTGCTGATCTAATCGCTTGTGCATCCGATAATATTGGAGTCGATAGATCGAAGGTATCCTCCACAGTATTCAATCCCAAAAACAGCAAATTAGTTACTGATATCAAACCAATTATCTCTTCATAAATTTCAGTTGGGACTGTATCTTCATAAATAGTGAAAAATTTGCTTGCTTCCCACAGTTGAAACCATTTAGTCACGTTGGAAGATGTGGTAGAAACCTTCATGAGAAGAGAGCTCAAATTTTTGAGAAGTTCAACAATCGTATATGATGTTTCAGTTATTATCAGATGGTGATACCTTTGTTCCTCCTCGTTATTTAAAACTTCAGTAAGAGATTGCAAAGCAGCAAAAAATTGGGAGATATAAGCACTATTTTCCAACAATTCTTGAAAATATTTGTCAGTCAGAAAAGTCAGTGAATCATGAACTATGAGGTACCTAGTCAATTGAAGGACCGTACGTCTTTCTTTCAATATATTGTTGATATATATCCTCTGTCTTGATTCTTTACAGCCCTTTACACTGTCTCTATCTTTCTTATCGTCATCTTCTTCTGGGATTCGTGAAGACACTTGACAGATGACACGCAAAGATTCTAGCTTACTCAAATTCAACAGAGCAGAGATCTCTTCTGCTTCTTTTCTATTGTTTTCTGTGATTTTGTATTTGGATCCACGTATTATGAACTCCTCAGATATTGGTATCTGTTCCTTATCTGTCCGTTTGAAGACCAATGGAGTCGATAGAACAGATTTATTATTAGACAAAAATGTACCGAGAGACCTGAGTCTTTGTTTTTCCTCTGGTATTTGTAAAGCGTTCAATGCAAAACCGAAAGACCTGTAGAATATTCGTCAGTATTAGATCGGATCGAATGGCGCAATTTAGCCAGAACTTACCATTGATGAGATTCAAAACTCTCAGACTCAGTATTACCAAGCGATGATTGTAGACTCATCTCAGTAGGAAATATCAGATCACCAAACTCCCTCTTACGATAGTGATATATCTCTCGAGTCTTGACAAAACTCTTTGATTGTTTACGTTTTCTAAGTTTTTTTTTTCGCTTGTAGAAAATGAGTTCCGAGGGTAAAATTACATCAAGGATCATAACCTTGCCAAATACATATGTCCATCTTACACTGTTGTTCAGGTCGTTCAAGCTACATTATTTTCCCCCTGAGTTTATTTAGTTTATTTCTTAGATCAATACAAATATTTAATATTACTTGCAATCTCAGAAATAGTAAACTTTATCAGTCTCTAAAGGTATTTCAGCATCTGAGAGAGATTTTTGTAGGGCAAAATCAACCATTTTGGTTTTAGCAAATCCTGGGGTCCCCACTATAGTTGTATTAGCGATTAATGGAGTATTCTCAAGTTGCGCTTTACCATCTACAAGTGTCTTCCACGATTTATGAGAATGCTCAATGACATCGAGGGCCTTCTGTGCACTAAGAAACTCCCCATTGAACCCAAATTCATTAGCTGGCTTTCCATCAGGAATTTTATAATCTTTGAACCATCTTCTAGTGCTTTCCAACAAGTTAGGACATTTTTCAAACACATCTTTGATATCAGTCAACTCCTTAGCTAGCGGATCCCGTGTGTCAATAACGATTACTTTCCAGTCTAATTCACCATCATCAATCAATGCAAGAGCACCAAGAACTTTTGCTTCAAAGACTTCTCCAAGTTTAGCGACCCTTTCACCGATTTCGCAGATATCAATGGGGTCATTATCACCTTTGAAGCCGGTTTCCATATCGACTACAGTTGGATCATCCCAAGTTTGTGGAATAGCACCGTAGTTGTGAATATACCCCTTGAATGGGAACAAGTTTTTAACGAAACGTAATTTATCCTTTTTAGTGTCTTGAGTAATTGGGTTCAAAGGCTCGTTTTTGTTGATTTCAAACTTCGCGTTAGACCAGCGTGGGATTTCAATTAAAACGTTCACTGTTTGCTTAGATTTATTCAAATTCAGAGGAATATCGTGGAAGAAAGAGCCAAGTTCACCGTTTGGTAGCCGACAATATGCTTTATATTCGAGTGTGTACTTAGCTCCAGAGTGGATTGTTGAGTACGACTTTGGCACTAAATGCTGAATATAGAGTGAAAGCCTTTCTGATGTCATCTTCAGCTGTTTGCTGGTGGACAAGCCGAACATCAAGAATCTTAAGCTTCAATTGTACTATATATGTTGAGGAGCTATGAGCGAAATCTTGTTTATGGTATAAAAACGGTACAGGACATATTTCCGCGAAACCATAAATACTGTGCTGCCCTTACGAAATACTTACATATAATTATATATATATATTTTTTTTTTTTTTGGTTTGAAGTGGGAAGAGAGATGAACTTCTTCAAACTGATTTTGTATTGAATCAAAAGAGTTCGAATAATTAGATAGAAGTTATGGATAGTGGCAAATACTTAAAATCTTACGGATGGGAAGAAGGCAAAGCTCTCCAAGAAGGTGGAATCAAAAAACCTATTCTCGTGAAACACAAGAAAGATAAAAAGGGTATAGGTCATCAAGCCAATGGTTATGCTGATGCCTGGTGGGAACGATTATTTGATGGCCAACTCAAGGGACTAGATGTGAACAAGGACAAGAATAACGGTGTGAGCTTCAAGCAAGAAAAGATTGTTGCCACCTCAATCGCAATATCAGATTCGCCCTTGTACAGAATGTTTGTCCGTGGTGAAACACTAGAGGGAACGAAAGGTCATCTTGTTCTAACAAAGACATCATCAAGACTGGGAACTGATACAAATACAATAGTAGAAGAGATGTCCCAGAAGGAGATCTCATTCGAGGAGGGTGAATCCTTGAAGAGTTCTACAACAAGTGAGAGAACCAAAAAGAAAAATCAAAGTGAAATTGACACTACGCAAAAAAAGAAGGATAAGAAGGATAAGAAGGATAAGAAGGATAAGAAGGAGAAGAAGGAGAAGAAGGAGAAGAAGGAGAAGAAGGAGAAGAAGGAGAAGAAGGAGAAAAAAAGAAAATCTGAGGAAGATGAACACAAATCTACTAAAAAAAAAGCCAAACATTGATACAATCTCTTAAAAAAACAGCATTAATACAACATATATCTTTAAATGAGTAAGCAAATCAACTTTCATAGACAGCTCAATCAATCATTTCCGTAATGAATTCAGAAGTAGGGCCCATGGTGTAAGTATCATCAATATTGACACATTTAGTGGTGTCAGGATGTACTACTCCCAAGCTAAACGAAAGATAAACACTGCAACAAGTAAGCACCTAATACTAGTAATTATAGCCTCTGAGGCAGCTTCAAATGACGAGTTTGATACCAGAGATTGCTGAAAGTGGTAATGAAATATTGAAGCAATTAAATTCATCGATATCTTCAACATCGAACCTGGCAGTCACTCAGTGGGTCGCAATCTTCTTACTCGTCTTACTGGGAGTTAGGTTAATCATTCCTTTTTTCATACTTTTTGCAATTATTCTGATATTGGTTCTATCCTTAGTTACTGTTAGTATATTTTTGGTCAAGCTGTCAAAACATGAGGAAAATTTGATTAGAGTTAAATTCCCAAGGTTCAAGTTTACAAAGGCCGAAGAATGGCAGAGAGAAATCACATTAATACAGGATTCTCAAATAATTGGTGAGACTGATAGTGCTTCAGAGTTTGACAGGGGAACAGATAGATTAATTGGTTTAATAATAAGAGATTTTGTACTTTCCTGGTTTGGTCCAATATCTGGCAATAAGTCGTTTCCAAATGAGATTCGAATACAACTAAGATATGCGTCTAATGAGCTAAAAAAAAGAGCTAAGAAGCTGAACGCTCCTAATTTCTTAGTATTAACAGTCATGCCTCTCCTTACAAAGCATCTCAATAATTTTGAAGCTGCTGAAGATGCTATTGATGGAGAGAAGAATATAAGTGGATCCACTTATCTTGATTTTAAGATTGCCAAAGAGTATGACAATATATCAAAACTTCACCCTTTTATCTCATTCAAAAGCCTTGATAATGAATTAGAACGAAAAATTTATGCTAGAGATAGGGCCATCAAAGTTATTCCCTATCTTTTTTCTTCTGATGAAATGTGTTCCAGTCCTGTATTCAGCTTAATCAGAGAGCTCCTTACAAATGTCGTATTTTTTCAGTTGTTCAATTTGCTCTCTGACTCTGACTTTTGGAACAGGTTGATTGTAAAATTTGCATCTTTAACACTAAAAGACAGAGACCAAGTAAGAGAGTTAAGGAATGCCATTGATAAGCAGTATAATAACCCCCACTCAAAGCTTCCCAAGACAGAACTCAAGGGCATACTTTTTGAAAATAGGATCACTCCTCAGATGAAACAGCCAGATTTTAAGAAGTACATCAAGCATATTGATGAGTGTAGCTCCAAGAAGTCTTTAGGCCAACTCAAATACTATATTGCAGTTCAAATAAGTCGAACTCACAGAATTGAATCAAAGTCAGAAAAATTCTTGAAATATACTAAACGACTTGAACTTGCGAAGGATAGAGTTGATCTTCGATTATCAGAACTATCTACCGATGACAACGAAAATTTTCTTGAAAGCTCTACTATACTAACTAAGCCAGACTTAGGCCATTTCATTAGTAGCTTATCTTTGCTCCAGATACTATCAAACCCGTCATCACTTTCATATTTCATGGAATTCATGGAACAGAGATCTCGGACGGTACTACTTCAGTACTGGTTAACTGTCAACGGTATTAAAGATCCTTTGGAAGATCCTCAAAATCCTGACTATGAAGAAGAACTGTCATCCTCCAGAGATATGGATGGAGCGGAAGACATTAAAAACATTTACTTACATTTTTTTGACAAGAAGATTCTTAAGGTTAATGAAGAGGCTTATAATGAAGTGGAAGAGTTTGCGAATGGGATTAATCGAAGTATTGATAAGTATTTGAAAGTTCGTAAACTTATTTTAGTGTTGCAGTTAGAAGTTTTCAAGAGGATGGAGGATCGTGATCTACCAGATTTCAAGAGTTCTGATTTATTTTTGAAATTGCTAGCTTCTGAAACTTTTGAACAGTCCCTAATCAATGAAGTTGATTGGGCCCAAGATGAGATCCATGACGAAAGTATCCGTCAGAATGATTTAAGCGGCGATCCTGCAATAAATAGAAACCTCACACCCAAGGATGTGGAAGATGAACAAGTAGAGAGATCGATATTTGAATTAGAGAACGTCTTGTCTGACATATTAGCAAAAGATCCTCAACCTGCATTAGCTCATATTAATTCCAGTCATTCACTTACAAAAAAACCTGGATTGAATGATGAACTCAAGACGGATTTATTTGGAACTAGCGAATCTGGATTCTTGGATGAAAAGCCTTTGTTCGAAAACAGTGATGATGATGATGATGTTGTCGATGATGAGGAGAATTATGATGAAGAATTTCTTGAAGGAGATCTACCTACAAGCGATGTTGACCCTGACTTTTTCGAAGTATCTCATGATGCTCTAAACCTGAAAGAAGAAATAATTCAACTTGATCGTGACATCGAAAAATTGACCAAACAAAAAGAAATGCTAGAACCTTTAATTTTGAAAGCTGAGCTAACAAATAACTCCAGTGAGCTAAGGCTATTGAGAAAATCAAAGGGAAGTTTTGAAAGAGAGATCGAATCCAAAGAAATGCTAAAACAGCAGCTGATCGTACAAGAGAACGAAAACAGTTTGTTTGGAAAGACTCAAGTTACTATCAAATCGTGGCTCAAATCGCGCGCTAAAGGGAGAGATTACATTGTTTATTTGATAGAGATTCAAAAAGCTGCAATGAGAGAAGACCATGAGCCAACTACATGGATTGTAGGTAGGAGATTCAGTCAGTTTTATAAACTACATGAGATATTAAGATCTCAATATCCCGAGGTGGAATGCTTACCGTTTCCAAAAAAAAAGATAGTTTTAAAGTTTCAACAAAGATCATTGATTGATGAAAGACAATCTCAGCTTGAGATTTATCTGCGGAAATTATTGGAGATTTCTAGAATTTGTCAGAACAAGGAATTCAGAAAGTTTTTGACTACTGATGATTATCAACCCGCATCTGATTTTTTGAATGGTTCTTCAAATGATTTAGCTAACAAATTGTATAGTGGTATTTATGGTGGCATTGATTTGTTGAATAGCAGCAGAAATACAAGTTCTGAGAACATCAAATGCCTAGACGAACCCGAAAATTTAAATCCAGACTTTGAGCAGGCTGAAGATATGAGAAAGGAACTTGAAACTTATGAGACCGACAGATCTTCTTCAAAGTCATTTGTTAAACCCATCACTGATTTATTTATTTCATTGTTTCCCTTAAATAAACCCAACAGCTGGCTAAGGGGTCGTGCTATTATAGTGGTGTTACAACAACTATTAGGCAGTACAATTGAAAACCATCTTAAGGAGCTGATTACTCAATTCACTAGTCAGGATAGAATGTCTGATCTTCTTGGAATGTTGCTGAATACTTTATGGCCTGAAGGAGAATTCATGAAACCGGGAATAGCAAGAACCACAGCAGAGAAGCTACACACGAAAAGAGAAGCTAAAGTGTTATTAGAGGCTTTGTTTGTGGACACTTGCTCTAGGATTGTAGGGCAGTCTGGTTCCAAAATCGCGGGTCAGAAAGTATACGCTATGCTTCAGAACGAACTATTGAACACCAATTTTCTTTATGAGGTGTTTGACAAATTGCTTTATGAGCTTTTCCCCGAGAGCACTGGGATTCGATGAGCCTATGGCTTGTAACAATGATTTAATATAAGGAATATGTAATTTGGATTGTCTATAATGATTTCTTGACGTAAGCAGCTCAATGTTATGTTCTAGATCTATTTGCTACTTTCAGCTTTTCCTCTAATATCTTCAAAGCCAAAACTCTTTTGGCTTTATAGATGTCATCTAATTCAACTCTTTTACGTGAAATCGAACCTATCTCTATAACGGGATGGGGTTTTGAATAACTAGCGTTTGGATCATTTTTTGATCTCTTGGATTCTTGCGCATCTTCTTCTCCATTAGAATTCAATTGGCTTTGTTCTTCACCAGCTGTAGTGATACTCTGAGTCCCTTTACTATAGTTTGTGGAATTCTGCTCTTGTCCACTTGAGTGGTCTTCAAACTCATCATCTTCACTTAAATCTTCCGTCTCAACTTCACTAGAAGACTCTGATTGTTTTTGGTGCTCATATTCTTTGACGAATTCATCAGCTTCTGTAACGAATACTTGTTTCATCTTATTTAAAAATTCTGGATCCTCATCCTGCGTTACAGATAGAACTTCAGCCCAACCATTAGGAACAACATAACGCTTGTTTCTGAATTTGCGCATAATATGATCCAATTTTTGGAAAACCTTGTCATAAACAAGTTGAGGTACTTCTGTGTAATCAAGAGACGGCTCGACCTGTAAACGGGAATGACCCTTTCTGAAGATCTCTGAGTATACTTTTCTTTTATAAAGTCTTTCAACTTCAATTCTAAGGTTCTCTTTGGAGTCTGTTTCCTCTGATTGTGAGCCAGTTCTGTCTTGAATACCTGATTCTATCAAATCCTGAATCACGTTTTGTGACTTTTCTTCGTTTTCTTCCTCTAAAAGAATATCGTTCGGTACAAACTCTTCGCTTTTTCCTCTTCCCGTAATTCCAAGAGTACCTTTGACCTTTTTAACGTCATGACTAGCATATTCTTCAGGTTCTGGTACATATTTTTGTGATTGACAAGGATCAGGAACATCCTCATGAGGTAAAGGCCATGTAGTCCATGGTCTCTTTGGGAACCTTCTATCTATCTTGTGCAATAGAAATGAAGAGTAGAGGTGTACACCTAGATCCTGTTTGTACTCCGATTCGAAATGCTTTAGGATCTCATTGGACTCTTTTCTTAAGAGATTCAGATCCATGTTATCAAGGAATTCCCTATTATTAACTTCAGAATGATTCATTCCTTGGAAACTATATCTTTAGAGAGATTAATGATTATTGAAGCACTTGAAAAGTAGAAATAGAAAACTGGTTCGCGATTTTTTTGTATTAGTTTCATTATTTTTCATCGTCGAACTCAGCTTCAACTCAATAGCCAACTTCGTTTTTATTATATTTGAGGATAAATAACGACAAAATGCCTTTGTTGGAAGAAATCAGTGATGATGAGAACATTGACAACCTTGATATGGACTTGGCTGAATTCGATCCAAATCTCAAGACCCCATTCGCACCCAAACTTGAGAAGAAGATTGTCAGGTCGCAGGATCAAGAACCCCCATTATTCCCTCCAAGTACTCCCAGCTTTGAAGATCCTGAATTAGATAACCTAATGCTACAGAACCAAAAGAAGTTTACACAGGAGGAAATCGAACAGTTGAAAAGTATGCAAATTATATATCCATGCTATTTTGATAAAAACAGATCATATAAAGAAGGTAGAAGAGTTTCTAAGGAGTTGGCAGTGGAAAATCCATTAGCTCATATCATAGCAGAAGCATGTTCTAGACTACACTTAATTGTTGTCTTTGAAGCAGACAAAACACATCCTCAAGATTGGGGGAACCCAGGGCGTGTCCGGGTGGCTATAAAACATAATGGGAAACCAGAATCCATATTGATTAATAATAAGCGTCACTTACTAATTCAAGTGGCTAAATACTTACAAGATAATCGCACAACATTAAGTTCAATAGAGAACTTACCACTCCCACCAGATTTCAAAGGGTTCAAAGCAAAGGAGATTCCAAAAGTTGGTGGATTCAAGATGAATACTATTGTTCCTGCCTATAGTCGATTCACTTTAGGCCATCCAATGACAAAAAGCATATATGAATCTAGACCTGAGGCTCCACAGATCCAGACCCCAGATAAGGTACCAAAAGCTCCAAAAAATAAATATATGCATGTCAGAAGGTGAAGAGTTCATTTTATAATGTATTGTCTCAAACTTTTTATTTCATGTCTAATGTAT
The DNA here is from genome assembly GCA_003706765.3 of Xingzhongia hampshirensis. Taxonomy (NCBI): domain Eukaryota; kingdom Fungi; phylum Ascomycota; class Saccharomycetes; order Phaffomycetales; family Wickerhamomycetaceae; genus Xingzhongia; species Xingzhongia hampshirensis. The sequence continues at coordinate 189,934 of PPXL03000005.1, read as the reverse complement.
GTACATCCTGTATTTCATTTTGTAGCTAAATTCGATTATTGGAAGTATTATTCGATTATATAATGATGATAAACCTAAGACTAATACAAAATTAACAACGAGCGTGTAATATACAAATGGTTAGCTGTGATGAGTGAGAACATATAGATGACATGGAATATATTATAAACCAAAAGAGTTAAGCTTACCAAGAGTACTCAAATATTAGCTGGAGCATATTCTTGACGGTGCTTTTCGATTTTCAATCTCTCCTCCTCTGAGATACGACCCGATAAATAGGCAATGATATCTGAAAGAGTGACAATAGATAGGATTGGAATATCATATTTTTTGGAAATAACTTGAGTAGCACTTAGCTGAGAATCAAGGGTTCTCTCTTGTCTATCTAGTGCAATAATAGTCCCAACAACCTTCCCCTTTTCATTAGCAATAATTTCAAAAGCTTCATTGATGGCAGTTCCAGCGGTGATAACGTCATCAATAATCAAGACTCTTTTCCCTTCTAAGGAAGCACCCACAATAGAGCCACCTTCACCATGGTCTTTCTTTTCCTTTCTGTTGAAAGCGTAAGCTACCTTTTCATATTTGGAGCCACCGATTTCAGCCAACTTCGCAGCAGTGATAGCCACTAACGGGATACCCTTATAAGCTGGTCCAAAGATAACGTCAAATTCTAACCCAGAGGAAATTATTGCAATTGCATAAGAAGAAGCCAAGTTTGAGAGCAACTTTCCAGTGCTGAAAAGACCTAAGTTGAAGAAATATGGAGAGAGTCTACCAGACTTCAAAGTGAATTGACCAAATGTTAAAGCTTTTGATTCAACAGCCAAATCAAGAAAGTTTTTTTGATAATCTTGCATTGTGTGCTAATAAAGAATATACTTTTAGGTATCAAAGCTTGAACTTTAGCTGATTTATCTCTCGGTTTCTTGAAATAGATTAAGATCAGAGAGAGTTCCTGGCTGCCTCCGAAGGCGAAATTTGCACAAGGTGAAAAAAAAATTTTGTCCGCGAAAATGTTCTGTAATCTGTATTTGAGTTTGAGCTTCAAATGATATTCAAATTTTAGTGAAATTCTGCACTAGCTCTGTTTGAGTGGGAAACTCTAAGTTTTCTATCATGACTTTAGAAAGAACTGAATGCTTACATTTCTCAAAGACTAGAATAAACTCTTCATTGTGTCAGATGTTTTCAAAATAGCTATTGGGCGTGTCTCTCCCAAAAGTTGTATTCAATTAGTGTAATTGTTTAAAGAAAGCACTGACAATACTAATGAAGATTTTAAAATCGAACATCAATGGCCAGCTTCCCAAATAATATGTCACACAATAGGGCTTCATTTATACTGGACACAATTGATTTGGGGCTTGAAAACCCGCTGGTAAGATCAGAAAGATCTCCCTTAAATATATCAAGGACATATGAAAGACTTACAAAGAGAACGCCATCAGATCCTTCTTTTGAAAACAACCCAACTCTGAAATACTTTAGGAGCATTAGTAAAAGGAGAGTTAGACCTAATATATCTATATCGTCTCCGGCAGATGAAGATACTGCATACCGACCATTTGACAATGGAAAATTATTAAAAAGGATCTTAACCTATCAGAAAATATCTAACTGGAACATACAAAAACAGGCTTTTAATCCCCTCATCACATCGTTACATGGATGGGAATGTAATACAAGAGCACAAAATGAGTTGTACTGCACTTGTTGTTCCGCTAGACTTGCAGTTATACTACCAAGGCTGGAATTAGATGATGAGGATGAAGATGAAGATGAGCTGTCAAATGAAACTATGAATAAGATTTTAGAAAAGTATGTACTTGAACTAAAGGACTCACACAAAGAAAATTGTCCGTGGAGAAAACAACGATCGCCAATATCGATTTATGAAGTGTCATTCGGAAATATTGCTAATGAACTGAGAAAATTCAAAGAGTTGTATGAAAAGAACCAAGAGTTGGAAGATAACGTCGAGGGATTAAGTATTGAGTCAGTTTTAAACAATTCGGAGTTGGATGCTGTTGAAAGATGGGTAGGACACCATAATCTCAAGCCTAATAAAAAGATCGTTGAACTAACACTCTTAGGTTGGAAGATAATGGTTCAAGACGGCAGCACCCTCTTGTTTTCTGAATCTGATGCTAGAAGGATAATTTTCAATAATAAGAAGGTTAACTTACTCAGTGAGCATCATGATTGGTCTTGTAGTATCAAAGGCTATAAGGTAATTTTGGAAATGATCAGTTGCACAACAAAATCCTCCAGAGTATCAGCAAACTCTTCAAGGTCGGATGAAATCATCATTTCAGATGATAGTCCACAGACTGAGAATAGTTCGAAGAGGCTTCAAAATCTGAGAGAGTTATATTTTGGGAATTGAAAGATTATATATCTAACTATAAGACTACATTTTGCAAGACACAAGATAAATGCTATATATTATGATATGATTATCTCAACTATTAATGCTCCACAACCATTCCCGCGTAGATTGAAAAAATCAGACGGCTATAACGGCGCTACAGAGCAATGCGATTTTCAGTTCTCTTCAAGAGTAGGATCGTCAAGCAGAATCGTTTGTGTAAATGAGATGGACCTACTATATCTCTTCAGAAGTAACTAAAGATGAATGGTTATGATACATGGCGCTAGCCTCGGAATTGGGTCCCCATCTCTAACAATTTCCCCAAGGAGGAGTCATAATCATCGACATGAGAAAAATGACAAAAAAGTCTATATATCAACATCTATCCCAATCATCTTTACTTCAATTGAATATTGAAATATATACCGAAAAGAAAATGACACATATTTTCTCTGAAATTCAGCAGCTTCCTCCTGATGCTCTTTTTGGCTTGAAAGCCCGTTATGTTTCTGATGTGCGTTCAGACAAAGTCGATTTAGGTATTGGCGCCTACCGTGATGAAAATGGTTCACCATGGGTCCTACCATCAGTTAGAAAAGCTGAGAAATTAATCCAAGAAGATCCAGACTACAATCATGAATATTTGCCAATCCAAGGTTTTGCCCCTTTTGTGACTGCAGCTGCTAAAGTCATTTTGGGTGAAGACTCCCCTGCAATCGAAGAAGACAGATTGGTGTCCATTCAAACTCTGTCAGGTACTGGGTCTTTGCACGTTGCTGCTAAGTTTGTCAAGCAGTTCTACAACAAATCTAATACTGTATATTTATCAAGCCCAACTTGGGCCAATCATTACCAAGTGTTTGAATCTTTGGGCTTAAAAACTGCTTCATATGCCTACTGGGATGATGAGTCCAAGTCATTGGATCTGAAAGGTTACTTGAGAGACATTGCTGCAGCTCCAGAAGGATCCATCTTCCTTTTACATGCCTGTGCGCACAATCCAACAGGGTTGGATCCAACGAAAGAAGAATGGGTTGAAATCTTAAATGCTATAAAAGCAAAAGACCATTTGCCGTTATTTGATTCCGCATATCAAGGATTTGCTAGTGGCTCTTTAGAAAATGATGCTTGGGCTTTACGTGAAGGTGTCAAGATCTTGGAAACTCCTATTTTAATCTCGCAATCGTTTGCTAAGAATGTTGGTATGTATGGAGAAAGAGTCGGTGCATTCCATTTGGTATTGCCAACTGATGACAACAAATCTGCCATTTTATCCCAGTTGCAAGTTTTTACTAGATCAGAATTATCCAACCCTCCAGCTTATGGAGCCAAAATTGTCTCGAAAGTATTGACTACTCCAGAATTAAGAAAGCAGTGGGAGGAAGACTTGATCACCATGAGCCAACGTATTCATAAACAAAGGCTAGCTTTGAGAGACCTACTAGTAGACTTGGGTACCCCTGGTAACTGGGATCATATCGTGAAACAACAAGGCATGTTCTCTTTCACTGGATTAACCAAAGACCAAGTTGCCAGATTGGAATCCAAACATGCTATTTACTTAGTTTCATCTGGAAGGGCTTCCGTTGCCGGTTTGAACAAACACAATGTCGAAAAAGTTGCTAAGGCAATTGATGAAGTAGTTCGCTTTAGTTCGAAATTATGAGCATGCTTGGAATTTAACTTTATTTGAATAGTAATATATGTACTGTCTTGTTGTTCTCCATTTCTTTAGTTTATGGGATTATCATAGCGTTCGCGATTTTTTTTACACAATATTTGGTTCAGCGAGTACTGAAAAAAAACTGTATATCAAGACTTTTTAGCGCGGAAATCACTTGTTGAAAACCCACTAGCTCCTATTCACAGAAGCAGTTGCCCTCATAATGCTCAAACTTCAGGTCTTGCTAATACCTCCAAGTGCCCTTAAGCAGATTAGTATAGAAAAACAGGGACGGCCTCCTTCCTGGCTCAACTCTTCACCATACACCAGAGATTTGGCGACAAGTACTCCCAACTCCACCAATTCACAAGTGGTTTCTTCAGGCTCTTCCATTGGAATTTCGAATAAACTAGAGTCTCCTGCCCTCAGAAAGTTTCTCCATATCACAACTGAGAACAAGACACTGCTAGAAGTTGCTGATGAAATTGATAAAAGGTTTTCCAAATTGTACCCGGATGAAGAACCTTTAGAAATCCTAAAACTTCAGGACTCACAGGAATGTGATTTGGATCCTGACTACCTCTCTGGTGATGTGTTTGACTCTGATAATATTGTTCGTGTTTTGCTCGCTAATGAGATCAAATTCTCTGACATTATTTTAGATGCTGAAATGGTACGCTCTGAAGTGAACAGCAATGGTAAACGTCGTGCGTCTCAAAAACTCTCCACTTTGTCAATACCTAAAAAGAGGCAATCCGTAATGGATAACGGCCGCCGTGAATCCATATGGAGATCTACAAACAACAGAAAATATACTCCTCTATCGAATCAATTATTCCCAGATTCGCCTATTGTGAATAATGGAAAATCGCCGGAAAAACAAGCATCGACTTCTTTGAGAGATGTATCAGTTAACGGAGATGATACATCAGACTTATCCTTGCCACCCCCAGATGAAGATTCAACGAGATATGAGGATCCTAAAAAGGGAACCCCAACTACAGGAGCCTCCCCGTTACCTTCATCAAAGAGAATAACCTCTGGTATGTTGATAGCTCCTGAACCACAGTTAAAAGATGCAGCCGATGCAACATTGCATGAACAGGAAATCAATGAAAAAATAGCTCAAAAGATTCTTCCCTCAAAGAAATCTGTGGAACAAAAGGAAGATACAAGGTCCGTTCCATACCTAAAGAGTGTCCCAGATTCCAAGTTGAAGAAGGAGGTTTACAAAGATTTCTTTTCAGAGTCTGAATCTGAATCTGAATCCGAATCAGCGTCTGGGTCCAAATCAGGATCAGGGTCAGAGTCTGAATCGCAGTCTGAACCTGAATCTGAATCTGAATCTGAGGCTTCTGAAGAGAAAGAACAAGAAAATGAAGGTAAAAAAGAAAAAGTTTTTGTTGGAACAAATTCACAAGAAGTAGGAACACGGCACTCGACAGAAGGAAGTAAACAACAGCATCAAGAAAAACAAGATATACCCAATGGTAAGGATCTCATTGATCATAGCAATTCAGATCAATCAGTTAGAGATTCTAAAGGTTTGTCTCAAAGCTTGTCTGCTGAACCACCTAGTGAGCCATCAGAGCCAGAGTTCTCTAAAGATGAAATTATAAAAATTTTTAAGACAGGCAGAGTCCCTGCCTCTGTGAGAAAGAAACTTGCTTTGCACTCTTTAACAAAGCCTGTGCCACAAAAAGCTTTAAGAGCAGCTGCATTAGCAGCTGCTAGGAAAATTGCAGCTGTCAAGTTTCCAGAATTAGCTGCTCCTCTATCACCATCAGTATCTGATCAAGAATTATTAGGAGCACCAGCACAATTTGGAATAGGCTTAAAGACAAATCAAAAACCAGCTATAAAGGATGGAAGCCGAAAGCAGGTTGAACATCCTGACGAAGAAATGAAAGATGCTAGTATCGACTCAAGTAACAATACACTCAATCAAATCAATGGCAAAACCTCACAACGCTCCATCAATTCTAAGTCCGGAATTACTGATCTAGAGAAAGTTAAGAACAAATTGATTAGTCATGTAAATACAAAAGAAGTGGAACCTGTCAAAGTTACGAAATCTACCACTAATAATGGTACAATAGATAATTCTAATTCAGGTGATATCACTTCTACAAGCTTCACTCCAGCTAAATCAACCACAACGAAATCTTTGGCAACTCCATCATCACAGACTAAAATTTCTTCGAACAGATATGATATCTCAGAAATGCCTAATGACATTACTGTTGAAGACGTTCCTGGATTGAGAGAGGCACACAATGTTCTAATTGATCCCAAATCTTCCGTTGATGAAAAGGAAAAAGCTCTAGCTGAAAGAAAAAGATTACTCTATAATGCCAAGAGAAGACTTAAAAGAAGAGAAATCAGGATCAGACAGCTCGCCGGGGTTCCAGATTCTTTTAATAGTTCCCAAGCTGATATCACATCTTCTCAACTACTTGCTTCTTCACAGACGTTAACTCTTCCTACACCAACTAAAACACTTGACCCAGAATTAGCTCCAGAGAAAGAGGTTCAAAATAATATCACAGATCCTCCACAAGCTGCAGATGATAAAGGAGAGGAAACTAGAAGACTCTTCGAAGAAGCAAAAAGAGAATTACTAAAGAAGAAAGAATTGGCAGCTGCTGAAGCTAAACGGCTGGCTAACGCAAGCAGAATTATTAAAAAAGTTGAGGCACCAATAACAATTAAACCTCCTATAGGTGGATTCAAATCATCTGAGGTTGTTAATGATAGTTCTGAAGATGAAAAGGCATCAAAAGATGATCAGGAAGATGACTCTTCAAATTATCAATCTGCAAATAGCTCTGCTTCAGGATCTGATTCAGAACAAGCGTCTGATGGTGATGAGGATGAGGAGGAGGAAGATGAAGATGAAGATGAAGATGAGGATGAAAAACCAAAGAGAGCTCCTAGAATTGTTAATACTCCAAGAAGTTTCTCACAACCTCCTCCTGATAAAGAAGATTTGAGAAAAGTTATTGCCTCAAACAAACTTTCCCAAGATACTCTTTCTTCAACCCAACCTACGACCCCATCGAAATTAAGTACCCAAGATAATGGCAAAAGAACAAAGGGGTCTCGTCTATCACTAAGTTCATTATCGGATCTTGCGGTTAGGGGTGTTCCAGATGTACAAGACTCTCTCACTCCAAAAAATGAAAGGCCACCAGTTGCAAAAACACCTCAAGCATCCGAAAGTGACAATGATGATGAAGAAGAACAAGATGATGACTCTGAAGATAGTGATGATGACAGTGATGATGATTCAGATCAAGAACTGAAAGGAAGCCGAAAGTTTTTGAGTGCTAAAACTGCAAAGGATCTGTTGGGAGGAAATCAAAAGAAGGGTTCACGCATTAGTAGTGCATTCAAAGATTTGATGAGAGATGCCTCTAAAAGATAAAGTGATGGAGTTTGAAATAAGACTTGACGGCCGATTGTAAGTTGTGTATTTTATTATATTGGTTTTTCCTATAAGTACTTGTTTTATTTTTGAAATGTAAGTCTACGTTTTGTAATCAAATATAGCTATATTTGCTGGTTCAAGCAGCTCTCATTCATTACTAGCAACAATCATTTCACACTAACGTAATAAGCAGATTATACTATCGAATTGAACATCGTAATTTCAAGCGCGCTGTTCTTGGCCTTCCACAAATGCCATTGCATCACTCTGTTGAATTTCGCTAACAGTACTTATCTTATTATTAAACATAACCCCAAAGAACTTGTTTGCTACCTGTAGCATTTCTGTTCTAAAAGTAGTACATATGAATTGTGCATCACTACTTAATTCATGAATTAAGTTGGCCACTGCAGTTCTATACTGAGCATCCAAATTGGCATCAATTTCATCAAATAGATAGAATGGTGCAGGGTCAGATCTTTGGATAGCAAGAATCAAAGCAATAGCACATAAAGATTTTTGACCTCCTGATAACTGTTCAATTCTTTGTTGTTCATCCTTCTTGGAATTGAATGAAACTTGAATCGAGACACCACTATAGTTATCTGCTTCTGCTTCATCTTCATCATTTATTTCAGCATCTTCTTCCTGCTCAACAATTTGCTGAGATGATTTTCCTTTGGTCTGAATAATCAATCTGCCTTGCCCTTTAGGTACCAACTTTTCAAAGACTTCTGAAAATGCTCTGGAGACAGTTTCAAAAGTTTTTTCAATTGCATCGTTTTTTCTCTCACTCAAATGGTTCATCAAATCTGTGATACTTTCCTCAGATTTGTCCAATTCTTTCCGGCGTTCAACCAATCCATCTCTTTGTTTCGTGAAATTGAGATACTGCTCCAGAGCTTTTCTATTAACGTGACTGAATTTCTCAAGAGCTCGAGTAACCTCATTCAATTTTCTTAACAAAGTATCAGGATCATCATCATTTGTTTGGTTAAAAGCTGCATCCGGTAAAGTTCCCAATTGTCTAATTTTACTCTGAGCTTCATCTCTTCTATTGATTAATATTTGTCTTTTTGATAAATACTTTTCAGAGTTTCTCAAGAAATTATCCAAAGTCTTCACTAATTTGCGTTGCTGATCATTCGCTTTGCACAAAGAATCATTGAGCCTTTTAAGTTCACCATTTTTCACCTCAATTTGAGATTCCAACTCAACAGCAAGATTGTCAATTCTGGACTTTTCATCTTGTAACTTTTCAAGCTCTTCTGTAAGAGCGTGTATTTCAAAATCCAAATCTCTCCTGGAATTGTCTTGTTGCCTTTTCAAGATTTCTTGCAAGCGTGGCTGCAAATTCTCTTTGAGTTCTAGATCAAGTTTTGTTAACTCTGATTCTTCTTCCAATAATTGATCAACAGTACTATTCCATTGTTTTTCTAGCTTCTCTAAAGCGTTGGTAATACTTTCTAACTCTTGTTTTTCACTATTTGATAATCCTTCTTCAAAACTAGAAAGCATTTCATCTGCTAAATTAGAAATTTTAGTATTGATAGCTTCAACCAAGTCTTCATTCTTAGATATCTGGTCCTTTAATAGTTTGATGGTATCATCAGTCTTGTATTTTTCGTTGAGTTTATTGGACAAAGTGAGTCTCAGAGTTTTTTTTGAGGATAATAGTCTATCATAATCGGCATGAAGAACTGTTAGATCAGTTTGGATTTGATTGATTATTTGGTCTTTTTTGTTTATCTGATCCTTTATCTGGAGTAATTGAAGCTCGTGTTCTCTAACCTCTCTGGATTTCTCTTGCTTAGTTTTCATGACTTCCATTCTTGATCTTTTGAAGTCATAATAACCACCAGTCAAAACTCCCTTTCTATCAGCTTTATCACCATCCAAAGTGATTGCATTCAAATTGAACTGTTTTGAGAATTCATAGCCTCTCTCCAAATCAATAGTAACAATAGTTTTGCCAAACACTTGCCTGACTGCTCTTTCAATAGAGGTATCAAATCCAATCTTCTTAATTAATGGAACGCAGTCACTAGAGTCCGGATAAATAACCTCCTTTGGTTGTAATCTATTCAATGGCATAAAGGTGATACGACCTGCTCTCTCTCTGAGAAGTTCCCCCATTAATGTGGATGCCGTCTCATCATTATCAACAACGACATGAAACAACGAGTTTCCTGCAATAACTTCAACTGCTGTTCTATACTTTTGTCCTACTTGGATTAATTCACCTAATGGACCATGAACACCTGTCAGTCCTAATCTCTCTGTGATACGTTTGATTGCTTCAAGACCGGCACTTTGTTGTCTATCCATAGTATGGTTGACACTTCTTTCAGCCTTACGTAAATCATTCTCTAAAGAATCTAAAATAGTCTTGCAACGATTTTCATCTCTCCATAAGGACTTTTTGGAATCACTTTCCAAAGTATATTGCTTCCTTAATTGAGAAATTCTGTTTTCGAGTTCCTGTATTTCAGCTTGGGATGAAGGACCATTTAACGAGTCTTCAAGATCTGTAGTTTCTTCTATAAGAGACTCGAGTTTTGCTCTCGCTAATTCTAAGGAGTTCTGACATTGATTGATCTGAGTATTTCTCTTTAGTTTGTCATTCTCAAATTCAGTGATTTGTGATTGAATCCACTCATTTCTTTCTTGTTGTGAGTTAAATTTCGAATAACGGCCCTGTTTAGAGTAGAGCAAATTTTGCTTTGTCTTCAAAGCCGTGATTTCTGCTTTAAGCTTTTGATCTTTGTTTCTCAAGAGATCCACTTTTGGCTTTCTGATTCTCAGTTGATCTTCTGTGGCCTTGAGTTTCTTTTCAATTTTTTCGAGATTCTGCTGATTAGTCTTTAGAATGTTTTGCTCAGACTCAAAACTCTCTTTTATTTCACTTAGAGTAGCAGACTTCTCATAAACAGCTTTTGAAAGTTCTTCTGAAGTACTCAAATTCTGCATCAAATCAATATTGAGAATTTTTACCTCATGCTCAGTTGTGCTGATAGATTTCTCCAAATCAATAACAAGATTCTCTCTTTTTTCTAACTCTTCCGAAAATTTATGAGAATTTTCAACTGCATTCTGATATTCGCTGTCTATTTGCTCTATGGAAGTTGTAATACCGTTTAGCTCCTGGTCATAAAGGATGAACTCGAAGATTTTCTTGTCTCTTTCTAAATCTTGAAATTTTGTCAATTCTTCCTTCTCATTGTCAAGATCACCAAGTCTTTCTTGTATGAACACCAACATTTCATCAATCTTATCTCTTTGGTTTTTCGTCTTAGACATTTCCTTTTGTGATTCTTTCAATTTGTTTTCAAAAACTTTTGCGCCAGCTACCTCTTTCAATAGATTCAACCTTTCAGAGTCTTTTGCATTTGTCAAAGAAGTGATGCGGCCTTGAGGCACAATGTAATAAGGATTGGATTTGGAGAAACCGGCACTTTCCAACAATTGCATGATGTCTGTTCGAGTAGATGACTTGTAATCCAATGAATAATCGTCTTTTTTCAAACCAATAGTTCTTCTGATCACAACTTCGTCTTTGCCAGTGGGAAATCTACCATCGGTGTTATCGAACACAATCTCGACATACGCCGACAAAACAGTTCCTGAGCCTTCATGAATCAAACCTTGTCTTTCTTCCTTAGACATTCTTGTATACTGATCACTCAATGCAAATCTGATAGCGGCAAAGAAATTGGACTTACCAGAACCATTGCGCCCAACAACAACATTATGACCAGGTGAGATATCATCAATGATTGTTGTATTCTTGTAGGTCTTAAACCCCTGAATTACAATCTTTTTAATATGCATTGGATTCAGTTTATACACCCTTCTCAATTACAATAATAGTTGTAGAAACTGTTTCACAAGCTCTTATTTTTTACGCGTTTACTAGTGCTTAATGTCTTTCGCGTTTTCGCGTTTTCGCGATTATGTGTCCCTTACATTATCAACATTTAATGAAACAAAACACCCATACACCAACAAGAACAAAAAAGTACTCATCAACTGGTATGCGCCGCATCTACACCAACACCCAACAAAAAGTGTCAACATAAAAAATGGTATGCGGCTCAGGAGCACCTTATAAAAGTAGTTGAAAGGAACTCTGTAATTTTGTGAAACTGCAAAATGTACTCACGGAAAAAATCAGTCATGCGTCCCGAAGTCGAGCAAGAATTGGCTCACATCTTGTTAACTGAGCTTTTGGCTTATCAATTTGCCAGTCCAGTCAGATGGATTGAAACTCAAGATGTCTTCTTAAAAGACTACAATACCGAAAGAGTTGTCGAAATAGGACCATCTCCAACTTTAGCTGGTATGGCTACCAGAACTATCAAAGCTAAATACGAGTCCTATGATGCTGCTTTGTCCTTGCAAAGACAAGTCTTATGCTATGCCAAAGATGCTAAGGAAATTTACTACACTCCTGATCCAGCTGAGTTAGCTCCAAAAGAAGAGGAAGCTTCTACTGCTCAAGTTGCTTCTACTAATACAGGTTCTGCTTCTGCTCCTGCTGTTACTGCTGCTCCTGCTCCTGTCGCTTCCTCGGGTCCAGCTGTTGAAATTCCAGATGAGCCTGTTAAAGCCTCTTTGTTAATTCACGTTTTAGTTGCCCAAAAGTTGAAAAAATCTTTAGAACAAGTTCCAATGGCTAAAGCTATTAAAGATTTAGTTAACGGTAAATCTACTGTCCAAAATGAAATATTGGGTGATTTGGGTAAAGAATTTGGTAGTACCCCAGAAAAACCAGAAGAAACTCCCTTAGAGGAGTTAGCTGAACAGTTTCAAGAAACTTTCTCTGGTGTTTTAGGTAAACAGTCTTCCTCTTTAATTGCAAGATTGATGTCCTCAAAGATGCCTGGTGGGTTTTCTGTTACTGTTGCTAGAAAATACTTACAAACACGTTGGGGTTTAGGTGCTGGTAGACAAGACTCTGTTCTGTTAGTGGCATTAGCTCAAGAACCTCCTTCGCGTCTCGCAAATGAAGCTGATGCTAAGGCCTTCTTGGATACTGTTGCTCAGAAATATGCTTCAATTGCTGGTATTTCTTTGGCCTCTGCTGCTGCTGCTGCTGGATCGGGTTCTGCAGCAGGTAGTGCTACTATTGACGCTGCTGCTTTTGAAGAATTGACCAAAGATAACAAAATATTAGCCCGTCAGCAATTACAAGTTTTAGCACGCTACTTGAAAATGGACTTGAATAAGTCTAATAAAGTTGTTGATCAACAAAAAGATACTTTGAAATCGCTTCAACAACAATTAGATTTCATTTCTAATGAATTGGGAGAAACTTTCATTGAAGGCATCTCTTCTTCATTTTCAAGAAAGAAGGCAAGAGTATTTGACTCTTCATGGAATTGGTCAAGACAATCTTTGTTAACTTTGTACTTTGAAATTATTCATGGCTTGTTGAAAAGAGTTGATAGGGAATTAGTTTCTGAAGCTATCAACATCATGAACCGTTCCAATAATGCATTGATCAAATTTATGGAATACCATATTAGTAAGGCTGATGTCTCTAAGGGTGAAAACTACTCCTTGGCTAGAGAATTAGGTAACCAGCTAATTGAAAACTGTAAGCAAGTTTTGAACTTGGATCCAGTTTACAAGGATATTTCTTTCCCATTGGGTCCTAAAACAAAAGTGGATCATAGAGGTAATATTGAATATTCAGAAGAACCAAGAGAACATGTTCGTAAATTTCAGCAGTATGTTTTAGAAATGTCGCAAGGTTCTCACTTAACTAAGCAAGACCAGCCTACAATTGCTGAAGATTTAACTAAGGCTTACAAAGCAATTTCGAAGCAGGCTAAATTATCTGATAATACCAAAGTCGAATTCGAAAAACTATATGGTGAACTTATTAAATTCTTAGAATCTTCTGATGAAATTGAAATGCACAAATCTACCACCATTGCTGGTTCAAATAATGATAACTTGGATACGGATTCGACGAAGGAAGTTGCTTCGTTGCCTACTAATTCTTCAATTTCCAACCCAATCTCCAAATCCATCCCACCAGAAACCATTCCATTCTTGCACTTAAAGAAGAGATTACCAGATAACACATGGTCATATGATCGTAATTTGACTTCTGCATATTTGGATGGATTAGAGCAGGCTGCTGTTAATGGTGTTACGTTCAAGGGTAAATATGTCTTAATGACAGGTGCTGGAGCTGGATCTATTGGCTGCGAAGTATTAAAAGGCTTGATTCAAGGTGGGGCTAATGTTATCGTTACTACATCAAGATTCTCAAAGACTGTCACGGATTTCTACCAGCAAATCTTCGCAAAATATGGTGCTAAAGGATCTTCCTTAGTGGTTGTCCCATTCAATCAAGGTTCTAAGCAAGACGTTGAAGCTCTTGTGGACTATGTTTATGATGAAACTAAGAAAGGCGGTTTAGGTTGGGACTTAGATGCCATTATCCCATTTGCAGCCATTCCAGAAAATGGTATTGATTTAGCTCAAATTGATTCCAAATCTGAATTAGCTCATCGTATCATGCTTACTAACCTATTAAGAATTATGGGATCTGTTAAAAATCATAAAACCGCTAGAGGTATTGAAACTAGACCTGCTCAAGTTATTTTACCATTATCTCCAAACCATGGTACTTTCGGTAGTGACGGCCTCTACTCTGAATCAAAACTATCTCTAGAAACTTTATTCAACAGATGGTATTCTGAAAACTGGTCAAATCAATTGACTGTTTGTGGTGCTGTTATTGGCTGGACTAGAGGTACTGGTTTGATGAGTGCTAACAACATCATCTCCGAAGGTATCGAAAAGCTCGGTGTTAGAACATTCTCTCAGTCAGAAATGGGTTTCAACTTGTTGGGTCTTTTGACTCCAGAAATTACTCAGTTGTGTCAGAAGGGTCCTGTCTGGGCTGACTTGAATGGTGGTCTTCAATTTGTTACACAATTGAAAGAACGTACCAACCAATTAAGACAAGAAATTATGGAATCTTCTGACATCAGAAAAGCTGTTTCAATCGAGACTGCTATTGAACACAAGATTGTTAACGGAGATAACGCCGATGCTCCATTCACCAAAGCCAAGATCAATCCAAGAGCTAATGAGAAATTCAATTTCCCAGCATTGAAACCATATGAAGAAATCAAAAAGTTAGCTCCAAATCTGGAAGGCTTATTGAACTTAGAAAAGATTGTTGTTGTTACAGGTTTTGCAGAAGTTGGTCCATGGGGTTCCTCTAGAACTAGATGGGAAATGGAAGCCTTTGGTGAATTCTCTTTGGAAGGTTGTATTGAAATTGCTTGGATCATGGGGTTGATCAAATATCATAATGGTAACTTGAAAGGAAGACCATACACTGGTTGGGTTGATGCTAAAACCAATGATCCAGTTGAAGATAAAGACGTCAAATCAAAATATGAATCTTACATTTTGGAACACTGTGGTATTAGATTGATTGAGCCAGAATTGTTCAATGGTTACAACCCGAATAAAAAGGAACTTATCCAGGAAGTCGTTATTGAAGATGACTTGGCTGAATTTGAAGCTTCAAAAGATACTGCTGAGCATTTCAAGGCTGAACATGGCGACAAGTGTGAAATCCAAGAGAACCCTGAATCTGGCGAATATACCGTTAGATTACTAAAGGGAGCTTCTTTGTATATCCCTAAAGCTATGAGATTTGATCGTTTGGTTGCAGGTCAAATTCCGACTGGTTGGAGTGCTAAACAATATGGTATTTCAGAGGATACCATCAACCAAGTTGACCCAATTACCTTGTTTGTTTTGGTTTCTGTTGTTGAGGCCTTTGTCTCTTCAGGTATCAAGGACCCATATGAGTTGTATAAATACATTCATGTTTCCGAATTGGGTAACTGTTCCGGTTCTGGTATGGGTGGTGTTAGTGCTCTGCGTGGTATGTTCAAGGATCGTTACCAGGAGAAACCTGTACAGAATGATATTTTGCAAGAGTCCTTCATTAATACAATGTCGGCTTGGGTTAATATGTTGTTACTATCTTCTTCGGGGCCTATCAAAACTCCAGTTGGTGCATGTGCTACTGCTGTTGAATCTTTAGACATTGGTTATGAAACTATCATTTCCGGAAAAGCTAAGGTTTGTATTGTTGGGGGTTATGATGATTTCCAAGAAGAAGGTTCATACGAGTTCGCTAACATGAATGCTACCTCTAATTCCTTAGATGAATTTGAACAGGGTCGTGCTCCAAGTGAGATGTCTCGACCAGCTACAACCACCAGAAACGGTTTCATGGAAGCCCAAGGTTCCGGTATTCAAATCATCATGAATGCTAAGTTAGCTATTCAAATGGGTGTCCCAATCTATGGTATCCTAGGTCTAACCGCAACCGCTACAGATAAAATCGGTAGATCTGTTCCAGCACCAGGTAAAGGTATTTTGACAACTGCTCGTGAACATCATGGCGATTTGAAATATGGATCTTCATTATTGGACATTTCTTACAGAAAACGTCAACTAGAAAGAAGAATCAAGGAAGTCAAGTCATGGATAAATTCAGAATATGAATTCTTACAAGAAGATGCTAAGGCTTATCCAGCTGAAGATCAACAAACTTTCATCACTGAAAGAGTCCATGAAATTCAAGAGGAAGCTCAGAAGCAGATTAATATTGCTAAAGATTATTATGGTAATTTTTTCCACCAAAATAATCCAAGAATTGCTCCAATTCGTGGCGCTTTGGCTACTTTTGGTTTGACCGTCGATGACATTAATGTCTGTTCCTTACACGGTACATCTACTAAAGCTAATGATAAAAATGAATCTGCTACTTTGAACATGATGTTTGAGCATTTGGGAAGATCGGAAGGTAATCCAGCTTTAGCTGTCTTCCAAAAATACTTAACAGGTCATCCAAAGGGTGCTGCAGGTGCTTGGATGTTTAACGGTGCTCTGCAAATCCTTAATAGTGGTATTGTTCCTGGTAACCGTAATGCGGATAACATTGACAAAGAGTTGGAAAAATTCGAGTATTTGTTGTTCCCATCCAAATCCATTAAGACTGATGGTGTTAAAGCTGTTTCAGTAACTTCTTTCGGTTTCGGTCAAAAAGGTGCACAGGCTATTGCTATCAACAGTGACTATTTGTTTGCTGTCTTGTCTAGAGAAGAATATGAAGCATATGCCAAGAAATTCAACAATAGACATCACCAAGCTTACTCTCATTACCATAAGTCATTCATTAACAACTCATTATTCCAAGCTAAAGATCATGCGCCTTACACTGCTGAACTTCAAAATCCGGTCTATTTGGATCCTTTAGCCAGAGTAACTCCATCCAAAAAAGGTGAATTGGGATACACGGCAAATGCTATCCAAAGCTCTAAATCCTACGTGTCTAAATCTTCCAAAGATACTTCCAAAGTCTTGTATGATTTGACTTCAAAGCTCACTGGTGACAAAAATGTTGGAGTTGATGTAGAACTGATTTCATCGATTAATATTGAGAATGAAACATTTATTGAGCGTAATTTTACTAAAGCTGAAATTAAGTACTGTCAATCTGCTCCATCTCCACAATCCTCCTTCGCTGGCACTTGGTCTGCTAAAGAAGCGGTTTTCAAAGCTTTAGGTGTTGAGTCGAAAGGTGCTGGTGCTCAATTAAAAGATATCGAAATTATTCGTGATTCTACTGGAGCCCCACAAGTTACTTTACATGGTGATGCATTGAAGGCTGCCCCAACTGCCACTTTGAAAGTCAGTATTAGTCATGATGATTTCCAATCCGTTGCAGTTGCCTTCTTGAACTGAGTTTTTTCTTTGGTTACTTCATATAATTTCAAAGATTCACGTTACATTTGTTGTTAAGATGATGTAGTTTACATAATGTTCAATGTTAGCTATTTGTAAAAAAAATCATAATACACAATAAAGATATACTATACACCCATGAGGGAAATTATCAAAAAATAATCTTACTGTTGAGCAAAAAGATTGGCCTCCAACTGTTGCTGAACTTGCTGAACCTGTTGAGCACGACTGGCCTGTGCCTGGGCCTCAGCCTGTGCCTGGGCTTGTTGAGCAAGATGAACTTGCTGGAAATTAGCAATATCATGCTGAACATTAGATGTATCGCTTTTAACATGATTAGAACCTGATGCAGAGCCGAGAATGCCACCATTAGAGCCGGCAGTAGCTGCATTAGCTTTAGCAGCACTCTTCTTCTTTCCTCTACAACTGTGGCAGACTTTACGACCATTATCTTCTTCACCTAGCTTTGCGGCACAACGGTTACAGCGTCCTTCATCTTCCAACTGTTTTCTTCTCATCTTGTCATTGTTTCTGCATCTAGAACAGACTTTGAATTCAGTAGAATCGTTGATACCTGAGCAATGAACACATTTACCATTGTCATACCTTGTAGACTTTCTTTCACGTAAGCTCAAACGACACGGTGCACATAAAACAAAATTACTTTGATCTTGTGGAATAGCAACACCACATCTTCTACAAGCCCCCTCTTTTAGTTTGGTCTTTTTTTGCCATCTTCTTGATCTTTCTCTTTGCAATTCACGACAGTGCGGACAGAGTTTAAAAACTTTACCATCGACAATAGCATACTCTTTCTTACATCTAGTACACTCAGATTTACCGAGCTCTAAATGTTGTTGAGGTGGTTGAGGGTCAATACGGTTGATCCTCGGTGCCATAATATCAGGAACAATCCCAACACCAACTTTCAAAGCAGGATCAACAGCAAAAGACTTATGTGATCTTGGAAATTGTGTAGTGTCCCCAGAATCAGCATCATCATTGCTCAGTAATGATAGTTGAGATTTTGATTCATCATTGTTGTTATTGTTTGCCCCTTGAGCTTCTTGAGCCACTCTTCTCGCTTCATCCTCTTGCTTTTGCTGCTCAATAGCAGCAGTAATAACAGCCGCTTGATGCTCGTCCATGATATCAATTTGGCCTCTGCACTAATACAAGACTTATTGCTTTATCAAGGCTCCCAAGTGAACCTAACCAGGTTATGAGCTGTTGGAAGGTGAAAAAAAAACAAAGGAAATTGTTTGCGGCCCTGGTGTTCTTTCTCTCATTCACAAGCATAATCCGTATTACTTATGTATGCGATAGTTATGCAGTCGCTTTATAGATTAATTGTAATCTACATGCATGATCTCTCTCAAACAGCAAAACACTTATTTATATTTCTCCTTCTAGCAATCCATTACTTACTAATCTACTACCAAATTCTAACAGAATTGGGGTTTCCTGCTTTATTTTCCCCTTGAGATTTTGCGTCTTCCTACGAGCCGTTAGTGTACTTTGAACTCCCAGCCTAATATCTCTCTTAGCAGCCTTTCTTGTAACAGCTTCCGAAGGATTAGTAGCTCTGGAAAAGATTTCCTCAGTTGAAGGAGAAGTCTCCAATGTGTTACTTTTGGGATTTGAGTTGATGGCTTCGGCCAAATGCCTCTTAGTGAGTATGCTTTTATTCTTCCCAAATTTTGAGGGAATAGAGGGTGGTGCGTTTTGAGCTACTCTTTCAGTATTCACGCCAGATCCTAAAGAGTCTTCTGAATAGCTGTTGGAGAATTCTTCCGTATTTCTTAGGTCGCTTGTAATTTTAAGAGTTCCTTTCTCTTTCTCTTCTAGAAACTCTTTGAAATTTCCAAAATGGCGTGAGAGAGCTTTCTTTTTACCACTAAAGCTATAAGGGCTATGCTCTTCTTGTTTGCTAACAAAACCACCATATGGGCTCACTTTCGAACTGGATCCAATACTAAAATCGTAAGAAGGGTTGCCATCTTCACTAGAATCAACTTTTGAATAAGATACTAAACCAGGACCTGCTTCAGCTTCAGCTTCATTGCTCAAACTATCTTCATAATTCGAAGATGGAAGTGAAACATTGTCTGTATTATTCCTGAGATTCGTATCTTCATTCTCATTTTTCTCGTCCTTGATGAGCTCATTGACTGTTGTCTGCTCTTCTTCAACTTCATCTTTTGATGAGCCATCTTCCAAGTTTAAGTAGGATGCATTTTCTTCTTCCTCTAGACGAATTACTTCATCATTATTCTGGATGTAACCTTCAGAAACCACATCATCATTAGCGTCATCACTGTATATGACATTCAGTTGTGGTCTGTATTCTTCTATATTAGATGATCCCGCGTGGATTGATTGGGAGCTTATTTCTTTAAGTCTGGGGGAGTTTTGATTAATCATATCTCTTAGATCACCAACATAAGGGCCTTCAAACCGGCCTCCCTTTACTGGCATCTGCAGGATCAGCATTATGTTCGTATTCAAAGACACCTTCGGTTTCGTTCTGGGGAATTTCAACAAGAGGAGTGGTTGTATCATCTTTGGCCTCCTCATAATCATAATCATAATCATGTTCTGTATATAAGTCTTCAGGTGCATTATCGCCCTCATAATAATAATCACTGTAGTCTTCACCTTTGTGTTCTTCATATTCTTCATCTCCTTCATCATCTTCTTCTTCATCTTCGTCTTCATCCTCATCTTCATCCTCATCTTCATCTTCATCCTCATCTTCATCTTCATCTTCGTCATAATCATCTTCGTCATCCTCATTATATTCATCTTCATCCGCATCTTCGTTCTCATTATCTATGTCTGCCCTATCTTGAGAGTTGGATGATAATCTTTCAACACAAGTTCCCCAAAAATGGTCCCTAGCACTAAAGAAGTTTCCAAAAGGGCAAATATCCACCAAACAACCAACCAAAGAGGGACTGTTGTCGCATATACATCGAAAGTCCGCCTGTTCGAATTCACACCATTTTGAAATAACTTGAACACAAGAAAGGAAACATGCAGGTGGAGTTGCCTGAACTAGTAGAGCAGATAATGATAATGTTAAGCAAATGAATTTGAATAACATTTTTGAGAAAAACAATACAGATACTATCTTGGTAGAGGAATGATCTTAACTAATACACCTGGAAATAACTAGCGATCAAAATGAAGCTGCAATATTAAGAAGGTTTTTGGGTATTTTGCTTTTGTGTCAAACCCAAGTCAGCGGCTAAGAATCAAATGCTTGCGGTACACACACGGAAATATAAAGACAATACATGGTTCTCACAATGAATCATGTTTATGAAAAGACGCAAATACGACAATGTTGGTTAGTATAGGAACTCAATACAAAATAATTATGGAACTACCTGAGTAGCATAGACTCCCTGGTTGTTCAATTGGCAGGCCAGATCATTTTTTTGAAATATATTTTTTGTTATAGAAGATAAAAAAAGTGCTCCACGGCAGGTTCGAACTGTCGACCTTCAGATTATGAGACTGACGCTCTACCGACTGAGCTAGTGAAGCCACTTTTGTGGGAAACTTAAAGAGATCCATATATAACCTTGTGCACTTATTCTTTGAGATATTCTAAGTATATATCGGATTGTGCGTTAATGAATGGTCTCTATGGTAAACTACAATAGAATCTTAAGCTATTCAATAGTCCCTGTATACAATTAATAATGAGGGTAAATTAGATACCTGATTCGTTATTTATTTCTCAAGAGGTAACAGGAAACCGATTCAAAGTACAAGAGAAGAGAACGAACGTCTGATGCTACTTGAGGCACTTTTAATCTTTCTCAGTTTTTGAAGTTTCGTCTTCAGCTTTGAATTCCGCTAAAACTTTTTCTTTGTTTGTTGTAGCTGCTCTGACAACTTGGTGAAACAATGAGGAGTTTAGATTAGATCGACTCAAACTGGCTTCTTGTGATTTTTTCAATGATGAGGACAAATTTCCCATATCAAACGTACTTCCAGAACTCGAGTCCGACGAAACTTCCACAAGAGCAAAGTCACTGTCGTCATCAGCTTCTTCAAGCTCTCTCAACTTCTTTATTCTATTGTTTAGTTTCACAATCTCAACAGCTTGTTTAAATCTATTGATAGCATTGAATTTCTTAATCTGCGGCAGTAAGTCATTATTGTCATAATCATCTGAATTGGTTAAGATCCACTCATGGTTCAACAGTTGTTTTGCAGTAGCTCTTTCTGTTTGATTGACTGTCAATGCAGACGAGATGAACTGCTTTGCAGCTTGAGAGATATTTATCCAATGATCTTTATGGAAAATTACAGGATGATCGGATTGTACCTCATTCAGAAAATCATTGACACTATCAGCCCTGAAAGGCGAATATCCAACTAACAAAGTATAGGTAATAACACCTAATGACCAAATATCACATGGTTTTCCATGACCATTTCCAGTCAAAACTTCTGGGGCACAATACCCCAAACTACCAGCAGCAGAGGTCAGCACTTCATCGGGAGATAACAATTCTTTGGCAATACCAAAGTCTGCTAAAACCAACTCTGAGTCTTTGTCTTTAGAAACATATAGTAAATTTTCAGGTTTCAAATCTCTGTGAACAATATTCATTTCATTATGCAAGTAATCAACAGCACTTAACACTTGTTTGATAAGCTTCACAGCGTCCTTTTCTGTGAACTTGCCTTCTGATACAATTCTGTCAAACAGTTCCCCTCCCAATGCTAATTGCGTGACAATGTAGAACTTATCCTTTGATTCAAACCAATCTCTTAGTCCAACAATATTAGGATGATGACATTTTTGTAATAAAGATAACTCCTCATAGAACGCCTGCTCGTTGCCCTTGAAGGCCTTTTTTAAAACAATTTTGATAGCTACATGCTCTTTGGTTGCGTTATCTCTCGCCTGTCTAACGACTCCAAAAGTTCCTGCCCCTAAAGTTCTTCCGAATACATAATTAGCTTTTTTACTATAGCTTGAGGGCTGACCACTCAATTTGTTGAAGAGCTTTTGAATTGTATGCCCTTCACCTTCTCCAGCTGGCACAATTGGCATTGTGAACCTGAAGTTGCAATTATTAAAGAGATAGGAGTCTTTTAGGTTAACTTCACTTTGGGACCAAAAGGAATCAATTATGCTGGGCATGTCCAATTGGTATAGCCCTTGACAGCAAGCCATAGAGATTTATCCGGGTTACCCAAATTGTATTATATGAATACTCTACCCCTAACTAGACCCTCGTCTTATACATCAATAGAGCGCCTTGGCGCAGTGGAAGCGCGCAGGGCTCATAACCCTGATGTCCCTGGATCGAAACCAGGAGGCGCTATGCTTTATTTTTTATCTTTTTATTAACACTCTCTGTCTTGGACTATTAGTCACATGGTGTTTCAAGAGTTTATTAGATTGAATACTACCACTTTTTGTTAGACTACTAAGCTTTAACTTTTTTTCTGTTTTCTTGGGCGGAAATTCACGACAATACATTAGCTGACTGATAATTCGGAATGGATCGAAAGTCTTCAAACACCCGAGAATGAAGTTAAAACTGGGCACAACTAACGCCTTGGGGCTCTTGCCCATATTATACTATAATTTATGGTCTGATTATTTTGGCCCATTCTCTTGAACCTCTTTACAGAAATATTTTTGGTAAAGGTTATGAAATCTTCAGAATGTGAATTGTCCCCAATCTGTCTTACATTTAATGCCTGCGGGCAAATGCATAGCTATTTGGTGGACATTTAGAGGCCTCTTGAGTTTTAATCATTTCTCAAAGCATATCATAATGGCATGAGTCGGATGCATCTTAATCACTGATATCAACTGATCTTGATACTTCAAACCCCAACATTTATTGAGTGCATTCTTCATTCTTTGATTGAGTGTTTAGAGTTGTTAATGATAAATAATACGTTTTCAATAAAAACCTTATTGTCAGATCACTTGTACTTAATTAATAAAAAAAACAGCTATCGAGAATTTTGAGTATCAATGATTATGAAGGAAATAAGTCTTTAAGAATAAGCATAATAAGTGGGGTTTAGTTGACTTATAACCGGTACCTCTCATCTTCAAACACCTAAACGCTTTTCTAGATTCTTCATGCTCACAAATGATTCTCGTTTGGAAAACGTATCTGTCCACGGATATTAGCACTACAAAGAAAAAGCGCTAAAAATGTCTTTACTAAACTATCATAACCGTAAATTAACACGATTTGCAGATAGGCTTCTAAACAAGACAAATAACAGTCTTGAGGGAGAGCGAGGGCTATTAGTTTCGGCTGGTGTCATAAACTCATCTTAGTGATGATTCAATCTCTGTAGTATTTCAGTGTAAGCATCAAGAAGCAGACGAAGATGGGATGAGAAAGCTTAGGTGCCCTGCTTCAGTGGATATTCAATAAATTGGTTATTCACTTCAAACCATTTTAAGTCTTGAGACATATAATTCAACTCTTAGACGGTAGAGATGGAATCTCAGAAGCGCAAGAAGAACAGATTGGAATGCGCAACTTTTGTCCTATCTGCTTACTCATTATAACTAGCTACTTGAGTAATCAATTGAAAAGACAGTTTATCTCTTATTATGCTTTCATAACAAATCATAGTCTGGATTTCTAGAGAATCGCTGCAAAGCATGTTTATTTACAGTTCATACACCTCACTATGATATTGGATCTTTAAGCCTTCTGCCCATTTCTTACAATCTTTATTCAAGCTTGGAGTTCCACAACTGATAACCCAACTATTTGCGCGATCATCATTTATAGCAATGCCGTTGTAAAGGCTCAGATTTGGTCTTCCTAGTTTGATAGAAAACTGCGGCTTATCGTTTCCAGACTCGTTTGAACCGCTGAAAGGATCTAGGTCATCGAGTTCAAATTCACTGGAACTATTTTCTAATAGCTGTTCAGCTTCATTCAAATCTTCAATTCGAGAGATGGGATCATCTCTGGTCAACGATCCACCTGTTATATAAATATCAACTCTTTTCAGAGATGGAAAGTGCTCTAGAATCCACAAATCCGCTCTATTTCTTAGGACCCAAATCATTGATATACTGATTGAGGGATTTCGAGTCAGCTGATTGAAGACACCAAGGGTGTATGAAATACCAGCACCACCAGCTACTAAAACAACATTTTCTGCAGTTTTGAAAAAGTTTTGATGAAGCGAAGGAAATGGTCCGAAACAAGATACAGTTTGTCCTGTGTTTAGTACGCAAGAATTTTTTCTGATAATTAATTTAACTGACACATCATCCTGGGATGAAGCTATAGTATATGGATGGCTTGGTAAAAGATAATTCAAAATGTGCTTCCGTGGACGAGAAATACGGATATGGGATCCGGCAATTATATTCAAAGTTCCAAGAGAGTCTGTAGGAAACCTTATAAGATCTAATGTTGATCCTGGTGACGAAATTCTTGTAAGTTTGATATCGGTTGATTTGTAGAACTTCGTAACGATTTGTAGAATAAATAAAAGGATATTAATGAATGTATAGACTGTAACCCCAGGCCTTGAATGGTACTGTAAGAGTACAATAGCTACCCATGCAATGATCAAATGGGACGTGAAGAAAGTTTTATAGAACCTTCTTCTGATTGGTTTCAAAGAAACAATAGTGGAAAAGACAAACAAGATGAGTGCGAATACCCCAAGAAGGTTCAATATTCTAAAAATCTTGGAAAACTGACTAGCCTTTATCCATACAACTGTGTATAATATTCCATGAATAAACCCCCAAAGTACAATTATCCGGGAAATCCATTTGTGTAAGAAAATGAGCTCTAGATAGTAGATACTAGGTAGCGGATTAGGCTTTAACGATAGAAAAATGTCAAAAGAGATTAAAGCGGTACAGACTCTTCCAAGTCTTTTGATAAAACTATTCAGAGCATCCGCATGGAATTTATGCAGTGAGAGGGCAATAATTATGAAACACCATACTCCTAATGCAACACTATTAGGGAGAGACACCAATCTTTTGAAACTTGTTGATCTTCCTGTAGTTATCCATTTCTTCAAATAAACCCTTCTTGTGAGATAAAGTATCACAATGTGAGTCAACGAAATCAAAAGGATTGCATAACCGTATTTGACATTCGCATAATGTGAGCTACCGTGCCTTCTAACTAGCTCATCAGCAAAGGTGACATCCTCCATTGCCTTATCGAAATCTGGGCTGAACAAAGATATCTAAACAAAAAAACAAGAAACTATCACAAAGAGTCCCATACACAATAAACTCTGTTGTCGTCTTATCAAAAATGTAAAGTTTGTGCCTTCTTCGTGTACTCTATCCAATTGATTACTGAGCATATTAGAACTCTTTTCATTTGACAGAGTTGATTAAAAAAAACCAAGCCTATAAACGCGAACATGTCCTATACGACCCCATATCTTGTGTAATAGCGAACAAACAAGCGAAACATTTAGTAGTATTCGACATAACTGTGCTTGGAGGATTATTGTCTCGAGCTCTGTATTTCAGTGACCAGTAACCAATAATTTATCCATTAATTACAGTATCATTCTCTCCTGATGATATGATCCGCAGTCAACATAATCGTTGCACTACTTGCCATTGAAAACATATATTCAAGGTATCAACAAGATAGATAAAGCTAATCCTATCTGGATTTGTTCCACAGGATGAACATAATTTGTTTCTCTGTTGTTCTCTTATGAAGTTTCAACCTAGTTGCTGTGTAGATGGAGCGCCAATAAAACAATCAATTCAACAGTTCAATCCAATTCAAGGGCCTTCAAACCCCCAGAATAGGTTATGCTTCAAAAACAGGTGTAATTTCCCCGTTTGAACTGGGTTCTTAGTATTATAGTCTCCTCCCCCTTCCTGTTTAGTTATATTCCACGGTACCAATCGTAATTTTGTGTTTGACGGACAAATGTTGCTGAATATACTGGTGATAATTAATCGAGCAGGAAAGGCACTAATCTAATCGTTCTTATAAATTAGAAACTAAAGAAGTGGCATCTAGATTACATATTATTGGACTTCACACAAAACCTATCATTACTTATACTATGTGAAAATACGTGCACCCTTTGTCTACTGTATCCCTTTTGGGGATTATGTGTTTTTCCTCGGAGATGTAACTGAATAACATGCATTTGGAATCTGGGGTAAAATGACTAGCCTGTTTCCAACAACAAATGCATCTTCAATATATCGGAATTTTCTTCTCCCGATAATATCACCAAGGAAGATGATCATACAGTGGAGACTTTGAGGAGATGGAAATACCAAGGATTACGACTTCAAGACCATAGTCTGCTACGCTACGAAAGTTATTTCCCTGAGACGTTTAAAAAAGGCCATTTTCCATTAAAATGTGTCGTAGAATCAGGAGAATAGATCCACACAATAATGAAATTTATTGTTTTCTCTACCCTTCTTATTGGGATAACTGCTTTTGCTCTACCCCAAACACATGGGGGTCAATCAAAACCTACTCAAGTTGGGCCTTTAATCAACAGTGATATATTCACTGTTGATGTTACCTCTGTTTACGTTAATGGAACATCCTCGCTCACTGTTGAATTAGCAAATGATAAGTTCAATTTAACTATGGGACCTCGCTATGGGACAAAGCTTTTCTGGAAGCCATCTGAAAATCATGAAGCTGTTGACTTGGTTGGCGATGCTGTTGGTTTATATGCGTCGTATCAAGGTGCACTTTTCGATATTGAGTACTACGATGTCAAAATATCCTCTTCGGATATCAGTAAAATTGATGTTTCGTTTGTTGCTCCTGAAGGAGAGCATCATATTGTTCTATTTGCCGGTCTTGATGGATTCTATTCTTATTTTGTCAACAAAGCACTGCCTGTATTGGGGGAGTTTAGAACCCTTATCAGACTTAATCCAGATGTCTACCAAAATGGCCATACCTCAATTAAAGATGGGCCATTGCCTATATATCCTCTCGAGTATGAAGGAGTAAAAGTCTTTGATGAAACCTGGCTCTATAATGGATCTTATGTTACGAAATATGATTGGAGCTCTAGATTGCACGAAGAAGAAATTTATGGTGTTTACGGCGAACATGAAAACAGTACTTATGGATTTTGGTTGATATCTCCTGGAAGGGATTATTTCTGTGGGGATCAGATTAAGCAAGAATTGATGATACATAGAGAATCAGGAACTGGTGATGTGGTTCTATTGAACATGCTTCACGGAACACATTTTGAGGTGGAGTATGATGAGACTTTCAAAAAAGACAAAGTTTGGGGCCCTTATCTATACTATTTTAACGACGGTGATATTAGTGACGCTAATAGACGTTATATCAAAGAACGCTTCAATTGGCCATACCAGTGGCTTCAAGATGATAAATATCTAAGCAGGGGATCAGTGAAGGGTAGACTTTTCCTTTCAGATGGCAAGACTCCCGCAGCAAGTGTCAATTTGTTTCTTGGAGAAACCAATAACTACACTATGCTTCAAGGAGCCAGTTATCAGTATTATGGCTACACTGATGATGAGGGCTATTTTAATATCAACAATATCCGTACGGAACAATCATATTGGCTACAAGCGTTCAATTCTGAATGGTCAAATGGTGATGTTATCAGCAACTACACTTATGAGAAGCAGATCACACTTCAGAAGGATAAAATTGTGAATCTTGGTAACCTTGTCTGGAAAAACCAGAATAAGCACAGTACCATATGGCAAATTGGAAGCTTTGATAGAACTACTAAGGGATTTAGATATGGCGGTCTCAAATATGAAGATTACCAAACTGATCTGTGTCCGGGAGATTATCAATTCACTGTCGACGAGACTCCTGAAAGTGACTGGTGTTTTGCCAAAAGTAAAGCTGGGACTTGGAATGTCACTTTCAACGTTGAGAGTATTCCAAAAAACTATAATTCTGCTTCTTTATATATTTCAATTGCAGGATATACAGGAAACAACTCTTATGTTGGTGGGAACTCAACTCAATTGCAAGTCCTTCTCAATGGAGTACAGTTGGAGGATGAGTACGCAACAAAATTGTACAATGATAAATCAACTTATAGATCCGCTAGTTTTGCTGGTCAATGGTACTATAGTAAGCTAGTTGCCAATAAAAGTGACATCGTTGTTGGAGAAAACACGTTAATGTTGGTTACGAAAGATTACACTTCTAACTATGGTATCTTGTGGGACTCCTTGAAACTTGTATGGAAGAATAACTAACTGGAAAAGAAATCAAAAAGCGAGAAATCAGTGAGATTCAATTACACAAATTATGTAGAATATGTGCTGCTAACTGTAAGATGTTGCTTTATTCTTGTTCACCATTTATCCGTCTTATCTTTTTTTCTGACTGTGGCAAGAGTGACTAACTCTTTCTGTTATCTAGTATCGTGCAACAAACGACTATGTATATGTATTAGCACATTCAATAATGGCTTATCTGCATAACAAAAAAATGTAGTAGTAATCATTCTAAGAGAGGCTTTGGTGTTAACTACCCCTTAATTCAGCGACGTTTACTTTATAACTAAGCCAATTGCTAATATTGGATGAGGCAGGTAAAATGAACAATGACAACATCTACAGGAGGCTGTAATACAGAAAGGAGAACTTCATCATCATCATCATATTGCAGATTTTTAGATTGTCTCCTTTTTTGACGACCACTCACTCACGCACTGCAATGGATGATTGATAAAGATATACCGGCCATATAAATGCAAATAAGGCACGGAAGCCCCTCTTCAATCATCATCCAAAGGATAAGAAAGAGTTGCAAAAAGAAAAAGTACTTAACTACATGCTCACCACTCAAGACCGTATCACCTAACTGAATCTCGTTTACCATACTAAAATAGTGTGACCCCACGAGTTCTACTGCTTAGTCCTTTTGGGATAGAAGCTTATGGAACAATTTCGTGTTAATGAGGTACGGATGCTACGTAAGCACCATGAAGCAAAAGCTTGTCAAGCGCTAGTTCTGATCGAAATAAAGGGCCCTGTCTTGACGTCTAAAGGGCCACATATGTCCTGGTTTTGAGATGGTTGTCATGGTATTTTCGTAATGGGATGTACAATATCATATGAAAGCGGAAAAATCCATGTCTGCATGATGCAGGTTGAGTGAGATTGTCTTCGTCTCAATTTTGTTTAGTGTTAAGGGCCGCAAAAAAAGACACTATGACATTTTTTATTCGCCTTAAAACAAAAACAAACACACACACACAAAGAAAATAGAGACAAATGTCCCAAAGCCAACTCAGAGTTTAAGTGAACTGAATTGAACCGAGCCTCAGTGCTGTAGAAACAGTGTAATTGGAGTAATCAACTGAACATCATAACCACTGATAGTAGTGATGTCATTGAAACAATTACCGTCAAGGCCTCGGATTTGCAAATCATGTATTGTTATTATTGTATCAGTGTGTGCTTTCTGGTTTTTTTTCTTTTTGTTTTGACATGATTTTTTAAGACAAAGCCAACAATTCTATTAATACAATGCCAATAAGATACTAAAAAATGCAGCGTTACATGTTTTGCTGATGAATACTTCTTAGCTCACATACTTTCTTGAACCTTTGGAAGTCCGGAGGCCTATATCCCGGCAATTCAAACTCTGATGTGTTGGAGCACATAATAGTAGGTAATATCGAAGAGACCTCGCTAAGAAAGCGAGAGTATCAGATCTTATAGGGTAATTTGTTGTAATATGGAGTCCTTCATGGGAGAGAAAAAATCCCTATGTAACTACCCTCATAGACAGGACACGTAGTAGCTGCAAATTGTCCTAGATACAATAGCTACGGTACCTTTATATCCCGTCTGGTACTCTATTCTATTCACAAACTTCGTTTCGAAGAGCTGGTCTATTATGTGTGCAATCTGAAGCCCACGGATACAGAAATGAATCGGATTTGTATGAGATCTATATATTGAACCTTTCTCTACTCTACACTGTGTGTTACTTCGCCTGTGGATGTGTTATTTTCCGATTCTCTCACAACAGCTAATAATACATGGGCGCCTAGAGCCGTTCCTAGCAGCATATTGAAGCATTTGAAAACGCTGTGGTTCTCGTAACCTTTAACGTTATTCGAGGTTTTTTCAGGGTTTGTATGTATTTGTTTGTTGTCTCCTCTTTAAGGGCAGGCCTTTTATTCCCATGCAAAGTCTATACTTTCACTAGTGAAGTGACATAAAGCTTTTTTTAGTGTCTATAGAGCAGAGTAAAAGGGTGGAGAAAAAAGCGTAAAATGCTGAAACGCTGAAACAAAAAGTCTACCAGTTCGGTATCAAGACAATCTACTTTTGGGCAATTAGAAGATATTTGCCACAATTCATCAATCACAGTATAGTTATAGTATAATGCTCGTGTATTATTTCCTCACTCCCAGCGAAAATGATCTTTTGTACGTAGATTACGGTGAAAGTCTATAATTGAGAAACTCGTTCTGATGACCCTCACTACGTGCTGGTGTTTAGCTAATTAACGGATATCGGCGTGCTTTTGCATATTTTGGTATCGTAATCGCTGGGGAAAGTAAGAAATTCTTGTGATTAGATGTGTACTTTCTTGTCGTTTCAATGAATCGAGAATTACATACAGATTGTACGATGGTATTGTTGGAGAAGCAAAACCCGGATTAATCTCCCAATCGCGTTTTGGGCATGCAGCACTGATGACTAGCCGTTGGTGTGAAAAAGTTCCATCAATTTCCACTACAATATATATATATATGGTCTTTTGTGATATGCGGGAGGTAACAAAATCCTCTACGTAATCAAAAGGAGTCATGGATCTTACTTAAAGCATGAACAACTACAATGACGAAATCCAAAGTAGAATAGTGTTTCGTAGCCTCCCTCCACTCCCCCTCTTTTTATTTTCCTATTCATTGACTCAAGTTGAAGATAATGGGCTTAATTTCACATAGATAGTAAAACAAAGGAGAATTTCAATGCTACTTGATAATAGCTGTCTGTCGATTAATTTGAATGGTTTTTCATCCCTTTGCATGCCAGTTCAGCGGCTAAAAAACTAATTCAAGAATAGTTTTTTGTCCTAACTTCTGGCTCTTCATGTATAGAACAACATAGTGCTATTCACCGAGTGGCTGTGTTTTAATCAAAAACTCTACAAATGTCCAAGAATAGTAACTTCCATGCAAGTTTCCGCACAAATTGCGTATGCAGCTGCTTCCCCTTTCAGTACATTTACTTTTTTTTTGCGTATAGGCGGGGACATTTGGGACATACACAGTAATAAGGGAAAAAAAAAAAGTAAATTGGTGTCATTGACGCATTTTGCGTACTGTCATCGGACATGCAGCAATAAATATCAGAGTTAAAACGGCTAACTTTTTGGAGGGCGTGCTTTTAACGTATCTGCAGTGTGTATGTGGCCCATGACGACAAAATGTCATCAGAACTGCTAGAGTGCAGCTCTGGAACATTTTTATCATCATAATGCGTGCGTGGGTGGTTTGATATATAAAGTTGGAGTATCGCTTGTAAAGTGAATAATACCTGAAATGGGATGAAATACATTTGTCAGTATAACGGTGGTAAAAGCTTCAGAATTAGAAGCATATCTTTGAATACAGAAGAACAGATTAACTGTCTACACATTTGCCACAAGCTTGCATCACTCAGCTTTGTTTTTTTGACACCCTATATTGCCTATTTTATCCCTATACCCTTAAGAAAAGGCCCAGAATGACTTCAGAAGCTCATCACGAAAGTGTGAATTCCAAATGGGAAGCTTATCAGTTCTCGGATCCCTTTGCTGCTAATGCTTTCGTCTGTTACAATAAGAAACTCAACGTTCTATGCCGCCCTCACTGTGACCAGTACCCTAAAGTCACGTCGAGGGAGGATGTGGAGTTTTTTGATGATGTCTCCTCATTGAACACATCGCAAGTTGAAACTTGTGCTCAGTGCTCTCCTGAGGATCCCAAACCAAACTTGGATCTTGACCTGATCAAAATGACAATAGACTCTATAAATCACTCGATTGGTTTTACTGATGACGGGAACGATCTCAAGAGACGCGCGTTCAGCACCCCAACCATAAATACAACTGACGGACACTTTAGTGAGCGTCAACTCACAAGAAATGAGTCTGAACATGTCAAACTGGTAGAGTTGGCCTGTCGCCATATTGCTAGTGCTGCTGCTAAAAGTTACTCTGAACAACAAGAACAAGGAAACTCCAAGCGCAAGAGAAGAGGGGGTGTTTTGGGGTTTAAGGAACTAGCAGCAAAGTCTAAGCTCTCTCCATGGCATTTTCATCGTGTTTTCAAGAGTGTTACAGGGTTGACTCCCAAGACTTATGGTGAGGAGTGCTCAAAGTTTATAAAGAATCAGCATCGCCCTCAAACATTGAGACAACGCTCCCATTTCAGATCAAACTCTGATATTACCAACAACTATAACAAACCAAGAAGACAGATCAAGAAAGATGATAGCGTTTCTCCAACTTCAAGAGTCAAAAGTACCCCAGATGCTAAAACTACAACCAAAAAAACATCTCCTTTAAGTAACATCCCATTCAATGGGGCTAACCCTCTAGATGTCAGTAAGAATAGCCTCGATATCAACATGGCTTTGTTGAGACACCAAAGCCTAGATCTAGGCTCTGTCAATTTAGATCTAAATTTGACTGGACAGAGTTCTGGTTTGTCCCCGCAATATATGCCAATTGCCCAGCCATCTGTTCCTCAACTACAAGGAATGCAGTTGGATCAGCAATCTAATAACGTTTTATCAATGAATGATAGAAACTTGAATATTTCTCAAGGATTTACTCCACAATTATTCCAAGACTTTGATAATGTTTCAACACAATTGAACATTGTGCCAAATGATAGTGATTCTTCAACACAGACTACGTCCGTTGCCGATGTTGCATCGTTAAGTTTACATGTGATTGATGAATCTCAATGGCCCTCTATTGAGGCATCAACTCCAGCTGATGAAGCTGAGAATTCTTCAAAATTACTGACTCCTCCTTCAAGTGTTTCCGAATTTGGTGTTCAAGACGTCAAGATTGGAAATGGTACACAGATGAATTTTTATGATGTTATTAATAATTCACCATTAGATAATGAGGATGTGTTTCAAATGAATGAATATAACAATTATGCTCTCTTCAACAAGGAAGATAGCTCAAATATAATATTTGGAGATGATGGCCAAGAAAGTGGGAACCTCTTTAGTGGCATTACAGCTATGAAAGAGAATGATGAAAACTCTAACTCTACTATTGATTTGATGATTTAATGACGTTTAAATAGTTTGAATATTGCGCCTTTGCTGAGCATGGGTGTGTTGTGTGTTGATGATGATATTGTTTTTGATTTTTTTTTTGGCTTATTGTTGTTCTTTTTGTTGGTTTACTCTACAAAAAAAAGAAAAGTCATACTTATTCAGTATTGTTGATTGTGTTTTATCATTGTGTTTATTGTGTCTTTTTCTTTTTTTTTCTCTCTTTGGTAATGCTTATACGCTTATGACAATTTGATTTATGGGATTAGGAAATATGTTTTGTATTGATATGGTATATATAGACTAGTGCTTTTTTTCTTTTTTTTTGCTTTTTTTTTAGTTTTGACATTAGTTATTCTAACTAGCGTCAACAAATATCATTATACAAATTAAGACTAACTAGCTAGTGTAGGAATAGTGTTGCATTTCTAGACCTCTTGAAGGATGAATTAGAATTCATGTTGATTGATATACATCTAAATAAAATTTCGGGTAGAAGACTAAAAGGCAAGTCTAGCCCCCCGCTTTTTTACTTTTTAACTTCTCTCAGGCCCCAAAGGAAGATCAGACAAGACAAGTCATCAACATCAGACAAACACTAAAAACCATAAAAAATAAAAAACACGAAGACACACATACACAGTTCTGTCAAATGATAGGGGAATTTTTGTGTTTCCTAACCTGTCACTAATCACAATTAACACAGAGAATAATATTAGTGACATGCGTGGAAATGACTAGGCAATTGTGGTTGGTTGTTTTTTGGGTTCTGAATCAAGTCACGTGCGTGGGTCTTTGTGTCTGTGCGTGTGTTTCTCTCTTTCTTTTCTTAAGGCTTCGCTATAGGACTCTAAAAACGGTAGCTTTATAATTCACCTGTCTCTATTTTCTTCTTTAACTTCAAAGATTATCCAGGGATTTCATAATTTAATCCCAATCTTGGACAAACCCGTGTGAAGTGTGAAATTTAGATATGCCTTTCCAGGATTTTACAAGCTGCCTTTTACGATGCGGTAAGAAAGGACCTCCCATTTTGAGCCTAGAAGCACAAAATGACATTAAATCCGAATTCAGCTTCAATTTCTCGAAGCCTGTCAAAGCGTCCCGAAATCCAGACTGTAATGCTTAACTTTGCATGAATAGTAAGTAATTGATAGTGCCAAAGTTAGCATCAGATTCCAAAACAAACTTGGATACAGGCAAATATACAAGCTGAAAGAGAGTACAAGTGTTTGATAAGCAAGAACTCTTCTTTCTAGGTTCATGGGTTCTCACTGCTTTTCGTTGGCCACAAACAGCAGACTTGCGGATCATACATGGTTCATTTCCTTACAGACATATACGTCGTATGTAGACAAAATCTGGCCCAAAATGTATATACTCTATGTCTCGATAATACAGTTTGGACAATATATATACTGGTAGTATTAGATGTATGGTTTGTATACATATACGCCTTATCTCAGCATGTCATCTACCACACAATTCTGCATCTCTTGGAAGGTTTCCCCATTTGTGTCCAAAGTAGGAAACTGCATCAGATGGAATATTGAAGTAATTTTTCACTTTTGATAAGCCCACCCTCCAACTATGGTTGAAGACATGTTGGTCAACAATAGTTGGTTGGTTGAATTTTGAAACTGTACCATCTCGTCAAACGGGAAAAAGAACTGACACAAGGAGCAATTCCATCTATTGATCTTCCCTCCTTGATACATAAGCTTACACCGAAGTTATTTTTCTAGTTTCAGGAACTAAAAGTGTTGAAAGCTAAATCCACAGAGTAAAATCCTTTGTACCTTTAGGCCCCGGAATATTACCCAATTTGCGCCATCAATATAAAGTTTAATGCAGAGAGTTCGTAAATGGACGCAAGCAGCACGCCTTTAGACATAAATGTGTTATCACTGATACTGAGAGAGAGTTCAGTCTAATAATTGGAGAGCTCACTTACTTGACAGATAAATCTTTTGCTTATTCAGCAATAAAAATGTGGGTTTACTTTGAATCCTTTTGTCCCTCTTTCCCACTATATGTAGAGAAAGATTAGCATATTATCCAGCCTTTGATCAATCTTGAGATGCACAAGATGTTCAGCTAAATTGGATACACATGAATGTGCATATGTCTCGCGTCAGTAAACTTTAAAAATTACAACCATACACCTGTGAGCTTGTGTTCTTTATTTAGTGATTTTGAGGTTTTGAAATTTCATTTCAGACGAAAACTATTAGATTTCTTGCGATTATATATCAGAGACTACTAAAAAAAGATAGCAGAGCATGAATAGTTGTACATTGATTTTCAGGGAATGAAGGAACGAAAAGGAGAAAGAACAACAGTATCATAAAAATGTTAACCAGCGCAGAACAATTGTGTGTTTCCCCATTATAGGACAGGAGGAGCAAAAAGTAATAGTGAAATAAAAAGTGCACATCATTCGAGGGAGTTGGGTGTGAATCCCAACATGAAGCAATCACAAAAAAAACAACGAAAGACTTTTTCCTCAATAGTTGAATTTTGAACGAACATTCAAAACAACATCACAAAATAATTGAACATGATATTAATGGAGTGGGAAATTGATCAGTTTCTGAAAATCAAAATTAAAAGCAGATAAATCAAGCGTGCATGAATGACAGGATTAATTAGCAAAAGCAAATTCAGGTTTTGAACAGTATCAAAAACTAGTTCAAAAAAAGTGATACAGCTCGGTAGGTAAATGAAGATTTCGAAGCTTTCTAATGTTTCTCTTCCACCGGCGCTGAATCACCACGTAAAGTCAATGGATAATCGTATGATTGTTGTTGCTCTTCTTCGTCGCCTGCTTTCAAATTAAAGTAATCCTCAGTAATCGATGCGTCTTGTAATGTTCCTAAGTCACCTGGGGTCATAATATTATTACGATCTCTTGGAGATCCAGGGGCACTTAACGGTCTTGAAATTTTGATTTTAGAATCAAATGAACCACCATTGATGTTATCGTTGAATAGGTTTGGGTATGCTCTTCTTAATGCCAAGTTTCTTGCCTTTATGTATTCCAATCCCATACGTTTCCAGTCTAATAAATCTGATAATCTTTCAGTTCTATTTCTTTGATTAATACGCTGTCTTCTGGTTTTTTGAGCAAAATCAAACATATAATTGGTCAACTGCTGAATAGATTCATCCACAGATTTCATTCTTCTATCAACGATATAAATACCATAATCTGAAGAATTCTCAATTAGATCCTCCATATACCCACCAAAACCTGATAGATTAGTTGTAATACTTGGAACACCCATCACAGTACATTCAGCGGGCGTGTAACCCCAAGGTTCATAATATGATGGGAAAACACCCAAGTGACAACCTCTTACAAACTCATCATAATCTAGTGGTAGAATTGGGTTATTTGCGTTCAAGAATTCTGGATGGAAAATAATCTTTACCCGATCCGAAGAATTGTTGAATAAGCCAACTCTTCTAATCTGGGTTAATATTGGATCGTTTGCATCGTCCTTCATGTTGTGAGTAACGATTGGTGGTAGCCCGTCTCTTTTCAATGCAAAAACACGTCTCTTCAATAAAACACGATCAGCAGGACTTATCAATTCATCTAATGATGGAACTTCCTTGCCATGTTGTTGATATCTCGAACAGTGTTCTAATAATCTATGACCAATTGAGTTTTGTACTTCTTTGACAGTATTTTCTAAAGCTTTAATAACAGCTTGACCTTTCAAAGTTTCAACAGTGTAAGAGTTTGTAGAGGCGGGCATGATGATGAATGCAACAACAGTAATTTTAGAGCCAACTTCTTTTAGTTTATGGTTCAATCTTGCCAAACTTTCAATAAAAAAATCAACACCTTTATTTCTGTATTCATAACGGCCAGCAATGAAAAAATACAACGTATTATCTAGATCAAAATCATAATGACCATAGAAATGGCCCTTGATAAATTCGTTAATTTTCTCCTTCTTCAAGGCATGTAAATTTTGGAATTCGTGAACTGCTTGGAATTTGATAACATTCAAACCATTGGGTAAGACACCGTCCGGTTTTCTTTTCAATAAATGTTCAGATTCATAAGCAGTGATCAAAGAAACTGTAGTGAAGACATCCGCAGAATGTGCAGCTGCTCTTTCGATACAGTAACGATGATAGATTCCTCTTTTACCAGCTTCCGCATCAACATCAAAATGAGCTAGATTATTATAAAAATCGACAGAGCCTGCGCAAAGATAACGACCTAGCAATGTAGCATGAGTAGTGAAGACAGTAGTGACATCAATTCTTCTTTTTCTACAAAGAGGCAAGGCAACACCAGCTAGCCATTCATGGAAATGAGCAATGACCGCACGTTCACGATCATGGTATACCAACTCACCGAGAAACCAAGCAACTAGATAACCCAACAAGATAGCATTGTTAGTTTCTGAATCTCCGTGCGGTGTTGGGATCCCAGCAATATTCCACAGATCTGTTTTCCACTCATCTAAGTGATAGGAAGCAGAGCCAACATCAAACAATAGCACGCGTGGAGCCCCTTCAATAAGCCACCGACCGTATATATATCTAATGCCTCTCGAACTCATAGAGTCCAAAGTAGCTTTCAAATGAGGATCTGTTACTTTAAGTTCTTCAACCTCAACAGCAGCAGAGTCATAGTTCAAAGGCCCAATCAATGTATAGCGCTCCCTGTATTCAGCAACGGTGATAGGTGCCTTGGATTTGAGAACCGAGTAGATCCCACCCACTCTGTTGGCCACTTCAGTGGCAACCTCAAATAGCAAGTGGTTGGTAACGTCTCTTGTCATGAGGGCGGGTCTTGTGGTGGACTAGTAGAAGAGGAGGTCAACTTTGTTTGTTATCTCAGGGATAATTGTTTTTACTTTGCTTGTATATGCTGAGC
The DNA here is from genome assembly GCA_003706765.3 of Xingzhongia hampshirensis. Taxonomy (NCBI): domain Eukaryota; kingdom Fungi; phylum Ascomycota; class Saccharomycetes; order Phaffomycetales; family Wickerhamomycetaceae; genus Xingzhongia; species Xingzhongia hampshirensis. Next base: position 151,487 of record PPXL03000005.1, on the reverse strand, counting down.
TTGATGATAAGATCCAGTTAGGGAATACAACCTTAAAGTAGATGCACAACTCCTCTCAATTGATTATAAATGTTAGAGCCTTACTCCTTCAGATAGATTTGCTCGTGAGGACAATTCGGCGGTAATTTTATCAATTTATAGCGTTTGTTGAGTTTCCAATTGCCAAACTGGCTGTATTTGTATAATGGTAAAGCCGCAAGGGGCTAGTCTGGAGACTCCCAATTGCGAGTGACCTCGGTAGGGGGGAAACACACACCCACGTACAGAGGACTCTGCCTAGCCTTCCGCCTAGATCTCACTCCCATCCTCCCTACCTTCTCCTTCCTAGGAGCTGCGTACGCGTGCGCGTGGGGGGAAAGCTAGCCAAAGAGCCTTGCTTCTGTACTCCACAAAACAGTAGGCCCTAAAGACTGATAAACGCATGGTTAAGACTGCAATCTGTTCAAACTGGACTTGAACAACACTGAAAGAGGAAATATCATCTGCTGAAAGGGAAGTGGGTGCTAAATCTACATGAGTGGAGAGTTGAAAAATGTGCACTGTAAGGGACTAACTCTCACGAGATCCATCACAGGTCAGTGTGTTTTATTTGATACACTCCAAACTAGTGATCAATCAGTCAGCATGGATGATTGTCACGCTGAAACGAAACGGCAGCTCTATTAGCTGATTCGCATTGTTGTAGCCATAAACTGTCTGGTGATTGTTTGAGATCGTGTATTAACTACGTTGGTATAGGCTCGCAGTGACTGCTACAGGCACTACATCTACAATAGATCTCTTTTTGACGTCATCTACCAAAAGCTAATGCTCAATCATGTTACTCTCTCTTTCTCGTTCTTCTTTTTCCTTTTTTATTATGGCTTTTGTTCTGCTGTGCAGTATCTTGAATAATATGTGGATACTATGTGATTGTAAACGCATCAGAGACTATCTTTATGTGCTTTGATTGTATGTACATCACCAGGCTTGCTCCACTATCTACAATACACAATGCCCGATATAACCAATTCCCCCTCTTCATTGTATGGTAGTCTATTTGTGTTATGAGCCCCTTTAGTTGGCTCTTTTTAGCTTATGTAATACTCAAAATAGGAATTTTCTGTGTTTTTGGCCCTTTCGGGGAAATTGCTAGAGAAATCTTCAACCAACCACACCATATAGTGTTTACATACAACATTTACTCTTCAAAAGGATGTCTCGCGTAAACCTGGATATTTTATCCCCCGGAGACTTGATAGGCTCTGAACTGTGTGTTGTTAGTACAGATAACAGGGAATTCGTAGGAATTCTATTAGCATTGGATAATAAGCCAAACTTGTTAATTAATAATGTTGTGGAATATAGAAAACGTGATGGGAAAGTCTTGAATAAGAGAGAGTTGGGGCTGGTGTCAATTCCATGTAGCTCCATCAAATCTATCCAAGTGAAGGCATCTGATTTGGATAAAACTATTGAGTGGAAATCAAAAGTCATATAAAGTCAGAAACAGGTTAGTCCGGGTAGTGTTTTTGCTGGAGCTCAGCATTCATTTTTTGATTTCGCGTCTTTGGGACTTCTAGTACACAACGAACCAACTAACCAACTCGGTTAACTAGGATTAAGATGACTATTCCACAAGCTAGTGTGAACCCGATAGTACATAATAATGGGCTGGAGACTATAACGCTAAAGAACTTGGTTTCTTTAGATCTCGTTGAGAGAAACGAGTCTCTCTTGAAGGTGTTTGGATTACTGGATGATTCTCAAACAAACATCGGTACAATAGACGGAAAAGCAGGATTCTCCCTTGAGAAACTACAGCAATTAGTGGAAGGGGCTAAAAAGGAGCAGACCATTTATGATGACGACTTGAAGAGCTATAAGGAAGTTTTATCCTCTACAAACTCAGAATGGAAAAGAGACATGGAACTAATAAATCAATTATCTGGTGATTTTCTGCAAGACAAGATCCCACAAGATGATACAGATCACTTGTTGGCAGAATTTGAAAAGGCAAATAGAGTCAAAATAGTAATTGATGAAGTTGGTGAGACCTATAAAAAAGTTGATGTTAAGTTGAGCCAAAGAGGGGATACTATTCCTGCTCCTATTGAATCCAAAACAGAAGAGCACGATCTTGTAATGGAATAAATGATGGAGATACTTTTTAATGTCTTATAATGAATATATATATATATATAAACAGACGAGCCCTATCACTAGTAAAACGTAAAATATGGCTACATGAACTGATCCGCCCTTTCTTCCATCTACCGAGACCTTTCCTTCTAGTATCCTAAGTTGGAATCATTCCAAATACTCAAAAAGAGCTTATGGCGAGCTCTCTACGAGATATCACGGGGAGCAATTTGTGCTGCCTTCGAAAAGTAGCTAGTGGTGATGAAATTCTCTCCCCTTTGCTAAGGATATCCTTTCTTTGAGTTTGCCATTTCATAGCTTGTTCTCACATACATGATAATCTACAGATATAATTTACTTCTGAGGAACACCATTTAAACAATAACCCAAGCTGAAGAAAACCTGTCGATATGCTTTATATGTATAAACAAATAGTAATAATATAATGATCAACCTTATAATATAGCATCTAAATTACAGACCAATGATTAGAGGAGACAATCCACCAATCATTGCTCACAATAGGAGTTGGAGAGTATCTTCCACTGGATATGTACGACAAACCTTCAAAGCAAAATTGATCCTTTCATCGAAAACAGCACTGGAAGACATACTAATTTATTGTTGATTCTATGAATCCGGGGATACATCCCTCGGATATAACATTATATAACGTAATTTAAGTGCCTAATTTAGCTGTGAAACTAATTCCCACTTCAAAGGTAAGCGCCTCCACATTGCTTCGTCTAGTAAAGTTCTCTGTTTTAAACTTACGCTTGGGGCTGAGACATTCAGCTTAGACCTCGCATCTTATACTAATTTTACTGCTATCCAAAGATTTTTTTTGTACTTTGCAAGCAAAAGATTCAGACGAAACCCAACTTTTTAGATAAGAGAAGTGTGATATTATCATGAGGTTAGTATCGGCAACTAAAAAAGCCAAAAAAAGCATTAAAAAGGGCCTATCAACTAACTTATATACTAGCTCTCCAAAGAGAAGAATTGAGACCGATGTTATGAAACTGTAAGTAATTTTTGCTTCAATTAAGGAGTTTGATTTTACTAACACATTTATATCAGATTGATGAGTGATTACGAAGTTTCCTTGGTTAATGGAAGCATGCAAGAGTTCTTTGTAAAGTTCCATGGGCCAGAAGACACTCCATTCCACGGTGGTACTTGGAAAATTCATGTTGAACTGCCGGATCTATATCCGTACAAATCCCCTTCTATTGGATTCCAAAATAAAATATTCCACCCAAATATTGATGAGTGTTCAGGATCTGTTTGTCTTGATGTGATAAATCAGACTTGGTCCCCAATGTTTGATGTATTCAATATCTTTGAAGTATTTTTACCACAATTGCTCAGATACCCAAACGCTTCTGACCCATTGAACAGTGATGCGGCTGCTTTAATGAACCAGGATAAGAGAGCTTATGATAAAAAAATCAAAGATTATGTTGAGAGATACGCTGCTAATCCTGACTTCAAAATCAGTGATGATGAAAACGACGACAGTGAAGACGAGTTGAGTGATGTTAGTTCACTCAGTGACGATGACGACCAAGACGATAATATGGAGGATGAAAACGATGATAACGAAAACGATGATGATGATGAGGATGTTGCAGGCGAAATAGAGATTTGATACTTATCCCAGTTCACCAAAAAGGTCATTTTCTATCTTGCATCCTATAAATCTTTTATTGAATGATCTACAATTAACGTCTCGTCATGAATTCTTCTATTAATAGCTGTTGATATTTGTTTTTTCTTTGTCTTTTTCTTTCATATTATAATATATATAATATACCTATATGTACCTATATATATGAGATCGTCTCTCAACAGCCGAAACTTGTTCAAATCATGAAAACCTTTGTGTGTGCTAGGTTGGTAAGTAGCCTTTCAGTTTATTCTCGGTAGGCTTTCCCAATTGGGAGACTCTCGGAAAACTTCCTAAAACGGTAAGAGGGGAAAAACATCATTCAAAAAGAAAAACACAACGTTGTTCACCTTCCAACTAGTGAACCTCACTATTTTTACACTACAAAAATGAAATTTCTATCTGTTTTAACTGTTGCAGCAGTTGTTTCTGCTCTTCCAATCCATGCTGTATGTATAGCTTCAACCTCTTGTTAGTCAAGATTCCAACAAATCTATGCCTTTACTTTTTTGGAAGTCATTATCATATGGAACAATATGGAACATCAGTACTAACTTCAACTCCTTAGAACATCAAAGTAGTGCATTTCACCGAGAATGGTGCAAAAGAAATCAGTACTTACAAAGATCTTGACTTAGGTGATGACTGGGACTCTGCTATCAAGGCAATCTCTGAAAAAGTTGGTACAAGCCCTCATAATGTTGAACCTCAATTCATGACTGCTACTGGTGACTCTCATCCAAGACCACACAAGTTAAACCACCATAAAAAATGCGGTGAAGAGTCGTATTTACATCACTTGAAAGTTTCAATTATCCGGGGGTTCAAGCACTATTCACATGAATTTGCTAAGTTGGTTGGCACTGAAAATGAAAACATGGAAACATTCCATCTCAAGAAACATGGTAAAAAATTCCTTCACAAAGGTTGTACCAAGGATGCAGAAGTACCAAACTCTAAGCCAACTGTTGATGCTTCCTCTGTTGTGAGTTCCTCTGTGGTTGAATCCTTAAAAAACTGGTCTTCTGGTTTGTTCCAAGATGTTTCGAGCATTGATTTCCAAGATTCTTTCAAAAAGATAGCTCACAATGAAGAAGCAGTTTGTGCTGTTGCTGGAGGTTTCTTTGGTGGTATTTCCATGCTGGTCATATTGTCATTGGTCGTTAAAGCTTTTGTTTCTCGTTCTCAAAGAATTCAACTTAGTATAGATGAACATGATGAACTCTTAGATGAAAAGGTTTAATTTCTTTTAATAGGTCACATTTAACTTTTTAGGAAATGTGTGGATCTCTCTATGGATTTACATTCGGTTTATTTTATTCTTTTTGGTGGTACTAAGCTTCGAAAATTACATTTCCTTGCTTTTGTTGAATATTTGTTTTAGGTCTTATTTAGGTATTTCTGTTGGGAGAGAATTTGAGTAGTTTATCAATATGATTTTATTTATCTATACATGGATCTATATATATATATATATATATATATGTTATGACTAAAATCTATTGCTTGTAACTTATTACGTGTGCATAAGACTTTTATTATAACTGGTACTTAAATATTTACAGGGTCATAAAACTTTTTTTGCTATCCTGATTAGACGATGACTATACCATGATCGATGATACCTGGTTTATAGTTGCTATCACTCGGTACAGTCACGTTTAAAGGTTTGTACAAATACCAGTTTTTCAAAGCATTTACAGAGGCTCTCACTTTTGCTTCCTTTAAAGAAGCACCATAACTCTCACCTAATTTATTCTCTCCACTGAAAACACCGACAACAAATACCGGGGAATTTGATGAACGACCATTTTCTGCCAATAATCTTGCAATAGGTTTTTCTAATCCCTCTCTTTTGCATAACCTTGATAGTTCTCTTGTTGGCTGTTCAAATTCAAACATTTTGGAGATGTCTAATTTTCTTGATAGTATATGATCCAAAATGAATTTCTTGGTGAGATCTTCTGACTGAGTTGACTGATACAGTCCACCAATGATAGATCTAACAGCTAATGAGTAAGCACCAATGGCATTTAGCTCATTCTTACCACCATTAAGTTTAGTGATACCTCTTTCATTAGATTGGTCAAATGGTGTGTATCTCAATTTTCCCAAACTATATTCCATCGGTTCTTTGTTCAAAATCTTGGTCAAGCTTGTAGTCTCATCTACTTCAATACCCCAAGAGAACTTACCAACACTATACAAAGATTCTGATGATATGAAAGATGCAACAGCACTGTTCAGAACAGGTAATGGTAATCTTGGATATTGTGCTAATAACTGTTCGGTTGCATAATAACTTAAAAAATTTTTACCCAGAATATTCAGACTATAATTGTGAGGGTATAAATTTTTTGAGGAGCGACAATTTAATGATCTTGCTAATGTACTGTACTTAAATGTGCTTGGTAGATTTAGTCTATTGTGTAATGCAACTAATATAGCAGATTTGGATGCTTCTTCTTCTGTAATGGTTTTTATTTCCTCTTTATCTGGGATAGCATTAGTAGTAGAGTAGAGAACTCTAGAACTCAAGGATACTAAAGTTTTTGATTGCGCTCTATACGTCTGTAAGAGGCTGTTCATTATGCAACTTGGAGAAAAGCAATGGGTTTAACAATTTTATTGCACAATGGCGAGAATTGTTTCTTGAGTTTCAATGCAAAATGGAAAGCCTGATATATACAAGTGGCTTTTCTCTCTCTTTCTAACAGACAACAAACAAACTGAAACTCTTCCGACCCTAAAACAAGCTCGACTGATTCAGTTTTAGCGCTTTTTTTTCCACTGAAAAAAAAAGAATAGTGTTGAAAAATCCAGAAAAAGTTAGTTACCCGCAAATAGCGCTTAAAACAGTATTTAACGCTACTGAATTCTCAGTTTATCACCTAAAAATATAGGATCTCTTGCTCAAAAACCTAGTACAGCTCTCATATAACATTTCAAATCCTACATCAAGATCAAATATCTGCAGAAAAGACACAATAGAGGGCGGAATTCCCAAATTAATTTAAGAGCGATGAAACTAACCTCTTCTCTATTATGTCATACTGACATGTTACATGATTACTAAGTTTGCCCCCTTAGCTTAGTGGTAGAGCGTTGCACTTGTAATGCAAAGGTCGCTAGTTCAATTCTGGCAGGAGGCAGTCTTTTCTTTTTTGTTAAATATATTTTTTCATTCTTTAGCTCTTCGCTTACCCTGGGGGTTAAATCACAGGTGCGAAGGGAGCCTGTACACCTCTACAAAGTATTATTAAACTGTTGAATCATAAATCTGCTAACCACTAATTGAGTCGATATCTTGTTGAAGGAATTCCTCTTCAAACAAGGCAAATCTAGTCTAAGTGAGCCCAAGAGCTGGTCTATATCTTTTATTCTGTTTTTGGTGTTCGGATTTCCACTCCTTGGCAGAGCTTAACCTCGGGCAACAACAGTCTCTTTAGAATTGAACTTACTTCATACTCATCTTGATTAGAAGGAAAGCTGAGGGTCAATATTAGTTTGATAAGAGACTGCTTCCAAGTGGTTCCTGCTGAAAGTTGTAAATCTATAGTGCTAGTAACCGAAGGATGAAAACTCACAAACTCCTCATTCCATTATCGCTGTTATCGTGCCCCGACTTTTACTCCAGATTAAACCAATTCATTACTGACAATAGGTCATCAGTATTACAGTTGATATCTTACACATGTGTTGCACTATCAACATTAATCAAGAGTTATCCGAAACTCAAAGTCTTAATACAGAGACTGATTTTCAGAATCAAGCTTCTTTTTTTACCAGGTTCAAAGCCGTTAGAGAAAAATCCAAAGTTTCAAGAAATACCATTGACTAAAACCCAAGCACACATTGCAGACACCCTAAGTAAGATTTATGGGTATATTGTTGATATCAGTATTGCCGAGAATATATTTGGAATTCTTCCCTATATTGTTGAATTCCTGACATATTACAATTCCTTCAAGAAACTAAGAGATATAAATTCGGTGAATAAGCTGGATTCATTCGTCACATTCGTCCTATTTTCTGTTTATACAGTTTATGAGAACCTAGGCTTCATATTATCCCATGATTTCTTGCCAAATTCTTTTAATTATCTATTATTAAGCAAACACAAGAAGAATTTATCATTGTCAAGTTCTGATTGGTATTATACTTATTCATGCAAGGCATGGTTCTTATATAATTTAATCCAGACTATGAAGAATTATAAGGCACCAGACTTCAATTTGTTATGTGATCTGATTCTCAGTTATCATTGGTCAAGACCTGACGGGTTTTTGAATGGACAAAGTTTCGCCATTATTGGGTTCTCTAATACAGTGGTTAAATTCAAAAAATTGTTGCATTAAATTGATTTTTCCATTACCAGTGTTTTACCTATCTTCAGAGAGTCTTAGAGGGTCTTCTTATTATATATATTATTAGATTTCATTGAATTTTTACTCAGGATTCTCTTGTAAGAACTTTGTATGCTCAATCAATTGAGGGCAGAAAGTATCTGGGTTTTGACCAGCATACTCTTTCAGCTTCAAACCAATTAAACGTTCTGAGATCGGTGATGGTCCAGTATAGTCTTTACACAAAGCACTAGTCACTATTTCAAAGACTCTTAGTTCGAAGTCATAGCCAGCTAACTCTGTACTAGATAAGTACATTCTAACATGTTCACCGTTAGGTTTGATAATCTCTTGATCTTCTAGCAGGGCAAATGGAATCAACTTTGGATAACTCAAATGCATAAACTGGACAGGAACATCTTGTGCATCCTTTGAAAATGCCATGAAATTTCTTTCATCAAGATGAGAGCCTTGTAAGTAGTTGTCATAGTCCACTATTGGATCAGCTTGTCCTAATGCCTTAGAATTGAATTTGTCACCATAATGATAACCGATAAATCTCAAAGGTTGTAAAACTTGATAGTAAGGTGCGTTTAGAACCGTGGCAGCTGCTATGAAAGTCTCCTTATCACCTTCACCTGCTGACCCTTGAGAAAATAACGCATAGTATAACTTTGGACCAAAAATATTATAATACAGGGACAAGAGTAATGTTTTAGCATGTTTGGTTTTATCAACCAATATCATCCCACTTTCACTAGATGGATTTGGAATTGTACCTTCTAGATCATGAAATGTGACATCCCTCAATATATCAAGAGTTGATGGATCTTTACCTTTATGAGGTCCTCTAGCAATTTTATCTGAGATATTCAAACCTGCAATCTCATAGTATTTTGGTGAGGTTGTTCTAGCCCATGCATCTGGCCAAATCACTAACCCATGTTTCTTAAACACTGTGGATTTGAATAATGGGGTTGGATCTTTGAGTGGAACGTTATCAGCATCAAGAAATAAAATCTTCTCAAATTTCGACACTAAAAATGCTAGGTTTTTATACTGATAGCCAGATATTTTAGAGCCAACTTTTTCTTGGACATCCCCTATCTCATCAACTAGATAAGTGCAACGACTATTATATTTTGGTAAAATAACTTCACAGAACTCTTCTTCGTATTCGTTTTCATTCCCAATAAATACCTCTATAGGTAGTTGGCAGCCTAACAATCTCAGCTGTTCAATTCCAATCAAGGCCAGCCAAGAAAATTTAATCCCACCCACAAAGACAATACCTTCTCCAGAAGGAGCCGTTAGTTCATTATGGAAACTCATATGTGAATCTTCTAGTAAATCTTCTAAATATGAGGCATGAGTCTCCTTTAATCTTCTCAAAGTAATGTCATCAATAACCAATAAGTTTGATAGATATTCTCGAGAAAATACAAAATCATCATCAGTAGCAAACTTCTCTTTAGCCTTCTCACCATTGACGTATTCTACCAAAGGTTGTACTGGTGGTTTACTGAAGCTGACTAAATTGAAAACCCAGTCGTAGCCTGTTGGCTTTGATTCTGATGATTTCTGGGGTACCCCAGAATGTGAAGGAGAATCCTCTGAAAAACTGGTGTTTATCCTGTTGTTTTCTCTGTGAAAATATATGAGAGCCAAGAGGATTAACGTGATGAACAGTACGTATCTCTGAAACCTTTTGGAAATCATTTTAGCACCTACAGTTTAGCTTCAGAGTTTCTATAGCTCTCCTGTGGCTCGAATAGATGAGAATCTATTTCTAACAAAAAGGTGAAAAAGTGCTTGTTTGCGGTATTTACTACCAATCTCGCTATTGCTAATGTTGATGATTTTTTGGTAGAAAAGTGAAATTTTCGCGTTCTCTCACATATTTATTTGGTATTAAAGAATAGAGAAGAATAATGGAACGGCAATCTAGCATGACTATGAAGATTACTTCATGATATGAGGTATATCTTATTCAGATGAACTAGAAGGATTTTTAATTCTCATAGAGAGGCAGTTACTCCTTCCACTATTTTGCTTTGATTAGAAGAGGGTCAAACTACACCACTTGAGCCAACTATCATTGAGTACATAAAAGCACATATATACATAAATAAATATATATATATATATGTAATCTGAACCTACAAGTTCAATTTCCCTGCGCAATCTTCGTTATTTCCAAAGCTTCAACGATTAAAATTTTGTCCTTTGGGTCCTTCTTTGACAACTTCAAAGCAGCCGTAGCAACTTCTTCACCAGTGTTTGAAGGAAGCAATCTATTGAAGGGAGTATTTTTCAAATTACTCCAAATAGCGACAAACGTATTGGTCAACGCTCCTTTATCATTTGATTCATTTCTGCTACCAACCAATGCACCAGGTCTCAAGATAATGGTTTGCTCAAACCCTAATTCCTGGACTTTGTCCTCTAGTTCCCCTTTCATCTTCAAATAAGGGAAGATAGAAGTAACAGAAGCACCTTTGGAACTGATCAAAATGTACTTTTTGAATCCAGATTCTTTAGCAGCTTTGGCTAGCTCATAATTTAGTTCAAAATCAACTTTATACTGATTTGCCAACCCACCAGCTTTTGCCCTGGTGGAACCAAGACCAGAAAAGAAAGCATCCTTACTGGTACCTTCTAGTGCTCTGATCTTCCCTGTCCACAGGGTTGTGTCCTTTTCTTGAATAGATTCGATGCTTGCATTCGAATACTCTGGTTCGCTTCTGCTTAAAGTGTATACCTTGGAGTAGTACTCTGGAGCCAATTTAGCAATAAAGGATCCAGTAAGACCAGTAGCACCGACAACAAGACTAATAGACATTTTATATCGCAACTGACTAGTCAAGTAATTCGTTGAGCTTAAACAGACGAACCAAGTGGGCTTTATATAATCGTTGAAAAAAGATATCAAAAGAAGCAAAGAGGCAAATTATCAAAACCGGAACTATCAACGGCTCTCGGATTAACTAACTTTCTGTGAAACATTGATCGTTTGACATTGAGCCAGCTAAAACAGAAGCAAAAACAGTATATATGACCAGTATTTCTCAGTATATTTGTCCTCAGATCTTGTTTTTATATTTCTACAATTACTTGGTTTGGCCCTATGCTGAATTTAATTTTTTCACTATACTGATACACATAATAGAAAAAGCCTATGGCTTACTAGCCATCCAAGCTTGATATCAACGTTATATTGTCTCCCTTAAGCAATATTCTGCCTAATTCTGTTTTTATACCTTCCTTATTGACTTCATAAGCTTCGTCGACCACCACATTCATAAATTCATCAAACCCCTAGACCTACTGTCAGTATTAATTAATCAATTGTTAATAGTGTGAAACGATAATCGAAAAAAAAACTAAAATTAATCATCACTATCACACTAAATCACATCTGATTATAACATACCCTTATCTTCCCCTCGATATTGAAATCTATTTGCTCATAGAGCCAAATCGTCACCGTTGATTGTTGCTGTAGATATTTGAATATGAGGTTAATTGGTGGAATTAACTATAAAAACTGTTAGAATCCAAAAGCTAAAGAATCGTTACAACGGTAGTTAATACATACAACCTTCTGTTGTCTTTTATCACTCATTCTTCTTATAGTAACTCTTGCTAAAATTGCGAGATTAATGGGATATCCAGTACCCTATACCCACATTACTTACTTACTACCTTTCATACTTAATCTTTTTTTACTAGGTATATAATCTCCGCGAACTCGATTTTTTTCAAGTTTGTGCGGGTAACATTATATATTTTTTTCGCGAAGTTCTGTTCTGTTAATAATTTTTTTTTTTGCTTTTGTTAAGCGCTCATCAAAACAAACCAAAGAAACAAGTCCGATCGGTTAGTTTTTGTTGTCTTCAATACTTATTGATCTTCAACTGTACTTGTCATCAGAGAATAGTTTCATAATGGGCGATGTATATACTCAGATACAGCAGGCTTTGGCGCTCATGAGCTCCAATTCCCAGGACAAAACACAAGCACTCCACTACTTGGAGAGCTTTCAGAAAACTTCAGAGGCTTGGAATGTGAATCATGAGATCTTATCAGGCGCTTCCTATTCACTTGAGATGAAGATGTTTGCTGCTCAAACACTTAGAAACAAGATGACCTATGATCTTAATCAAATTCCAGCAGATGCATTGTCTGGTTTAAAAGACTCACTAATCAACTTTTTGATCCAATACAGTGATGTCAATAAACCAATCAGAACACAGCTCTGTGTTGCATTAGCGAAACTATCAATTCAATATATGGCATGGTCCGACTGCTTGGGTGAAATTACCAGTAAACTCCAAACGAATATTCCAACCCTGTTAGAGTTTCTTAAAATTTTACCAGAAGAATCTTTGGACCCAAAGGGTACACCTTTGACAGATGAGGAATTCCGATTGAGAACCAACGAGTTGATTGTACAGAATGTATCCAAAGTACTGACTTTATTGACCAGTTATACTGAAAGCTCTCAACAAAATGGGCAGGCGAATGCTTTGATCTTGGATTGTCTAAATTCTTGGATACGAGAAATCCCTGTGGAGCAACTATTGCAAATCGCACCCCTAACCCAAGTCATTTTTAACTCTTTATCCGATGAAGACTCTTTCGAAAAATCAATTGATTGTTTATGTTCCATCATTAGGGAAACTAGAGATATAGACAACGAGAATTTAATTCTAGCATTATACCAACAAATCATTCAACTAAAGCCCTTATTGCAGCAGCATAGTGAAGATCCTGATGTCTTTGGATCATTGACCAGACTGTTTGTTGAATCGGGTGAAGCATGGCACATGTTGATGGCTAAACAGCCAACGCTTTATAAGCCATTGATAGAAATATTACTACAATGCGCTGCATATGACGAGGATTTAGATATTGTCAAATACACTTTTTACTTCTGGTATTCCTTAAAGCAAATGATTGTTCTAGACAGATATAAAGAAGCAAGAGAGACATTCAGTCCTGTTTACACTCAATTAGTTCATATCATGATTCATCATCTGCAATATCCAAATGGATCCGAAACTGATCCATTGTTCAGTAATAAGGAAGAAGAAGAAAAATTCAAAGATTTTAGATATGAAATGGGTGATGTTTTGAAGGATTGTACTGCCGTTATTGGGGCTTCGAATGCATTGATTATCCCTTTTGAAAAAATTACAACAAATTTAAATTCAAATTCAATCAAATGGCAAGATATTGAAGCGCCTCTTTTCAGTCTGAGAGCAATGGCTAAAGAAGTCAGCTTGAAAGAAAACAAAGTCCTACCTCAAATAATGGAACTGCTGGTTCAACTACCTGAAAACGCTAAAATTAGATATGCTGCCACTCTGGTTTTGGGTAGATACACCGAATGGACGTCTAAGCATCCAGAATTCTTAGAGAAACAATTGAATTATATCATTAATGGTTTTCAAGCATCAAACTCTGACATTATCACTGCGGCTTCTCACGCATTAATGTACTTCTGTCAAGATTGCTCTAAATTATTATCTAACTACATTGAACAATTATATAACTTCTACATGAACATTTTCCAATCCCCAACACTCGATATCACTTCTCTATATGAAATCACAGAAGGAATTGCCCATATCATTGATAAGCAAGATTATGATGAAATCTCTAATGTCACTATGATGTTCATAAAGCCAATCATGGAGAAACTCACTAAATATACCGAGGCAGCAGGTTCTGAAGAAATCTATAAACATATCGCGGAAGAAATCGAAATTATCAGAATTTTTTTGGAGTTTATAAAACCAAGGAATTCTCAAGCTCCAGTAGATCCAATTGCTAATTTAATTGTGGAGATTTGGCCAACTGTGGAAACCCTGTTATCCAAGCATGGGACTTCAATGAAAGTTTCCGAGCGTTGCATGAAATTCACCAAAACAATTTTACAATCTTACAATATATACTTGTCATCAATCCTACCATCTGTTGCTAATGTTTTGGTTCAAGGATTTCAGGGCACGAGATATGGCTGTTACTTGTGGGTTTCAGGTATTGTCATTAGAGAATTTGGTGATGAGATCTCTCCACCGGAAACCAAATCATCAGTTTGGAACTTTGCTTATCAACAAATTACAACATTTTTACAAGTGTTCAAGGAAGTCAAACCTTTAGAGATTCCTGATTTGATTGAAGACTTTTTTAGAATGATGAGTGATATTATCATGTTTTTTGTTACAAATTTTGTTCTTTCTGATATTTTGAAACCAACATTTGATGTCGCATTATTAGCACTAGATATTGAGAAATTTGAACCATTGATTGCGACATTACATTTCTTGATAGATTTAGTTTCATGGGGGTTTGACTCTCCACCAATTTCGATTTATGCGGACATTCCAGAAGAAGTGAACTTAACTGTCAAAGATTTTATTGGCAAAAATGGTGGTTTGTTAATAAAACACGTTTTACATGGATTGATCTTTGCATTCCCACAAGATGCACATTTAGATGCATCGGATGCTTTGAGCAAAACCATTAGATTAGCACCTAATTCTACCGTTGCAGTTTCGTGGCTAAATGAAAGTTTGAGTACTTTGCCTGCTGGTTCGGTTTCTGACCAAGAGAGAAACAAATTGGTCACAACTGTGGGCAACGCACTAAATTCAAAAGACTATAGAAGAATCAGAATGAGCTTAAAAGACTTTGTAAACTGGTATTCCAGAAAGAATATTACACCAAGATTTCAAAGTTGATTCAATTGAAGCTTAATTTAATGATACATGATATTGAAGAGAAGAACTTTTTTGATGTTTGGTTCAGTTTATACAAAATTAAGAAAGATATATCAGAATATAAACTAGAGTAGAAATAATATTCGTGAAATGAACGATAAAGAGAGAACATTTTATCTAGTTCTCAATTTGTCAAAAACATTTGGATAAGTATTAGCAATGGTGTTGAACCTGTCAGGATAACTCTGTTGATAAACCTCCGGATCCTTGGCCAAGGCAATGAAAAATGTAGAGGTTCCAGATCTCAAAGGCTGGGTAACGATATTAGAAATTTGTAATGCAATAACAAATGTGAATGCAACTAATGGTGCATAGAAACTCCCATCCGAGTTGTATTCTGGAGCTGTCAACTTCACATAGAGATAAGCAAAAAGTGAGCATGTGTAAGCGTTGAAGGTAGCATAAAATCCCAAAGCTGTACCGATCAAGCATTCATTAACTAATGCATCGATACCTTTTTGTCTTATCAAATGCCAAGTAGCTTTAGCAGATGTTATATAGTTTTCCCCGTAAAGAGCGACATAAGAGAAGGAATATTGATTGAAAAACCGAGCCAACCACTCGACAATACCCATAACTATATCTAAAACCAAAAATCCAATTTGTGCGCAAGTCTCCCCAGCAGCTGAGGCATTTTGGCGAAGTAAGTTGATCCCCTGTTTCAGTAAATCAATAAAAGTAACAAGTAGGGAGCCAAAGCAAATGGATCCAAACGAATAAGTCATTGCTCTTTTGAAAGCACCGGAAGCTGGCCATCTTGGTTGGCCCTGATCAGCTTTAGATAGGTAGTACCAAGTACCATAAACACCAGAGATAGTGACATGAATGACATTTCTGATAACTTCAGTGATGTAATAGCCTGCAAAGAAGACAAAAAATAAAACTCCAATTAATTTTGCTTGAGAACAACCACCACCAGAAGTGGAGCATCCACTATTACTTGATTTAGCATCGTATTTCATATAAGTAGAAGCAACGACTGCAGTGAATAACAACGACAAGACACCGGAGACAAGTGTTCCAATAGCTGAAACAACTAATGTTGATTTATATCTCTTCTCGACATCAATAACAGTGACTAAAACCTCAGCAGAGAAGGGAATTCTTGACCTCATGCTCCAATAGCACCATGCAGATATCAAGGTAAACACCAAAAACACAATTGCTGCAGAGTAGTACTTCATAACAAAATAAGCGATTGCTGTACCGATACCCATAATAACGTTAACAATAATTGAAGTTTGAATGAAGCCTCTAGGGTGAAATCTTGCAAATGCTAAAGTAGCTGCTGCAATGAACAATGCAATAATCACTGCAAAGACAAATAAAATGACAGTATTAGTGTTCAAAGTGAATGTACTAGTAGAGGTATAAATACCGGCCCCTCTAGATGAGTAAGTTTTAGCATATGCTCTCAATGTGATAGCAGCAATAGCTAAAAATCCACAACATACTGCAGTAAAGAATACTGTAAAAGGCCAATCATGAAAACGAGGTTTTTGTACCTCGAAAGCCTGTTCAAATGTTTGTCCTTCTGGGTTTGGTAAACCTGGTTTATCACCTTGATATTGCTTTTCAGGATCTTGTCCATATTCAACTGGTTGAGTGAATTGTGGTGGAGCTTGTGTCATTTCGTTTACCAACTATGAACAAATTTATTTATGTCTAATGGGGGCTTCGACTCTCAAATGATGCAAGTTATGCAAACAATAGCAAAAAGGTACCAAATCTCAAGATTAATAACACAAAACCACGCAATTATTTCTGAGAATCTATTCCTTTTGAATTCAAATGATGAAAATGAATATACTTGAATGATTGGAAAAATTGCAACTCTGTAAACTGCAAAAAGCAACAAAACAAACAACAAAACAAAAATATCATGAAATTCCTGACAGCAAAGACTACGCATATTGGCTTCTCATCGGTAAGCACAACATCACTGCAAATCCTTTACGGTGTCGGAATTTACCTGTTGCGGTATGGTTTTGTAACACTGCTGTATTTATTGGGTTTTTTGTTATTCTTGTAATGCATTGAACAATATCAGATAACCCACAAAAAAAGATCAAAAAAATCCGAGGGGTTGTTGTGTCTTAGTACCTGTCTATTATCCCAAGCTCGACCTATTGATTCACGCGTGCTATTGAAGATGTTCAGGAGCTTGATTTCCAAGCTTTCTTCAAGTTAGTATACTGAAAAAGAGATTATACAACATGGACTAACCCATAACTATCAATAGGTGTCAAGCCGCACCCGATAAAACCATCTGAAACTCTTGTTTCGTTTGCCAGACCTGATGTTCTTGAAACGCTATTGACAAGATCAGACCAAGAACTTGGTGGTTATAGCACTGTGAACCTTGATGTTCGTGATGGTATTGGAAGATTTCACGGAGTTTTGAATTTGGATCCACCATCGAATAAACCGAACGTAGAGTATAGCGGGTATGCGATGTTTAGAACCAAAGATCCCAAGTCAGGGATCTTTGGTGCTACTCAATTTTGGGACTGGGATCCTTACCATCATGTCATATTGAGGGTCAGAGGAGATCATAGAAAGTATTTTGTTAATATCCAAGCACATAGTGCATTTTACACTGATCTGTACCAACATCGATTGTTCTTGGACAAGCCTGGGAGTTGGGAAACGATTATGATACCAATTGATGACTTCGTTTTGACTAATAGAGGAGTTATTCAACATCAATCTCCCTTGGATAAAACAAGGGTTAAGACTATTGGCATTGGGTTGCTAGATAATCAGTTCGGCCCATATAGTCTTGACATTGATTATATCAAAGTATCTTCGGGGGAAATGCTCCCAGAGGAATCTAAAAACAATAAACAGCATGAGGAGGAAGGTGAAGAGACCGATACTTTTGGAGGTATGAGATTCTGAACTATTCAAACTATTTATTTATAGCACTTATTTATCGAACTATTTATTGCCTGATCATCCCTTTCCGTATGAGAGTGAGACAGATATACGTATATATTTTTATATATACCCACACTATAAAATTTCCATCATCTGGATTGTAGCCTCTTCCAATGAAACATCAGCACCTGACTAAAGAGAGAGAACTGATGGTCTCTCTGTTGGTAGCCCTGTTTCTTTTCTCACGTGACATAGTTTAAAAGCCCTAATTGAATGGTGTTCGGATGCTTATGTGATTTTACGGTATGTGCAACATTATGAGAAAGTTACAAACAAAAATCTGTCGCGAAAAGCTGAAAGTTATTGGTTAGAGCACACTGAGAACCAGAGTGTGTTTTTTTTGCCTTGTTTTCTGTGTAAATTTAGCGGTTCGAGCCACACAACGCAAATTCTTTGAGTGTGAAATTTATTGAAAAGTTGAAAGCTTTAAACAGCTACCAAGTAAGTGAAAAGGTCGTACAACACATCAAGATAAAATGGGTAGAGGACCGTAAGTTAGAAATCCAGGGGAGTGATTAGGATTTTCTAGGATCAGAAGACCGCTCAGCCAATTCAAGTGTGGAGATATTTGAAATGATTCAATAGATATCTATACAGTATTTATGTTGAAAGTTTATTATCAAAAGCGATGGTATTGATATTGATTGCAAGAGAACGGGAAGGTAAAAAATACAGGTTATGATCCACTATTTTATTACTAAATCTAGAAGAATATCGATATGTGCTAGGCCACCTTGAGTTACTTATTTAATCGGCATTGATTTTGGATTCGTGATTGCAAGATTTTCCTAGTTATAAGACTCCCCTCAACCTTATATACCTTAAAAAAGCCCTTTATACTAACAAATTTATCACAGAAAGAAGCACTTGAAGCGTTTAGCAGCCCCATCCCACTGGTTATTGGACAAGTTAAGTGGTACTTATGCTCCACGTCCATCTGCCGGTCCACATAAATTGAGAGAATCATTGCCATTGATTGTTTTCTTGAGAAACCGTCTTAAATATGCTTTGAACGGCCGTGAAGTTAAAGCTATCTTAATGCAACGTCATGTTAAAGTTGATGGTAAAGTTAGAACCGATGCTACTTTCCCAGCTGGTTTCATGGATGTTATCTCTTTAGAAGCTACCAATGAAAACTTCAGATTAGTTTACGATGTTAAAGGTAGATTTGCGGTTCACAGAATCACTGACGAAGAAGCTTCTTACAAATTAGCCAAAGTTAAAAAAGTCCAAGCCGGTAAGAGAGGTATCCCATACGTTGTTACTCACGATGGTAGAACTATCCGTTACCCAGATCCATTAATCAAAGTTCACGACACTGTTAAAGTTGATTTATCTACTGGTAAAATTGCTGATTTCATCAAATTTGACACTGGTAAATTAGTTTACGTTACTGGTGGTCGTAACTTGGGTAGAATTGGTACCATCACCCATCGTGAACGTCATGAAGGTGGTTTCGATTTAGTTCATATCAAAGATTCCTTAGATAACACTTTTGTTACTCGTTTATCTAACGTTTTCATCATTGGTGAACAAGGTAAACCATGGATCTCCCTACCTAAGGGTAAAGGTATCCGTATCTCTATCTCTGAAGAACGTGACAGAAGAAGAGCTCAACACGGTTTATAATTTGTTTAAATACATAATCAAACTAGTCTATTTTCATGTTTAAAAAAAACGTAGGAAATCTAAACTCTGTCTAAATCAACAATTCAAAGACACATACTCTCTTGAATCCTAATCGATCACTCTTTCCTCGAGTATTATACAAAGTTTGTATCTCCAGAAATGCAAAGGAAATTCAAAAAAACAATTAAAGGTGCTTTCGCTTCCCCCCGTTTAGCTTACGGATCTGTCAAAAATGTACCGCGGTGATTGTGGTGATCGGAAGAGATCGAGAATCTTGAAATACAAACCCTTTTTTATACTATAATTGTTATGTTTTTTGCTCAAATACGGCTCAATTCCTATCATTTAGTATACCTATATACATTGTTAGCTATTTTACTTTTTGGGTATCGATGTCTTCAAGGTAGGTTTACTCTCTGTTCCTTTTGTGTTCAGATTTACTAACATGTTGTGTGCAGATATAGGGTTGAATGTAAGTAGAGACTCAAATTTGTGTCACGTTTGAATGCTCTAGTTAACAAGATATATAATCAGACGCATTGAAAGCTCATCGTAGGGATGGGTTTATTGAATGGATAAAAGGACTATTAACAGTAAGTGAGATTCAGTGTTATTTTAAAGAGGTGCGTTAATTAACTCGTAATATAAGGTACCCTTTGTGTTACACGCTGTGCAATCAGGCTCATCCGCTGCAAGTGATGTGAAAACCACAGCTGACGCTAGAAGAAGGTATGCTGAAATCTTCTTTGATGTTGAGAAGTTGATTGTGGATCAAAGTAAGTATCAAGCTGTTAGCATCCATTAGGAATGCTGGTGCACATTTTGATTATTATGTTTCAAAAGAGATGGATTTATTGACAGAAAAAAATTAGTCTTGATGCAAAATCAAGGAACCCCAGAATTGGGTCGTTTACACCAATTAGTTCCATCTATCTCAGGATTCTTCACGAAATTACCTCTAGAGAAGGCTTTTTATATTGAGGACGAAAGAAGATCTATTAGTGTAAGACGATTGGTTGCTCCTAGTTTCAATGACATTAGGTTGATTTTGAACACGGCACAGGTGTTGGCTTTAGCTCAAGCAAATTCGCCTTTGGATCTCGTTACCTTTGATGGTGATGTCACTTTATACGAAGATGGTAAGTGCCTTCATACTGATGCTGCTGTCGTCCCACGAATGATCAAATTGTTGTCAAGAGATATCATTGTGGGAGTTGTCACTGCTGCTGGTTACAATGAACCTTCAGGTGATAAGTACTATCAAAGATTAAAAGGGCTCATTGATGCCATCTCGGAATCTGATGAGTTGACCAAAGAACAAAAGGAGAGATTTACAGTGATGGGTGGTGAAGCTAATTATCTTTTCCGCTTCAATGTTGAGAAAAATGGCTTGAAGTGGATAGATCCAAAAGAATGGCTATTAGATTGTATGGCGCAGTGGCAAGAATCTGATATAGTGACGGTTTTAGATCTTGCGGAATCGATATTGAAAGAATTACAAAAGACTCTCAGCCTTCCAACGAACGTTATTAGGAAGCACAGAGCTGTCGGCCTTGTCCCAGTTGAAGGTGCTAAGTTATGTCGTGAACAATTAGAAGAAGTAGTACTCTCAACCCAAAGAAGGTTGGATAATTCCTCCGCTGCTAACAGAATCAAATTCTGTGCGTTTGATGGTGGGAGTGACGTTTGGGTGGATATTGCCTCGAAAGACTTAGGAGTGGAATCACTACAGCGTCATTTTGGAGGTATCTCTTCCAAACGAACCTTACATATTGGTGATCAGTTTGCCTCTGTTGGATCGAATGATTTCAAAGCTCGTCTTTCAGGATGCACTGTATGGATAGCAAACCCGGAAGAAACGGTAAACATCTTAGATGATTTGATGAACTATATAGATGAAGAAGCTGCTTTCAGATAATCCTTCCACTCAGAAAAAAAACCTATATCTAATGAAGGCTTGTAGCAATAAGAACTCTGATTACTGTACACTAAAAAAGAAAACTCGGTTGGGCCACTCTTATCATTTGTGTCAACCTTTTATCGCACTTTTTTAATAATTCTGCCTCTTGAATCTAACAACTTCCTGAACGCCTCAAAATAAATCAAGGATAAATTGCTAATAAAATGTTTGGGTTCCTCTTGAATCTGCTAAGGTGAGTTTGGTGCTTTAAAACTGTCCACAATCACACAGCTTACTAACTTTTAATAGCTTAATTATCTCCTTTGTCTTTCCAATTATAGCCACAACTAAGGCATTGAAGACCGAAGACTTATCTCTGTTGAAGCCGTGGGCTATCTATTGGCTCATTCTCGCCTCCATCACTGTCTTTGAGTACAACTTATCGTTTTTTCTGAGTTTTCTCCCTTTTTTAAATCTTATCAAAGTGTACATTTCATTATGGCTCTTATTGCCACAGACAAAAGGTGCTGATTTCTTGTACTACAATTACATTGAGCCATTGATCACCAATCATCAGGCTGAGATTGAAAAACTGGTCAATGCCTATAACCCATTGGATTTGATCTCGCTGATTGCATCCTATTTCGGTCACAATGTTAAACTGTCAAGATTCTATACGCCTTTCGCTCAACAAGAAGCACCCAAATCCACTTTGGATGTGTTTATTGAGAATTTCAAAGAGTCCAATACCTCTAAAGATGGAAATAAACCAGTTCAGTATGGGTTATTCGATAGCTTATTTGGTGTTATCAGTTCTCTCCCATTCGGATCGTTTGGTAAGAAAACAGTATCCGGGGATGAATCCTCTATGATAAAAAACGTCTTAGCAGAAACAAACGCAAATGAAAATGACTTTGATGTTGTTGCAAAGGAGGATTTTGAGAATTTTGTGAATGAATCTAGTATCAAAAGTGATTCCATAGAAGGAAAGAAGAATGAACAGAGAGGTTGGTTTAGTACATGGTGGAGCAATGAAAGTGTTAAATCTAAGGGTGAATGAATCAATTCATAACGGGTTATTGGTTTCTGGTTAGGTATATTATCGTAGGTGTTTTTTGAGGGCTTTTATTTGGTGGATGGTTACTAATATCAAGTCTTATTTTGTTTATTTGTTTTTCTATATGTTTACACATAAGGGTTTAGGATGTTGCTCGAACTATAGGTAGGCGTTTTTTTCAATCAATATTCTGTAGTTTTGCATTTCTTGAGTCTCAAGTTTTACTACTGAATTTCATTATTCTAGTTTCAAGCATTCTATTATATACAGAGTGACTATGTGATATCTATATGTATATATATATTCATATTCATATTCCTAAGTGCCTTTTGATTAAATCAATATCATGATCTTTGTCGGTTTGTGATTTTACCTTAACTTTCTCATTGATAAGTTGATTTTTTATCTTCCTTGGGACAAAAGGTTGTGGCTTATGTTTGTAAGGTCCCAGGACACCATTGAATGCTGTACCAGGCTTCATTGAATCAGAACCAAGACGTTGGCCTTCATCTGAGTATTTCTGCAATGACTTGGTAAACTCGACATTCCAAGCATCTTTATTCTTTGGCTCTTTAGGCCAAATGAATGGTTCAGTCATGTCAACAGTCATTTTCTTGATTTGGCCTGATCTATAACGGGCAATAGCATTACCTTCCCTGGTATATCTAGAATGCTGTAATTGGGTAGTAATATTGAATACTCTTAGACCATACACGTGATAGAGATAATCTCTTAAATCCAATCTATTGAACGACTTTGGTACAATGAACTTTGCTTGATATGGTGTGTGTTTAGCGTTTGGACGCAGTAGGACAACTCTTGCTGTTGGGAAGTATTGTTGTCTGCCACCCACTCTAAAATGTGGTTCACCTTTAGTTATAGAATCATGTATCAACTTAAACATCTTGTCTGAGTGTCTTGTTGTTACTTGAAAGTTTTTCTGCTTCTCTCTAGGTGTTACTTTGGCTTTTGTTTGATGTAGTAAAGCTGAGTTGCTTACAACTGTAGCAAGTGATCTGGTTCCGCTTTTCACAGCATCCACTACTGCAGAAATAACACGAGGCATAATCAACTATTTTCACTCTCTCAAAACGCAGTTGGACAGTACTACAATAGTCCTCTATATCTCTCTATTCTTCAATCATCAGAGATATTTTTGAAGTTTTCGAGTTTTCTTTATTTTTCAGATTACCCGGCATTATTTTTGTTTTCATCGCCAAAATTCGTTGACTTGCAAATAATCAGCTATAAATCAGCTAGCTATAAGAACAGCGAATTCGAACGTTTATAGATCGAGAACCTGCTCATCCTGGTTCCTGTTTCTCTCTCTCTTCTTCTCTGTGTGCTGACGATACAAATCCGTTCTTTGTTTTTATAATTTGCTAAGTTTTTACGTTTATTACCAGATAGTATCAAGTAGTGGCGACCAAGATGTCTGAAGAGTATGAAGACGACGTGTATGGAGTGGATGGTGTGGATAATGAGATCACCTCGGAAGACTGTTGGGTAGTCATATCGGCGTTTTTCAATGAGAAAGGGTTAGTGTCTCAGCAATTAGATTCTTTTGATGAGTTTATTCACACTTCAATCCAAGAGCTAGTATGGGAAGACTCAACATTAATATTGGAACAGCCAGCTCAACACACAACAGACAAGGATAATATCAATAAAAAGTATGAAATTTCATTTGGTAAGATCTTTCTTTCAAGACCAACGATGACCGAGCCAGATGGAACCACCACTCAAATGTTCCCGCAAGAAGCTAGACTCCGTAATTTGACCTATGCTGCTCCTCTATTTGTGGAAATGGATAAAATAACGTATGCTAAGAGAGATGATGAAACAGAATGGAACGTAATACCTGACACTGAGGAGGTAAAAGAAGAGAACATTGATAAAAAAGTTTATATTGGTAGAGTTCCAATCATGTTAAGATCTAAATATTGTTTGTTAAGAGACTTAAACGAAGATGAATTTTACTCTTTGAAGGAATGTCCATATGATATGGGAGGTTATTTTGTCATCAATGGGTCTGAAAAGGTTTTGATTGCCCAAGAACGTTCAGCTGCAAATATTGTGCAAGTGTTCAAAAAATCGGCACCATCTCCTATTTCTCATGTTGCCGAAATTCGTTCAGCCTTAGAAAAAGGGTCAAGATTAATCAGTTCTATGCAAATTAAGCTTTATGGTCGTGATGATAAAGGTTCTGGTAGAACTATTAAAGCTACCTTACCTTATATTAAACAAGATATCCCAATTGTTGTTGTTTTCAGAGCTCTAGGTATTGTCCCTGATGGTGATATTTTAGAGCATATCTGCTACGATGAAAATGACTGGCAAATGTTTGAAATGTTGAAACCTTGTGTCGAAGAAGGCTTTGTCATCCAAGATCGTGAAGTCGCTTTAGATTATATTGGACGTCGTGGTAACGCTTTAGGTATTAGAAGGGAAAAACGTATTCAATATGCTAAAGATATCCTAACAAAGGAATTCTTACCACATATCACACAACAAGAAGGTTATGAATCAAGAAAAGCATTTTTCTTAGGTTATATGGTGAATCGTTTGTTGTTATGTGCTTTGGAAAGAAAGCCTCAAGATGATCGTGATCACTTTGGTAAAAAGAGATTAGATTTGGCAGGTCCTTTATTGGCTAATCTTTTCAGAATCTTGTTCAAAAAATTAACCAAAGATATATACCGTTTCATGCAGAGATCAGTGGAAACCAGTGACGATTTCAACTTGAAATTAGCAGTTAAGGCTACCACTATAACCTCGGGTTTGAAGTATTCTTTAGCTACTGGTAATTGGGGTGAACAAAAGAAAGCTATGAGTTCTAGAGCCGGTGTTTCTCAAGTTTTAAATCGTTATACTTATTCTTCTACCCTATCACATTTAAGAAGAACAAATACTCCTATAGGTCGTGACGGTAAGTTAGCCAAACCTCGTCAATTACACAACACCCATTGGGGTCTTGTATGTCCAGCTGAAACTCCAGAAGGTCAAGCGTGTGGTCTAGTTAAAAATCTATCTTTAATGTCTTGTATTTCTGTTGGTACAGGCTCTGATCCTATCTTATATTTCTTGGAAGAATGGGGTATGGAGCCTCTTGAAGACTATCAACCAAGAAGAGAGACTGATGCTAATGCAACTAAAATTTTTGTCAACGGTGTTTGGCATGGTATACATAGAGATCCAGCTAAGTTAATTGATACAATGAGAGCTTTAAGAAGAAGAGGTGAGATATCTCCTGAAGTTTCCATCATAAGAGATATCCGTGAAAAAGAATTTAAGGTGTTTACAGATGCTGGTAGAGTTTATAGACCTCTCTTTGTTGTTGAAGATAACTATGAAACGGGTGCTAAAGAGTTAGCTCTAAAGAAATCTCACGTCCAAGATCTTCTATCGGCTGATTACCAAGAAGAATACGAATCTGAATTACTACAACAAGCTCAATCTGAAGAAGAAAGAATCAAAGAAGAATCACGCCCAAAGATTTATACATGGAACTCCCTATTAACAAACGGTATTGTCGAGTATGTCGATGCTGAAGAGGAAGAAACTATCATGATAGCCATGTCTCCAGAAGATCTAGACCCACAATCGTATGAAGATCCTGATAATATTGATCCAAATAAGCGTATCAAACCTGCATATAACAAATCATCACATACATACACTCATTGTGAAATTCATCCTTCGATGATTTTGGGTGTTGCTGCTTCTATCATTCCTTTCCCTGATCATAACCAATCTCCACGTAATACATATCAATCTGCTATGGGTAAACAAGCTATGGGTGTTTTCTTGACCAACTACAATGTTCGTATGGATACAATGGCAAATATCTTGTACTATCCTCAAAAACCATTAGCCACCACAAGATCTATGGAATACCTGAAATTCAGAGAATTACCTGCTGGTCAAAATGCTATTGTTGCCATTGCATGTTATTCAGGTTATAACCAAGAAGATTCTATGATTATGAATCAATCAAGTATTGACAGGGGTTTATTCAGATCATTGTTCTTCAGATCTTATATGGATCAAGAAAAAAGAGTGGGTATGTCAGTTGTAGAGGAATTTGAAAAACCAAATCGTTCAAATACTTTAAGATTGAAGCATGGTACATATGAAAAATTAGATGATGATGGGTTGATCGCCCCAGGTGTTAGGGTTTCTGGTGAAGATATCATTATTGGTAAAACTACACCAATTCCACCTGATGTTGAAGAGTTAGGACAACGTACTGTTTATCATACTAAACGTGATGCCTCTACTCCACTAAGATCCACCGAGAATGGTATTGTTGATCAAGTTTTGATAACGACAAATCAAGAAGGGTTGAAGTTTGTCAAAGTTCGCATGAGAACCACTAAAGTGCCACAAATTGGTGATAAATTTGCTTCCCGTCATGGTCAAAAGGGTACTATCGGTGTTACATACAGACGTGAAGATATGCCTTTCAGTTCTGAAGGCATAGTTCCAGATTTGATCATTAATCCTCATGCTATTCCATCCCGTATGACTGTCGCACATTTAATCGAATGTTTATTATCAAAAGTTTCAGCATTATCAGGGTTGGAAGGTGATGCATCGCCATTCACTGATGTTACTGTGGATGCAATTTCTAAACTATTACGTGAAAATGGCTATCAATCTAGAGGATTTGAAGTAATGTATAACGGTCATACTGGTAAGAAAATGATGGCGCAGATTTTCTTTGGTCCAACATATTATCAGCGTTTAAGACATATGGTTGATGATAAAATTCATGCTAGAGCAAGAGGTCCAGTGCAGATTTTGACAAGACAACCAGTTGAAGGTCGTTCAAGAGATGGTGGTTTACGTTTTGGAGAAATGGAACGTGATTGTATGATCGCTCATGGTGCAGCTTCCTTTATGAAGGAAAGATTGATGGAGGCTTCGGATGCGTTCAGAGTTCATATATGTGGTGTTTGTGGATTAATGTCAGTTATTGCCAAGCTAAAACATAATCAATTTGAGTGTCGTGGATGTAAAAATAAGATTGATATCTATCAAATACATATTCCATATGCTGCTAAACTGCTATTCCAGGAGTTAATGGCTATGAATATTGCACCACGTTTATATACTGATCGATCAGTTGCTTTCTAATGTACTAGCATGAACTGTTGATGCTGTGTTGAAGGGAAAAAGAAGCGGGGAGTTTGAAAAAAGGAGTTTACCAACTCTACATGTATAATATAAAATTTTAGACCATTTCTTAGCAGAAAATAAAAAATGTACTTTAATAACTACAAGTTGTTTGTTTCAATCTAAGGTCATTCAATTTTTATATACATTAGGGCTTTAATGACAGTCTCTATGAATACATACCAGTAAAGGTTTGTCGCGTAATATGATGCTGATACTTGTTTCCCGTTTTCCATGGTGTGTGAGGTTTTACTTCTTTTGTTCTACTTCTTTTAACTTTTGCATAACAACTGATTGCTCGTCATGAAAGGCCACGATATTTTCTTTATATGGATTCTCAGTACCGTCAAATACCTTTAATCTTTCCAACCTTTGTCTTCTGAAACTATTCTTTGGTAACATACCGCTTACAGCTTTCTTCAAAATCTCACCAAAACCTTTATCAGCAGCTAACGAACTCATTGTGGTTAGCTTCAGTTGCCCTGGTCTAGTTGAATGTCTCCAGTATTGTTTCTCTTGGAATTTATTTCCTGTAACTTTCAGTTGGGAACAGTTCGTAACAACAACGTAATCTCCTTGGTCTATACTAGCATCATAAATCGGTTTATGCTTTCCCATCAGCGTTATAGCGATGCTAGTCGCAAGACGACCAAGACTTCTATTATCTTGTGCCGCATCCACATGATGCCATATTCTTGCTCCACTCAGAGCTGTTCTTCCTATTCTCTGTGACATATCTTACTAGTTGTTTTATCCTTCAAAGAACTTGCTCTTCTCTTGGTAATGAATCTATGGAATTTTTCACTACGGACTTTGGCATAAGTGCGACACCGTTTGTTATAGAGGCTGCGCACTTATGCTGGAAAAACTACCTCGAAAAACCGACGATAAACAATATAACGTTTTTAGTGTGGGAAGTAATAGAAAGCACCAGAAGTCAGTGTGGGAAGAGGACGCTGGTTGTTAAAATTCCCCTTAGGCATAATATCGGACTACAAGCTGGCTATATACAAGTTTTCTGCTCATTAAACAACAGTTCCGATACTCTGGTCGCTCATTTTGCATTTAAAAACTTATAACCCAAAACATACCTCATCACCATCCTCATTGACTTTTATCATCATCTAACTATATACATAAACATAATGTTCTTCCTAAAAGATCTATCATTAAATATCACGCTACATCCATCTTTTTTTGGCCCACAGATGACACAATTTTTAAGGACAAAACTTTTGAACGAAGTCGAGGGCTCATGTACCGGGAAGTTTGGTTATATAATGTGTGTTTTAGACTGTATGGCAATTGAGATAGATAAGGGGAAGATCATACCAGGGGACGGGTCTGCCGAATTCGAGGTGAAATATCGTGCTGTTGTTTGGAAACCATTCAAAGGTGAAGTTGTTGATGGAATTGTTTCTCAAGTGAGCAAATTAGGATTTTTCGTGGATGTGGGGCCTCTTTCTGTATTTGTCTCCACGCATTTGATTCCTCCAGATATGTCCTTCAATCCAGCAGCTAATCCTCCAGCTTACCAGTCAGACGACCAAATTATAGAGAAGGGAAGTAGAGTGAGACTTAAAATAGTGGGTACAAGAGCTGATGTTAATGCTATTTATGCTATTGGGAGTATAAAGGAAGATTATTTGGGTGCCCTATGAATACATCTCAAAGGATTAATCGATCTTATAAAATAAAAAATGCAATGTATTGTAACTATTATGTATATCTAATGAAAAGAAAAAAAAACCGCTTCTGATAAGATTTATATCTTTGTTAATGTATGTACACGATTTTTATTTTTTGACTACATAGTAATAACCCCCATATCCCTTTTTCAGATCACCTTCAATCCATTTGCCACGATATTGATCACTTTCAATGGCATCTCTAACGGTTTTACATTTTGTCATATAGAATAGATCATGTCCCTCCATCTTTAAAATAACATTGTGCCAAGGAGTGGGAAGATGTAGTAAATCAGAGAAACTTGGTTCTTTTGAAGAATCCAAAGTTTCAATAGCTCGACAAGTATCATTTGAAAGTAATCTCACTCCGAACTTGGGTCCAAAATTATTATGAGCGTGAATCGAAAACCGGATATGGAAAGGAAATAATAACTCAATCAAATTTGAATAAGAGTCATTTCTTTTGATCATTTCAAAAGCAACCTTAGAAACAGTTCTTTTGAACTGTTTATTTGAAAAAGCTTGAAAATAAGCATTCGATCGCAAGTCTTCATTCATGAACTTAGAGAATCCTCTATAAAGGTATAGCCTTGCATTTCCTACTTCAGTAATATCCTGTCTTAACTTTCCAGCATCACTATCGCATCCAGCCATCAAAATTTTTCGAGATGTCGCAGAAGAATCACTAATGGTTGAACCTGTATAATGTGGTAGCTCTGTAGTATTCACAAGTTTCTGTATAGGCGGAGAATTCACATTCAAGAACAAATCCTTCAAGGAAATAAACCCGACCGGATTTCCATTGGCTTTATTTACTTCTTCTGTCTTGATAATAGAATTGTATAATGATCTCAATTGAAAAGTATAAGCAGTAACAGTGTCATCGTCAACAGCGATACAATCACTAAATACATGGCCATCACTAACTATAATAATTTTCATACCTGGCTCATAAATCCTTTGCACTTCTCTAATGAAACCTATCAATCTTCTTAAAGCCAGCTCCTCACCTTTGTCTGGATATTCAGCAAAAACTTTTTGGGGATTTGATGATTTGCAGGGGAAAGCTGGTAGAACAGCTTCAATTTGAATATTTCTTTTAATGAAATATTCAATTTGTGATATAAAGTATTCCCTACCTCCATGATTCCATTTATCTGAAGTGTGATTATTCTTTAAATTTCTAGCATATAGATCTGCAATATTTTTACCGATGACTGTATTTCCACCATAGTTTATCGGATTCTCACTCATATGGATCCTAGATTCATGTAAAATGAGATTACAAAACCATTCATGAAAGTCATACAACGTATTGTCATCATTGGAATAATCCTTGATTATTATCCCACGAATTTGATGCTCCTTGGCACATTGATATTCCCATAACAATAAGTAATCACAATCCGACGTGAAAGCTTGCTTAATCTCATGTGGTAAGCCCTTCATTGGTATGCGATATTGATAATTCGATTTCGAGAAGGCTCTAGGTGAAATAGACTTCAAATGGCTGACGAATACAAGCCAGTTATCTTCAAGATCTATCTCATATTTCGTCCTTGATGAAGTCAATTTATAATCCTGGGATCTTGTATATATACCAAAAAGCTTACTGTATGTTGAGTTATCAGTAAATTGAGAGTGAGGAATTGTCATTAAAATGTTTTCCTTCACCAAAAAAGTAGATAATATAATGTAGAAGAAGGCTCAGGCTGCTGGAAGAATAATTTATATACAATGAAATGATCTTGGGATATCTCAAACAGGATAAATTCACTCATTTCCACTTCAAATTAAAAAAATCTTCCAACTGCATAGTGAACTCTAGGGTCTCAGTAAAATCCATAACTCAGCATAACTTTTCTATCCCAATTGCAGATCACTGCACAATAGTGTGATATCTCTGAAATCTTTGAATATATGCTCGCCGAGCAGCAGCAGACGAGTAAATATTTACTCACCGATAACTAACGCAGCAAATATGCATCATCTTTTTAGACAAACGGATCTTAATTCTGTAGAATGACTATCCTGTTAGATTTCAGCTTGAGCAGGCAGCGATATTTGTCTATCGTTGCACATGTCATTCACTATAATAATGTCAAATAAGTGTGAGAATGTTAATTTAACAAATGATTTCGCGCTGATTTCTATATTTATTTCACCTTCATTGTTTTTGCCTAAGCATTAAATCTGTTTTGATCTCTCTTTGCGATTTGCTAAAATTTATTTGCTCGTACGCTTACTTGGTTATAGTTATAGAGTAATAATATGACTGCTGTAAGCTTATTTGCTGTTCGAGTAGCAGAAGCCCCATTGCGAGATGCCCAAGCAAACTGAGGTCGTTAACTTCTACATCGAGAGTTGGTTACACGTAGAATGATGTGTATTCATTTTCCTCACCAATCATTTGATTCAGAAATTATCTGTGCCAATTTCTCTAAATATTCTTTATCGATTTCACTAAATCCTGCGTAGTCTAAACAGTCGATGTCTATAACACCTTTAACCTCACCATTATGAATTATAGGAACAACAATCTCGCTCCTTGTTTCGCCGTCACAGGCAATATGACCTGGAAACTTCTCAACATCTGGAACAACTTGTGTTTCTTGGGATAAAGCTGCTGCACCACAAACACCCTTGCCGATTTGAATTGTTTGACAAGCAACTTTACCCTGAAACGGACCTAAAATTAGTTGTGTTGAATCTTTTGGATCAAGGACATAAAAGCCGGCCCAGTTGATATTCAATGGCAGAGAATGATATGCATGCCATATTAAAGATGATGCATTGGATAGATTACAAACCCAGTTGGTTTGGCCATCGACAAGAGCTGAGTATGAGTCTAAAACTTCCTGTAGAACCTCTGTTCTTGAGCTGCTTGAAAACTTCGAGAATTCAGCGTGATGTTTGTCCTCTCCCATTATATAGTAGCTTGTATATGTATGTATATACTTTGTTACACAGAGTTTGGTTTTACTCTTGTAAACTTCACTAAAGACTTGGTTGGTGCTGAGTATTTTCCCAATTAATAAATGGCCGATCCGATGTCTTTCGGTTGTGTCCCTTAACAACGCTATAGCTACAATAATTGGTAAAACAAAACTTTTGACTTGTTTATTGGTAATAACTTGAGGATTTCAGGTCTTCGGTTAGTCATATAGTATGTACTTTCAGCAGAATTAAAGTGTAAGTTCAAGCATATACGGAGAAAAGAGAATTTGAGAAAAAAAAAAGCAAATGTTATCCTCAGCTAAATGGCACCAAGATTTCCCCAATCAGGCCTTTAACCTCTTCGCCTTGTTCAATGTTTGCAGTGTAATCAACAGAAAAGGCGGACACTGATGACAAACAATCACCCACATTTAATACCAAGTCATCTGATGGTAGACCACCATCACCATGGTAAACAACACCACCAGCAAGCGGACTTTTCGATCCTGTTGCGAAAACACCAGTGGTTTCGTTATAAATTAGAGATATAACAGTAAGGTCTTGGCCAGTACCTCTCGAGAAAGTGAAAGCAGGGTCCATACAACCAGTTTGAGAGTCGGTAGACACTTTAGGGTAGTTAACATTCAAACCAACACCCAATGGCAAGAGTCTATCATTACCATCACCTTGTGCTTCGAATAAAGTATTAACTAATTCAGTAGTCTTATTAGCATAGATATTCCAGACATTAGTAGGATCATCATTCAAGAGATCTTTGTAGAATGTGTTATTAGAGTTGGACCCAGAAAATGCAATTGCTGGATATCCTCTGTAAACAGCTGTGTAAGTAGCACCAATGGTGCCCGACAATGTGTAATAGAAATCTGGATTGGTGCCTTCGTTAACACCTGCAACAACCAGATCAATCGATGCATTAGCAAAGAAATTTGGTAGCCAATAATCAAGAGCCATACTGACACAAGCGGCTGGGGTTGCGTTGAAGTAACAGATATGATCGTTATCTGGTTCACAGCCCCAAGATGGAGAACCTTCTAGAATGTAGTTGAACTGATCATCATGAAGAGTATAATTGGTGTATGGGATGAAGAATGTACCACCGTAACCCGATCTTTGTTCAAGTGGTGCCAATAAATAAACATTATGGCCAGCATCAGTGAGGTAGTTGTAAACCGCCCTGATACCTGTAGAAGCCCAACCGTCATCATTGGCAAGTAGAATGTTCTTAGCGGACACAGCTGTTAAAGCTGTCAAAGCAGTAAACGTTGATGTGAGTTTCATTGTTCTCAATTATATACTTCTATGTTAATGATTAATTTGAAGAACTCTCCTACTTGCAAAAAAGCGGAAGATCATTCTCTATTTATATATCTCAACTTCCTCCAGGATGCGTCGTTACAACTTAACTCCACCAAGTACTTAGTTGAGAAATCCTTTATTATCTTACTCGCATGAGCGCTCCGATACCTTGAAAACCTCTCATGATTCCGAACATATACTGCCCAAGGATCAAAACTTATTCGCTTTCACACGCACGTTTATGGTTTTTACACGATAGTTATACTTGTTCCTAGTGCAGATCCTTCTGCTTTCGGTATTAATTATCTTTTCCATCAGTAGCTCACATATCTGGTGGCTCTAGATAATCTAATGCTGTATCCAGATTCTCAACGTTTAATAAAATCAAGTCAAGTTTTCGCTCCAAATCTCCTCAACAAAGAAATACACTCACTTCTCAGATGACTGGACAATAGGATGGTACCTTTTTTTGGCTTTCTGCGTTTTTGCGGGGGCTTGGCAGACCCTTTTGACACAAACAAGAAAGGCCAAAAACAAAGGTGCTATGGTCCCGGCTCTGTATGGTTGCTTCTTTATAGCTGTGGCAAAAAAAGGGAAAAGACCGACGCATCGAGAAGAGAGCTTGTTATGACCTGTTGTTCTGAAAATGCCCTAAATAGTGATCATGCAACCGAGTAAAATATGATTTCTAGATCGAGAGACATGTGTTTTGGATGTCACAAAATAAGTAAGTAAGGCGTGCATTAGCTAGCTACTCTGGTGGTTGCATAAGCTCAATTCATAAGCTACAGAACACGTTCATAATCAAGTCACAACGGTAATTATATTATATCTATAGAAGGATTATTACTACTCTATCAATGCGTTATTTCTTGAGTCTGCAGTTTCCAAGCTTTTGAGTAAAACGTCCCAGAATAATGGAACATTAAGCTTGAAAATAACTTTAACACCCTCAGACTCCTCAGTTTCTTTGTACTTTAGCTTACCCTCTTCTGTTCCGCTTTGTATACAATCTAATTGCAATTTTTTGTAATCCTCTCCCACACTCTGAATTCCGTACTCTTCCAATAAAACAAATACAGCAACAGGATCATGTACAGGAGGTCCTTTTAGAAATGATTGCTCCTTCTTGTACGAGTCAGCAAAGAATAACATCAAATCATGGATGATCTGTCTTAAATTGGTAGTGTTTGGCTTATTCAAAATTCTATCTTGAATTTTTTGATCGCAAACAACAGTATGTGTAACGTTCAATGGACATAGTAGCGTTTTCTTGTTCAATAAACAGTCACTAAATATTATCTCAGCAGCCTTAGGATCGCACCAAATATTAAATTCAGCTCCATCACCAATATTTCCAACATCTATGCCTCCACCCATGATGCTCAATCTCTTGATACTATGCTTTGCGTCTGGATATTTCATGAAAAATTTGGCAACGTTCGTTAAAGGTCCTACAGCAACAATAGATAGTTCATTCTTGTACTTCTTGCTAGCGTCATAGAGAGCGTCAAGAAATGAGTCGATATCACCATCTGTATTTTTTGTTGGGGTGGATGGATCTGGAATCTGGATCCCTCCCAAACCATTTTCGCCATGTATATCTGGTGCATAGTGTGCTTCCTTCACTAATGGAGCTTTTGACCCAACATATACTGGCACAGACATATCCACATTGAAAGCAGTGAGCATTGATTGGGCATTTCTTGTTGTGTTTTGTAACGATGCGTTTCCATAAGTTGTAGAAACGCCAACAAGTTCCATGTTGGGATGACTCGATGCTAGCAATAGGGCCACAGTATCATCATGTCCTGGATCGCAGTCCAGCCAAACAGGGATCTTCGTAATAGTCATGATAGCAGTTCACTAAGTATAAATAAGGATAAGCTTTTTGAGGTCCTTGTTTGTGTCAAGTTGACCTTGAACTAAGCAAAAAAAGCCGCGAAAAGGTTTTTGGAATGCGACTCACTCTCTTCGTTATTAATAATGAATACCAGTGAATCATATATTTGCTGGGAAAATTAGAGAAAAATCCCTCACACGCCTAAATTTAATTATCACCTCTATATCCTGGTTCCTTTATAGCAGCATTTTCGATTTTATCACGGAGGGATACAAATTGAGGCTTATATTCCTATTGCATATTCCTATTGTATTGATCAAATGACAGAGTCAGTGCCCGAAGAAGATTCGGGAACAATGAGATCGCACGAAATGGAGAATCAGAAAGCATTAAGTGAGGATATCGAGCCAGAAATTTCTAGAGTTATGAAAGAGAAACAAACAGAGCCCATTTCTGTTCCTGATGGTGGGTACGGCTGGGTTGTGGTGTTCTCTGTTTTCCTATTCAATTTTTCAACATGGGCTCCAAATTCTGCTTATGCCATCTATTTAGCACATTATCTAGCAAATGACACATTTCCAGGGGGTGAAAAGCTAGACTATTCTGCTATTGGTGGTTTAGCCTTTGGTGTTGGGTTGCTTTGTGCTCCGTTGATTAGAATATTGATCAGAGCCACTAGTGTTCATGCTATCATTGTATTGGGTCTGGTTCTGCAATTTTTAGGGCTGATGCTTGCTGCTTTCTCCACAAAACTATGGCAGATATATCTCACTCAAGGTGTTTTGATTGGATTTGGTCTCTCCACCATTTGCATACCCTCTATTACTGTTTTAGCTCAATGGTTTAGAAGAAGAAGATCTCTAGCTCAGTCTATAGCAGCAGCCGGTTCTGGTGTCGGTGGTGTTGTTTATAATTTAGCAATTCAACAAATCATTAAAACACTCTCTTTGAGATGGGCGCTAATCATTCAAGCCATCATGTGCGCTAGTTGCGTTTTTGTTGCACTATTGCTCTTAAGAACTAGAGATAGAGATGTGAAAACGGTGATGGGCATCTGGGATAATTCGTTGTTGTTATATCCACCTTATCTTGTTTTTGCTCTATACGTTAGCTTAACTATATTGGGATATGTTGTCTTGCTTTACAATTTGGCAGATTTTACCATGTCATTGGGTTACAGTGCACGTCAGGGCTCTATTGTAAGTTGCATGGTTTCTGTCGGAATTATCTTTGGTAGACCTTCAATCGGGAAACTGTCAGATACCTTTGGTGCCATTACTACAAGTATTTTTGCACATACTCTTGTTGGTATATTTTGCTTTGCGATCTGGATTCCTGCAAGAAACTATTCAACGGCTATCGGGTTTGCTTTAATACAGGGTGCATTGATGGGAAGTATTTGGGTGGTAATTTCAGCTATCGGTGCAAGAGTTGTGGGATTAAGAAAACTAGATGTCGCATTAAGCATGGTTTGGGTCTTTGTCGGCATGTTCGGTATTGTTTCCCCAATTATTGGTATTCAGCTAAGAAGCAATCCGCCGGCTGGTAAATCTTTCGATCCTCTCCAATATAGAAACCCAGCCATTTATTGTGGATGTTGTTATATTGGATCTGCACTTACTCTATGGGTTCTTAGAGCTATTTTAATGGCGAGAGATACGGAGGCTGAGAAGCAATTATCACATGAAGATAACGATGAACTTCATATCAAAGTTACTTTCACGGAGTTTGCTTCAAAATTATTTGCCCTGAGTAAAACCAGAAAACTATGAATTGGTCTAGTAAATTAATTCCTCTTTGTACATGACTTTACCTGTCTTGCTTTGACTCCAATTGGCGCTCAACGTAATGAACATTACCGAAATTTCTCGTCTAACTCATCAACCAGTGCACTTAATGGGTAGATAATATCCTACACAAATGTCTTAGTTGCAAGCTCTTTTCTTTCTTTTTCATGGACCCGCATGAATATCAAGAAAAATATTCATTACCTCCAGTGTTTTAGTACTAATCAATTCTGTTTTCAATAGCTTTTTATCATTATCGTAAACTTTATGTACTATGAACACATTTTCCTCGTCCGAGTCTTCATCAGATGTTGTCTCGTAAATTAATGAAGGTAATGTTTGCATGTCAGTCGTATCATTCTCTTCATTCTCGTCTTTTTCGGTAATTGTACCAAGAACGTCTCTCTTGAACTCAGACCCGATTTCAATTGAGTTCAACTCATACAGATCCTCTTCTTCGTTTTCGGACGTCACGTCTGACTCATATTCGCTGTCCTCAGCACCATCTTGCAATACTTCAATTTCAGATATTCTAGCGGTATCAACACTTGGATTTCTCTCATCTATCAAACACTTATGTGTACCGATCGCGAGAAATTCCAGTTCACCACTCTCATCCTCTGAATCACTACCACTACCACTGTCACTATCACTATCACTATCCTCATGATATTCACCATAAATACTAGCCTTCTTTTTATGGGTATATATCAGATTCTGCCTATACGCTTCTATGTGTCTAGTAACATTGTATAATAGGTTAGCGTGTGCTGTTAATCTTCTTAGATCGTATTCAGGGCGGGAGGATTCCTTGAGCAGCTTAGATCTGGCTTTTGAAGCAAGAATGTAAGTCTCTGCAATAAACATATCAAACAGTTCGTTTTTCGAGCCTCGAATAACGCTTTTGGAACCTCATTGCAATTATATTCACCGCTATATATATGTATATATATACCATCGGTCATCTCTCGTATTGTTCTGCTGTCTGGCAGTATGTACTCCACCATCAGTTAATCAGTCCATATCTGCTTTTCTATTGTGCGATACCCGCATAAATAACAGGCGAGAATTTTTAGTTATGTGGTCTAACCGCTTCTCTTGTCTTTCTTTATCTCAGTTTGGCCCGAAAGACACTAAAATTTAAAAGTAACCTTGATAGAGCCGAGTATGGTACGATGATCTACGGGGAGCAACTCAGAAAACAAGGAGTACCTTAAAAAGCGGAAAAGAAAAAATAGAGCTAAAGATGCTCCCTTTTGCCTTCTCTTCAAAAAATAGGGTAATAAGAGACCAAAATGATTAGGGTTTGTAGTCTGGAGGTAGTTCCAGCTTTGCTAAGTAAACCAAATCTTCGCCAACCTTAAGATTGTAGTCCTTTCTAGAATCAATTTCCAGGTTTGTGGAGTATATAAATATTTGAATGTAATCGTTCTCTATCCCATTACTTTTGATTGTAAATTCCAGAGTTTTCAAAACTTTATAGAATATATCATGACAGATAACTGAGTCCTCAATATCATGATCTGTACTGTTTATGGATATCTTTAGTACCCTTTCTAAGCTCTTGAAAAATGTTAAAAGAAAAGTTTTAGACTTTAATGCACTAAGAACAACTGGTAACGATCTGGTATTCTTGTCTGTGTATACATGTTGAATTGAAAAAGAGTGACCTACTTTTCTCACAAATATAGTGCTTGGATTAAATACTTCACCGTTGACCAATTCCTTTATTAAGGTTCTGGTATCGATTTCACTCAAGGATTCTGAATCAAGGATCCGGATGATATACCGTATATTCTCAAGTAGTTGAAGAGTCTTTGTAGGTCTTTGCGTATATTGAGGGTTTTTTTGAGCAATTTGCTTATTCAAGCAAGTGGATACAACATGGAGTTTAACGTTCATTTTATCAGTTCGCTTCGTTGCCTGATTGAAAAAAGAAATATCTATGGCGCATCTTATCATGTTATCGATTTTACAATCGGGGTACTTTATGTCTTGGATTGTAATGGTCTTGAAATACTGCTTGGTTAATGTTTCTTGTTTCGTATGGTCAAAGTATCCCGGTGATGAGGTTATCAAATAGTGAAAACTTTTTGTCTTCTTAGTATTCTCAATTGCTTCATAGTTCAGAGATATCTTATTGATCTCTATGCTTGTAGCAGCACTGGACCCAACATAGAAATAGTTCTTGAGAGAGCCAAACATGGTACTCACTATTCAAATGAAGACGAACTATAAGCTATAAAGTTTTGTCTAAGGAAAAGAATATAGTATTTGATAATTGGCTATGAAATGTGTCAAATATCATAACCCTGCCTAAACAGGACATGTATCTCTTTTCCTAACTTCAATCCAAATTCAGCACAGTGAGTGAGGGAGGGCATTCATTCTATTTATTTTCTTTTGAAAGATGGATGGTTATTCTTTTCACTCCTTTATGGTCACAGGTAATCCAAAATCCAGTGCTACAGCGCAGTCAATTCTCTCACTCTAAGAAACTACCTCATAACCTCACTTAGTTAAGTAACTATTTAATAACAGCCCTCTTTGATCTGAAATGATGGTGGTTACTTTAGACTCTCATTGCTGATAAATTGTATTTTACAATTGAAAATTTACTTTCGCTACAACAATGTAATCCTATCGTTTTAGTATATGTAGTTATATTTATATTTATATACGTAAGAGGTATTACAATGCTGAATAATTTTGTTAAGATCAATTAATAATAGATTTTCCGTTGTTGCTTCATACTAGACACAGAAAAGACTCAATTAAATAAGTTTCTACATTTTAACTACTGGAAATAGCAAAGCTGGAATCTGATTGAGCCATGGCTCTTGGATTACCAATTAACAGGACATATACATATTGCACTAAATCCCTGTGTTAGGATGTTTCCTTCAGCAAAAAAAGGTGTTTGGATGTGAGAATATCCCAATTGAGAGATCAAGAAGATCATCGAAGAGAGATAGATTTCCTATTCAGTGGGTGAAGTCTAAATACAAAGTAAGAAGAGAGTAGGGAAAATGTGTATTTGTGAATACATTAACATTTCTGAACTGATAATGAAGAGAAGCATTATAAAATAAGTGTTTCAATACTTTGCGATAAACGTTCAACCCGTCAAACCAATGGTAGAACCACTTTAAAGCTCTTACTATGCATCACATCATTCCCTTCCTTGTACTACTTTTGGAAGCATACTCAAACTTCCATTGCTTTTAATTATGGAGGTATTTTCAAAAAGGTATAATAAGAAGCAGCCTTTGTTTTGCTTATCAGCAGAATCTTTCCTTTACTTCTCCTATATTCCATCAAATGCTTCTGCGAAAGTTCAATCAAAAGACAACCTGGAACATATAGACCAAATAACTACTGCTTGAGAAAGAGATTGAGAACCAGTATATATTACACATTAAATACAATAAACGTACCTCCAATTAATGTACAAAAAATTAAACACTAGACTTCAAGACAAATAACCAAAAAAACACACACACTCAGACAGGCAGAAAGAAGAGTCAGATTCTTCTTCTATGGCAGAAAGACATCATTTCCTTGTTCCACAGCTCTTTTTGTGTGATAAACGATATCGTTTGATTCCCAAGGATATGCAATCCAAACATCATCAACTTCCCTAGCAACAATATAGTTATCTTCATTGTAGATGTCCTCAGGTAAATCAGCCTTTTTTGGTTTTCTTTTATTGTGCAAAACAAAAACACCAAATTTGGTCCCTGAGTCTTTAACATCAATCCCTCTTTCTTTGCATTGTTCAGCCAAGTCCTTTTTCAATTCAGAGACCGCATAATGCAAGGTGGTTCTAGTGTCGTCAACCTCGTCCACAAGTAAAATGCTCTTACCAATCAATGTGAAATCAGTACTACTATAGTCCAACCATTGAGTACGAACAACCTGTCTACCAATGGTTTCAGCTTGAGTAGACACTGAGCCAACGTCTTCATAAAGAGACAAGGCAACACTCATGATACGAACATTTGGCTTTTCAGGTTCTTTCAAAAAAGTACGAACAAATCTAGTCGGCACTAGCCCTCCGCCAGCAAGACAAAGTAAGAGATCAGGATTGAACTTCTTCAATTTTGGAGCACTTTCTTGGATAAGTTGGTGAATATGGTTGTACGAGATGTACATCTTGGTAGCTTCAACGTCAATATTATCGGTCATTATGAGGAAGACAGTATAACTAGTGCTTTTTGTGTGGAAATATGGGGCTGCACTGCTCCTATGAATAAAAAAATGGGCACAAGGAGAGATATCAAGAGCTTTATGGCCTTTTATACCTCCAACACCAAGGGCTGCTAGAGTTTCACCCTCTATCTCATCGCTCAAAATTTTTTGATATGGGCCGAGCAGACGGATTTCCAAGCGGTGGGACTGCGGGCCTTACCATTACTTCGGAGAAAGCCCATTGAATGACATAATCATGACATAATCACATTTTTTTGGCTTTTTATCTCAGTCGGAGAGTTTT
The DNA here is from genome assembly GCA_003706765.3 of Xingzhongia hampshirensis. NCBI lineage: Eukaryota > Fungi > Ascomycota > Saccharomycetes > Phaffomycetales > Wickerhamomycetaceae > Xingzhongia > Xingzhongia hampshirensis. Next base: position 109,792 of record PPXL03000005.1, on the reverse strand, counting down.
AAGTAGGCTTCTGATATGATGATAGTGATCGGAGTTGGGATCATCCTGAAACAATGAACTTATCACTTAAAAAGCAGCAGAAAATGAGTGTCAAGTACGCCAGCGGTGAGTATTATAATTGTTACTTGTGACTTGATATCCTGGGCCTGCACTGAGATCAGGCTTCGAATAAAAGATCATTCTGTTGTTTGATTAATGGAAGCACCACCATGTCATCAATACTAATAATGCTGCCCAGATTTCATCACATTTCTCAATGCCTCACCAACGCCTTATCATGCAGTGGATAGTATCAAAACCATTCTTACCAAAGCCGGATTCAAGGAGTTATCTGAACGCACTAACTGGGCAGGTCATATTGTGAAGGGTGAGAAATACTTTGTCACCAGAAACAACTCTTCGATCATTGCATTTTCAGTGGGTAAGAAATGGGCTCCTGGTAATCCTGTCTCCATTGTGGGCACACATGTGGATTCGCCATGTTTACGAATTAAGCCAATATCTAAGAGAGGTGCGGAGGGGTATATTCAGATCGGTGTAGAACTCTATGGTGGTGGTATCTGGCATAGTTGGTTTGATTCAGATTTATCCATTGCAGGTAGACTCATGGTCAATCAGAATGGCAAAATTGTTTCCAGATTAATTAACATTCATAAACCTTTATTGAAAATTCCTACCCTAGCTATTCATTTTGATAGAGAGGCTCATACAAAATTTGAGTTCAACAAAGAATCTCAATTGTTACCAATTGCTGGTTTGTCAAATGCTACTCCACTGAAACAGCAACAGCAACAAGACAATTGTTGTGCCAGCGCAGACTCCAAATTAACTGATAAGGAATTCCAATCACTGAATTCTGTTATTCAGAGACATAACGAAGAATTAGTCGATTTGATTGCTGCAGAAGCTGATGTTGATGCCAAGGATATTGAAGATTTCGAATTGCTATTATACGATCATAAGGAATCTTGTATTGGTGGTTTACATGACGAATTCATCTTTAGTGCTAGACTAGATAACCTGAATTCCACCTTCTGTGCTTCTGAAGGATTGGCCCAATCTTCTACAGACGAATCGTTAGCTAATGAAACCGGTATTCGTATAGTTTCCTGTTTCGATCATGAAGAAGTTGGCTCAACCTCTGCACAAGGTGCAAACTCAAATTTCTTACCAAATGTTTTAGATAGAATCACTGGGTTGTCAGGTGTCCCAGATGATGATTCTAAATCACCAATCCAATCCCGTATTCTAGAGACTGCTGCTAAATCTTTTTTTTTATCTTCGGATGTCGCTCATGGTATCCATCCAAATTATGTTAGTAAATACGAGTCAAACCATAAACCTCAATTGGGAGGGGGCCCAGTTATCAAAATCAATGCTAACCAAAGATATATGACAAACTCTCCGGGTGTTGTCCTTTTAAAAGAGGTTGCGAATAAAGCTCAAGTGCCATTACAATTGTTCGTTATCAACCAAGGAGGCTCTTGTGGCTCAACAATTGGACCAATGTTGGCTGCTAAAACTGGTATCAGAACTCTGGATATTGGTAATCCAATCTTGAGTATGCATTCGATTAGGGAAACAGGTAGTTCACATGATATCGAAAAATCAGTCAAATTGTTCAAATCTTTCTACGATAACTATACTTCTATTGAAGCTAATATCTTGGTCTAATAGTAATACATGTTGCTTGAAATATAGTCATCTATTATTTCTACATATAATGTATTTCCTTTGTCTTGGAAAATTATGCATACGTATTGTTTTTATTTCTGCTTACGCTTGATTTGTTTAGCTTTCAATTGAGCAATCTTCTTCTTTAAAGCATCCTGTTCATCTTCACTTTCGCTTTCTTCTACTCCAATTCTATCAACTTCTTCATCGCTGTATCCTTCTTCTTGATTTACCTCTGCATCATCAAAATTTTCTGTTATTGGAACATCATCATCACTGACTTCTCCCTCTCCGTCACTAGATTCATCCAGTTCCATGAATCCTTCTTCATCCTTTTCATAGATGTCTTGTTCATCATCATCAATGTGCCCACCATCATCCAATTCTTCGATATATTCAACATCAAATTCATCAGATTCATTATAATCATCTTCATTTGGTTGAGCTCTTGTATTATTCAGTTCTTGTTGAGAATATAACACATCAAGTCTTCCTTGCAATTCTAATAATCTTGGTAGTGTGTTAGCCCTTCTAGTTAACGTAGAATGTAGTGAGGCTAATGCTTTTGATAAATTTGGAACATTAATTAAATAGCCACCATGAATTACCATGATCCACTTTACCCAGATGTTTAGCTGTCCTTGACGATTGGTTTGTCTAGCAATACGTTCAGCTAATCTATCCAGTAAAGTTACGGCCAAAGTGGTATCTAAACGTTCAACCGTAGCTTTCAACACATTTTCATCCCTATTGGCAAGAACCGTTTCTAATAATGCATGATCGTTAGATCTTAAAGCTTGAGTTAAAACAACGGCAAGAGAACCGGTTGTAGCTCTACCTTGCTTCTTCTTTGGTAATGTTGATTCCACCTTCAGACTTTCTAATTTCTCTGCTAAGGTGGGACCATCTTCATCTTCATCATCGTTGTGTTTTTCCACTTTGTTATCTAAGTATCTCAAATTATCACCGCTTGTGATTGTAGCGTTACCTTCATTATAACGTTTTGGGGCAGCAATATCTTGACCAAAGAGACTATGATCTTTAGCTTGGATAACAGGTCTGTCTTTCTCTATAATGGTATCTTCTTCTAGATCTTCAATATTTATTTTTTCGAAATATGGAATACTTCCATTTTCTAACCAAGTTACGGTAATGATTGATGCATTGACAAAGGTGTCTTCAATTCTCAAGTGTTCACCATTTGGGCGTTGAATTTGTATTTTATATTTTGATTGTTTGGACTGTTGACCTTTTCTTTTTGATTGAGCCTTGGCAAGAACATTAGTGAACACTTCCACTACCCCATCTTCTGTAACAGCGGACAAAGTTTCATCTGAGTAAGCAACAGAAAGCACATTACTTTGAGCAACTAGAACTTGTGATGTTGAATCCAAAGAATATATGTTGATGAATCTATCGCTCTTGGCAGCAGTGATGAAGGTATTATTATTAATTGGCAAAACTGTATGAATTGGGGAAATATGGCCTGGAAAGGTCTTTACAACTTCCTTTGTTGATATATCAACGATGCTAATGCTATGAGATGCAAGTAGTAGATGTGGTTTGCCTTCAAGCTCTACTGTACTGATGACATTGACCATTTCTGGAAATTTGAATTGATCTTTTGGTTTGAATAAAGCCAAGTCCCATTCAATGATATTTTCCCCTACATCAGCACTCCAGCCAGAGTTGGTAAGGCTTGAAAAATGAAAGTCTGATATCGATGCAGAATTTGGGTTCTCTAATTTAGCAAATATATCATTCGCTAGAGGAGAGTATAACCATATGGATCCCTTATTCAGTCCAACAGATACAATCTGGTTTTCAATATTGAAAGTATTTGAGAGCCTTCTTTTCTTTGATTTGTTCTTTGTGCTAGAAGGAGAAATACCCCAAGAGATAGATGTTAACCTGTATCCTTTATCTAAATCAAATGCATGGGCTAAAGTTGAGCTTGAACTTGTGGACTGTATTCTTATTCTATGAGTATCAAGAGCTGTTACTGCTGATATATAGTGATAACCACTAGGATCAAATCTTGACGCAGCTAGAAGAGAAGACATTGGTTTTCAGAAGTGATTCTCGAGGATATGATTAGGATATCAGCAAAAAACTCAATAAAATTACTAAAACTTCTGAAACCCTCTTGCTTAAACCAGAAAACGACAAAGTACTTTCTATCATCACTATGTGAAATCTATTAAAATTTTTCTTTCCTCCAGAAATTCGCGGAAACTCATCGTTTACCCGGAAAAACAATAAAACCGCTTTAAGAAAAAACAATAGAACGCTTTCGCGAGAAGATGAGTTTCTTAATGCGGTGCCTGCGAAAAGCTCTAAAAACATCAAAACAAAGGGAAATATCTAGCCTAGGAACCAATAGATAAGGTGATTATAGCAGGAATATCTTTTAGCATTTGGATATTTCAGCTTTTATACTTGATATACTGTATCGAAGGTATTTTGTTTACAAAAGATTGGTTGTTTTATCCCTAGATATAATTCAAAAACTACCTCATAATGGCTGAATATGGTAATCCAAATACAGAAGATTTATCTCTTCCTAAAGGTAAGTATTTCCATGTTTGAACTATTCCAAGAAGGGCACTAATATGTGTAGCTACTGTACAGAAGATCATCAGTGAAGTGCTTCCTCAGGAGCTGACGTTTTCCAAAGAGGCTAGAGATGTTGTTATTGAATGTTGTATTGAATTCATTATGATCTTATCCGACCAATCCAATGAAATTGCAGAGCAAGAGGCCAAGAAGACTATTGCTTCAGACCATGTTATCAAAGCTTTACAGGAATTGGGGTTTGCAGAGTATATTGAACCGATAGAGAAGGTTTTAGTAGAACATAAAGAGGCGCAGAAAGGTAGAGAAAAGAAGAACAACAAATTTCAAAATTCGGGATTTACAGAAGAAGAGCTTCTAAGACAACAAGAGGAGTTGTTTCGTCAATCTAGATCAAGGTTACAAAACCAAAAGGTAGATACTAATGATGATGTAAAAACGGAAATCAAATCCGAAGAATTTTGAAACCTTTGAGGATTATTGTATACTAGAAAAGAATATTATATAATTAGTCGAATAACTATAGTATTATTGTGTAGTTATCAAAAAAATTAAATAATGCCAAACTATTGCTCTTATACACGACCAACTCCTCGGTAGAATAGCAAAACAGCTTGAAACACCAGTTTTATTTTCTGTGTCTCATATTTCAATCTTCTATGTAGCATTTTGTTTCTTTTACCAAAGATTAAACTATATCCTTAATTATTAAGTAATGAAAAATATGTATTAGTTAAGGTAGCACGTCTCAGATATTTAATATGTTTGTTTCGCGGAATTTTCAATTTGCTGAGTTTCCGACAAACTGAATGACATTATGAAATATCTGCAATTTCTCCTGTGGCAATGAATTAACAATCTGTTGATATCTTTCTGGGAGAGTATGTTGTATTTGCTCCAATTTGCTTTTAAATTCAACAAAAACATTAATATCATCCAATGGCGTGTCTTTGAATGCATCATCTTCTAGATCTGCATAGTCTTCGGTGATTATACCAGGTGTAGCATCAGCTTTCAACTGTTCTTGTCTTTTTTTGAGAGTTTCAGGCAACCTTTCTATTGTGAGCGCCAATTTGTTTGATAACTGAGGAATGAAACCGATCAAAGATTGTGGAATTTCTGGTAGCGATAAAATTGATAATAGAGCAAGACATTGAAGTTTCAAACCATAAACATTTTCAAAGTTCGATGTCAAGTTATACCAAATTTCCAATAGTCGAATGGTTTCATTTGTCGATTCAGTTAGTTGTAAAGTTCTAGAAGGATCAATGTAAATCGAAGCCAAGAGTGCTTTTATAACATTATAAGGCGCATGGTCATCTTCCCTAAACACTTTCAAAACCAATGCTAGGTTTTCGTTGAATTCACCCAACACTAAAGTTGAAAATTCAACTAATTCAAAGGCACCTTGATCGTCATAATCAACGTCTGCTTCAATCACCTCTTTGACCAATTGATTTAACGATTGAACTTGAGGAGAGGAGGAATTCAAGCCTTTGAATCCATAAACAATGATATTCTCCAAAAATGGGACATAACTTTCAAAATATTCCACGGCATATGTTTGGAAAGAATCTAAAACATCCTTATAGAGATCCCAGATGATAGGAGAGATAGATTTTTTATTTATTGTCATACTTTCCACCATTTCCATAGCCTCCGCTAGGAAGGAGACTGCAGCATTTGTGATAACAAATTTAGCAGCAGGAGCATATATTTCCTCCAAATCCACTTTAGCCATGGAGATTACCATTGTTGTCATTGTATTTATGAACCCAACAGCCTGATATTCCTTATCACTGGAAGCTCCTATATTACCTGAATTCTCTAATTCGATGGTTTCAGTAGCAGAACGAATAAATTGTTCAGCTAAGCTTTGTGCTAATTGCGCAGCAAATGGCTGGAGTTCGTCAGCATAAACCTCTAGTAATGCTTCCATAACTTCTGTGACTAAATCAAGATCATAGACTTTTGATAGGTTCAACAACTTCTCCATGATATGTGGGACATCTTTTCTAATGGCATCTGTAACCAGATCATCTGAGATTAATACTTTCAGTGCATCTGAAGCTTCAACTTGAACAGGTAAACATTCGTCGTTGTTGAAATTTTCATAAACTCCTTCCATAACTCTAGATAACACAGCTTTATCTTCAAAAGTATGAGAAAAAATACTTATAACTTCACAGGCTCTTGCTCTTAAAAATAGATGATTACTTTTAATATGTGGGACAACAAATCCATCAATGATTTGGTCCACTTGAGACTTAAAGGTAGAATCAGTTTTAGTCAATGCAAATGAGATAGAACTCAAAATTCTTAATGCACCTTCAACTCTTAATGCATTTGGCAAACTAACATCTTGAGCATAAGCAGCAAAAATTTCATTCAAGAAAGCTAAAATTTCAGACATTTGTTCAGGTCTATGGTGGGCTGTGACGAAGAGGACATCCACCGCAGCAATATCTGCAGTGTTGGATTCTCTATTGATATCAAAATATCTTCGAACATAATCTTCTGGATCATCTTCAAATAGTTCAAGATCTTCTTGGCATAGGCATGGGAATATTAGGTGTTTGAGAATTGAGCTATAATGTGGCTGAATTAATCCCCAAGAATCTGTCATGATACACTTCTCTAAGAGAGAAATTAGATTAAACAAGGAGGGATCACTGACCCAAGTTCCAGACCCCCATCTTTCAATAACAGAGAAATATACACCCAAAATACTAGGTAAGTATGTAGAATTAAAGAAATTAGTGAATTCTGCACTTGTGTCCTTATTAAGTGGAGAACAAAACTTTTGATAAAACTTTTGCAAGTTTCCGTACCCCCATTTATTGGCTTTGACCCTCTTATCCAATACTCTATCAGCAGGATCAACATCTAGAAGTTGACTTGGTGTAGGTTTTTGAATAACATTGAGATGTAACGAGATCCAAGTAGATAAATGATTCACATCATGAAAGTACTGCGGTAGGGCAATTTGTGTAGAATATTTAAAGATCTTCAAGATGTAGTAAAGAAGTTCTCCAGAGTAGTGATCATCTTTTGCAAGAATGTCAGTGCTCAATGTCTCCAAAAGTGGGAATGTCTCGTTAACATATCTTTCGAGTGGAGCTCTATGCTCTGGTAGATAAATATACCTCATAGATTTCACAGCTTCTAGCAACAACAATAAACCAGTATAGATATGTGATCCTTCTGTTCCTGAAGACAAGAGTTGCTTAATTGGCTCATTCAATGGCCAGAATGAAGTGTCAAGAATGGTTTTCACAGCTAGTTGTAGCTGCGGTCTTATGTGATTGTCTGAATATGCCTGCAGAAGCGATTCAAGCAACTTGTTTTTGATCTGTTCCTTCTCCCCATCAGCAATTGCACCTTCACGAGAGCTAGCCCAATACAGATGGATCCTATTCTTAAAAAAAACTGCAGCAGAGCTTCGTTGTGCTGGAGCGATGCTTGGATCAACAGCGAGCTCGAGACAGTAGACCGTGAAGCCAGGTTCTCTTTCGAATTCGCGTAATTTCTGCTCGGACTGTCTTCTCAGCTGAACATTGGGATCCAAAGTCCCTGATAGAACGTTAAGAATAGTTTGCTTTTCCATTACAACTGTGCCTTTACCCTTTCAGCACTAAGTAGTAGTCCTTTGGTTTTCCGCTGGCGTTTTTTCCAAAGAACACAAGAAAAAAACGGTAGGTAAAACATATATTGATTATATTATATAAGCAGCTATGGATCTATTCTATTCCATTTATTACTGATTTAAAAATACCTTTTCTGGTCTTTTCAGATGATACTAATAGAATGGCCAATTGGAGGGTTGTGCATTACATTAGCTACCTAGTAGCCCTATATTTTGTGTTTGAGCCCTCTTATATTCACCCAGATGAACACTTTCAGACGTTTGAGGTCCTAACAAGTAAGTGTTACGATATAACAGGACGAGTAGATAGTTGACTAGCAGAGACTGACATAGTTATCAAGACAAATTCTATGGGTATTCAACTACAATACCATGGGAGTTTAAAGATGTTCCGTCTCGGAGCTATGCTGTTTTGTACTTAGCTTATGGGCCACTTCTCTGGATCAACAAACTTTTTGAGTTCAGGCCATTAGCTTTGTTGTACCTCGCAAGACTTCAATTGGCAGCTACATATTTTGCAGTTGTACAGTTTTCGACAAGACTTTTGTGCAAAACAAAACAAGAACATACTAAATCGTTGTTTTTCATATACACTTCTTACGTCACTTGGACTTATCAGTCACATACTTTTTCCAACTCCATTGAGACTTCTCTATTACTGCTGGCACTCTCTATCATTCATATCCTAAAGGAATCCAAGCACAGTAAGCCGCAATTTCCTTCAGTTTTTTTATTGGGGATACTGGTCAGCATTGGTATATTCAACAGAATTACCTTTGTAGCATTTTTGATATTTCCCTCTGTTTTTGTTTTGAAGCATTTCTTGCGATATCGGTTTTCTTTTGTTGTGTTTGTAATAGCATTTGCATCAACATCAGTTTGCTTGATATATCTTGATACTATATTTTTTGGATCACAAGAATTTGTCATTACTCCATGGAACAACTTTCTATACAATTCTCAAACTAAGAACTTGGCGCAGCATGGCCTTCATCCGTTTTATACACATCTACTAATCAACTTACCACAAATCATGGGTCCTGCTATAATTCCCTTCATTTTTAGAAACCACTATAAAAATTCGGTTTCATATGTTTCGATAGTTTCAGGGCTTTTCTTTCTTTCATTTGTCCCTCATCAAGAGCTAAGGTTTTTGGTTCCTTTGCTCCCATTGGTTTGTATTTGTATAGATTTTTCCAATTTTGAAGACCCAGTGAATATTGATAGGATCATCAAGGCTTGGTGCTTGTTCAATATTGCTTTTGGTATAATCATGGGAGCATTGCATCAAAGGGGCGTCATTGAAGCACTTGATTTTCTGAATAAGATCAATTATCATGGTTCTCAAATTTGGTGGAAAACATACAGCCCTCCAACATGGCTACTAGGGAACGGAGATCTCGTTATATCTAAAACAGTACCTGAGGGCGAGTATTACGATTTAGTGATTGATCTGATGGGAGGAGAGGTTAGGCAACTTATAAGCACTATAGAGGCCGTGGGCGAAACGCTTTTAATCACCCCAAGATCTTCTCTACCATTGCTCGAGGAAGCCAATAATACCTTATCTTTAGAAATATTATGGAGCTCTGAATGGAATTTAGACTTGGATCATTTTGACATCAATGATTTACGAACTTTCAGGCCTGGTATTGATATTTATAAAGCATCACTACAATGAAAAAATTCTTATTTATGATGGTAAGTTTTGATTATATAGATGCTAACTGAATTGATTGATTATTTATAGAATTCAAATTTGTCAACTTCACTATCAGTCTTAACTTGTGCACTATAAGCTTCTTCTAAATCACTTTGTAAAATGACGTATCTATTCTTTCTAACAGCTCTTAGCCCAGCTTCCTGCATGATAGCTGCAATGATTGCACCTGATAATGGATCATTTCTAATTATCAGAGAGTCTAAATCAACTTCTGGTGATAACGACATCTTAGAGGCAATCGTAGAGAAGATCAAACGACGTTCTCTTCTATCTCTCAACGAAGGAAATTCAATCTTTCTATCGAGACGACCTGGTCTCAATAGAGCAGGATCTAAAGTATCAGCTCTATTGGTCGCCATAATAACTTTAACACTCGAACTTTGGTCAAAACCATCCATTTGATTCAATAGCTCTAACAAGATACGTTGAACTTCACGATCAGCACCGGTCTGTGCATCAAAACGTTTAGTAGCAATCGCATCAATCTCATCAATGAAAATGATCGAAGGAGAATTCTCTCTAGCTAATCTGAAAACATCACGAACCATACGTGGACCTTCACCTAAATATTTTTGTACAAATTCAGAACCATTCACTCTTATGAATGAGGCGGTAGAGCTGTTGGCAACAGCTTTAACTAGCATGGTCTTACCAGTACCTGGTGGGCCATACAACAAGACACCTCTTGGTGGATCAATACCGATTTGTTTATATAAATCAGCTTGAGTCAATGGCAATTCTACGGCTTCTCTAATTTCTTGCTTTTGCATATCTAGACCACCAACGTCCGCATATGTAACATCTGGTTTTTCTCCATCACCTAAAATAGAAATACTTGAGTCAGCTTCTGGTGGTAAAATGTCAACCAAGGCATTTGAATGGCGATGTAGTGCTACTGAAGCCGAAGGCTTCAATAGCTCTCTGTCTAAGGTAGAAAGAATTCTAACAACATAGTTGGATCCTGTAGTAGATGATACTATGGCGACATTTTGATCAATCGATTCAAGGAATTGGCCTATAACTAAGGGCACTGATTGAATTCTCTTGACTTCTTCTTGTGCTCTCACAAGCTCCCTTTTCAAGTGACGCTGTTCATCTTTAATGTACTCTTCTTGCAATGTAAGCAACTCATACTCCTTTTCAAGTTTCTTCAACTTCAAGTATATGTCGTTTGCTTGTGTCGAACTGTGAGCTGTGGACGAGATAAATAGCGACTCAAACTTGGACTTGTCAATCTTCGGGGTTGTAGATGGGCGTATACCAAGTTCTTCCATTGTATTATGAGTTGTTTGACTGCGAACTGTTGAGCTTATTTCTCAGCTGAACTTGTTTGTTGACCTTTGGCCACCGAAACTTGGAAGGCGATTAATGTTGCAAATCTGGAAATTCGCGAACTTATACGGGGGAATATGTAAATGGTGTCAGGATGTTGAACTTATAGGGTAATGTATACTATACTATAGATATCCAATTCTCTAGGTATATTATACTGCGTATTGTAAAAAACAATTCTTGACAAATTGCTTTCTCGTTAGTAAAATCTGTTAATTTATCTGATAGACATACACGTCTGATAGCTTTGTTGCTCAACAGTAGACAGTAGTTGGTGAAATCTTTGATTAAAGAATCCATTGTCATATTCTATGTCTGTATGCCTTTTCTTCTCTTACCATACACCTGCCTAGTGATTGTATCTGTAAAAAGCATAGTGTATGTAGATATGCACTGAAAGTTATCATATGAGAACAACAGAGAGGAGGCCACCTAATGAGACTCCCAGTAAGAGACTCAAGCTTGTTATCGAAACGAGCTCAGATTTGGCCAATGTGCTTTGGTTGTAATGCTTATTGAATAATAATGCATATGGATTTTTAAATGGATCTGTTATCAAGTTCCAATAATAAGCAATAATTTGCATGATTGATTTTGATATTGGAGGGAGCGGAAGTTCTTGGATCTGTGGAGGCTGAATGTAAGGAGTGTCATCGTCTTCATCGATAATCTCAGATTCTAATCTCTCTTCTAGAACAGGTAGTACACCGCTATCTTTCAATGCTTCGACTTTTTGATTCATGATATCTAGTCTTTGGATCTGCTGGTTATTATTCTCTTCAAGCACTTTTTGAACTTTCTCCTCAAAATTTCCGACCAATCTCCTTCTTTTCCAAGGTTCTAAAGCTAATTGGAAGATCAGGAATAGGAAGATATTGATTCCCATCAAACCAAAGGTACCCCATGTAGATGTTCTTCTAATTTTATCAGACCATATCTGTTCTTCATGGTAACGAGTCAATATAGCATTCGAAAGCTTATCTTGCAATTCTTCTTCATGTTTATCAGCTTCTTCCATTAAAGATTTGGCTTCCTTTTCAATCTGTGAATTTTCATGATCATCCTTATATAACTTTGTGAATCTTTCGAGATCAGTTGGCGACCATGTCGATTTCCTTTGTAATAACTCATTGACTTCCTTTTGAGTTTCCAGTCTTTTGGAAATAGCCTCATTATAGGCCTGTTTGGACAGTCTGGCATCTTCTTTGGCTTTGGAAAGACCCTTCTCTAAGGCTTCAATAGACTCTCTCAATCTTTGAATGGCAGAATAACCCGTTACATCATTCAATGCCCTTGTAGCAGTGAATATGGTCTCCTGTAAAGAGTCAATATATAGCTCTAATTTTTTGGCCCACTGCTTTCGCCTTCTTTCTCTTTGGGATGGCAAGCCTTGTATTGTCTTCTCTTTTTCACCAGACGTAAGATCTTCGTTGAAAGCATAATTGGCACTCTCCTTCTCCTGCAGCGATAATTTTTCGTTAGCTTCTCTAATAGCTTCTCTCGCTTTTGTGAAATGGAATCTAGCAGGTACGATCACCTTGTTAACCTGTTCCTTAGACGTCTTATAAAATTCTTGGGCAGTTTCCAAATGAGGCTTGAGTTTCTCTACAATCTCATTAATCGGAGTCTTGATATTCGTGGGAGGAGGATCTTGATTTGAGTTCTTAGGGTTCCTATTTTGCAGTATTGCTGATTGGGTAAAACATCTTTGCATCAAAGTAAATGAGAGTAGGCCACAGGAGGTTTGCCGGAGAGAAAGGAGTGGAGTCTGAAGTCGCAGCATTGAAAAAGAGACAAGCGGTTTTCACTGAGGTAAGTTAGCGGTGAGAGTAGTTTTAGTTTTCAATAATGTAGACATATAAAAAAAAAGAAAACAAAAAAACATACAGCTCTACTACTGACCCACAAAAGTAAACAAAACTGCAGTAAAAAAACACTTATAATCTTTTGATGGTGAGCTTCTCCTTGAAGAAAAAAGAAGATTCAGCCAAAACTTCTGGATTTTCTGGATTTTCTTTGAAGAGGACTAGTAATCATCAGCCCAAAAACAAATCCAGCAAAGATCTATTCGGTACTGCTGAAGAAGAAGAAGATGAGACAAAAGTGCACAAGATTGACATATTTGACTCCAAAGATGGTGCTTATAACATGAAAGACGGCCCTTCGATACCTCAGGGACCGTTAATAATACTTAACCAAGGAAATTCTGAATGGAGAAAACGCACACAGGTGAGGTTCAACTCTTCTAATTCTAGCTCTTCTGAAGGGTTTCAAGAAAGAAATTTAGATTATGGTATCAATTATTCTGAAAGTACAGGAGAAGGAGCATCAGAGAAGGCTCCAAAATCGTCACTGAGGTCCAAGGATGAAATTGAGAGTTATAAAGAAGATATTGCAAATCGTCCCCATGCTCCAACTCCAGAAGAATATGAAGCTGTTCCAATAGAAGAATTCGGCGCTGCCATGTTGAGAGGTATGGGATGGAACGGGGATGATGATGGGGCGAAGGACGAAAAGAAGAAATCTGCATTGCCCATGGTTAGAAGGGCTCCATACTTGGGGGTTGGAGCTAAAAGTGCTCCAGGCGGTGAGAATCAAAAAGCTGATAGACGCTACGTTCCTGTAAAGCTGGTTAATAAAACAACAGGAGAAGAGTTCAAAGTACAACATTCAGACAGTGATAATAGTAACAAAAGAGAAACACAGAGGGAGAGAAGTCCCAACCGTGACATTTCAACTTCTTACAGATCTAGATAAAAATAAGCCATACTGCCATGAACTAGATATTTAGTTTATCATAATTAATCTCAATATTTAGAATGAGGTCATCACTAGTTTCGATTACTACTCCGTCTTCACCGACGAATCGATTGCTGCTACTAACAGAGCCCTTTAAAGAACTCGGCCAGTGCTTTACATCCCATTTCAGTCCGTTGGTGGTTAGAATTACCTCTCCCGCAAGTGGTAACAGCCCGCAGTTAGTACCATGTAGTGATTTGATTTTCTGGTAGTCAATAAAATTGACACCCTTTGGTACTAACAAGATGATGTCGGTGAGCGTCAAGTAATGCAACTTCAAATTAGGATTGGTCTTGAAACGTGATAATAACACACTTATTGAATGGATGGTGTGATCAAATCTACCGTCAATTCCTCCAACTAATAGAATGTCAATTGCAATATGATTTTTAGTCTTTTTATGTAGTGATATAAGACCATCGTATTCATCCACCCTAGATAGATCCAACTGTACAGCCCGGTTCATATGATCATAATAAATGTCTACTAGATCGATACTTTTGCCTAGATCAGTTGCATATTGAGTACTCTGAAGAATGATCTTAACACCATGGGCCTTGTACCACGCTTTAACATCTTCTCTTAGGGAATCGAGGTCCCCAACAATAAAATCTGGCAAGAACTTTTTTCTTTCATCCTCACCTTTCAAATAGTCAAAAAGTCTATTAGCGCCACCATCAGCGCATACTCTGAGTCCATACAAATCCCATACTTGCTTGAAAGCAGGTATTGTGATCTGCTGATTGAGGATTATACATGCACTACGATCACGTTGTGGAGCAAATACACGTCCTAGATCTATGACATAGGCACCTTTAGGCCTCAGAACACGTAGAAGCTCAGAATTCTCAATGACTTCACCCATTGACTTTTCAAAGTGAAAATAGTGAAATGAAGGAGACAATAAAAGGTCTTACGGTGATATTATATGTTGGTGTTCGGATGTATTTTTAATTCATCTCTTCAAGTAAATAGAGAAATGCTTCATCCTCTATTTTCGGTCTTGTATTTGACCTGAAACATAGAGAGCATCGATATGAACGGTAACAATCCCGAGAAACACAAGTATCGTGTAGAGATTCAGCAGATGATGTTTGTCTCTGGAGAGACGATTGACCCTCCTGTTGAAACGACCTCCCTTATTGAGGATATAGTTCGAGGACAAGTGATCGAAATCCTTACACAATCTACAAAGACTGCAAATTCCCGTGGCTCCAAATCTATTGCCCCGGAGGATGTTATATTCCTCATAAGGGGTGATAGAGCTAAAGTTAACAGGCTGAGAACGTATCTATCATGGAAAGATGTGCGTAAGAACGCCAAAGATCAAGAAACTGGAGGGGTTGAGGGAACAGATTTGATTGATGATTCTATGGGATCCAATGCTAAGAACGCTAATGATCTTATGAAAATGAAGAAATCAAAGATAAAACTTCCCTGGGAAATACAATTCATGTTTTCTGAACAGCCATTAGATGATGAAAATGAAGAACTGGGTGAGGATGAAAAAGAAGCATCAAATGCATCTTTGAAAAGGCTTAAAATGGCTGATGACAGAACTAAGAACATGACAAAGGATGAGTATGTTCATTGGTCTGAGTGTCGTCAGGCTTCTTTCACTTTCAGAAAGGCAAGAAGGTTCAGAGAATGGGCTGGCTTTGCTCATCTAACAGATGGAAAACCAAATGATGATGTCGTCGATATTTTAGGGTTCTTGACTTTCGAGATCGTTTGTTCATTAACTGAGGAGGCATTGATTGTAAAAAATGAGGAGGAAACTTTGAATAAAACAAGTTCGATAAAACAACCTACTGACGGAACGAAAAAAAGGAAGAGACTCTTCGACGGTCCGGATGAAGCTGCAAAACCGCTATCAGCAGCTCACATTATTGAAGCATGGAGGAGACTACAAATGGTGCTTCCACAGCATAAAGCATTGAGGAATTTTGGAGGTGGAAGATTACTTTCAACTACAAACTTCATCTGACCATACTAAAGAAGCACAGTTTTTTAATGGTTCTTTAGTAGGTATGCAATTTATATATGATATTAACGTTAAATGTCTTTGTTTTTGAAAGGTCCGTAGAGAACCATGCTATATGGAGCTTCAAAATGCCTGTTTATTAACAGGTTTTCTTTTGCAATTTGACTTACATCTCTTCCCTCTGGATCTTTCTTGATTATTTGATTATTTAGAGTTGTAATTCTCTCATCCACTCTGGCAAATTCTCGAACAAAGGGAGAAACCTCCGTGATATACTTGTTCGCTGATAATGATTCCAAACTTGTTAACCCATAGTAATGATCAAAGTAATATGACGCATTATTTATGATATTCCTTGTCAATCTTTTATAAGCCTTGAGTTTGGATTTAAGGAAATATCTATCTAACTTTTTCATATCATTGATGTTATAAAGAACATCATTCATTGGGAATTGGGGTAAAAATGAATTTAGTTCATGACTGATACTATATTCAAATGGTAATTTAGAAGTTTTCAGTTCTTCATCATTCAAATAAGGATCATTTTTGATTGTTTCATCTATTGGATGCTCATGATTGATCATAGAGAAAGTATTTGTTTCAATAATGTCAGAAATCGAGAACAGATCTAGTTCTTTCATATATGATGAGATATTTGTACCTTCATTGATGTTATTTGAGGATCTTTGTATCAAATCTAGTTTGATGTTCATCAAAGAGTCTGATAATTGGCTTTTGACCTTGCAAATCATTTGTAAATTCAATAAGCTCTTCCGCAAGTCAGTTGAATTACAAGTAACAATCATTTTCAAAACATCATCATCCAAATCAAACCCATTTACCAGTCCAACAATATATAAATAATTCTTCAATTCAGTCAATGATTGCCTTCCAATATGGAAATTAGCGTTTTCATTATTTGCACATTCCATTATATTCTGAGGTATTACAGAAGGATCGGAACAAGTCAGAATAATAGGTCTCCTAGAGATAGTCAGGATATTTTCTAGAACAGACCAAAAGCCTTTATCACTTTCAAACAAGACATCAACATCTTCAAATAAGATGACACCTTTTTGAAATTGATTTTCTTTAGAGACTCCATGGTTCTGATGAACCAGTTGAGTAGTGCTTAGTTCTTTCAAGTTAGTTAAGATATCTTTCCTCCCTCTAGGTTGACTCGCATTAATTTCGTAAACATAACCACCAGTTTCTTCAACTAGTGCGTAAATAGAGCTTGATTTGCCAACTCCATGAGGACCTGATAAGATCAATAGAGGGGTAAAAGACTCATCATCTGTTCCATCATCCTCTTCAAATTCATTCACTATGAAATCATCCATTTCGTCGGCCTTTTTAGACCTTTTGAAATCATGCCTTTTAGTGGTCTTCTTCAAAATCAGATAAGAATTTTTGAGCCAAGTTTTAATGGACTCAATAATAACAGGATCCAATAAAGTTTCATTGCAAGTTTGTGGCTTGTATGCAGATATCCATAAATCATTCTCGGGATTACTTCGGGGATCATTCAAAAGGGGTAGAAATCTTTGATATCTAACATCAGTATGCAATTGAGGCACTCTCTCTAGAGCCAATTCTAGTGGATTTGATAGTGTCTTGGTATATATAAATGGGGAGTTGACCATTGGTTGTTTCGTATTCATATATCCAGTAATGTTGTAATCAAGATTTGGTATCTTAAATTGGTATTGTTTTCTGGGTAGTGAAATTGATCTGTATGTAATTTCAGGCTCATCATACTTGACATGAAATTGCTCCAAAGAGACGCTCGGTAATTGTAAATCTTTTGATTTATAAATAGGGTTTTTGGCAACAATGTGTTGATGTGATAAAACAGATAGAAAAGATTTTTTTATGGTGTTTGTTTCCATACTTGTACCTTTTGTGAAGAAATTCTTCGAGTGTCCGGTAGCTAGAATTTCTTTTAGTTTGAATTTATCAATTGGTAAAGTAATTAAAAACTCTTCTTTTTTTGGTTTTTCGAAAGATCTGAACAGCAATTCCTTTGCAGAAACAGATCTTGTAGTAGAATTCCTTATTTTCTCTTCTAATTCTGCTATTCTCTTGTCATAAGGCTTGTACTTCAAGGAGACTGTCAGGCTGCTTTCTGGTTTTGATTTCTTCTTTCTTTTTGCTACCTTTTCATTGTTTCTATCAGTATTACTACTGTAATGCTCACAATCAGAAATCAATTCAACTATTTCAGGAACAACCTCAGATTTAGGTCTCCCAGTCAGAATATCTTTGATAGTGACGCCAGATTTATTCTTTTGTGGGGTCTTATCCTCAATGAGTTCAATCAGATCGGGTATTGGTTCCGCTTCTTTGACTGCTCTAGGCTTCATGAGTATATCTTTGGCTGTTATTCCAGATTTTTGAGCTACAATCGAGCTGTACAAAGGTGTGACAGGCAATACAACACTATCGATTTCCTGTTGTTCAACTTGCATTTCCTCTTCTTTTTGTGCCTTTGACGAGTTAAACATCTTGAATATATCAGAGACATTAACTTTTTTCTTTGTCTTTTCAATCTCGTTATATTGGGACCGAGAAATACCAGCATCAATGTCACTAATGTACCCAGTTTCGTTATTCAAATTATCATCTACTTGTTGTGAAGAGGGCGTTGATACCTCATGACCAAATTCCATAACAGATGAGTTGGGAGATACAGCGAAATCCTCAATATTGGCCATTTCCGCTGGATACCACAAAACACAAGCTATAGTCCTTGAGATCGGCAACTAAAGAATAACAATGAAGTAGAATCACACTTGTTCAATGTTTTCAAATCGCGTCTATTAGAGCAAAACACGCCTAATATCTCGGTAGGCGCAACATATATCATATGAATTGTACAATCTTTCTGAGCTCCAAAAGTTTCTTATACCCATCTGGGGCAGAGAAAGAGGAGCGAGTGTAATAGTCAGAAGGAGGTGACTAAATAGGTCAGTGTTTTAGCTTTGATATTCAATATCAATTAATCCTAGAAAGAATGATAATGGTGGATTATCAGTCTGTGAAATCGTGGGTGAAATCATAGGAGGTATATGTAAGAACTAATAAAAAGCTACATATTGAGTAGAAATATACAGCCATTAGTTTTCAGTATAATGCAAGATCTCCATATACTTTTGTTTAAAAGGAAAAGGATGAATATAAATAATTCAGTCAAGTAGTAATAAGATCTCATTCAATTTAGATGTGGATAGTACCTTTTTTTTAAAACGCCATAGATGACTCCGTGGCCAAGCTGGTTAAGGCGTGTGACTGTTAATCACAAGATCGACAGTTCGATCCTGTCCGGGGTCGAGATTTTTTTTTCAATTTCGGAATTTAGCATTCAATGAATATGAATCGAAGTTTTGCTTATTCCATCCGCTATACACCTTTGATGAGGGTGATGAGTATCATTTATATGGCTACAAGTTTAGTTCGATGCAAATAGCTTTATTATTCAGTTTTTGGATAATCTCAAAAGATTCTCACCGAGTTTTTCTTTTGCTTTTGCTAATAATTCCATAATGCTTTATACTGTAAACATCTTGAACCCAATAGATCCCAATCTCTTTCATTAATATAGAATTCCTCAATGAGTTTCAATCTGGAGAATACAGAACCACCTTTCCAAGTTAAAATACTAGGATCAATATCTCTTGGGGCTGGTAAGATTTCTATTGGCATTGGAGTCTGGTTGGATGAATCCAAAAATTCTTTTAGCTCTATCTCTATCTGTGAATATAGCTCAGATTGTAAAGCAGTTAGTTCTTCTTCATTTGTAATTTTTGACATCTCCTTCTCCTTTTCAAAATTTGCAATAAGAAGACTGATTTTTTTCAAGAAATCTGGAAAAGATAGTAATGATAAGATTTTAGGTCTCCAAATGTTTAGTCTATCTAATAATATGAAATCCAAGGATTCGACTTTGGAGGCTCCACCAACCACTAATAAGTTGGAAAAGTATGTTTTCATTTTTGTGTAATCATATCTTGAAGCTTGTGCAATTGATTGGATGATGAGCTTTTCTAACGGAGCGATAATTGGCTCATTAAATTCCACACCATCTTCTAAAGTGTTGGGGTTTAATAAAGTTTTCAGAATCTCAAAATCTGTTTTGTTTGTGAACAAATCACCATCCTGAATCAACTTTTGTGTTGAGGAAGTTGGATTATTTGATTCATTTGTATAAATATCGATTGATTCTTTCTGAGTTATCTTATCATGAAAGTTCTCTGGTTTTATGTATATTTCAGGAAAAAATAGGGACATTGGGGCTAGTATAACCTCATCAAAGACTTTGAATTCAAATTTACCGCTTAGCTTATTTGGGTATCTTTTGATGAAATTATATAATTGTACAGTGATGTTAGCGTCTGTGAACGTAATGAATTTTTCCTTCAATTTATTCAACTCAACCAATTCAAATGGTTTATTCTCGTCAAACTCAATAGGGAAATTAGATTCTTTAAGTAGTTGATAGAAGAATCTTGTTATATCATCACCACCGAAATTTGAAATGGCTCTTGAGTTTGGCAAGATCATACCTTCATCAACACATGCAACTTTGGTAGTAGTGGCACCGATATCAACGACACAAGCAGACGAGACTCCTGCCCCATATGTGGCAGCTAAGGATTCTTGCATTAATGCGACTCCTTGGAATTGCATTTGGAATAATAATTGAACGAAAGTTTCAACATAAAACTTGTCATATAGATCTGGAACAATCAAGCAAACTTTGTAATTTGCTAAATTTTTGATATCAAACGACTTTGTTAAAGTCTCTTTCAAAAATAGCTGTATATCACCAGTTAGTTCTTGTGTTGATCTGTACTCAGCTTCATTGAATTTCCCATTGAACACCAGAGGGTATCTCAATTTGAAATTATCCGAGTTTAAATTCAATGCATCATTACCGATGAAAAAACTCTTTGAGTCTGATTCTTGTTCTCTTGTAGGAGTAATGAATTCTTGATTTATATCATTGTGTTCTGGAATTTCCTGTGGTACAGATTTTCTGTTGAAGTTTGACACAATTTCATTAGAGTTTGGAATTATTCTCCTCTTGTAGTATTTCATACGCTCTCTAAAGTCTTTAGTTAGTTCCCTTTTTGTTTCTTCATGATAAGCGACCTCGTCCTCATTTAATTGTCTTTGAAATTCATTTGTTGTTGGCCTTTTCCCAGGAATTGCCAATACAAATGGAAATGTTTTTGGGTACACTTCTGTTGCTACGCCAATTCTGATGTTTCTAGTACCAGGATGTATTACAATAGTCTTAGCGCCTAATCTGTCATCATCATCATCTTCCTCATTATTGTCTTCATCATCATCATCATCGTCATCGTCAATTTCGTCGTCATCCTCACCTTCCATTGGAGTATTTGTGACGGATTTCAACTTGGCAACTCCAGGAGCTACTGTACTAGAAGCCGAAGGTTTTGGGATGGTTTTTAATTTTCTTCTTTCTCTCAAGATGAAGATCTGATCATCTTTTTTCAAATAGTCGGTAAAATAGTTTTTTTGATTGATTATATTAACGTTATCGAAAACTGAGTACTTCAACTTATTTTCTCTTTTCTCGATACCAGATTTCTTGATTTTTAAAGCCATTGTTTCAGCTGCTTTGATTCTACCAACTCTTCTTCTTTCCAAAATTTCAGCACTGACTTTCTTCCCAGTTTGAGAGTTTTGCTTTTTGGATTTGCCAGCTGTAGCAGCAGCAGCGGCGGGGGCGGGAGATGAGCGTGATGGTGTAGATTCTGGCGATTGTATGGGTGTTTCAGACATGTTGTGAGACGAATTAGAGCTCGCGAGCGTAGCGATTGATTGTAAAAGATGCCACAGAGGAGCTAGATTGAATTAAATAATGGACTCAAGCTGAGTTGTATGCTTTTATTTTTTCCCCCCTTCCTTCTGTTGAATTGATGTCTGTTGTTGATCTTGGGAAGCTTTTTTTTGTTGTTTGTTTTTTTTCCGCACAGATCCGCGAACCTGTTCTGAATCAAGCTCTAATCAAAAGGTACATAAAAGACGTGTTGTTGAAGATAGTTACTGACGGTTGCGATGAAGAGGATATAATAGGCGAGCGTTCGTTTCCGTTTACATCAACCAGCCAGATATATTGATACTAATTTTCACTCGCTACTTCTTTTTATTAATGTATTTCTATATCATACACCCACACCCATATACACTTCTTTTCAATCATATCATCTCTCTATCTTTCAAACCTTCATCATAAACACCACAGCACCATCATTTCTTCTTCTCAGCAGTGCCATGATTGTCCTTGCTCTTGTCGTGATTGTCATTGCTGTTATCTTCTTTACTGTTCACCTCATTGCTTGTATCTTTCTCTTTTCTGAAACTCTCCACTATTCTCTCCCAGGACTTAACTATAGAGTCCTGGCTGATCTTCTGCAGTTCGTTGTTGACTTCACCTATTTCCAAAGACATGATCCTTTGATGAGTGGCACTAATTTCTTTCAGTGCTGATGATATGATAGCAGTGCCCTAAAAAGAACCTTTTTGCCCACGAGCAATTAACACACACACACACACACACAGGAAACGCTAGAAGTGGTCGCAACAGTAAACACACCAAAATAGAGCACAGCTAGTAAGAAATGCCCTTCTCTTCTTTCAGTATATGTGTTACCAATATCTATGCACAATGTACATGAGTGTCGATATCTTTCTATGTACCTCTCTATCTATCTCTATATATATGCATCTCTATTGCGAGGTATCCATCTATATCTATATAAAAGCCATCTGGTGATTTTCGCATTTTCGCGAACTCGAAAAACACCTTGTGATTCCACATTAATATAGGAAAGTATGGGGGTGGAGATTAGGAGGGAAAGGAAAGCAGTGGAGCGTCTCCCTTTAATTAAGGGGAGAGAAGACTGCAGTTGTACATGGAGGCAATGGGAAATTGCTCACTTTTGTAGAGCCTAGAACGAGACCAGTTCCAGACAGCCCGTGTGGCGAACGCTTTGCTTTGTATATCGTAGCTTCTTGAGAGTTTCTTGATCCCACTCTTCTCCATTCCTTTTTAAACCCGATTCCCCAAAAAAAATCGTGGGCGCCCGTTCAGACCATTTATATAAATACAGAAATCCGCACACAAGTGAAGCGTGAATTGAAGGTTACACGAAAGAGACAGGAAGGGAGACTACGGCTACGACTTGGAAGACCAGTATAATATCAGTATGTTCAGAACACTCAGATCTTTCTCCACAAGTAGCGTTAAGCGTTCGTACGCAGACACGATCAAAAACTTGAAAATCAACAAGGACACCAAAGTGATTTACCAAGGGTTCACGGGTAAGCAAGCAACGTTCCATGCTGAACAGGCTATTGCCTATGGTACACAAGTGGTTGGTGGGACCAATCCTAAAAAAGCAGGACAGCAGCATTTGGATAGACCAGTGTTTGCTAGTGTCAAGGAAGCGATTGCTCAGACTGGGGCTACAGCCACTGGGATCTTTGTCCCACCTTCAATTGCAGCCAAAGCAATTGAAGAGGCGATTGAGGCGGAAATCTCTCTAGCAGTTGCCATCACCGAGGGGATTCCACAACATGACATGTTGAGAATTGCTAATATTCTCAAGACACAATCGAAGACCAGATTGGTTGGTCCAAACTGTCCAGGTATCATTGCTCCAGAACAGTGTAAGATTGGTATCATGCCTTCGAATATTCATAAAAGAGGTAAAATCGGAATCGTCTCAAGATCAGGTACTTTGACTTATGAAGCCGTTGACCAGACAACTAAGGTTGGATTGGGCCAATCTTTGGTTATTGGTATTGGTGGTGATCCATTCCCAGGTACTAATTTCATCGATGCCTTGACCCTTTTCCTTAACGACCCAGAAACTGAAGGTATTATCATGATTGGTGAAATTGGTGGTTCTGCAGAAGAAGAGGCTTCTGAGTTTTTGAAAGAGTTCAATTTAACTAGAGACGTTCCAAAACCTGTCGTTTCTTTTATTGCTGGTGTTTCTTCTCCTCCAGGTAGAAGAATGGGTCACGCTGGTGCTATTGTTGCTGGTGGTAAAGGTGGTGCTCAAGATAAGATTAAGGCTTTGGAATCAGCTGGTGTTATTGTTCAACCTTCTCCTGCTAGATTAGGTTCTGCCCTTTTGGCTGAATTCAAGTCTAAAAATTTATTATAAAAGGGATAATAAAACCGACAAGTCATGATTTTATGGGCAATATTGTTTTCTTCAATGAAGAATCAACTAGATTTTTTGGATAAAATATATATGAAAAAAAGAAAAAATGAAATTATCATCTATATTCAATATAAACTAGAAACACTAGCTGTAAAAATTTATCAAGATTCGCTAACACTACCCTTCACTGGTTTGTATGTATTATTTAATGCTCTTTCATTAATATACAATTCAACATTATAAATGCCACCAGTTAAAAAAATTAAAAACACACATGAAAAACAAATTAGCAAAACATATAAATCCCATACATAGATATTCCATAACAAAAATGAAGAAGCTCGAACAAAGCGAATGACAAAGAGAATAAAGAAACAGACTCACAAGACATCAATTTTTCTTGCTAATAACGTTCCTTCATTCTTGATGCAATTGTACGTAAATTACCATAAACTTTACCAGGAGGAGTACCCAAAATCAAACTCACAACCGATTCTCTTGCAATCTTGATATGAGTGAATCCACCAAGGATATGGATCTTGGAGTCTGCCAACACAATTCTCGTTCTGGTTGCGTTTTCAATAGAAAACTTTGTTTTACCATCCTTACCAGCAATACGACCAATTGCTCTTGACAAATGGTCTCCATTCAAGGTCTTAACATCCTTGATCTCAAATGTTTCAATGTATAAATCATCCAATCTCAATAACGCAATAGAATCGTCAATATCAAACCCTAATGTAAATGCCTTGATAAAATCGGAACCTTTTTGCAAAGCACTTGGATCCGTAGTCTTATTATAAGTTCTTAATTCCACACTTTTAGTCTTTAGATTCATACGAACTTGTAGTTTTAAGTGATCAACTAATGGCGGATATATCTTGGGCCACGCATTCTTCAATGGACTCATTCTATGCGGTGGAACTGCTATTTTTCTGCTTTCGATCTTCACACTAGCTCCTGAGTTTGAGGCAGAACTGAAACGTGGTTTCCCCTCAGCATCTAGCACCACCCCCTTACCCTCAATTTTCTTTGTAGTAGGAGAAGATTCTTCTTTTTCTTCTTCTACAATTTTCCCAGATGCATCTAAAAGTACTTCATCCTCATCTGCTGTTTCCGCAACTCGAAGCAAAGGCTCTTCTGAATCTTTGGTGGTGGATGTTACTACATTATCAGTAGCAACTGTTTTCTTGATAGCAGTAGGAGCAGCCATTTCTATATAACGAACTTAATAGATAACACGAGTCACAAATTGTAAGCTACTTTATTCAAACCTCATCGTATAGAAATTTTTTTTATGTATATATAATAAATTTTGGGAAACAATTTTTTTGAAATTACCCGGATTTCTCGGGGGATTATTTTTCACGCGAATTGGTTTTGGACTTGATTTTTTTTTTCTTTTTTTGCCGGATTAAAGCGGTGCCACAAAGAAATTTTGGACTAGTTTGTCTTTCCGAGAAACTTCCAGCAAGTTGAAGAGGAATTGTTAGAATAACAAAACTCTTAGTTATTCGGAGCGTGCACTTTCCTTATATTGTCAAGTGTTATCACTTCATTAGACATCTATACCTCATTTCTTACTAACTGCTTGAGCCGTATAGTTTGAGCTTACACTGCTGAAAGATCAAAAAAAAGTTTGAAAACATTGTTGAAATTAAAAAAGAAGTAACCGTCAGAGATGATGCCTGTGCTCCGGCTTGCAACTCTTCAAAGAGCTCCTCTTTTGATAAAGCCTATACATCTACTAAGAACACCCATGCACTATCTTCAAAGAAGACAAACATCATCACCAGCCTTTTTAGCAAGAACATTACACCCACACTATAGATTTGTACATACCAACAATAGATCTACCCCAATGATTTTTAGAGATCTGAACTATATTAAGAAGCCAAAATCAACTACCCCTGTACCGAATAGTGTTAGCAAGGGAACAGTCTCAACTACGCTTGTTTCAAAAGAGGCGCTTTTACTGCAAGCCAATGGGTTTTGGGAAAGATTAGCCATACGGTCTAAATGGGCTTTGATCAAGAGCTATAGACCTTTCAACATTGATGAAATTTCTGCATTCTTTTCTTGGTTCATACTAAGTCATATAATATGGATTGTGCTAGGTACTACAACGTTCTTCTCTTTAGTATTTCTAGCTTTGAATTCCTTGTTTGCCAAAGAACTCGTTGGGAAAACCATGGGTAAGTTGCTAATGTGGATGAATCCAGGTTTCAATATAGTATTTGAAGATGCTGTTGTTCCTGGATGGAAGGAAGGTATGATTGATTTCAAGAAAGTCGTTATACAAACTGTGGATAACGAATTTGGATTGAAATTGGATCTAAAAATTGACTCTATAAAACTAACACTATCCTTCAAGAAATGGAAGGATTTGAAAGGCATTATTGAAAATGTCGAAATTCGTGGTATGTCCGGTGTAGTTGATAGAGTCAACACTGATAAAAACAAACCAGAAGTTGATTGGTTTGAAAACAAAAATTATGAATTGGAAAGCTTGAAAATTATTGACTCAATAGTGGAAGTCAAAGATAAGGAATCTTTGAATCCAATAAAAATTGCAATATATAACTGTGAAATTCCAAAGATTAGAGTCAACTGGTTATTGTTAGATTGTTTGAATGCTGGTTATATATCGGGTTCTGTAAACAATTCTCTATTTACCATCCATAAAAGACAGCATAAATTAGCATACGTTACTGATATTGAGGATGAATTGAATCCTTGGAAAAAAATCATGAGATATAGATTAGATTCCATTGATGTCAATTCTCTTGGAATGAATAACAGCAATCAATTTAATTGGATAACAGAAGGTTCTGTTGATATCCTGGCAGATATAATGCCTCCTGCAGAAGACTCAAGTAACAGTGATGGTTCGAAATATGTTGTTTTTGATTTCAAATTCCAATTTAATGATTTACGAGCCAGAATCCCTACGGAAATTCCAACTCTTTCCAACGGGGAACCACTAATATCAATGGAGGAACTAAAACCAATAATATCTTATGTTAATGAAAAAAGAAGTGATTCGGATACTCTGCCTCCGTTGAATTTCAGAATCGTTAAGAAGTTGAATGAATTAGAAAATGTTAGTACTTTGAAGGAGAGTGGTCTATTAGATTCTATTGCTACTGAGATTTATATTGACCTGGTGAAACATGTTCAGGAATATGAAGTTGAACAGAGAAACAAAAGATTAGTTAACTGGTCAAAAACTGTTGCATCACAATTATTAGTGGTTGGGTTAGGTGCAATGGCTTGAAAGTATTATTTATGACGTTATGAAAAGACACAATAAAACGAGTGATGTATTTTAATGAAACAAAGTTTTTAAAAGCTATATGTAGTGTATACTTTCCATTCAGCTTTATACTGCTAACTTTGTGAGAGAATGCAAAAAGAACAATAAAATATGCATTGCGCTGAAAAATTATAAAAAAATATATGGTCCCTAGCAGGATCGAACTGCTGATCTTGGCGTTATTAGCACCACGCCTTAACCAACTGGGCCAAGGGACCCTATCCTACTTGGAAAATAAGGCGCGAAAAAAATTATCCTAAGTATTTTTGAAAGATTCAGGTATCTCATAGGTTTCAATGGTTCTTCTTTATATATACGTAGTTGGTCATCGCTTATCTTTGAGATTGAACTTTAAACAAGTCTTCCTGAATATCAAAAATTGTTCGTTTCACAGGTTTATTGAAAAAGAAGGACTGGATAGAAAAGCAGATAGAGCGAAGCATTACATTTTGAATTCATTATTAAGACTATAGTACATTTGTTATAGAGATATAATTAATTTACAGATAGACATTCAACTTTGAACAGCTGAATAATTTTAAATGTTCCTTGGTTTTTTTTGTGGGGATAGATGATTTGAAGAAAGAGATTCCCTTCTTTCGGTTGGATTTAGCAAAGCATAAACACCAGAGTTATTATTAGTTGATCCTGCGACCGATGAAGGGCTTTTAATATTTGTTGCACTCAAAGATTTTCTTGGCGGTAAAACTTTCAGATTATCATCAGGTACACTTCTGGGTGGATTACTATATGTATCAAAACTTCTGAATTCATTTGCATCATTTGAGCTGTGTCTTTTTCTCATTAAGCCTTCTCCCCTGAATGCATGCTGAACGCCTGGCATGATTCCAGGAAACGATACAGGTCTTTGATCTTTGGTGCTAGAAGGGACACCGGATTTGGAAAGGGGTTGAGAATCTGGCGAGTGAGTTCTTTGTGTATGCTGTTGATAGCTAGTATAGTCAGGGAAATATCCATTATTAACGGGAGATGAAACGTTGGTTTCAGAAGGTGCACCAGACATGGAGCTCCTATTAACTGATGATGCTTCTGGAGAGACTGAAGGAGCATTCGTTTGCAGTGGATCACATAAAATTGATAAATTTCGTGATCTTTGAGATGATTTGGATGATTTTCTATCATTACCAAATGGGTCGTGGACGATCTGCTGTGGAGCAGAATGCTGTTGTGATTGTTGAAGGGGAATTTGGGATGGTTGAAGACCTACTGGGTGCTGTTGTTGAAAGTACTGTTGTTGGTATGGTTGAGGATATGGATATGGATAAGGATACGCGGGGGATTGGTTACCGTTAAGTTGCTGATGTATTTGTATTCTTTGACCTTGGTTTAATTGATAGGAAGGAGCGAATGGCGTGGAGTATTGATCAAAATCTTTAGAAGCGGCCCTTTGAATGATTGATGCTCTGAATTTTGTGATATCAGTTTCAACATCTTGTAAAGAATACTGGATGTTTGGGTTATGACCAGTTTTTGGGCCCGAGCCCGAGCCTGGTGATGTAACTTCTTCCTCCAACTTTTGCTGCTGCTGCTGTTGCTGCTGAATATGTGGACTAGCGTATGTATTTCTCTGTTGATCATTTTCACTATTATAAGATCGTATTAATTTTTGAACTAGATCTAAAAGATAAACCATATCCATATTAATTTTTCTTAGATCGTCTATAGCAGTATCATATCTCAGTTGAAGTCTAGCATGTTCATGTCTTAATGATGCCAAATTGTGACCAAGCTCTGCTAAACGCACATTCAACATCGGGTCGACACTGATGGTAGTTTCCTGTGCTACATCAACAGTAGAATTACTTCTTTCGAACCCATATTCTGAGTCAGATAATGCACCAGAAGGGTCTATATTGGTAGAAATACCTGATGGATTCTTGGTAGATGAATGTTTTGATGAGCGTCTTTTGATTGTCTTCAGCCCGTTTATATCACCTTTTCTGAAATTCCCTGAACTATGACGGAACTCCCAAGTGGTGACTTCGTTTTCAGTAGTAGATGTGTTCCCGTCACTAACTTTATGAAAACCATACATGTTCAGCTGACGAACGAAAGATGCAACGTTGGTATGCTTGAAATACTGAGCTAGGGCTCGACTAAACTCTTCGCCTGGAGTGATAACAAATGATTCACTTGAAGGAGTCCACCATATCAAATGTCTAAGCTCTGAATCTTCCAGCATGCTATATAGTTTGTGAATGAAGACTGTATGTAGCCCTTTAGTATTCGTAGGAAGTATTGTTGCTTCCTTCTTAGGTTCTTTTTTCGTCTCGTTATTATTTTCTGGATTCTTATCCAGCCCTTCCTCAGAAGCAGCCGCAAGATCATAGGACTCTGCCGATATCAGTGGAGGGGCCTGCTCTTGTACATTTGAACTAGCACTCTCTGTATCTACCACATGCTCGATAGGCCTGGAACTCTCTTGAGACATAACGAGAGACAGATTTCAAAGGGGATAATGTCTAGTTCTAATAAATGGTGATCTCAGCACAAACTGTGAAAATATAAGGAATCAGCTGAATATTTCAGGATAGGGCAAAAGCCAAAAACTTGTTTGATATATAACAGCGCTTGTAAAAAAATATTTCAGAACTTGTACAAAATTTATCTCTTTCTATTGTTAGTTTCACTGATTCTGATTTATACAACAAAAGGAAAGTTTTCGGTCTGAACACTTCAAGGCAAAAAAAAATAGGATTTTTCTACAATAAATAAAATAAGCATAAGGAAAACAAAAAAAAAAGCTTTGAGACAGGGAAAATAGGATTAAATCGATTGAAAGGATCTACAAACAAGAAAATTACTACTTAGTCTTGTGGGGACCTGCTGAATCATGTTTTTCAACCCAGAGCATTTGCTATTAAGAACAAAAAGCGAAAAGCAAAGAAAAAAAGGAATCCATCTGTAAGGCCGACCGTTGAACTTTTGATGCCCTTTCCTCGTAAAAATTTTGATGCGCTTGTTTCTTCTATTTCAACTTATATTTTTGTCACTTTTTCAGCATCAAATCAACTGAGATGCCGTTTACAATCAGTGCCCCCTTGCTTCTCTGAATAAGTTGTGAAAAGTTTTGTAGTCAAAGGATTTTTCAGTGCTTGGAGATTCCTAAAAGGGGTTTGATTATTCTCTATGGGATTTTTTTTTTGGCGCTTTACAAAACCTACTCTAGAATGTACTATGAGCATTGAAAACTTGGTTTTTGTATCATTAACGATCCCAGAAACCCCTTTAAGCCAGACGATATCTGCGTTTTGTTATGTAGGAGATACTCTTTCAAGTTTTGCTCGTTTCCCATCCAACTTTGCGAGTTTCTAAAGACGGATTTTACTACTGACAGTGTCTTCTTTTTTTTCTGCAGAAACTTGAAAGAGATCAATGAATTAGTACCATTCAGAAAAAGCGCTGATCTGGATAGTACAGATTGTAAAACCTTAAGATTCGGCAAAATGCGATACAGTGGAGTACCTGGCTGATCAGCGAGGGACTTAATAGTGTACAGGATTTTTGAAACCTTCAAAGCTCTCTTTTATCAAAGATCTCTCAACAAGAACAAGCATAGTCCTTTGAGTCTTTTATAAATCCAGTTCGCGGAATTTTTTTGTGACCTAGGTTTTGTATTCCGAGACTCTAGACTCTAGTCTCTCGTCTCTAGATCTTAGGCTTGAGCTTCTTGTTTGTTTACTTTTCACTTGTCTTGAGTATATTATTACTCTACTTCCATTCCCTTTG
Source organism: Xingzhongia hampshirensis (assembly GCA_003706765.3). Classification (NCBI taxonomy): domain Eukaryota; kingdom Fungi; phylum Ascomycota; class Saccharomycetes; order Phaffomycetales; family Wickerhamomycetaceae; genus Xingzhongia; species Xingzhongia hampshirensis. Next base: position 78,790 of record PPXL03000005.1, on the reverse strand, counting down.
CATTTTGCGATACCAAAGCTGGAGTAGAAAGGCAGAGATGGAGTCCAACAGACCTTCTAAACGTATGACTCCGGTATCACGTATTCCTCTGGCACAAAAAACTGGCACAAATTTTCGTACATCGACAAAGAAGAAACTACATTCAATAGTGGAGTCAACCCCATTAAAGAAACATAAACAAGAATCTAATGAAACCAGACCTGCTCCTATACCCAAAACATATATTTCGAACCTCACACCAGCCAAGTTCAAGATTTTCAATGATCAGGAGCGGTCACAAGCCAACAAAGTTCCAGTCTCCGAGCTCAAGTCAAAACAACAACAACAACAATCACTATCACTATCACTGTCGACAACCTCATTATACCCTGATTGCACTAACACACCCGCAACGACGAGGAAAATATCAGAGGTGTCATCATCAACTGACTTCAAACTTTGTGGATCAGCTGAGCATGTAGATTTATTCTCTCATGCTTTGACTAATTTCTCTGAGTCTGATGGACTCTTGTATCAAGCACAACTACCGCTTATACATTTGAACAACTGGTATAAAATTCATCAGCAAGACATACTTACGAAAGACCCAGTTGCAACACACACAATTTTAAAAACTTCAAAGTTCAACGACTTTTTAATTCTGGCTTCTGTTGAAAAAGATGAGGATTGTACTGTGCAAGATATCTTATTGCTATGCTATAGACAATCAATGCTCAATATCAATAAAATATCGAACCTGAAAAGGGGGGATAGGATATTGTTGATTGAAGGGTATGATGTTTTGGATGACTATAAGATGTATCATAATTGGAAACTACAAGATACTGGAAAACTAAATATATGATTTATGATTGTATGATATACCCTAAGAAATAAGTCTGCATCGCTATTATGACGGGAGGGAGGAACAGGTTAATGCAGGAAAATATTCAGAAATTCTATACTACTACGGTACACAGCTGTATTAATTATATGCAAAATATATTTTGGAGTCTTTGTACACTATTGTACATCGTCTGATTTAAAGTTGTTTGTTTGGATTTCAGCATCTGAAGGATACGGGAAACTATAGGCGCAAAATTTTTAGTCATTGCATTTCCCTTCAGCTAGTTTCTCTAATACCTGGAAAAACCATTTGCTTTGAAATGCAGAGACATTCATAGTTCTGGATTTCAGTCTCATGTTGCGATCTTCTGTAATTAAAACAGTGAAGATGATGCCTCTTATAGCAGGCTTGTTCTTGTCACTCATATTTTGTAATAAATTGGCAAAAAATTTGGCAGAATTAATAATAGTATTATCGATATTATGCATCCAGCTTGTATTATTCTCAAAATCTTTCACATCATTTAGTGATGAAGATTCTGTACCATTCATCTTCAACGGAATTAGTAAGCCTTCAGAAGACAACTGTCTTAATGTTATGACAGCTCTAGTGGCTGCATCTGATATGGTAGCATCTGGCGAACATCTCAACGATCTCAGTTCTTGAAAAACAACTAATGGAACTGTCAATTTGAACACCCGACTTCTCACACATTTGAATAACTTTCCACAATGTTTCAACCACATATTAGTATCCAGTATGAAAAAGGTGTAATTTTTATCCACAGTTAAACCAGTTTCTTTGGCTGAAGTATTACGAATATGAGAAAGACTGGTATCATGATCAAAGTCTGCTTGTATTGGATGCTCAAATCTGCTGACATCATCGTTATCATCATCATTAACCTCTTCGCCATCTTCTTCGCCATCATCATCATCATCATCATCATCATCATCGTCATCATCATCATCAGCATCAGCATCATCAGCATCATCATCAACATCATCATCATCATCATCATCATCATAATCAGCATCTCCATCTGTATAATTGACAAAATGTTGAGATTCAATATTTGGAAAACCATCAAAGCTCGAATTTCCTTTGAGCCAAACTAAGATGTTCCCAGTAGAAGGATCCGGACAATCCTTTTCAATGCTAATGCCTTCAAATAGATCAATAGATTTTGCCTCTCTAATCATTTGAAGATAATAATTCTTAACAAATTCTTTGGTTGGCTCATCAGAAATATCTCTTGAAACTTCATCTACATGGAAACCAAATTTCATATTTTTACCACGTTTGAGGCCAAAGTTATAGTTATCTGAGATGTAAACTGCCATGAGTAGAATTCGAATAAACCTATCTATATTAAAGTTTTTGTCATAGCGAGCACCACCAATAGGGACATCTAAAATATCAGCTTTACTTACACCAGCTTTTTTGGCATCATCATATTCCTCCTTTAGACAGATGGAGTCATACCATAGAGTTCCCCAGCATTTCCAAACTTCAATTAGATTCTCATTTTCGTTGAAATATTTGATAAAACCACCTTCTAAAAAACTCGGATTTTCTTTAGAATATTTGATTAGTTTTTCAAAAACTTCCGGTTTGGCTTTTCTGATATAATCCAAGGTCTCATTCAAGTAATCAATTAACAAGTTCAAAGGTAGCATGGTGTGTAATAAAGTTTCAACAAATGCTTTAGCATTTGGTTTATTCTTCAAAGATTGACCGATTGCCAAGATGAAATATAGATATGTTAGGACATGTGGCAGCCCTGCAATTATTGGACCTTTTAGGTAGATACCAAGCATTTGCATACCCAATTTCACGGAAGACTTATTGATATTTTTATTTGTATGAAACCAGTCCTCAATTGTTAAATCTTTTGTAGAACCATTTAAATTTGCTGAAGAGTCTTCATTTGTAGCTTCTGTTATATTTCCTTGTTCATTGTCACCATTGGAGCCTACACTTTTCTTACGTCTATCTTTCTTCTCTTTGCGATCCTTTCTTTCCTTCAAAGCTTCTAATAATCCAAATAATCTAGCAAATGGGTTGTTTGAGTCCCCAAATCCGATGATTTGACAAATATTAACCAATGCAAAAGAAGAACCTCTCTGGAACCAGAACTGAAATTTGTTCTCATAATCATTATCTTGCGAATAATCTGGAGAAACAATTGATTCATTTATTGAACCCAGATCTCTTACGAAGAAATCCACTCTTTGCGTATCAATCCCAGTGTTTTGTGAGTAGTAAGTGATTAATTTGTGCAACTCAAGTTCATTATTAATTTCCCCTGCTAGCAAAACCTTATGAACTTTTATAAAATCCAATACAGGTAGATCCACATAGCTTCTTTGATTTATATTATCAATGACCATTCTCATATATTGTGGTGTTGGAACAAAAGTATCATGGCAAAATACACTTTTACCTATGTTGACCAAAGCATCCAAATTATCCTGCTGTACTGTTGCAATGTGATAATAAATCTTTCCAAATCCATATTGAGTCTTCATTGCCTTCGAATACCAGTGTTCTGAACTCACCTTCCAGTCAATAAATCTTGAAGGATATAAAGCAATGGCCATACGTGATAAATCACCTAGCTTTTCACTTAACCATCCTTCCAGTTCAAGATCATATAACCCACTCAGGATATTGAATGCATATCCGATGAAACTTGAACAAATATCATGCTCTATAAAAATTGAAACAACATTTTTTAGGACATCTAAAAACGTAACAATTCCATAAACCCATAATCTTCTTGGTATCCTATAAACTTGAACAATTTGCTTACCAGATTTTCCAGAACTCAACGAATAAAGGAGAAAATCATAATAAGCATTTAGCAGTTGGATATTGATGTTATAAATCTCCCAGAGTTCAGTCATATCTAACCTCTGTGGAAGGTTCAACCCTGAACATTTTCTTTGTATGTTGTTTTCGAGACGAATTATCGTTTTATATGTGTCCTGTAACTTGGATATCAATGCTTGTTCTTCTTCTGATAATTTTGATGATGAGCTGGATGATGGATTTGAAGTTTGCTGAGTTTGATCGGGTTGTGGAAGGATAGGGTTAGAAGTTTCACTTATAGTCGATCCAGGTGATTCAACATTGGCTTCTTTAGACAATACAAATGAGCCCTTTTGTTGCATGAGTGAGTTAGATGTAGTAGGTTGTGGTGTTAGTGTTGCCTGTTGACGCATCGATGGCTGTGTGTGTTGTTGTTGGGTGGGAGGTATGATGGTCTGTGTTTGCGCAGTTGGTTGAGTATAAGCATATGAGTTTGCATCATTAAAATCATTAACATCTGTGCGATCATCATTTAGGTAACTTGATGTATCATATCTTGGTTTATTTACCGACAAACTTGGAGAATTCGGGACGTCTGGAGTTTTTGGTTTCTGATAGGTAGAATTGACAAATGTTTGACTGAATTTCTTGTTCTTGATAGGTATTTGAGGGACAGGAGATGCAGAGATGTTGAAAGCTGGTTTGAACTGTGGTGTTTGCTGTGATATAGTGAGCTGTGGCTGATGAAACTGTTGATGCTGAGGGAGCGAAATAATTGGGGATTGCTGTTGTGAGGTGGGCATATTGGCAGGAGTTGTTGTGCCAGCGGTAGCCTGCACAGATTCAATTGTTTGTGATATGTGGTTGGTGTTGGTGTTGTTGTTGTTTGCTTGTATGGCGATGTTGAAGGAGGGCGAGTTCGGCAGAGTGACGGAGCGCTTGACAGCGCCCCCAGGCATATATGAATTGGAGTGTTGCCTCTTCTGCTGTGTTGTAGGAGTTGAATTCTGAGGGCTATCTTGCAAATTCTGAAGAGATGCGCTGAATGAAGCTTCACCCTGGGCCTGATAAGGCTCAGCTGTATTAGTCAGGGGCAAACCGTGTAAGTTAATGGGTATTTGTTCAGACATGCTGATTCTTCATGCTATGAAAACAAAGCCTTTGGAATCCTTTGAAATTGTTCTTGATGGAAGTGTGATTGCAAAAGTGCCTGTCTCTGTTTCAATTGCTTCCTAAGCTGGGAAACCGTGCTGTGTAAAATGTCTGTGTTTATCAAAAAGCTTATATGACCGTGGTGGCAATGGCAACACTGATAGTAGACGAATCACCGCTATCAATTAAGCAATCGCCAATGAAACAATAACCTGAGCAGATCCCAGTTAAGTATATGAAGCAGAATGCGCTTGCTTGTTAAGTAAATTTGACGATTAGTTGAGTTTTTAGTTCTTTGATTTCTCTCCCTTTGCCAGCAGTTTTTTTTTGTTTTTGCTTTTAATTTTGATTTTTGTATTGATTTTCTCCAGTGGGAAAAAGCTGAGAAGCCAACTCCTTTTAGTGGGGAATTCAAGCCAGATTCTGTGTTTTTTCTTTGAAGAAGAACTAGTAAAAGATGATTAAGAGAGATTTTGATGGGTATATAGCTGGTCGAAAATACAGATCGTATGATAATACATTCATTAGCATTCTCATTAAGCTCTTGATGGTGTTATTGTTAATTTTTGTTTCCTCAGCCTGCCCCTCCGACCTCAGAAGATGGCTCCCTAGGGATCAATATACGGTAAGGACACGAGCGATAATATCGATACTAGCTTTATTTACAAGTGAAGTTATGATGTTGATGAAGCATACTTATTCTACGTCTTTAGAACGGTTAATGAGTGCTTATTTTTGCATTTATTTGTTATACTGGTCATAAATACTCGTTATAAGTGCCCTCGAACTCATCTATTGTCTCAACAACCGTTTTCAGAGACTCTAACACACTTGATGTGGCTACTCGCAGCACTCTATCGCTCACTGCTTCGAATGTTATTACCAAATCAGAATCTCTAGCTAAGTATTGTACTTTGATATCATCTGGACGGAGAATGGGGTCTGGTTCTAAACTTTTCTTGGCTATTTCTGATTGTTTTGTTGTTTCGAACGGAATTGTTATATGTCTGTATGATAGCTGTTAGCAAAGGAGCATACACATCTATAGAACATCAGCAAAACGGGTATAAACACTCACAGTTTGTAGTTGAAGCACATCTTCTGCTTTTTGTGAGGCATCTAGCACACCTTCAAACCTGCGCTTTTCCACAATAAGCAATAACTGAAAAATTATTAGAAAATGTCAATCTTTTTCTCTGATTAATTTCAAAGCGTGAAAAAAAATATATACATAACCCTAGTATATATTTTCGGAGATAATCCCTATTAGGAATAATTCCGAAGCACATATGATGAGGAGCTTTAATTTTGTGTCACATTGTGCTTTCCTCTCTTCGTGCTTTCTATTCTCTTTGGTGTTTGTCCTTTCATTTTTGCTGTGGGACTCTAAGAACCACAAGCAATAGTTTTATTCGACTATTATCTATCTATCTTCACTCTTTTTGGAGACACTATCCATCCTACTGCTTCGCAAGATTTTACTTTGTTTTAGCTCCCTCTTTGCCTAATCTTCTTTATCAACCTAACCAACCTGCTATTTTTTCTTTTCTATAGCCTTTTTTACTTTTCTTGGACCTATGATGAATTCTGATAGATCCGTTGGATTATCATTGTTCTCAGATTCTTCCAAAAGTATCCCGAATACCTACAATTCATCAGCCCTTGATCTCCACTAACAATAAAACCTTTTACAGGCTTCAGAATAAATTCATCCACTTTCAACATTCTTGAAGATATTGATCCAACCTTTTGGTCTATTCAGAGTTATTTAGACACATCCAAAAGGATAAACTTCAATACAACCGTACAAGAGTCTTCCCTTTGGAATTATGTCGCTTCTTTGATTTATCAACAACATTTTGTCCAAGAGCTGAATTTTTACTATGACAAGTCTATATTTTTCAGAGAGCCTTTGAAGATTTCAAACGAGTTAAATAATGCTTTGAATTTTCTTCAACATCAACATCTATTCTATGATACAGGAAAGAAAAGCAATTCTTTGAGGATCACAACCGATCCAAATGGAGTTGTGGTCATCGTTAACATGTTGTTGAAAATTTCATCTAGAATTGAGTCTAGTCCAAATGATGTCAAGATCCTCATGAGCTCCGAATGGCCAAATGAATCCAGTATAATCAAGTTGGTCCATTTCTTTCCTCAATTTGATCAACTACTTCCAATCAAGTCAACAAAAAAACGAGCCTCCATCTGTTTAGATGCAATTCCAATACAATTAGAAGGGATCTCAGTGCACGGTTTTACCAATATACCATTTATCAAGAACAATGAGATTGACTTGAACACTTTACAAAAATGGATCAATTTTCTACATTCAAATATATCCGAATGGCTTGAAGAAAACAACATTAAGGATGAAAACTCTATATCATCGCACTCTTCCCCACGTAAGCGTTCGTTCGATTTGACCGAGTCGTCTTCGGATCTACTTACAAGCTCTTTTGAGTTGAAAGATATCTCGAATGAAAAAAACCACAAACGAAAAAAGCCAACTCCATATAAGCTCAAATTATAGAGCTCAAAGAATTAGAGAAAGAATTCATATATATATGTATGTATAAAGTCTCCGGTTAGACGAACTGTAGTATAAATCACACTCGAATGAGTTCGTAGTTGATGGTGGGAAGGTGGAGAGATAGATAAATCAGGCCGGGTTATCGGATTTAAGTGAACAAACCGTGAAGGTGGAATTCTATTAAAGATTTATTTGTAATTATCTTTTTTGTTTATTCATTGACCTCAGTCTCTCTGTCTATATATATATATATATATATTTAGCTTCTCAATTGAAATAAAAAAACGAATGGCTGAAACTATCAACAATCCTCTTATTCAGGTAAGAGACCAGCAATCGATTACCAATTACTCAATTCAATACACCAAGACAGATCCCTCTGATATTGATTACAAACTCTTGAAGGACTTCGACATTGATCCTTCAGTAGAAATTCCTGTCATCTCAAAAAATATATTGCCTCCTCATCTGCTATCAAATGTCGTTTCTTCAATCACTGTTTTAGATTCTGTCTATTCGGGGACCGGTAGAGATAACAGAGATCTTTATGCTACTGTGTTGAAGCCATTGCTAAAAGATTTGGGTATAACTCACGACTACATCAAGACAAAGGATGACAGAACGGTGTCTGAGTTTAGTTCAAACCTTGATCTTTCTAAAAATCATACAATCATTTTACTTTCGGGTGACACTTCGATTTATGAAATCTTCAACTCGTTGGCTACAAGCCATCAAGGTGGTATTTCTGATTTGAATTTATGCCTAATTCCATTTGGTTCAGGGAATTCAATTGCTTATTCTTCAGGTATTACCTCTGTTGTAGATGCTATTCAGAACATTTTCCAGCCAAAGAACCGAAAAGTTTTGCAGCTTCCATTGTATAAAATCACCTTTCCAGAAGGTGCCCATACACTATCTGGAGAATCCTTGGATTCGTTGATATTTTGTGTTGTTGTGACTTTTGCAATGCATGCTAAATTGGTGTACTTCGCTGAGAAACCTGAACTAAAGAAACTGGGCGTTGAAAGATTCAAAATTGCTGCTGGTCAAGTGGCCCAAACTCCAATGAACTATCAGATATTGTTAGAAACAATCAAAAATGGTGAGACCAAACCTTTAACTGAGAAGCAAGCACATGCCTATATCAATATCCAAGCAGTTCCCTTCATCGAGAAAGGTTATTTGATTTCACCTGAATCTAAATTAGCAGAACAAAAGCTTCATCTTGTTAGAATTGATGATATTCCGATCCAAGATTTGATGCCAATCATGATGCTCCCTTATCAAAATGGTGCTCATATAAATCATCCAAATGTTGAATACAAAAGCATAGATGGAGAGTTAAAGATCACGTTTGATGAGGAAGATGAAGAAAGATCTAATGTTTGCGTTGATGGTAGTACTGTTCAAATAAAGAATCCAAAAGGGAAAGTTATTTCAGTCAAATCATTGAGCGCCGAAGAATTGAATTATAGATTCAATATCATTGGTTTGAAATAAGGTTCTCGCAAATATAGGTCTGATATTAGCACTATACTACAACTGAGGTTCTCGTGTTGTATACTTAAGTAGTCTAGTCGTTAATCATTATGTACCTATTATTAATTGTTTTATTTAGATTCAGTTTGAAATCTCAATAAAGCTTCCTTCGGTGGTTCTTCGATTTCTAGGTCGCTACCTGAACTTGAGTTCGAATCCAATATGAAAGAAGATTTTGAATCTACTAAAAATCGAGAATTCGCAATAGTATCGTCATGATGTCTCTTATGCTTTTGTTCTAGTATACTTTGTTTCCCCATTTCTTTCAGTCTCTCTCGTTCTTTCTCTTTTATTCTTCTCAATGTATTATCTGCTTCTTTCCTCATTTTTCTTCTTTTATCGAGCACTTCCTTAGATACCGCCAAATCTGGTTTCCTCTTTTTAGCAATCTCTTTCCATTCAATTGCAGTGCTTGAAAGTTCCTCTTTCGAGTACTCCTGTGCTAATTTTCCTTTTGAATCACCATAAGCAGTTGGATCAAAACCTAACTTAGATAGTCCACTACCATAAGCGTACCTCAGCAAAGCGTTTTTATCAAGGTCACTGGTTTCATCAGTGCCCGTCTTAACCTTCAATAATTGAGATTTTTTTAGATTTCGTGTGTCTCTCAAAGATTTCTCTAATTTAGTTTGTAGATTAATTTCTTTCAATCTTTTTCTATACTGATCTTGGGCATGCTGTTTCTCCTTGATATCTGACATATTCTCAATTTCATCATTAAAGAAGCTCTTCTGTTTATTAGTAGAACTGAAGAGTTTCCTCGTTTGTGACATTCTATCATTCTTTGGTGCATCGACATCATCAATCATAGTAGAGTTTGACCAATGGCCCGTTTTATCAGGCTTCCCTAGATACATCTGCTGTCTTGTACCATTGATAGTCGGAGTATTTAATCGATAACTTCCTTGGAATTCCATTCTTTGTCCCGCTGTTTTCCGTATTCTTAATTCCTTATGAAACGTACAACAATCTTCAACTGCTTTATTAATTGGTGTAGTACAAGAGGTACCATCTTTTTTGATTGAAGGGCATATTCCAAAATTTTTAGCTCTAGCAATTTCTATAATTGAATCACCAGCATGTTTCAATGATAATGAAAATGACTTAAACCCAGTGGAGTCATCTCTCCTCACATAAACATCAGGATTCAACACAGCAATAATATCACCAATGCGGAACTTGTTATATTTCTCGACAGATTCGCCAAACATAAATAAGTCGACAGTATACTTGAAATCAATCAATGTGATCATACTATACTTGCTTCTTCCGTCCCTCGTACTTTGCGGTGTGGTCTTTCTGCTAATGATGCCGATCACTAGCCAATTATCATACTTAGGTTCAATAAAATCCGGTGGACAAACCTTTGCATATAACTTTGGCAATCTCATAACTTTTTTATCTTCAAAGAATTCTTTCAATTGATCTTGCTTCAAATATCTTCTATCAATTTCCTGTCCCGAAAAATACTCCTTTTCTTGGACTTCAATCATTTCTGTCTCAACAGCATTACCAAAAGTATATACTCTTGAGGACATCATTTTCCTATAACTCTTTTTCTCTTCAGTCATCTTTTCTCTGGTTTGCTCTAATTGCTGTAAGAAATAAGGTGTAGTAGAAGTCACGTTTTCCAATTTTGAAGAGGGCTGCTTTTTCTGAAGTTGCGAGGAAGAACTAGACGATATTCCCAATGAATATGGCTGTTGAGAGTATGTACTCTCTCTCTTTTGAAACGATTCCACTGCTAAATTTCTAGGCTTTATGTCATTTGGGGACACTGTACTATACTTGACCTTCTTTGGTGAAGGCGTTCTTTCCACTTGGGATTGTACCATATTTTCACTAGCAGAAGTACTCAATTTATGCTCTTTCTTCTTTCTGATCTCAGCAAGTCGTCTTAGAACTTTCTGTTCTTCTTCGTCCACTAAAATTGGTTAGTACTATTATATTTACTGGAACAACAGATATACGCACGATCTTCTTCCTCTATCTCCTTATGCTTTGAAACTGTTCGCCTCTCGTCATCACTTAGATATGCAAATTCCAGCCCACTATCATTAACAATCTCTCTAGGATCAACGTCCATAGCCAAATTTGATTCCCTTCTATCTACTTCACTCACCATCTTCAAAGACGTTAAAAAAAACCGCGTAATATTTAAGAATGTGCTTTTACCAATTGTTGATAATTTTATTCCTACTGCAAGAAGAAGGCTTACTACGATGGATCAGTATATAAAAATGCATTAATATTACCATTATCCAACTGATTCAAAATACAGACTTCAGTTTCATTCTTCATTTTTCACTTTCTTTTCTTGTGGACCTTGCTCATCTTGTGCAGGGCGTTTATCCCCAATTTCCAAAGTCTTTGTAGAAAGATCCTCACCAAGAACAGGTTTGGGTGGAATATTCGGTTTTTGTTCAACTGCAGGCGAAGATGTTGATTCAAGCTTCTGTTCAGCACTATCCTTATTAACTCGAGCTTGTAGTTCATTCTTTTCCTTTGTTAATTTCTCAATCTTACTTTGTAATAATTTAGTGCGCATCGCAACTTCTTTCAAAGCGGCTTCACGACCCTCATCAAATGATTTCTTTTTTGTGTCTTGCAACTGTTTTTTTAATTCAGTAACTTTTGTCTCATGTTCAGATTTAATCTTAGCGATGGAGTCATTAATGGTCTTCTTAGACGAGTTGGAACTTGATGCATTTTTCAAGCTCTCCTCAAATTGGGATTTTAATTCAGCAAACTTAAGTTCATATTCAGCTTTGAATTTTCCTTCATATTCAGCTTTAATCTTTTCAGTTCTCTGATCAGTGATCTGTTTTATTCTAGCCTCAGATGGAGCACGTAGTCGTTTTTTCAGATCTTCAACGGCTTGATCAGTTCTCTTTTGTGATTCAATTTCAAATTCAGCACGTAACTTTTCTTCTTGAACTTTCAATGCCTTCTCTCTACTAGAAATATCTTCCTGTTTTAAAGACCCATCAGCTTTTTGTTTCTCAAATTCGACTCTTTGAGACTCAAGAGAACTTCTTAAGTCCTTTAGCTCTTCATTCTTACCATTCAGTTCTGCCTCTAATTGTTTTATTGCTGTGTAATTAGACTCATTAGGCTCTGCAATTAGAGCTTCAGTACCAGCATTTGCTTTGAGAAGAGCCGCAGACTTGGCTTCCAATTCGAATTTTAGTTTGGTTACTTCCTTTTCTAATTCAACAACTCGGTTTTCAAGTGAAGCTTTCAAAGTTTCTGCTTCCTTAAGCTTAGTTTCAAAATCTTTAGCCTTCTCTAGATCATTAGATTTCTTTGATAATTCATTACGAACAGTTTCCAGTTCTTTTTGAATAGATTCGACTTCCTTCTTTGCAACCTCAATATCTTTTGAGCTTTCCCTATCTTCAGTTTGTTTCTCAATAGGTTTTTCAGAAATCTTCGACTCCAACTCTTTGATTTGTCTAGTCAAATTACTGACTTCATTCTTGAAAGAGTCTTTGGTAGTCAATACTTCATTTTGCGCATCAGAAAGCTGTGTTTGAAGAGCTTTATACTCTGCTCCTCTTCTTTTCAACTTTTCTTGTGCTTCAGCTCTGACCCGTTCATACTTTCCAATTGCATCTTCAGCTTTAGCCTTTTCTTCCTCAAAGGATTTATTCAATTCTTCAAGTCTCTTTTTCAATTCTTCAACCTCCATTTTTAGTTTGGAGTGCTCTTCAGGATCAATACGATCATATTTGTTTAAAATATCTTGAGATCTTTGTTTCCAGCGATCTCTTTCTTCAGTGATCAGCTTCACCTCTTGACCTTTATGAATCAACTCTGTGTTCAACTCGGAAACCTTCGATTCGAGTGGTTCAAACTTCTTATTCGTATCGCTTAATTTTTGTTCCAGTTCTGTGACTCTGGAAATGTTTGATTGTAATTCATTACGTAAAGTCGTATTACTCTCACGTAACAAGTTCAATTGCTCAATTTCTTTTAACAATTTTTCATGCTCTTGATTCAAACGCTCCATATCTGAATCACGCGATTGTACTTTAGCTAACTCCAATCTAGTTTTATCTAATTCGCTTACAGTCAAATCCAGCTGTTGACGAGCACGTTTTAAGTCCCTAGTTGCAACATCTAATTGAGTATCAGAAATATCCTTCTCGCGGCGTAGTAAATTAATTAATTCTCTGAGTTCTCCAGTGGTGCCATCAATATCAACAGCATCCAACTCAAACCCATCAGAAACTGACTTTGATTTTTCGTCTTGCTTTTTAGTCAAAGATTCAATTTGGTTATAAAGGATGTGATTTTGTGATGATAAATCCTGAACCCTTGCAGATGCAATATTTAATTCTTCCTCCAGACTAGTTCTTTGTGATTCCCAACTTTCGTGAGAATTCTTCAATTCCTCTTTGTATTGTTTAGCCTCAGTACTCAATTTTAAAATTTGTTCTTTAAAAGCATTGGTTTCATCTCTTAGTGATGAATAAGCTTTTGACACTTCTGCATGCTTTTGTAACTCTTTACTATAATTTTCTTGCGCCTCTGTTGCAATGGCAACTTGTTGCTGATATGAGCTCTCAATCAAAGCAACTTTAGAATCATACTCTTCCTTCAGCTTAGAGGAATCAGTTAGTTGTGAACGTAAAGCTTCAATCTGTAGCTGAGAAGTTTCTAACTCCTTAGTTGCTTGGGATTTTTGAGTAGAGAGTTCAGAGTTTATTGATTCGCATTGTTCATTGAGAATCATAATTTGTTCATTCAAAGATCTATTCTCAAGTTCAAGTTTTTCAATCTTTTGAGTAGTATTCTCTTTGTAGCTATCAAAGGTGCTATTCATACTATTTAGAGCTTCTTCTGCAGAATTAGCAATCTTTTTAAATTCATTGGTAGAGTTATTTGCATCCACTAATTCAGCCTTCGTGTCCTCAAGTTCAGCTTTCAATTTCAGAGTTTCATTGACCAAAGTAGATTGTGAATTTTCAGAATTCGTTATTGCTTGATAATCCTTGAGGCGAGATTCAGCTGATGACAGCTTGGAACTTAATAACTCAGTTTTTTGTTCTAGTTGTTCAACAAGACTTTTCTTAGAAATCAACTCCTCCCTTGTGGAGCTCAACTCTGTTCTCAAATTATCAATTCTCTCCTGATATGCACTAGAATCAATATCTTTCTTATTCAACACTTCTTTCAATTCAGTGGACGCGTCTGCTAATTTAGATCTCAATGTGGCAAGCTCATTCTCTAAAGATTGGGATTGTAAGACTAAGCGTCTTTGGGATTCTGCTGCATTGGCTTCTCTTTCTTTTTCTAAGGCTTGTACGTTCATTAATAATGAATTAAGCCTTGCTTTTTCTTCAATTAAGGAAGAGTTTTCCTCCGTCAATCTTTGCTCGATTGTCTTCCATATATTCTTTTCTGCTCTCAAATTGGATGATTCAGAGCGCAAGCTCTCAATCATGGACCTAGATTCTACTAGTTCTTCGGCCACATGCTGAGTTCTCAAGTCTTGTTTGGCTAAACTATCTTGTAAGGTTTGAGCTCTCTTGCGTAATTCTTCAATTTCAGATCTAGCAAACTTGAAATTCTCTTGAGATGCCTTGTATCTTTCTTCGGCTAGTGTATTAGAAGATCTTTCTTTTGCAAGATTAATGGCTAACTCAGACCTTTCATTTGATAGAGAGTTGATTTGTTTGTTTAACAACGTAATTGTAGTATCAGATTCAACTTTGACCTGTTTTAAATGCTCACTAACATTTGCCAATTCTTTTTGAGTTTCCTCATATTTTTTAGATAACGAGGCAACCTCATCATTATTCGCAATTCTTGAGCCGTTGGACAAATCACCACTTAAAACATAGTTGGTGTTCTTACTAGACAAAATAGATCTGAACATATCACGCTCCCTTGTAACCGCATTCAATTTAGTTTCGGATGATTTCAATTCGTCCTGTAGAGTCAAGATAGCTTCTTTAGCTTCATTGATAGCAGTGTTTTCTAGATCTTCTAATCTAGATTTCGAAGTTTGCTCTTCTTGTTCTAATTTAGAACCTAACTCTCTGATTATTCTCAGTAGCTCTTCATTCTTCTTTTGTAAATCAACAATATTCTGGAACGCCACCAATCTTTCCGAAATTAATCTATCAGTATCAGATTCATTTATCACATTATCTCCGCTGGCAATTCTTTCTAGAGCTCGATTTTCAGCAGGAGTTAGTGGACCACCCGTATCACCACGGATAGTCACTTGGATCAATAAGTTTTGTACTTGGCGCGCAAGGTCAACTCTTTGCTTATTTAAGGTTGAGATCTGAAATTGATTTTCTCTTAACTTGTTAGAAGAGTCAACTTGAGCTTTTTGTAATGCTTCTTTTTCTTTGGTGGTAGTTTCAAGAATGACTGATAGTTCTGTCAATTCTTTCTCTAATATTTGAGCTCTTTCTTTGGTAGCGTTGATCATTGGTGCTTTTTGCTCAAGCTCTTGAACGAATTCATCCATTTGTTGTTGCATCCTCTCTTTAGCGCGACGTTCTTGTGTTAATTGTCTTTTAATCAAAGTGAAATCAGAGTAAAGTTGACTGAGTGATATACCACTGTGTTTAGAGGCGGTAGCTTTGGCAGAAGGTGAAAGAGTTGGAATACTGATGATGGAGGTGTTATTAGCATCAATAGATGTATTCTGAGATAATTCATCTATTGTCTGTTCCAAATTATGAACTTTTGATTCATACTCTGCTAGCTTGGACTTATAATTATCTAATGTGGTCTTTAAAACCGCGGATTCACTAGCAATGTCCGATCTGGATGATTCTAATCTTGATTCTAGATGAGTGATTTTGGATTTAGAGTCCTCATGTGATTGTTTCAACAAATGGACTAGTCTATCCTTCACTGAAATTTCTTTAACGTACTCCTCATAATTTACTGATTTCTCATCAGTCAAAGTTTTAATCTGTTGTAAAGAATCTTCCAGTTTTTTGGAAACATCGTCAAATCTGGCAGATAGACTATTATGTTTAAGGGTTAAAGAGCTCAAATCTCTATTTTTTCCATCCAACTCCGCTTGAAGTGTAGAGTTTTCCGACGATTTATCCTTTCTGTATTGTGCAAAATTACCGCTAACCTTTTGAAGCTCTGAATTTAACCAGTCATTGTTCTTGTTCACCAGTTCGATCTGGGTTTCCAGCGACTGGACTTTCATTTTTGTATGAACAAGATTCGAGCTGAATGTTTGACTAGAAGTTTCCAGTTCAATCAACTCTTTTCTCAATTTACTATTTGATTCTTGGATGGCATTGTATTCAGATTTTAATGAATCGATTTCCTGATTTTTTTGTTCCAGTAATTGAACAGTTTTTCTCTTCTCAGCTAAGATGTCATTAATTTTAGATTTCTCTTGAGTAAGTACGGACTTTGACGTTTTATATTCAAGCTCTAGTTCGGAAAGTCTTTTCTCTAATTGAAATCGGGAAGATTCCAGCGTCGAATTCTTCTCCCTTAATTCGCTATTATCTTTTTGAGTTTTAGAAAGCTGAGCTTTGAACAGATCGACTTTCTTATTACTCAAGTGCGTAGTTTGTTCCAGATTAACTTCCAGTAGCAGCTTATCAGACCTCAACTGTGTGAATTCATTGACCCTAGTTTGAAGTTTTTGCAATATCGTTTCATTTAGATCTTTCACTATCTCTGTATCAACATCGAGAAAAAAAGAGACAGACTGTATGTCAATGGTACTATCAACATATGTCACTTTATTCTTTGTTTCATTTTTAGTTGCTGAATCATCAGTGCTTGCTTCATCAAGAACAGCAGCTTCCACTGGTTCTAAACTCTGATCTTTTGCTACTTCAAAAGGTCTTTCAAAAGATCCAACAACTTTCTCGTGAGACGCATCCTGGATCTCCGAGCCCACATTTTCGGTCCTCTCCGTATCAATCGCCTCATCAGCATTATCAATTGCTTGAATTGGGTCCTGAAGGATTTGTAGACCTTCATCTCTGGCGTTATCACTCAATGAAGAGACATCAGCATTGGTATCGGCTGGATCTGAAGCATATTCGCCCCCCGCTGCATCCGTTTTAACCATTTCAACATCTGGGGTCTCCTTAGCATCACCAAGGGGTACTACCTCATCATTTTCCCCCGGGGATGACATTATGTATCTGTTCAGCCTACTCTTTGTTCTGTGAAGCTTTTGATTTTTCCCAATTGCGCAACAACAAACAATACAACTCAGCAAATAATTAGTAGCTCCGCGCTAAATTTCTGAATGACAAGAGAGTATTCAATGTACTTTCAGTATTCTAAGAGCGCTTGCTTTTAATCAACAATCAAACCACCATCACACACTGTTTGTTTTGGCTGGTTGACACTTCAATTATCTGTTTGAAAACTTCGCGAATATGAAGGGAGGGTAATATTGCTGAACTCGATTCCATTGGTAGTAGAGAAGCCATCCCAAACCAATATCTTGTCCAACTATTAGTAGATATTGAATGGAATGATACTATGCCAATATTTATCTTACAATCCTGCTAATATATTTTATTCTAGAAGCTTTGGATCCCATATTCGACTGCAGATAAAACCTCTATATTGCATTTTGTTTTTTTAGTAGGCATTTTCTTTTATGCTGTTTCCCTAGTAACACCAGAAATATGTCGAAATTATAGCCCTAACTAAATGAACCATATCACGTGGTTTTCATTAGGGCGAGCATTAAAACACCTGTACACCAGATTAATACATTGCGTTAGTGGTTGTTATTCATCATCCGGACACCACTGTTAACTTTTTTGTACAAAAAGTGGTACTATTTCTGTGATAAATATGGTAAGAGCCGCATTCCGCCTCTCTACCATGTATTTTTCGCAGTACCACGACAAACTCGTTGGAAAAACTAAAAGTGAAAAACATACAAAATCTCTTCTTAGACTCAAATACACTCTTATCTTATTAAAGGTAATTACACCAAAATGCAAATGTAAGTTGCAATGGAGACATTGAAGATGGAAATAGATTAAGTAGAGAGCTATTGGGTTGATTTATTGTTTGCTCAGGATATGTTTTATTAGCGGTTGGTGTTTTTTTGGCTTCCATAATAGGATAGTATAGGAGGAAATTCATATTCAGAAGTTGAGGATCATTGAACGTTCAATTAATCAGTATAACAGAAGATCTCATAATCTCCAAATGGTGTATTCCTATGTTCTAGAATGTCACAACAGCTATGACAAGGTTTGTTTATCTCCATCTATGGAAAACTATTTGGAGTAGTTTTAGGTCGTGTTTCAAGCCCTTCATCCCGCAAGCATATAATCTGAAGCTATACTAGACCCAATATGTTATACTCTTTCTCTTTCCTGCTTTGCTTTCGTAACACCATAGTTGTACTAACAATATGCTTTCTAGTTTCGTTAAAACCTTGACTGGTAAGACCATTACCTTGGAAGTCGAATCTTCCGACACCATTGACAATGTCAAGTCTAAAATTCAAGACAAAGAAGGTATTCCACCTGATCAACAAAGATTGATCTTTGCTGGTAAACAATTAGAAGATGGTAGAACTTTATCCGATTACAACATCCAAAAGGAATCCACTTTACATTTGGTTTTGAGATTGAGAGGTGGTATTATTGAACCATCTTTAAAAGCCTTAGCTGGTAAGTACAACTGTGACAAATCTATTTGTCGTAAATGTTATGCTAGATTACCACCAAGAGCTACCAACTGTCGTAAGAGAAAATGTGGTCACACCAATCAATTACGTCCAAAGAAGAAGCTTAAATGATCTATTTCGCTCCAAATATTTGTTGCAGTGTTTTCTACAGCGCTTTTTACATGTCATTATGTTTTTGAAGGGATTTATTTTATTTACTGTTTAATTTCAACACTTGGATTTGAATAAAATGACCATACTGTATACTAAGGCTTGTAGTTCAGACTATGATCTAAACAAATAAGTTGGCTCTACGAATTTTTTATCATTACTATATCATTAATATATTTTCCGTCATACAACGTTGAACAATCTACTTTTGGTGAGCTCTAACATCCTTATAAAAACTTGCCCCAGTACTCTTTAACTTAGCCCATAATAACTTTAACTAAAACTCGAAATAAATAAAACTCCGAAACACAACATGCAAAACTTCTGACAGTTTGCTTTAGAAATCTCCCTCATTTTCTTCATTATTTTTGTTCTATGCTCCTTCTTTTTCCATTAATGGAGAATTAAAATTTATATCAGTCAACTGCACAGTACAAAACTGTGTTAGTAACTTTCTCAGTTGAGTTCTTCTAATAGGTTTTGATAGAAAGCCCACCATACCAGCATCCAGACATTCTTTAACATTACTTTCATCAGCAAATGCTGTTAATGCAACAATTGGGCCACTATATAATAACTCATTTTTGATTTGTTTGGTAGCCATTAATCCATCAACTTTTGGCATCTGAACATCCATAAAAATAATATCATAGTTTCTATTACCTTCATTCATTGTATTCTTGACGTGATTAACCGCTTCTTCACCATCAACAGCTAACTCAATATCGACAATACCATCGAGGTTCAACATTCTTTTAATCACTTCCTGATTAACGTTATTATCCTCTGCAACCAATATCTTCAGATTCTTGGATGATAACTCATTTGAATTTGAAGTGTTCGGCGATGTTGTAGAATAGGATGATATTTGCCTGGCTGTCCCTGTGGAACTTAATATTGGTCTTTCATAATAGGTCTCATCATCAAAATTGCTTCCGAATTGCTCTTTACTTTTGGAGTTATTAGTCTCAGTCTTTTCTGAAGGATCCATAATTTTCACTCTTCTTGATTTCGCACTATCTGTATTGAACTCATCTTCATATAACGATAAATCATTTTCATTGAAAACCAATTCTTTCTCCTGGATTAGTGGAACCTTAAAGGTAAACTTTGACCCAACTCCCACAGTTGATTCTAATTCCATAACACCATTCATCATTGAAGCTAGTTGTCTGCAGATTGATAACCCTAATCCCGTACCACCATATTGCCTTGAAAGAGTTTGGTCACCTTGAACAAAGGGTTCGAATACTGAATTTTGTAATTTTGGATCAATACCAGGTCCGGTATCTTCAACAACGAATTCAAAAACCCACTTCTTCGATTCTTTTAATGGCTTAGTTTTGAGATTCTTTCCATCGTCTCCTGGATCAGATAGTTTGAATTGTGTTTGGAAAATGTTTTCATCATACGAACAAGTCGATACGGTCAATATTGATTTTGTTTCTTCTTCTTCTTCTTCTTCTTCACAAGAGCTTTCACTTGAGAGTTGTTGTTGAATTGTTTCATCACTGGCCTTTTCATTGATAACTTTAGCTGAAATGATTGTCTTCGGTACAGAGTTAGGCTTTGCATAAACCTTTTTATAATTTTCTTTGGAACTTGAAGCTTCGTCATATTCACCGATGTTTCTAATCGTTACTTTGACTCTTCCATCAACTGGAGTAAACTTTAATGAGTTACTTACCAAATTCATCACAATTTGAATAATTCTATTTGAGTCACCATAAAGAACCATTTTTCTGATTTCATTTGGTGTTAAACTTACACTTAAGTGAACATTTTGATCTTTGGCTAATTTCCCGAAAATTGATTTAATCTGCAATGCAACTTCCATAACACAAAAATCTGCATTTTCTAATTTGGATCTTTTGAGTGAATTTTTACTGAACGTTAATAGTTCTGTTAGGATATGTAGTAATAATTCACCCGACCTGAAGATTAATTTCAAGCTCTGTTGAATTTTGAGAGGATCTGATTCTGCCATTGCAATAGCAGTCATACCTAGTATACCATTTAACGGAGTTCTTAGTTCATGAGAAATGTTAGCGATGAAAACGGTTTTGGCTTCATTAGCTGATTCTGCCTGAATCTTTGCAGCCTCTAACTGTTTGGTTCTTGCCTTGACTCTTTCTTCTAAATGAGTATATTGACGATCCAACTCATCAGTCATTGCGTTGAAGGTCTCGGTAAGTTTGCTAAATTCGTCTTTGAAAACTCTTTTGTATTCGAGGACTCTAGCATTTTGTAAATATGACGGATGTCCTCCTGAGAATTGATTTGTAGTTGAAATTCCGAGTCCATCAGAAGCTATTGAATTAGACCGTTGATTAGCAGTTTCTGAAACAGATGGTGGATAGGTACTACTGTCAACATGCCTTAGGAAATTGAAACTCCCTCTACCTGAGCCATCACCGCCACCACCACCACCTGAATTTGGATCTTTCTTCACCTTTGATGTGGGTACTTGTAAACCCCTTCCAGTGGTTATTAATTCTGTAGCCTTTTGCAATCTAAGGATTGGCTGGACAGCCCAGTGAGCTAGTGGGAACGTTACAATAGCCATGAATACAGCAGTGCCAATCACAACACCCACAATTATTCGTGTTAATCTATTTGCAGGCTCATCGAAAGTTGACTTGGGTTGCTCAATAATAGCAGCCCAATCTGTTAGTGGAAAATCCACAGAACAGTACCCTGCAGCAATTTTAACCCCTGCTTCAGTCTTAGTGGAAGTTGAAGATCCACTTTTAGAATAAACCAGAGATTGTTTTGCGATATGATTATCTTCAATGAGATATTGTTCTCGGTTTGTAGAATTAGAAGCGGGTAAAACATATGTATATGTAGCATTCCCCCCAGTTTCATTGGCATCTGAGGACCCTATTATATATACAGATGACCCTGATAAAGCAGTTGTATCCGACACCACTTCAGTTAAAGCTATTCCTGACATGACAGCACTAACATAACCAACTAGATCTGAGGTATCATATAGAATGGAAGTAGTGGCAAAGATTGGTATAGTCATCGATAAAACAACAGAGGATGATGAGTTCTTTATAGGGCCTACGATCAAACCATCTGAATTCAAAGTATCCGGAAGGTCTGGTTTTTGAAAGTCCAAGGGATACAATTGGTTGAGGATATCATCAGGAACATAGCTATTGGACCAATTTGCTGGAGTGTTTATTACTTGCACAAACTTCGTATCGTATACTCTAACGCTTGAGAATGTGACAGTAGATTGCAAAAATTGTTTGATTGTATCATCAGCTGTGGCCCAATTGGAATCCGAAGTGTTCCCTGCTCTATATGAGCTTAATGAATCCTGTACAGTATCTCGTGTTGAGAGCCACAGAGCCTGGTAATACAAATAGTTGAGATTTTGCTCTATTTGTGAAGCCTTCAACTGAGCAATCACCTCTAATCTATCTGCTCTAATAGAGTTAAAATTAGCACTAAAATAGACACCAGTAATAATCGCTAACACTGATAATGAGGCTAAGGCGACAAGGATAACAAGAACTATTAGTTGTTGCCTGACACCTATTTTAAAAACCTTCATTAGTGAAGTTTGTGTAGCATGTATGTGTTATACAGTAGATGTTTGTTTGTTTGTTTGTTATGAAATTTTCAAAACTAGTTGAGCAAGGCCTGAAACAATAATGAGTGGGACAAGACTATATGAGTGTGATTGATGCTCAAAAATATGGGTAATGGATACGAAGGACAAGAGGAAGGATAAGCCGATGGTAAGATGAAAAATTGCAGTATCTGAGGATTTATCTATGTATTGTTAGTTTTTTGATTTTTATTTTTCCTTTGCTTCTCGAAGAAGTAATGACGTAAAATGGAAATTGTACTATCTAAGAATTAAAAAAGCGGTTTGATGTCAATCAATTCACGCTGCCCATTAGTCAGTTGCCCTATTACTGGTTTCATATATCAATTGGTTTGATTTCATGTAGTTTCTTCTTTTCCTGTGAAATTAATTCCATATTTTGGCTGCTGCCGTTCTGAAAAATCTTATATTATTTGAAAGGGAGCTGGTTATTCTTCCCATCATATCACTCTTTGCTTTCTGATGAAATTGATACCAAATACCTTCCATAGCTCATGACTACTTATTTCCTCTAGGATGCTCTAAAGTTGTACATTTGTATTCCAAATCTGGTATTCCCTAATTTGGAAGTCTACCTAATTGGGAGCCACTAAATAGTGTCAAATTGCGATAAGGTCAAATTAGAAATCTTAATCTTCAAAACAAAACTAGTTCTCAAAACTACACAGAAAAGAAAAGACTAAGAGAAAGAAAGACAGATTTCAAATTCAATAGCGGTCATAAGTCACAATTACAGCAGTTCTTCAAAGTATTTGTAACTTAGATATCGGCACTTGTTTGCTTACGAGCTCTCTGTCGCCATCGCAATTCACAATCCACACCTCATTCTGAAAAACAGCTTGTCTAAAGAAAAGACGCGTTACACAGATGTCACAGCTCCACCAGCCAAAACCAGTACAGAAACAGGGCTCTACTAGACTCCTTGCACCTCATAACTCAGTCTTCGAAGCCCTTCATGAAGCTCATTCTCAATCTCAGCCCCAATCTCCCACAGTGGACACCATGGGGTTTTCTACAGCGTCGTGGCAATCAGTTGGCCCTCCATCAGGCGCTTCCCATTTTGCACGCCCCACGAGCTCTGTATTGTCCTCTTCTGATACGGAAGATGATGTTGATAACAGTCGCAGCACTATTCATGTTGATCCTACCAGCACCTCACTTGATGAAGAAAAGACTATTGAGATTAACTTAAACTCAGGTGTCAAGGAGTATCAATTCTTTGGCGATAATCCTGAGGATTCAAGCTTCATCATGCCGCATCTCTCTCCCACTAATATGGCTGATGGATGTAATAAGATTTTGATTATTGGCCATAAAAAATCAAGCTTCTATAAACAGTTGGATAATTCTTTGAAACCAAAATTCACTTTGGATATCAATGAACCTTCAGCCAAAATAGTATTGATACTTTTTGATGGATTGATAAAAATCGGAAATATCTTAAATTTCATCAAACAAGATGATTCTAAAATCAAACAGAAGTACTTTATCCCAATCTTTAAAAATATCAACTATAAAATCATTGAAAAGATATTGAGATTACATAAACTACAATTGATTTGTCCTCCAATAAATTTGGGTAATAGATCACAATTGAAAGATTTGTTAGAATTCCTCAAAGACGATATGATTTTGGAGAATTCTTTTTCGACTGTTAATCTGCAGCAAGAACATAGCGATAAATATCAACTAGTTACCGTTGATGAGCAAGAACATGATACCAAAAATTTTTACACCATCCCCCAATGGGACACTCCTTTTGATTGTGATTATTTCAAGTTGAGCCTCCCTGAATATCCCCTAATACAGAGACCTCATTTCTTGGTTTCAAGTCAACAGGATTCTTCAAAGAGCATTATCATCAAGCATCAAGTTCAACAAGAAAATTCTTTGAGGTCGTCCAAAAAATTCAAAAATCGAAAAACAAAACGTCAAAAGTATTCCTTACTAGGTATCAGTCTGAGTATTGGAATCGGGATTGGTATCACTTTAGCAGTTTCATTATCGTATTATAAGTCAAGGAAATCACTCACAGTGAAACATTCGCAATTATCAACTTCAGTAAAAGCCAGGGAATTGTTTCTCAAGTACTCAAGAAAATTAACTCTGGAAGCGTTCCAAACTCCCTTGCACTCATTAAATGAAAGTGTTTCGGATTCTTTAAAAGCTACAAATTCTTTCTTGAAAGAAAACTTAATTCAATTTAAAAGAAATATTTCACAGTTTTCTAGTCTAGTGTTGACAGGCACAAATAACTATTTCAAAGATTTGACTAGTTCTTGGGATCAATATCTATCTTCTGCGGCAAAGGGTTATAACAATTTGCTTTTTTGGTATTTTTAGCTTGATATTCTATGTCTTCTCTCAACTATATTCTAAGCAGTTCTTTTTCTACTTTCAATTTCTGGTGTTTTTTTTTTCTTGTTCAAAAGATTTCAAGATCTAGGATTTTTTTATGGTATAGGTTTACTCAAGGTCAGGTTAGGTTCAGGACTCTAGTTTTATTATATTTTTTTACCTTTTTACGGTTGTTGGCTTCAGGGCTATTATTATGAATCTAAAGTTTCTTCAAGTCATTTTATATTATAAATTTTTTGTAATAATATATCAAATAACAATTATACTCTAGCTAAATTAGATTACCTAATTTGGAGTACCTTTTCCGCATACACTACCAAATCTCCAAGGAACATCCATTTTATCTAACTTCACCTCAACAAATCTGAGCTTCCCATCAAGATCTTTTCCTAAAGCATCACTCAATTCCTTCAGATTTTGCACTTTGTAACTCACATGCTTTTTCCCATTCTCATCACCTAAGACTCTTAACATTTCACACCAGTTCCATTTTGGTTGAATATCATTGTATGATCTATTAGGACCTAACACAACTCTTTCTACACTATACCCTTCATTGTTCAATAATAGAATAGTTGGATCTAGTTCATACCTCATAAAGGATGATAATTCTTGAATAGTCATCTGTGCAGACCCATCACCTTCCACTAGTATAACACGGCCTTTGTGACTAGAATCCCTGGCATATAATGAAGCACCCAATGTAGCTGGAAGAGCATAACCTATCGAACCATAGAAGTTTTGTGAAATGAATGATGTTCTAGGAGGAAATTGAATTTCAGGAACTTGGAAAAGAAATGAACACATTTCACACACTATTATATCGTTTGATTTTATGTGGGCCTCAAATACTTCGGAAAGTTTCGACTGTGTGATCTTTTTGGACAACGTATTCTCATGATTGAGAGGCAATCTGGCCCTTTTGAATCCAGATGATGATGACAAAGTGGAAGATTTAAGTCTTTTACAATCAACATTTTTCAAGAGTTCATCAAACACAGCTTCGCCATCAAGGTATGGGTATAAGATATTGTCTACTCTGATGTAATCTTTTCCAATTTCTACAACATCAGAAACATGATCTTTCGCGTGTGCCTTATTATAATTATTAATCTCAGAATCATTTGGACCTAAATGTAAGACTAACTCAAAATCAGATAATGATTGAACAGCCCCCACTGTAGATAATGCACCATCAAACATTCCGTGGTAGCTTTGCATATCCTCATCAATGATTGATTTCCCCAGTAAGGTGGTAAAGCAATCAATGGAGTTTGTTTTGATAAATTCATTTAATGGTAATTTACGGCTCTTGATCCAAGTGTCTGCGAGAATTGCAAATTTCTTGCCATATATCTTGTTCAAGATTATTTCAGCTAGTTCTTGAATCTTGATCAATTCCAATTCATTTTTGATTAAATATCTATTCAAGTTCAATGACTTGCTTTCATCAACTGATATTCTCAAATTGGCTAAATCAACAGGAAGAAAAATATATCCAGGTCTAGAGCATTTATAAACCATTTCAATAGCATTATCGATCTGATCCTGAATTCCCTCAACGTTGTTATCATTGATTGTTTCAATAACACAGCTGAATGGTTCAGCAATTTTTTCATAAACGTAATGATCTTGTTGAACCTCCCAAGTATTCTTATTAGGAATCAAATGATGAACAGACTCGTCTCTGCGTGCCTTAGCACTTGTTGAGGAAGTACCCACAATATGCAAAATACCAGCACCCTCCGTAAATGCTCCAGATATTGCATTCAAAGCGCTCAACTCACCCACACCAAACGTAGTAATAAGGGCAGACAATCCATTGAGTTTAGCGTATCCATCTGCAGCATATCCAGCATTCAACTCATTACAATTACCAATCCAATTTAATTCGGGAACGTTATAAATGTGCTCTAGTAACGGTAAGTTAAAGTCACCAGGGACACCAAATACTGATTTCAAATGATTTACTTGTGAGAGACGTCTGAATAAATAAGTTCCCAATGGGATCTTAACTCTTTCTGTAACTGTCATTGTTAACTGTATCAGAAAAACTACAAGAGCTCTATAGAGAAGTCTGAAAAACAGGGGTTTCATGAAACTTTTTATATGATCAGGAACGGTAACACACGGTTCTGTATATTCGGTATTTTTAGCATTTTATCCCAGCTTATTGGTAATCACCTGCTTTCTGAAGATATTGAGAGAGACTGAAAAGTGTTCATGATTATTTTATGTCGCTTATGATCGGCTTTGAACGGAATTCCAAGGCTATGAAGAATATATATCTTAACCATTTGAGTTCTCCTTCAAGTATTTTTCCTATCAAAACCACTTATATCCGTTTCTTAGCGATAAAAATGAAGCTCTTTAGGATTATATACGTATGAAAACTGTGTAGGTATAGGGCGAGTGGTACCGATATTCTACAAATCACTTCTCTTCTTTTTGGCCTTCAAGATCTGCATCCTAGATTCAATACATAATATAGAGATACTACAAGCAGTAGTGAGGAAGCGTTCATTAACAGTAACTACATATGAATGAGCAATCACTTTAGCCTAGAATGCAGCTCCCAAAAGACTCAAAAGATGAGATCTCAAGTTAAAACCAGCATACTCTAACACAGCCGATTTGTTTTCTATCAATTAACGCAAAAAACCTGTATATATTTTTTTTGTGAAATTCATACTAATCATCAGCATCATCGATTTGTACATCTTCATCTATCTGTTCGTCTGCAGTTTGTGTGTATCCATTTGGCTTATTGCTTGTGTCGATCTTTCTGTCAGCTAATCTATTTTCCAATTTAATCCTTTGAAGTTCTTGCCATCTTGCTAACTTGGCATAGTCGTGTAGATTGAATCCAAATACTTTTGGAACATATCTCTCAGTTGGATGAATAGGTGCCAGATTAGGATAAGCTTGTAAAAACATTGCAGGAAAACTTGTACCAAAAAATGCTCCGTCCACGGATGAATGTCTTGACGATTTTGGATTATAAAGATCTTCACACTTTGGGCAATATAATTTAACAGAGCATACACCAAGGTGATCGCTTAGACCAACTGGTAATAAATGTTGCAGTTGACAAAACACTCTTGAACAATACCCGAAATCTGCATTTTTATACTTATCTAACATCTTTTGCAATCCTCTAGTGGTTATAATATATCTAGCATGTATCAGCCCATATAATAGTCTTGCACTGCTTTCCAGTTCTTCTCTTCGATCTTCAGAAATCTCCTCCATTCTCATACTGTCCGTTATCACCTCAATTACTTTCGGCACTTGATCAACCTCTGAATACAGCCCAGTGAGGTTGAACTTATCAGTAATGTACTCTACGTCAATATCACAAAAGTATTCATTTCCTTTTGTACCAAGGAACCAATCAATCCAGTATTCTGCTACTTGTTAGTAAGACTTCCCTATATTTAATAATTGTGCTAGATGGCAATCAGGAGAACGACAATATTAGTCACTTCCTTCGACATTCGCCCAGCGAAGCATAAGATCTTACCTGTAAATTCTGAAGCTGAGTCGCTTGTGTACTCCTCGTTTGTTTCCCTCTCCGTCATTTGAATATTTCAATGAACTACGCTATTCAAGGGAAGAAGAGTTCTCATTCCCTCATTTTCTGATCACTTGTCAGAAACTTTTTTTGACCAGCTCGCGACATCCGCGAACATCTCTTAGATTTTTGCAAATAATACCTCCATGCCAAATATCAACAAATAGATTTCGAATCACTTACATCTTCCCTATTCTTTTTTTGATTTTTCTCCACCAACGACCACCGCTCTTTGAAGGTTTATCAATGCTCTTGCTGAAACTTCCTAGCTCTGCTGTTGATTCCTCGCCCATCTTGTCACTAGACATCTCACGCACCGGAGGAATTCTTGCGACAGCTCATGAAGATGGTATCATAAGACTTTGGGAAATTAATCAGCTGCTCGAGCTAACGAATAATATTGAGCAGCAAGCACATAACCTGAGTTCATTGAAGGCAGAGAGTAAAATTGACACGCATAATGGCGCAAAACTGACCTGTCTGAAGTTTCATAGTGATTCTTTGGTTAGTTGTGATCTCAACGGATTTGTCTTCAAAACAGATTTGAAAACTAAGGAATCAACATTGTTATTTCAGCACAATTCAGAGATAAACGATATTGATAATTTTGGTGATGTGATGTTGTTTGCTGCCTTCAATAGAATCTTGGCATACGATTTATCGACTTCAATTGAATTATCTCATATAATAACGAGGTCCGACAATCGTACATTAAGTGTCGATCCTTCCAACACTTATTTAGTCACTATAGGCTTCAATAAATCAGCATCAGTTTATCAAATCAATTTTGCTAATGGAGAATTTCTTTCCAAAAAAATAACGGTGGCTTCACATACTTTGACCTCGATGAATGAAAATACAAAGATTTCTTGGTCTCCTTCTGGTGATAGGTACGCCTTGCCAAATTACAACTCTGGGAACTCCAATTTATCAGTGGGTTTGATTTCTAGATCTAACTGGAAACCAGACTTCACTATAAATGGTCATAATGTTAATATTGTCAGGATTAATCCACTGTTATACGCTGATGGAAAAGAACAGAGTATCATACTTGCAACTGCAAGCACCGATAAATCGCTTGTTCTGTGGAAATCCGATGTTCAAAGGCCTCTCATCAACATTGCTGATATATCGGAAGTTCCTGTCCGCGACATGCAATGGTCAGAAGATGGCCTAACACTATTCGTCGGTGCCGATTCTTTATATGTACTGAATTTCGAACAAAAAGAATTTGGTAATCCTGTATCTACTCCAGTCATTCAAGAAATTCTATCGAAACTGAAAAAACCTGAACCATTACAACCCAAACCAACTGTACCTCAAGATGAAACAGCAGCTAATGATAAGAAAATAATACAGGATAAGGAACCTGTCCAACAAGAAACTGAAGCTGGAACACCTTCTATTACAACACAATCTGAACAAAAATCAAATCCAGCAGATCCTACTTCAATCTTAGCACACCAAATTGTTACCAAAAAAGACGGGAAAAGGAGAATTGCGCCAACGCTTTTCTCCTCGAATGGGAAAGCATCTCATCCTGAAGCAGCGCCAGCCCCATCATCTCAGCTGCCTGCTGTCTCACATTCAACTATGGAGTTTGACACGCCGTCATATTCAGTACCAAAGGATTTGAAAAGGAGAGAAGAAGCAGAAGCTCCAGGTCAACCACAAAGAAAGAAAAGAGAACTTGAGGCTGTTGAGTTCATAGGATCTGTTGTTATCAATCCATCTACCTCGTTCGCTAAGGTTAGAATATCTACTCCTAAAATACGATCCTCGATAATTACGCAATCCCCAAATGATGCAACCCTTTGTTTGGAAATCAGGAATGGTACAGGAAACGAACAAAAACCAACAAAAATAACACTATTGAAGAATAGCACAAAACAAATATTCACAGATTTTATACCCAAATTGGTTGTGCTAACTGCAGGTGGTGAAGGTTTTTTCTGGGCTATTTCCTCTGCAGATGGGGTCTTATATGTTTATGGTGACTCTGGTAGAAGGCTCTTTCCTCCAATAGTCTTGGGTACTCCACTAAGTTTTTTAGAAAGCAAAGGAAAATACTTACTTGCTGTTACTTCAATTGGGGAGGTGTATACCTGGGACATTGTTGCTAAGACGGCGTTGTTTGAACCAACTTCCTTGTATCCGTTATTATCTCGTTCAAATCCTGACTTACTGACAAGAGCTGAAAATCTCACAATGTGCAGCGTATCTTCTTATGGGGTTCCTGTTGTTACTATATCCAATGGTAATGGTTATTTATTTGATAAAGAGATGGAAGCATGGACTTTGATCAGCGATTCTTGGTGGGCTTTCGGCTCCCAATACTGGGATACAAGAGATATTAAAACAAATGGGAATGTCATCAACTTGCTGGAAAAAAGAACGAATGATGAAATTGTTAGACGAGGTCGTGGAAAGTTCCTACAAAAAATGGCGAAGACAATGTTGATGAAAGAGGGATATGAAAATCTTGAAAAGACTATTTCACTTGCACATATGGAAAATAGAATCCTAGTGTCTTATAAATTGAAAGAAGATGTGGAATTCAAGTCATATCTAACTATATACTGCAAAAAAATAAGTGAACTGGGATTTAAAGCGAGATTACTAGAGATTTTCCAAGAATTATTAGGTCCACAGATCCAGGATTCAAGTTGGGATCCAAAGATTCTAAGCTTTGATAAACATGAGTTATTGAAAGAGTTGGTCTTTGCATGTGCTCACATAAGGTCTGTGCAAAGAATTTTGATTCAGTTTGCTACAAAAATCAACATCTTGGATCAGATAAATTTCACAGTCTAACTAACAATATTATGTGATTCTCTATATACAGTACGAAAAGTTAAATAAGATATATATATCTATAGGCTTCAATCATAACCAGTATTGATCTTGACTTCTTTCATAGTCTTTGCAGCAATCTCCCTCGCTCTGGAATTGCCTTTCTGTACGACATCGTATAAAAATCCAGGATCTTGTATCAATCTATTGTATTCTAACCTTGGTTTTGTAAATTCCTCCACGATGATCTCGCTGACATAATCTTTGAACGACTTATGATCATCAATATGAGAGATATCTTTCTCGACTTGCTCTATTGGTTTACGTTGGATCCCGCTGACAATATTGATCAGATTAGAAACCCCAGCTCTATTCACAGGATCGAATTTGAATTCATGCGATATTGAATCAGTTATTGCTTTTCGAATCTTTTGAGAAATTACATCTGGTTCATCAGTGATATAAATCACAGAATTCTGATCTTTGTCAGATTTTGACATTTTTTTAGATGGGTCTTTCAAACTCAGTATTTTCTTTGTTGGAGCTAAAATAGTGGTAGGTAATTCGAACGTCTTCTTGTAAGATTTATTGAATTGTTGAGCAATATGTCTACAGAGCTCTAAATGCTGTGACTGGTCGTCACCTACTGGTACTTGGGTGGATTTGAAAAGTAAAATGTCTGCGGCTTGCAAAACTGGATAAGCAAATAATCCTAAAGTAGCAGAATCTGAAGCGCCCTCTGATTTGCTCTTCCATTGAGTCATTCTATTCAAGTATCCAACACCTGTCAGACACGAAAATATCCAATTCAGCTCAGCATGTTCACTAACACCGCTCTGATGGTATACGATAGCCCTTTCATGGTCGATTCCTGTAGCTAAAATGCTAGCAACAGCTTCATATCTGAGCCTCTTGAGATCTACTGCTCCCTTAGGGATGGTAATGGCGTGCAAATCAGCAACCCCATAAATAATCGTAGTTGATTTGGGAGAAATATCACACAAATCTTTCCAAACCCTAACAGCTCCCAGGTAATTACCAATATGAAATCTTCCAGTTGGTTGAATAAGACTAAAAATTGTACCGTTTGCTTTAATCTCTAAACTTTTTGGATCAAACGAGGTGTTCTGCACAGTAGATTTAGACCTCACTAATCTTCTCTGTATAATTATGTTGCTGCGTCTAATCATTTTTGGTACAGCTCTCACCCACTCACTTCGCAAAGTCTAAAGCTTGAAATTATTACTATATATTATTCCATCATCGCTTGAGATCAATGATAATGGCTGGATAATTTTCAAGTCTTTCCGGATATCCGACCCCTCGGAAATGATAACGCTAGTACAGGTAATCTATCCATTTTACTTATAACACTTCCACTTACAAATATCGATATTCTACCAGGCTTTACGTGATTAAATCTTTTCCAAGCAGTCTCTACTGATATCCAAAATTATCTAGCACTAACAGATAAATTATATTTTTGATTTATATGTACCACAACTGATCTCTATTTATAGCATTCAATACCAAAGGTTTTTTTTTCGTGAACGTATATAATACGTAAAATTAGTAATATATTAATTAGGTACAATAATTAATTCAACAAAGTTATATTGTAGTCAACTGACTGAGAGATGATTTACTTTCTATCTAGATACATTATTACTAATTATTTGAGCTTCTGACACTAGGATAGCTTCTGAACTTGAGATAAAAATATCCCACTTGGTGTTCGGGTGTAGTTGAAGTCTAACAGGTTTTACTATATTTTTGCGTTTACTAATACGAAGAACAAGCATTAATAATTATTTCCCGATTGATTTGTCAACTCTCTGCACTGAATATCTAAATATTTTAGTGTTCTGCCAAATCTTAATGTACCTGAATAGATGAAGTGCCCATCAAAGGAAGAGGTCTCTCTCCCACATATAGATATAAGATGTTCATTTGTCAGAAAGAAGAAAGTGTTGGTGTCCCATAGTTCAAAAAGTAATTTGCAGCTTTTAATTCCAAACATATAAATAAGATGATTGAGCCTTTTATAGTGTTGCAGCTTACTTACTTTCTTGTTTGCTCAAATTTGATATCCAAGTATAATTAATATCTAGTTGAATGTCATCCCAAACTCACTTTATTGTCGGATCCAATCGTGGGATTGGTTTCGAATTGGCAAAAAATTTAGCTGTAAAGGACCCTTCCAGTACTGTTATTGCCTCAGTTCGTGATTTGTCAAGGTCTACAGAGTTGATTGAGTTTTCTAAAACTCATGCAAATCTCAAGGTTGTCACTCTCGACACCTCCAGTGAAGTGTCAATCTCCAACCTTTACGATCAGTTGATTGAACTGGCCCCAGAGGGAATTGATACTTTGATTGTCAATGCTGCTATTGGAACTGCATTCCATTATGTCTTGAAGACTACAAGAAAAGAATGGAATGACCACTATAACATCAATGTTGTTGGTCCTTTAGAAATATTGAGAGTCACATATCCATTATTAGCTAAGAAACCAACCAAGAAAGTTGTCTTTATTTCTTCAACCGCTGGATCTTTAACGTCCTACATTCCAGTTGCTTGCTCTGCTTATGGCCAGTCTAAAGCGGCTTTGAACTTTTCCGTTATTCAATTAAGCCACGAATTAGCTGAAGAAGATTTCATTGTAGTTGCTATGCATCCAGGTGTGGTTGCAACTGACATGTTGGAGACTACTAAAAATGCAGGGCCTGGATCCGTTGTGAAAGGTCATGAAGAGCTTCTGAAAAAACTGTTCGAAACTAAGACGATTACTCCCTTTGAAAGTGCTACCCAAATCTTGAATGTTGTCTCCAGATTGGAAAAGGAAGATACTGGTAAATTCTTACAATTCAGTGGCGAGGAAGTGCCATGGTGAACTTTTTTCTAGAGAAGGGGTTCAACCCACTGATTGAGGAACTCATTATTAGAGGGTTTTTTGTTCTTATTATTTGCTTATTTGAAATATTGGTTTGTTTTCTTGGCTTCTTATATACAAAGGACTTATCGACAGTGTAACAAACTTGATCAGGTACTTACTACCACTTGTTAGCCAGTCTTAACATTATTGTAAATACGGAACAAAACCTTATACTGAATATTCAAAACTGTAGCGTATATATTTAGGAACCACTTAATCCACTGCTTTTCCATTGTGCTGGTTAAGGGGATCGGAATCAGGATAAATCTCCTCCGTTAAAGAAACTCCCAATTGTAAAGTTAGTTTACAGTACTTCAATGTCTCCAGTTGATGGCTCGCTCATAGTGTAAATTAGACTGGGGCTTTCTACTATTGACACTTCGCAATGGATTTCATGGAGTAAAGATTTGTTTCTTTGTCGCACTTTTGTTCCCCAATTGGAAGTTATTGCGCCCAGTTGCATAGCTTGCATAGCTTGCATAAATCTCTCTATCAATCAATTATATACCTGGCTTACAAACCAAATGCTTAGAATAAAGTCACAGGTTTATCTAAATTCTCTATGGTGCGCCAAGTGATATTGAAAATATACAAAATTGATGCAAGTTGTATGGTTTTCTGACATCGATTGAGATTTCAGACTTCTTTTTTACATTCTAGTAGACAAAACAAATTCTTTCTTTCAATTAAGACGTTCAACGATTACAGTTGTACTTTATAAACTGCTTCTGCAACTTCACACCCTCTTTCCCAATAGGAGTCTGCGTGATATACAA
The DNA here is from genome assembly GCA_003706765.3 of Xingzhongia hampshirensis. NCBI lineage: Eukaryota > Fungi > Ascomycota > Saccharomycetes > Phaffomycetales > Wickerhamomycetaceae > Xingzhongia > Xingzhongia hampshirensis. The sequence continues at coordinate 44,049 of PPXL03000005.1, read as the reverse complement.
TCTTGCCTGCTGGATCCAAATAATTGATCTTTTTGTAATCTGAGCTTTCCCAAGTATCAATTTTTTTATCAAAGCTCAAGAATTGTAAAAATGGCTTAATCCAATTCTTGGAGATTTCACGCTCTTCATCTGTATAAAAAGCCATGCGATAAAACCACAGAGAAAAGTCTAAGCCATGAATAACCTTCAAACTTGGAGAAAAATCTTTATCAAGAAATTGAGCTCTAAAGCCAATGCGGTACCGGTATATGTTTTCTTGGGGGAAGCCATTTTCAACAATTTTATTGATGAATCCCCTTTCAGATGCATAAATTTGACCATCACCAGTAATATCTCCAAACACGACCCTGATCTTCTCTGGAAATTCAGGGTCATTTTCATCAAGTTGTTTAACATCTGGATAAAGTTTCAATAAGGGTTCAACTATTTTAGTAGGATAATAGTTTTCAATTTGAACAGGCAAATCCCCAATGGTTTTAGGAGTGTTTAGGATCGAGTATTTCCATGGTTCATTATCAACCTCACCTATAACCATTCTAATATTTCTTGATTTGAGTTTTCTCGCAAATGTACCATTGTAAATATCTTCAATCAAACAAGATGGAACAAAATATTCATCTGTTACTGCTCTGAATGTATGCATTGTTAATGTAGGAATGAAATCTTCAATGAATTCAGCAGTTAAACTCCTCAATTTCATTAGTTTTTCGTCGCTAGATATGCTTCTATCAATCTGCAGTTTTTCAATAATCTCATCGAACTGACTTTGAGTTTCTTCAATTGTTTTAGGCTGATGAAAAACCATATTCGATTGGAAAACTACCTGCTTTATAATTGGTTTGGCATGAGGATGATACAGCTCAAAGGCTAATTGGAAAAAAGTTGAATATGCCCCAGCCGAAATACCTCCCAGAGAAATAGCTTCAGGGTTACCACCAAAAAATTTGATATATTTATATGTCCATTCAATGGCCATTCTTTGATCCCAGAACCCAAAGTTTGATGCCTTAGGATCTTCTTCCAATAGCTCTTTTGAGGATAGAAAACCAAACATATTCAACCTATAGCCAACCGTAACAAGAATGAACTTTTGATCGAAATCCGAATTGAGATCTGAAGTGTCTAAAAAAGTATGATTTGCTGAGTTATACTGCAACCAACCACCATGTAGATAAATCAAAACTGGCCAACCGTCTTTTGGAGATTCGCCCAAAGGTATAAAAATATTAACGTATTGGCAATTTTCTTGAGATGGTGTTTTTTTGTAATTGAATAAAGGGTTCTCCACTGATGGTTGAGGGCATTTGAGTCCCACTTTACCATAATCACCAGTATAATCATAATAATCTGGAATAGGTTGAGGTCTTCTGAATCGGTCTTGGTCTTTCAAAGGTAAGCAGTATGGAACATTGGAGAATCTTGCTGTTGATGAGGTACCCGTGGTTGAGGAATTGAAACTGTAACCCGTTAGAATTCCATGATTCGGGATACTGATTTGAAAAGGAGCTGTATCAGCATCCTCTGCATTTTGTAATAAACTCATTATTGTGATGATACATGCTTACTGACAGAAAAATTGAGGATTTCATCGATCGTTTATAATTTAATTCTCGGTCCAAAATAGGAAACGGAGTGCGCAGTGGGTTTCTTGACCTTCTAGATACCTGTGATAGTTCTCGTAATTTTTAGATCCGAGATAAGATAAAAGCCCCAGATGGGTTTAAATACATCCTGGGGTCGCACTGAAATCTAGCTTTTCACACCATTTCCTAAAGTAACAATGTCGGAGAAACAGCAAGATATTATCCATTCTACAGAGAAGGACTATGGAACTTATGAAGAGCTAGCTTTAAACAGCATTATTTCGCCTTCGGGAAAGACGATCGAAGTGGTGAAGAGTATTGGCAATGATGAAGCTATGGCCCTTGCACAAAAATTACAAAGAGTAGAAATTCATCCTGAAAATGATAAAAAACTACGCTGGAAAATCGATTGTGTTATCTTGCCAATATTTGCCATGCTCTATATGATTCAATTTATGGATAAAACTTGTGTCGGATATACATCTATTATGGGCATTCAGACTGCGTACGATATGGTGGGACAGATGTATGCTTGGACGACATCTTGCTTCTACCTGGGGTATCTTTGTGCCTCTCCATTGAGTAGTTATTTATTACAGAAGTTTCCAACTGTTTGGACTACGTCACTCTGTATTGTTATCTGGGGTTTAGTGCAATGCTTACTAGTCGTTACAAAATCCTATACGACATTTGTGTTACTACGTACATTGTTAGGAGTTCTGGAGTCATTTGTCTCTCCAATTTTTGTTATTATGCTGAATCAGTATTATAAGAAGAGTGAACATTTTGGAAGAATGGCTTTCTTCTATGGCTTCAACGGATTTGGAACAGTTATAATTTCAGTGATTTCTGGAGAGCTCTATAGAAGAAGAGATTCCTATACAATCAAGTCTTATAATATTCTTTTTTTAGTTGTTGGACTATGGACCATTCTTTGGGGTGTTTTCATTTTCTTAGTCATTCCAAATACTCCAGGTGAAGCCAAATGGTTGAGTGATGAAGAAAAGGCTATGGTTGTGGAAAGAATCAGGGGTAACCAACAGGGATTTGGTTCCAAAGAATTCAAAAAGCACCAGGTTTGGGAATGTATCACCGATATCAGAACATGGATTTATTTCTTAATTGCTATTCTTGTTGCAATCCCAAATGGAGGTATCTCTTCTTTCGGTAATTTGATGTTGAAGTCTTTTGGGTTCGATACATTAGAAGCTCTCTGGATGAAAGCACCTGTTGGAGCAGTAGAAATGTTTTTCCTATGTATCTTACCATTCGTTAATCATTTTATCAAATCAAGAATGCTTGTTGCGGAAATATATTTATTAATAGTCTTAATGGGATCTTGCTTACTAGCTTTTGGAACTAAAGTTACTTCTTTAGCGGGTTATTGGATTGTTGGTATGTCCCCAGTAGGAATCATTATGGTCACATCTTGCGTTTCATCAAATACAGCAGGCCACACCAAGAAATTAGCAGCTAATGCCATTTCCCTTATTGGTTATTCTGCCGGTAACATTATTGGACCGCAGACTTTTCAAGCTTCTGATGCTCCAAATTATTCCAAAGCAAAGGCGACAGTAGTTGCTTGTTATGTTGCTGCTATGATTTTGATTTCTATTCTGGCATTTTTGAACATCAGAGAGAATAAAAAGAGAGATCGGTTAAAAGAAAGAATGGGAAATGATTATAAAGTTATTAAAAACCAAGAGTTTGCTGACTTGACAGATTTTGAGAATCCAGAGTTCAGATACGCTTATTGATTCATAGCTCGATTATGTCCTTCACTAAATTACCAAATTTTTCTCTAGTTTTGTCTCCTTATAAATACACAAACAAACAATATCATCAAGATACTATTATGTACTTTTGGTCCCGCTACCCGTAGTAACGGACTTAGATTTGAGCCTTACATCCTTTGGTTTTTGATTATAAAAAAGGATTGACACCTCTGTATAGAATAGACCGTCACCCGTTGTATAATTGATCTCTGCACTTATTTGTAAAAAAGAAAATGTTATAGTTGATTTCTGCTTTATGTATTGTATGAATAAATAAATAAATCCAAAAAATCAAACACCCAAACACCATACTTGATATTTGATAATACTAACCGTTTTTAAGATTGTGAAGTTGAACCTATCTATACCGCTCGTTATACTCTCTAGCTTCAAAGTTCAAATGAGTTCTAGAAAGCCGAAATCTGTTATTATAAGGAGTGAAGATACGAGTGACGAGGAAAAAGTATCAGCTCCATTGAATGGTATGTGTGTGGAGACGGAAAAGGAAGGGTATTGTATAATTACTAACACTGCAGTAGAAAAGAAGACTAAGCTGAAACAAAGAAACAAGATCAAGATACGGCCACCGATCAGTCAATATGAAGATGATATTGATGAGTCAATAGATCGGATAAATATTCAAATCAAGAGAAAGGAAAAGAGCAAAGGACCCATTGAATTGTTCAGTAACTATGACGATGAGGTGAGATCATTTGGTTCGTATAAACATGAGATAGAGCAACTGCAGAAAAAATCCAAGGTGGTCAAAGTTGAAAATCATTCTGAAGCAGTAGGTGAACAAATTGAGCCACTGAATGAGATGGATTTGCACAGAGAAGAAGAATATATATCTATAGCTTCCCCGGAAGATGATGACGAAAGCGAAAGATTTGATACTCTTGAGCAACAACAAGACGATGAATTAGATAGTGGAAAGCTACCTCTGTCCGAGAGAGAAAAATTATTACAGAAAAGATTACACGATATGAATATTCGAGATGCTTTATATGATGTTGAGTTATCAGGAGATGAGGATTCAGGTGATTGGGAAAACTCCAAAATGAGGCAAGGCAATCTAGGTATTCAATCTAAGCAAATTCTAAAATTTCCGAAACTTTCCTTAGAACCAACCGATTCTTTTGCTAATGAAATGAGAAAAATACATGAAGCAGATAGAGATATTCAGAAGCAAAAAGAGTATACACAAGTGGAGGTGGCTCGTTTAGAATTGCAAAAAACCAACTTGCAAGGAATGATTGACAGTTTAAAGATGAGAATAGCTGATATTGGCAAAGTATAGCTTGAATATAGGGTAGCTTAATAATGCTCCATATTAGGGATGATATGTTCGGAGGCAGCTTTTGATTTATTGAACTGATACCTTATTTGCTTCTCTCTCTCAATTCTTCTTTGTTTTAAAAATTTTTTGTTATCAACCTTAAAGCGAATAATTTCAACTCTCTCTTGGGCACTTGTCTCTCTTTTGAAAGTTGTGTTATGAAGATCAATCACATATAAAGAGTTACCAATAAAGTTTGTAAACTTGAAAAAAATCGCAACGACTGGAATTGATTCGAGTAGAACGACAAGAGAACCTAGTACTAGCTGGGGAAACGAGTTCAATCTCAATGTTCTCTTTTGTTCTGTTGACGATTTTATATGTCTTAGCTTGAAGTAGGCTTGATTCATCTGAAATATTCTTGATGGAGCACTAACAACAGGAAGCCATAAAAACCCCATGAATGGAATCATAGGTAGAATCAATGCAAAAGTTTTATTTATTGCACTCCATAAAAGATCGTACAACACCTTTGGCAGATCCAACAAAGCATGGAAAGCTCTTATACCTTCAGGTTCAATAACCTTTCTATGCCTTTTACCTCTAACTGTCATATCTGAATATCCAGAATCAACGAGAATGTATGAAAAAAGATACTTGTAGACATATGCATATACCACAACCTCGCCTAGTTTTTGACTGATCAATTCAACTTGAAATGAAAAAGCCAACAAAGCATAAGGAACAGCAAGCAAGCCTTGAGTAATAATTCCTATAGCTAAATGAAGAACGAGAGACCAGCTCATCAAAATAGCAACCAAGAAAGTTAATATCAATTGAGGAATCAGAACTGCAACAAAATATGGCCATACTTGCTTGTGAGTGAAGAAGTATCGCACTCCCTACGCAGATACATATGTTAGCATTAGAATAACCTATCGAAAAACAAGCCGAGATTTAGGGTATCAGATTTACTGCAACTGGAATATAGCCCATTTTGTAGAAAACCGGCTCTGGTTCTTCAAACAACATCGCAAATCGTACCACTATCAGTATAGCTGAAAGAGAGAACAAAGCAGATCTGCAAGATGAAAGAAATCATTTACACACTGTGCAGGTTTGTGTCAACTCTTATTAAGATGGTGTTTGGATGATAATGACATATTTAGTTACCCTATTTTCCAGATCAGGCAATTAGCGCGTATTATCTTCTAATAAAGTAAACAAACCAAATCCAAAACAAACACCACAATCAAAAAGGCTGATATAAAGGATTTAGGTACTCTTTCGTATAGTTGTGGTGGTGTCTAGAGCATTACACATTGAGGTGAGTGTTAATTATGACAAAGGCGCTGTCTGAAATCCTTACAATTCGCACGGAATTCAACTTCTTCAGAGCCATTGCGCACTTAGAACCCTTCGATCTGCAAAGACTAGAAGCTGTTATAGATGACTTGGTAAGTTACACATCTTCTGTAGAGGAGATATTTGTACATTTGAAAGATGCAGTGTATGAAAATGCTTCCATTGAGTGGATCAGTGAAGGTAGGACCAGATTTTATGATATTTACAGGAACCTTGATTCGATTGATTCTATAGTTTTACAAGCTCTCAACCAGTTAGAAAATAGGATGGAAAAGGACGGTGATATAGCGGACAATGGTGTGTTTGACAAGCTAGATATGCTTAGCCAGACGAGCCTTGATATAAAAGGGGATAGTTTGCTTCTCTGGAAGAATAGAGTTGATATCAGTGCTGAGTATAATGAGATATACAACCTCACCATGAATTCAATTAATCACGAGTTAGAAAACTGCTTGAAAAAATGTTTCAAGATACATGAAAAGAGATTCAGCTCTCCAGTACGTCATGCTCCTAGTTTCAACCTTGAAATGTTGACTAAAAAACTACTTCAACAGAAAACGCAACTCTCGCTCCCTTTATTAAATGAGGTTGATCGGGTACTTTATGAAGAGTATTTGGAACTAAAGACAGTGGTTGATCCATTGAAGGCAAGTCTAAGCTTCATTCCGATCCGAATTGATGAGTTCAAATCCAAATATCGAAATTCAGAATCTGTTGATCTGACTAAGTTGAATGACAAATACGAGTCTTTAATTAAAGAGATGAATTATTTACAGAATGAAGTAAATGACTTGAAATATGAACTAGTTGATAAAAGATGGAGTGAGATTTTTAGTTACTTGAATACTGAAATGTCTTTCCTAATATCGAATGTGGAGAAGGAAATTCAAAAAATTGATAAGCTAGATGATGATAGTGTTTTCAGATCTCAAATATATAAAAGATTGAAATACACTACTGATATCGTGGAGAATACTTTTATTCTAATCAATCAAGCCATTGATGAGAAATTAATTGACTTCAAGGTTATGGAAAAGAGCAATGAATTAGCTGAAGCTTGGTTGACAGTGAAAACGAGAATTCCAAATGAATATATGGAGATGATTGATAATGAAATAGTTGATGATGTAAATGATACCATGTCTAAAAACTTCAAAAAATTGTCGTTAGAGGAACATTCAAGGAGAGTTACTACTGGTGATGAAAAGAAGTCGATTCACTCCACCCCATCTTCTAGAGATAGAAGAAAGAGTAGAGCGGGTCAGTTTTTCATGAATAAGATGAACTTGTTCCCAGTAATGATTGAGAAGGACCCTACTTCTGTAAGGAAGCCTGAAGAATTGAGCAATAACAGAAGTATATTGTCAGATTCCTTAAAGCAAAACCAACAAGATATCTCACCATCTAAGACTAATTCTATTGCTGATTTTCAAAGAATACCTGAGCTGAAGAATTCACTAAGTAAAAACTCGAGTTCCATGTCTTTGTTTTTGAGGAAAGTTGAATATCCAAACAGTCCAGATCCTGTAATTTCGAATGGGGATATGAAAGATTCTAGTATCAGCCCTATCAAGAGTTCAGATTCGCATTTTTCGTCTTCATCAAGGGATGCACACGAGGAAAGCTTCAGAAAGCTAATTTCTAATGACAGTGACAATGTCTTTCAAACACCAAAACAAAAGAGAATCGTATCTGATAGTTCTCTTATTACAAAACCCCATCCAGATGTTCCTAGTCTTCCATTGTCCAACATACCGGTACCTGAAAATTTTAAATCCAAGATTCCACGACCTAATATTCGTCTCTCGAGTAACAGATCTACATCAAGTCTCGGTATGAGAAACTTGGAAAGACCTTCGACATCTCTAGCTCTGTCAAGAGCATCGCAGACTGAAAGAGCACCATCGAGGATAGGCATATCGAAAAGCAGATTCTCCATGGGCCCACCACAAACTCCAGTCAGGAATGGTCTGAATAGAAGATCAATGCTACCACAACCAACTCCTGTCAAAGAAATAGTAGAGAGGAGCACATCCAGATTGAGTGGACGACGCTCGGCGCAAGGATCGAGATCTAGCTTTAGATCAGGATCATCATTAGGTGAAAGGCCTGGATCTACATTGGGCGAAAGACCACCACGGCCTGTTTGGAGATGAATCAAATCATTCATAATCAACATTTTAATAAATAAATATAATAAATAGAGAGTTTTGTAGTGGGTAAATGGTCCTCCAATAGAAGAAAAACCACTACCGAAGTGTTAATACTCTTGGTGTGTTGATTTCGACATAGCCATCTATTTTTTTTCTACACCTTTATAATCCACACTATCCTGTCCAAAAAATTGCGTAAATAAGCTTTGCTTATCTTTATGCTCAATTTCATCAACTTCAAAATGTCTTATAGTACCATCTTCCATGAATTCACCGATTTGAACTTTTTTCTCTTCCCCGAGAACCACTAAAAATTATCAGTATAGTTACAAATATTTATAAAGAGAGAAATGACTTACCTCTTTTGTATAGAATGAAACTGGAAGCAATCAACATTGGCAATCCAAAGAATATCAGACGAACCCTATTTATGTTAATATCTAATGAGTCAAAGATGGATCAACGCTTTTTCCTGAGATCTTACGCTTTTCCTCGTAGAAGAACCTCTGTTGGAACATTTGGATATGCTTTCTTGAACTGATCCTCCCTCATATCTGCAACAGAATAATCTAAAACTCTTGAGAGGGTTTTCGAAGCTGACCGTGAGACGATGTTGAGATATTTTTATGGGGTTAAAATGGTTACGCAGCCTTGACCAAGCTTTGGAATAAATTCAGTATTCACACGAACTTAAATGTAGAAGTAACCAGTTATTGTATTCAGTCTAGAAATAAGCCAGAAATGAGGGAAGAGGCAGAGATTATTAAGGATTCAGAGGCGCTAGAATATGTTGAAGAGGAAGATGAGGATTTTGATCCAGAAAATGGTGGGTATTGAAGTGAATTTCTGAATTGGGATCGAGAGATACTAATAGGACATATAGGACAAGATGATGACTTCTCTAATGATGATGGCGATGATGAAGATAATGAAGATAGTAGTGATTTGAAGGCACAGATATCTCATAAGAAACAAAAGAAGGGATCCTATGACGATGACATTGATTTTGCTACAGAGCAGGAAGTAAGTAAGGCTAACTACAGTGCCATTGAAAGTGCAGAAGGTGGATTGATTAAAACGAGAACTCAAAGAGCCTTAGAACAGCAGCAAGCTAAAGAGTTCAAGAGCGTTTCGAATACTATGGGAAAAGTTGATATTGATGATGCTTGGAAAAGATTGCAGAAAGAATCTAAAGAGAGACTAAAGGCTAGATTTAGCTCAGCTTCAACTTCTTCCGCAACTTCGTCCAAGCCAGCTTTGACTGCTAATGAAAAAATCAAAATCAAAAGAAAATATGAGTATGCAGGTGAAACTGTTATGGAAGAAAAATGGGTAAATAGAGAATCTGCAGAGGCTAGAGCATACCTTGCTACTTTAAAACATGATGATAAAGTTGAATCGAGCTCTGATAAAAAGGAAGATAATCCAGAAACAAAGATAAAATCTGGAGTTAATGAAAAGGGTGAAAAGCTAAGGATTATAAGGAAAAGACCTCCCTTATTAGAAGGAATTATAAATGGTTCCATTAAGCCAAAATTCAATACTTTAGAGAAATCCAAGCTTGATTTCGCTCAGTTTATTGATAAAGAAGGAATTAATGATGAATTGACACAACATAATAAAGATGGATACTTGGGTAGACAAGATTTCTTGAGCAGAGTGCAATTTCATAGAGACACTCAATTCAAAGAGATAAGGCAGAAAGAATTACAGAACAAGCAAAAATAAATAAACGTCACTGGCGTCGTTAATGGCCTGCAAATGAATGTAGAAAAGATATATCTTGAATATACACGGTGAAATGTTAGTGTAAAATCAAATTAAAGATGAGGAACGCCTAAACTTGTCAGAAGCATATTTACAATACTAAAGATCCCCTCGCCTAAAACCAAACCACTGCTAAAGACAATCATTGCTGTCTTTCCTTCATGTGAACTCTTGACTCTGTTCAGCCAGATAGAAGCAATTACACCACCTAGGAATCTTGCAATTGTGAATGATGGTGTGTTATAAATTCCAATTCCGACAGCAACGCCTGAAGGTAACCACACCAAATATTTGGTGTATTTTTCATTATTTTTGTAAATATTTTTTAACAATGAGATAATAATAAAGATTGAACCTAAAATCAAAGAAGCCTCAAATGCATATGGAGGAAGTCCATCTCCAGTGACTAGTCTTGAGCAATCAATCCATATGACAGCTGTTGGAATTCTGAAAATATCATTTGGAATCTCATAAACTGCATTATAAACTTTATACATAATTGAACTTAGGAAAATAGACCAAACAGTGCCTATAATCTGTGCAATGAATTGGGCATGGGGGGAAGCTCCCAAAAGATGTCCAGTTTTTAGATCTTGCATCAAATCCCCAGCCTGCTGAGCTCCAGCTTCTGCAATTGCACCAGCAACAAGATTGACTAAAACAGATCCAGGATGATCTCTTGGTATAACCAGAGCAAATAGTAATTGAGACAATTTCCCAATCCCACTCACCGGATTTAAATCAGTTTCTCCCAAAGCACGAACCCCCAAAATAGATAAGAAGAGTGCTAAAATGATGGCAATTACCAACGAATATATAGGAACGATTTCAGTACCAAAAAGATACACCATGCAGACAACACATAATATGGAAGACCCAATCAATCCTCCAGCAACAGTCTTAACACCGACTAAATATTCGTCATCCAGCTCGACCTCTTCTTCAGCATTCAATTTCAGAGTTTTTGTTTCATAAAACTTCAAAGCTGATTGTACAGTGATAACAAGGAATGAAACGATACTATCACTAATCATGACCGCCAAACTAACCCAAAGGATCCACCCCTGGGCACCTGATTTCCAATCATCAATTGGACCATCTGCCCATCCTTTATTCTTAGCAAGCGGAGCTAGTACACCCCATCCAAGAAAGGCACCAAATAGCATATATGATACAGTAGGAAGTCCCATGATAATACCTTGTCCAATGTAGGCCGGAGAAGGTTGGAAAGTCCACAGGTATGATTTTGCTAACTGATTGCCAAATATTGGAAGATTTCTGATTGTTGGAAAAAAGAATGAAATAACAGTGTAAACGGAGGAGACTGAAAATGTTATAAGCAATGATTTGAAGTTTTCGTTATACAACTGACTTGATGCAATTTCTTTTAATGCTTGTGATTCTATCAGAGAAGCTCTTTCAGTCATATTATGGTCGGGACTCTGAGAATCTTGGATTTCAATTTGCGCTGGTTGCTCTTGATGCCTTATTATTGCTTCATTCTGTTGCAATTGAACACTGTCATTATCATCCAGATGAACATCCGTATTATTTAAAACGGAAATCAATGTGGCAGTTGCAGAACCTGAAGGAAATGGCAACTTTTCTTTCACAACCACTTGTTTTCTTAACGGTACAGCAAAGAAAATACCAAAAAATGCCAATCCTGTAGACCAAATGATTAACTCTTTGATATTAAAGGTGATCAGATTTCCTGTACCAGACTCTTCAGGCCTGAGAAATTTCTCAATGGCGGGAACAACACCGACAAACCCATATGCCAAAGGGCCCGTACCTACAGCCACAGCTATACTCTGTATGAAGACATTTTCAACATCTGTAAACTCAAAACTCAGCTTACTCTGAAGGTTCTTAAAAATTGCAAATGACAATAGAGCAGAGGGTAAGGACATCATAGAGACCCAGCCCGTTTGTAAACCAAATTGGAAATTAGATATTAAGATTAGTGAGCCAATAACTAAGCCAGCAATGATAGCACGAGGAGTTATTTGACGAATAGAGGGCTTTTCTGACCATTTTAGGTCTTTCCAATGTGAGTCAGTCATAGGAATAGAGAAAAGTAACACAGAAATAAAGATACGAAATTGGATCCACTAATACAGATCTGCTAAAAGTAACAAAAGAATAAAACTTCAAATCCTCCAGTAGTTCATCTCAACTTCTCAGAAGAGCACTCAATTCAGACAATAAAGACTTGTTCCCAAGATTATTAATGAGCAAGAGAGCGAACATGAACAATTCCGAGACTATATAAGAATCGGGGACATTTCTGATAAGGGAAAAAAATCCATTACATGAATTATCTCCGGAGGTTTGTCAGCTCCGATTGGCGTTGAAGCAAAGAGTTCTACAAAAAAACTGTTTTTAATGCAAATATGTCATTTAATAGCCGTTTATCGTTCAATAATATGTAATTTTTATGTCTTCGTTTGTCGTTCAACAATGTGCTCGATGAGTAGGGAGGTACAATCATTTCTTTCTTTTCCTGTTTGTTTAAGTTCGTTACTTCTCCATTTCCCCAAACAAAATGTAGTTCAAGATATCGCTGAGAGTCACAACCCCAATCAAGTTTCCTTCGTCATCTACGACAAACAGTCTATGCACTCTCGACTTTCTAATATTATCGAGGATTGTGGAGAGTCTATCATTGACGGTACATGTGTAGACCCCTTCGAAATCATCAGACCTTCTCATCAAAGCTTCTCCAACACTCAATGACAAGTCGTTATAAATTCCACCCTTGATCAACCCCAATACATCAACAGCTTCATAGACATTCACCAACTTCTTAGTCGACTCATCAACGATTGGAATGGAACTGACAGATCCATGACTCAGTAATTGAATAACATCAATGACTGGAGTGTTCATTGTGGCAGTAGCTAGCTCTTTATTAGTGGTAATTCCCAGGTCCTTCAAAGGTAACTGAAGATCTTCAGTTTCTTTACAATTCAAAGAAACAAACTTCAAAATACGATATTGGGTGAGCACACTCACAACAATCTCTCTATGTGTATCTTCATCCTCGTCAATCAAAGGGATTCTTCTTGATCTCGATTCGGTCATCTTAACACAGGCATCATAGAGAGGCTTGAAAGGGTGGATAGACCCGGTATCTATTGGCTCCACCCCTATGGCCCTTTCGACATCTTTCAATCCATTGAGAGTCAGCCTGTCAACAAACTCAAACTTATCAGGATTCTGGAAATAGTACTGTATCACATTGATAAAATCTGAAGAATTTAATAACCCAGCAAATCTAGATGTCTTAGCATCCCACAATGGCGCAGAGACAATATTGTTCTGTAGTAAAATGTTCAAAGATTTCTTCACAAGCAAAGAGGTATCCAAAACAATCAATCTATATGAGACTGGCAAGACATCGTACGAAGTCTTGGATTTTAAAAACAATCTGATTGCTTGCACTGCTGAGGTCTGCTTGTTTCTAATTTCGGCGTACTTATCAGAGCTATGAATATGCGTAGACTCCAGGCGCTCTTCGATAGATGGTATTCCTGTCATGTTGATAATGTATAAAGCGAAAAAACGAATAAAGGGGAGTCAACTCAAAATAAAGAACTTCAACTAAAAATGCAGCACTTCAAGTTATCTGCTGTAAGCCAAAAAAAAAACACACACACAGAGAATACTTGTAAATGAACAAGTTACTAGCCTTTTTTCTGTGCTGAATGTTCTGGCTATAATAATGACTGAACCTCCAGAACTCGACAAATTTCTCAATTGCCCTAAATAAATGCTATGATATCAAACAAATTCGCGATTGACAGCAGGGTAATAGCATATCTTTATTTACCCTCCCGTATCCAAGAAAGTATTATATAATCAAGAAAATTTTTTTGACTATATAAGGGCGCTATCCCCCCCAAATATAATCCCCCTCTTTAACACTCACCAAATCTCTTTGCCTTTTGGCTTAGATCAAGTGTAGTATCTGTTCTTTTCAGTGTAACAACTGGAATGTTCTCATCGAGAACTTTTATATTGTTACCCTATTTTTGGCTTCTGGTGGTGCAGTTTCTCAGTGGGCTTGCTCGCTGAACTCACCGCATAGTGTCGTTGCCATTGCACTGCAAGGCTCCTGACGCAAATTCCCTTTTAATAATAAGCTGATGAGGACATCGGTTGTTTTTAAATGGATTTGAGAGGTGTGAAGAAGAAAGGTGAGGATGCGATTTCGGTGAGGTGTATCGGGTTTAAATACATAGCAGTTTGTTGAGATTTTTAGTATTATGGAGTATTTTACTAGTAGCCCATCCTACTGCACATGAAGCACAGTATCAAATGAGTAATTAGATCTAGATAGATGGCCCATTTTACACATTACTATATATAGATAAACTCATGCTAGATCTCCAGCGTTACTTTTGGCATGTAACTAACTAATGTAAGTACTCATGTTCTTATAGTGAACTTTTCCTCAAACACTATGAAGAAACCCCTTTTATCCATATGATGAGATCTTGTGAAGGCCTGTTGAAATCACTACTACACAATTCTCAGAAGATTCTCACTCAGTCTACAAACAAGAAGAAGGAGGATGGTTTATTCGTATTGTTCATGTGCTCTTAACCTTTTTTTGTTCAATTACATTTCCTAATTAGGAAATTTGTAAATAAGTATATGCTGAATGTTAAAATCAAGGAATCCAAGAATTTCTTTTTCAAGGTTACAAAAGCGTTATAATGTGCTAAGGTGGGTTTCCAAAGCAAAAATTCTCAATTCAACTAGACAATTAAATCTTTTGCTCCTAAAGAGGGGGTCGGTTATTTCTCACAAGATAGATCGAAGAGTACAAGGCCACAAACATTTTGTGTCAAAGTATTTTTCCCAATCTCTTCCACTTGCTTCAGCTGTATTTGTATTTCTAATTCAAGAACAATACCGGGCTGGACCTGAGTTTTCAATCCAAGTGGCTAATCAATAATTATAAGAAGAATCTATAGGCGGGGCCTTGACACTCAAAAATATGTCTTCTACAGTTCTAGATACTCCAAGAACACTACAACAAAAACGTATTAGTTTAAGGTATAATGGTTCACCATCAAAATCAACATCAATCAAGAGTCATGGTTCAACATTATCTTTGACCTCACCAACAAAACTAAACGTTGTTCATTCCGACTGGGAATCAAGCACGACGAATGGTACTTTGAAGAGAGCATCTTCCTATATGGGGAATTCGAATCCAAATACTGCAACTACTGATCGCTTCATACCTTCGAGATATACCACGTCAAATGGAAGAGTTAGTGCAGACGATACCTTACCTCCTCCCAACGCCTCACCTTCTGAGCATATTAAGGCCCAATCTCAGATGATTTATAAAAAGTCAGTTGCTGATGCTTGTGGACTTAACGTTGGCCAGAGAATTCTCCAATACCAGCCTTTACCTCCACAAAGTAAATCATTAATTCAGCTTAACTCAAATTCAAATTTCAATATGAAAAAATCCACAATTGAGCCGATAAGATCAAGAAAAATCTCCACAAATCCTGAAAGAGTGCTTGATGCTCCTGGATTGATTGATGATTTTTATCTGAATTTACTAAGTTGGTCTTGTGACAATTACTTAGCAATTGCTTTAGAGGATTCATGTTACATATGGAACGCTTCTACAGGAGGCGTTCAATTGTTATCTCAATCTGATCATGTTGTGTCATCAGTGAAATGGTCTGAAGATGGCTCATATCTTTCTTTAGGAAAAGATGATGGCTCTTTAGAAATCTGGGATATCGAGTCATGCTCCAAATTAAGAACCATGAAAACTCAGAGTGGGATTAGAATCGGCTCACAAAGTTGGTCAAGTCATTTAGTTACTGGTGGTTCCAAATCTGGTGAGATTTACATCAATGATGTTAGAGTTAAAAACCACATCACAGCAGTTTTGAATAATCATGTTGGTGAAGTTTGTGGATTGGAATATAGAAGGGATGGCTTACAACTTGCTTCGGGGTCAAATGATAATACCGTGTGCATTTGGGATAGCAGAAGCTCGATTCCTCAATTCACAAAGACAACGCATACTGCTGCCGTTAAAGCTCTCGCATGGAATCCAGATATTAATTCATTACTAGCCTCTGGCGGAGGATCTTCTGATAAGCAGATTCATTTTTGGAATACAACTACAGGTGCTAGAGTTAACAGTATTGACACAGGAAGCCAAATCTCCTCATTACATTGGGGGTCTTCGGATTCTTTTGGTAGAGAAATTGTTGCAACTGGTGGCTATCCAAATAACAGCATTAGCATTTATTCGTATGAACATAGAATCAAAGTTGCAGAAATAGAGAATGCTCATGATTCCAGGATCATTTCCGGAGAATTATCACCAGATGGGTCTACTTTGGCAACAATTGGTGGTGATGAGAATTTGAAGTTCTACAAAGTGTTCAACAACAATAAGAAGAAGGAACACTCGAGCACAATTGCTAATGGCAAGCAGATGTCTAAAATTATGACAATTAGATAGGGCGCACATAAAAATCTTTTCAATGAATGAATAAATGATAATACCCCAGTATCCTATACTATCTGTAAATACTGATTGACTTTGATTTCATTTTATATTTGATATCATTATACGCAGCACTAGTTTCCTCTATATTGTACCTTTACTATCAAATTACTAAGTTAACGTTTTTGAATATAGCGATTATTAGATTCGCGATCCCGTATTATATTCTGAAATCACAAATGAGTCGTGCTCGCAACCGAAGAGATAAAAAATTTATTCCTAGTAGTAATTGGTTTAATTAACTAGTTCGTAAAATATAACTTAATTCTTTACGGTTTCATCAAGATCTGCTCTGAAAACAGTATGGGTAAAGTGTTGAAGACTAAGAAATACTCGTCATCAAGCGAGCCACAAGTAGCAGCGGAGAAACATATGAAATCAGTTTTCAAGTTTAATACCGATCTTGGCCAGCATATTTTAAAGAATCCTTTGATTGCACAGGGGATTGTTGATAAAGCATACATTAAACCTTCAGATGTTGTTTTGGAAGTAGGTCCAGGTACAGGTAATCTAACAGTAAGGATTCTGGAACAAGCCAGAAAAGTTATAGCTGTGGAAATGGATCCTCGAATGGGTGCAGAATTAACAAAGAGAGTTCATGGAACTCCTGGCGAGAAAAAACTGGAAATCATGTTGGGTGATTTCATGAAAACTGAACTACCATACTTTGATATATGTATTTCGAATACCCCTTATCAAATTTCATCTCCGTTGGTCTTTAAACTAATCAATCAGCCAAGACCTCCAAGAGTTAGTATACTAATGTTCCAAAGAGAATTTGCTTTAAGATTATTAGCAAGACCCGGTGATTCCCTTTATTGTAGATTGAGTGCAAATGTTCAAATGTGGGCTAATGTGACACATATCATGAAAGTTGGCAAAAATAACTTTAGACCTCCTCCACAAGTTGAATCAAGTGTTGT
Organism: Xingzhongia hampshirensis; assembly: GCA_003706765.3. Classification (NCBI taxonomy): domain Eukaryota; kingdom Fungi; phylum Ascomycota; class Saccharomycetes; order Phaffomycetales; family Wickerhamomycetaceae; genus Xingzhongia; species Xingzhongia hampshirensis. The sequence continues at coordinate 26,648 of PPXL03000005.1, read as the reverse complement.
ACGAATTGAAATCAAAAACCCAAGACCTAAAGTGGATTTCAATGAATGGGATGGGTTATTGAGAATTGTTTTTGTGAGAAAAAACAGAACCATCGCAGCTGGATTCAAAAGCACAAGTATCTTAGAGATTCTGGAGAAAAATTATAAAACTTGGTTAGCTTCAAGAGACGGTGATGATCTTATGGATGATGATAAATCTAGTAAAAAGGGAAACTACACTGAAATTGTTAAGGAAAAAATCGATCATGTGTTGACTGAAACGGAATTAAGTGACAAAAGAGCTGGTAAGTGTGATCAAACAGATTTCTTAAGATTATTGTATGCTTTTCATCAAGTTGGTATCCATTTCGCTTAAACAGTTTGGTTTTTGGGAAATATCATCATTTAGGTTGGAGTTATTTGCATCTATTACACTGTATATTAGAATAAATCAATCATACTTTGAATCTTATCTCTATGTAAATCTATCTTCTTTTTGAGTTCTTTGAGCTATCTTTCTCAATCACCTCACCAACCCCTGTTTCTTCCAATTTATCCTCTTCGATACGTATTTGCTCTCTTCTTTCCCACCAACGATCTTGACATAAATCAAACGCTTTCTTTTTCAAATGCTTCCCTCTGGCATCTCTATTATTTGATATTGCCCATTCTAAGAATTGAGCACCGGTTCTCACATAGAATGTACGTAAAGTTTCGAAAGCTTTTGGATGTGGCAACCAAGGTCTTGGATCTGGAATTTCCGGTTCATCCTCCTCAATTACATCTTCTTCTTCCTCTTCTTCCTCTTCAGCTACTAGTTTCTTATCTGTTTCTTCATTTTCATCGTCATCCTCCTCCTCGTCTTCGTCATCTTCTTCATCAAAATCTTCATCCTCATCTGCGTCTGCAACCTTAGCTCTCTCCACCTCTTTCAGGTCTTCCCATAAGATTTTTATACCATCAACTTTTCCTAGATCAATTGAGTATAAACTATCAATTGAGTAATCTTTTTCACCTAATTCCCAAACACCCCCAAAAATAAATAAAGTATCATCAACAACAGCAGTGCTAGCATTGAATCTTGGATGTGGTAAAGTAGTTCTTATTTCATATTCTTTTTGGTCTTCGACAACTGTTTCGCTGAGATCTTCCAACTTACTCAATTCCTTCTCAATTTCGTCATCTTCATCATCACCTTCTGTTTCATCTTCTAAGTTGGCTTTTTTCAATAACGCATTCAAAATCTCTTCTAGGTCTTCATCTCTATTTTGCTTTTTCATCTTGGTTTGCTTCTTCTTTCCAGATCTAAGTTGCAAAGAATACCATCTGTTCATTTCTATAGAATATGTGAACAAATCGTTATAAAATTGTGATTCCAGACTTTCTTCGGTTTCTTCGAAATCATAAACACCCCCAAAGAGCACACCACGGCCTTTATGATGAACCATAGAACAGCCAACTCTTGGACTTGGCTGGAACCCTTGTTTCTTTCTTCTTTCCCATCTTATAGCACTCAAATCACTTTTCATTTTCAAAATCCAACAATCACTCAGAATTTTACCCTTCTGTAAGCCTTTACCAGCTTTGATTTTACAATATCCACCCCATAACACAGTACCATCGGAACAAGGTAATAAAGAATGCCCTGATCTTGCATCAGGAGTTGGATGATTTGGTGGGAAATCTATCTGCTTCCACTTATAACTAGTAATATCAAAAACCCAGAGATCATTTAAATATGACGTGGATGTTCCTAAATCTCTAAACCCACCATACATTACAAAATAATTCTTCCAAACAGCCATTCTGTGGCCGGATCTTGCACTTGGTCCATTTTTCTGTTCCACTTTGGTCCATTCTTTAGAAGTAGAATCCAATAGCCAAGTATCAGAATAATGATAGAAAGTGTTCTGCTTTGGACTTGAAAACTCACCACCATGTAATAGAATGACACCAGAAGGATGTGCACAAATAGCCGCAGAACTTCTATGCATCGGGCTATTTTTAGAGGTTATCTTTCTCCATGAATCAGAGTCTAAAGAATACGTAAATAAGTCATTATGAAAAGTAGAGATCCCATCAACCGTGTTTTCACCACCGAACAGGATTAATTCTCTCTTCCCATGTGTTGGATTAGCACACATAGATGGATTGATCCTTTTTCCTGGTCTATGAACATTCTCTATATGAATAGCCTCAAACTCTTCCTGCTGCTTTTTATATTGTTCTAAAACAGTTTCAATATCTAGATCATCATCGTCCTCATCACCAAGCTTCTTTGCTTTTTTCTTGTTCTTTGTCTCGGCTTTGGCTTGTGCCTTTTTATTCTTCTCCTCTACACGAGCCTTCTTAGCATCCTTGTCCTTTTTCCCCTTCTTAGCCATCTTGTATATATTGAATTTCAGAACGTTAAAAATATCTTCTCTGTATAACTTAATTCAATGCGATGAGATGGAATAAATTTTATTAACGAAAGCTCTAATTATAAAACGATATCGTGGATAGGAATGTTGGTCACCACGAACGCGTTTTTTAAAATGCGAAATTTATGGTTTTATTCCAGTCTGAATTGAAACCTAACAACGAGCTAATTTCAACTCGAGAACCAGTATCTTTGACTTCTTACGTACTGAGACTCAAATTACTTAAATATTTTTTTACATATAGTCATCTGCTGCTTAGTCCTGAGTTGAAATAGTTAATTTATTGAGCACAATGTTGAAGCGTAAGAATGAAGAGGATAACGACAATGAACAGGCCAAAAGAGTTGCTTTAGACGCTGAGGCAATTGACGAGTCACAGGACCAGGAGGTAGAAGACATGAGTGATTCCAATGGGTCTAATGAGCTGAAGAGAATATCAAGTCATAAGGTTACGGATGATGATCCTACTTATTCTCACTTCAGAATGCTATGCCAAGTAAAAGAAGCTGCTCTTATTGTAGGAAAAGGTGGTGAAAAGATCAACCATATCAAGGAAAACTCCCAAACCAGAATCAATGTAAGTGAGAATATTCGTGGAGTAATGGAACGTGTTATTCATGTTAGGGGGTCAGCTGAGAATGTTGCTAAGGCTTTTGGATTAATAACACGAGCAATTGTGGATGAGGAAGAAGGCGTACCTTCTAGTGCTGATTCAAAACAGTTTAGTTTGATATTGTTGGTACCCCATCATGTTATTGGATATGTCATTGGAAAACAAGGGTCCAAATTTAGAGAAATTGAGGAAAAATCAGCAGCTAAATTGAGTGCAAGTCCCCACTCTTTACCATTTTCTACTGATCGTTGTTTAACTGTCAGCGGTGTTGCTGATGCAATTCATATTGCAACTTACTATGTTGCTCAGACAATCTTAGAACACAAAAACCTATTCAAGGGACAAAGTATTTTCTATAATCCTGCTCAAAACCCACAAGGTGGTTTGGCTGGCGGTGTTGCTCAAAACCCAATGATAATAAGTAATATGATGAATGGCTATGCTGTAATGCCTCCATTAAACCAGCACCAATTCAGTCCCTATGGAAGCATAAATCCAAGGCAGAATGGAAGATTTCCCAACAGACAAGGGTACATCAATCCAATGTCTATGGGGGGACCAATTTCTCTACCCTTGGCTGGAGGTGGAAACTCGGGTCCACAGGTAACTCAAGAAATTTATATCCCGAACGAATACGTTGGTAATGTTATTGGTAAGAATGGTAAAAATATCTCACAAATAAAAGAAACTTCGGGATCAAAAGTTTTGATTGCTGATCCTGATGAAAATTCTACTGAAAGAAAAATCACCTTAGTAGGTTCTTCAATTGGCAATCAAAGTGCTATTTTCTTGATCAACAATAAAATTGAGAATGATAAGAAAAACAATGAAGCAAAAGCAAAAGCTCAAAAAGAGAGTCAAAATCAACAAAATGAAAATTCACATTGAATCTAAGAAGAAGAAAAAAGAATCAAACTCAATTGAAAGCTATTCAATTATATTGCTAGTTATTTTGATGATCCGGCTTACACCTCTATGTTTGTTTTTATGATATATCTGTTTTTTTTTTAATTTTTGTATCCTCTATAATGTTTGTACTTTATTCTGTTTTTCAAAAATCTTTTTGTTTGCAAGAGTTCATACATCTTTCCGTACTCTTTTGTCCTTTCTTTCTGCCTTCAATGATCATATTACGACATAATGACTAATGCTCTTACTTCTTATTCTATTCTAATATTCAACTATATAAAAGCTAGAATGGTATACTATACAAACAAAGTTAACTGATCTTTTCAATTATGAACGCTTCCTGATCTTTTGGAATTCAACCAATTGATAAAATCGAAGAAAATGGAGCTTGTTAATCTTGCATTTTTCTTTCTCCACCAGTGTTTTAATAAGTCACTATACAAATCGATAATTTCATTAATAGATCCTTCATCCAATTGAATAATTTGCTTTGAAATGAAAATCGAACACTGTGAACAACTTAAGTTGAAATCATTAGTATTTGAGGTCTTTAAAACGTCTTTGTGGATCAATTTCAGCATTTCGAGTAGCGTTTCTTTTGAAGAGCTACTTAAATCTATTTTAGATTTACAAATCCTGTTTTTGATCAGTTTATGGATCTTCACACCTAAATTTTTATCTAATGTGATTTTTAATGCATTCAATAGTGGAACGACAGTAAATAGAATCAATTCACTTTTTGGATTCTTCTTTGCGTAAATATCAATCAAGTCCACAACTCTATGTTTGAACAAAAGAATATTTTCTTTAGCCTCCTCTTTTTCCTGTTTTCTTTTATTACCAGTTTCAACTTGATTTAATGCCTCACGGCGTTGTTGGAAAATCTTAGACAATTGTCCATCAATTTTCATCATTTGCTCATCATCCATAGATTCATCAGAGAAATCATCTTCATCATCTGAAGACAAAATGACTTCCCCATTATGAGGGATCTTCAATGCATCAGCTAAAGCTTCACTAGTCTTCTTTTCAACTTCAGCAACTTTATCATTCTCTTCTATTTCTTCACCTTCTCCTTTCTCTTCCTCTATATCTTCATCATTACTTTCAAGGTCATCGTCGCTGGTTTCAGAATCATATTCATGTTCATCATCGTCATGTTCATCATGTTCATCTTCTTCATCTTCTTCTTCTTCTTCTTCTGCTTCTTCGTCTACAAATTCATCCTCCGCTTCAAACAAAGCACGCTGACCATCTTTATTCTCCTTAGTATTGATAACATCGAATAACAAGTTTAGGGCTTCCAAATCAACTTTTTCACTCCAGTTTTCCCAAATGATCAGGCTTAGTTTTTTCAGCAACAAAGATTTTTGACTTAAAAAGTTTAATAAAATCTCTACTACACCAATGATCTGGTTCTTCTCATCATTAGTGTCCTCTGTATCTTTCTTATTTTCATAGAAATAATCTTGTAGTTCTTGCAGGGTATTCACAGAATCAGAATCTCCTGAAAAGAACTGCAGAAGAACCATAGAGAATAATAATTCGAATACAAGTAATTTAGAGTTGTCATTATGATGCGATTCTCTCTTCGATCTGATTTTTTTCAAAGTTTTCAGGGATTTATTTTTAACAACTTCTAATTCTTCATCAAAGTTGAATACAGGTATTGAACCATTTTCGAGAGCATCTAGCAAAATCTTCAAAGTTTTGTATGACCAAGTTTGATTGTCAGTACGATTAATTGAAATAACATCAGAAAGGATTGAGTTAAGCCTTTCTTGAGTAAAGGATACTAATGGATCCTGCTTCTCCTCTTCAATCTCTCTATTCTCCTCATCTTCGTTATTTTTTTCCGAACCTCCATTTGATTTGAAATATGCCTTTTTCACCAATGATTTCAAAATAAGGTCGATCCACTCCAAGTCGCTAGTATTTTCTAAATTAGACTTTTTAACTCTAACTAAATGTAGCAACTGGTCAATAGACCATTTTTGAACTTTCAATAAAGCTTGTTGCTTATTGTTTTCATCATTCTTGTACCCTAATTCCGGATCTTCCAAAACTCTTATGAAAAATTGAGCGAAACGTTTATTTGGAGTATCATTCAATATTAATGATTCCATTGTTTTCGATTTTGTTAGTTTATCGAAATGTAAATTCCCATTCGAACCAAGTAATAAACTCTTTAAAGTTGGTATTGTTTTTGAAGGTTGGATACGACTGATTTCACTTATTTTCGTTAAAGTCTTTTTAGCGATTTTATTCAGCATTCTATTATTATCTGATGATTGATTTATAAGAGTCCTGATGAAATTTTGAGTGAATAAAAATGAAATGATTTCAGGAGGTGCTGAGAAATAGAACAATTCGAATATTTCAAATCCCCAATATTTGCGTTCATGTGATGATTTTTCATTGAAAAAGCTTTCATCTATGATGATTTTCCAAAATTCTGGAATTTGAATCGTATCAACAGTTGAAGATGAGTTTTCATTAATTTTAGATTTCTTGGATTTTTTCTCACTTGATTTCTTTCTCTTCTTAGAGTTCACAAGCTCTTCAGTGTTTACCTCTTCTTCCTTAGATAACTCCAGGACAAGCAGTTGCCAAACAAAATGTAATCTTGGAGACCAAGAACCTTTCATTTTGGAGTTTTTAGAGCTCTTCTCCTGAGCAGGCTCCTCTTCACCCGTGGATATATCTTTCAAGACCTTAGCTAAGGTAGAGATGTTAGTTTTGTTCAAAGGATCTGAGTTTTTCCATGTGGCGTTCTGATAATTTAATTTTGACAATACAGATGCTCTAAATGAAGGTGGTACAGCCAAGAATATCGCAAGACCTTCGGTTGTTAAAGATAGCTTATTTTCATCTAGTTTGATGAAGATGTGAGAAATCAATCCCGGACTCAATTTTGGATACAGCTGCTTGAGCAAGGTAAAAACAGAGAATAAAGCAGGTTCTCTGATCCAGGATTTAGAGCAAGACAATGCTATCAATTCATCGACTACACGCTTGAAATTGTCTCCATTGACTTCATCAGTGCTGAAAATGCTTGAGTCCGTATTGCACAAGCATCTCAAGCCGAACAATCTACCAAACAAAGCAGCACGCTCTTCCTTCCCATTCATCGATCCAGTCACTTTGTTGTGTTCGTTTATCAGCTCTATCAAGCCCCCAAGAGACAAATCTCCCGAGGAGAGACGGATTCTCACAACCTCTGTGAGGCACATCGAGAATCCAATCCTGGAGGAGCCTCTGGATGACGACAAACCTTTGATAAGTCTCTTGAGAGCATAGTCCCATTCTTCAGCGTCATTTTCAGCTGTCAGCTCATTAATAAGAGCGACTCCTGCGGTGATTCTTTCCTCTAGAACATCACTGCTCAGTCTATAGTAGTGGTCTCTCGATACAGTCATATCAAACAGTATAGAAAACCCACTTACCAATGAAATATACGTATATATATATATTATGAAGAGTGTAGCTCATCGCTTAACCGCTAGAAAAATTAGAACAATCACTTACCCTGCCTTGAAATAGAGCTTACTTCCAAAAGAGGCATATTTCGACTTTGAAATGCCGGAATTGATCTGGGCAAATCGAAGCTCGAAAAAAACAATTTCAAACTGAAGGGAGAAGGTGTCGAAACATTCAATCAAAAGCCTCTAAGTATTTGCAAATAAATTACGTATAAAATGTCTTCTTGGAGAAAAGCTGGATTTTCGTATGTATCAGATGTCATCTCATCCAATTGAACTGTTGAAATTGTGTTTTTTGTCGAGTGGAATATAGAGTTCTAGATGTTCCAATTGGGTGTACTAGAGCGATTAATACTAATATTTATAGATTCAACAAATACTTGCAAATTGCTGCTCAAACTACCAGAAATGCGTTGAAACCGGAGCTACAAACTCAAGCTGTTATTTCAAGAGGTAAATCTGAAGCTAAATTTATTAAATACGAAAACGGTGTTGCGCAAGAAGCTGTTGCTTTAAAGAAGTAGACTTTTGATGAGCATTCCAGAAATATACAAAATGAATTAGAAGAACGACAATATTTGTTTATGGATCTAAGTAATTAACGATACATTGAAGAATTATTATTATTTATTCGACGTAGCACTGAATTTCTGTAGTTTTTTAAGAAAAGAAGTGACGTTCTTAAGTTCGTGCTTAAAACCAGGTCCGAGTACGCATTTTCGGAAAGCGATCCAGTCTCGACGATATTTTATTTAGATTCTACAAACAGTGTAATTTTTACATTCACATCTATATACTGCTTTAACTGGTACTGCTGCTGCTGCTGTTCTGTTCTGTTGGCCGCTTTTGATGCTGAAACTGTTACTGCTGAAATAGTATTCTACACTGAATAATCATTGAGAAGCGTTTCCACTGCGTCGAGCTCTGAGAACACAAAATGCTCTTTCTACTTAGTAGACATCAGAAATTACCTGTAATGCTGGGAAAGTCTGCGCTGTCTCTGTTAACTCACAAAAGATTTATTACAATGAGTCATAGCATACCATTTTCGAGAGCTTCCACACGTCACATTATAGCTCCATCGCTAATACACTACACAAGATCAAGTCTTTCAGTATCGCATCTACAAAAGAGGCTATATTCCACCCCAGCAGAGAACAAGAAAGACCCTATACCTGCCAAAGACCACCAAATAGAGAATAAACAGAAGCAACCCGCAGAAGAAGAACATCATCAACAGATCACTAATCCTCCTCCCTATGAGACATCTGTTTTCACTGATCTGCGAAAGCTTGCTAAACTTGCAAGGCGTGATCTCAAGTTACTTGTATTAGCCCTATCTCTTCTATTGGTCTCTTGTATGGTGAACATGTCGATGCCTAAAGCATATGGTATGGTTTTAGATGCTACCAAAAATGTTGTTGATGGTAAATTACCCAACATTGGCTTTGACCTATCGCTATATGAATTTATTGGATGCCTATCCGTATTTCTACTGTTAGGAATTGCTGCAGATTATGGCCGGATTATCATGCTAAGGATCCTCGGAGAGAGGCTAGTTGCAAGACTGAGATCAAATGTTATCAAGAAGACCATGTCGCAAGACGCTGAGTTTTTCGACGTTAATAAAGTCGGTGATTTAATCTCAAGATTAGGATCTGATGCTTATGTGGTCTCTAGGTCTATGACTCAAAATATCAGTGATGGATTCAAACACGCAATTACTGGGAGTGTTAGTATCGCTAGTATGTTTTTGATCTCTTCCCAATTGGCTTGCACAGTTTTCATATTCCTGCCAGCAATACTTGTAGGGACATTGATCTTCGGTAATAAAGTGAGAAAAATATCAAGATCAATCCAAGAATCCACGGGAAATTTGACTAAGGTTGGCGAAGAACAATTGAGTGGTATTAAGACAATTCAATCGTTTGTTGCAGAAGGTAAGGAGCTACATAAATACAACCACGCTATAAGGAGAGTATTTAGTCTGGGTAAAAAAGAAGCTAAACTGAATGCTACTTTCTATTCAAGTACATATATGATAAGTGATGCTACCTTCTTAATCATCTTGGCTTATGGTGCTCAATTAGTTGCTTCAGGTGCACTTTCTGTCGGGAATCTAGCTGCTTTTATGTTGTATGTTAATCATTCTGGCTCTTCAATGTTTGGTCTCGCATCTTTCTACTCCGAATTGATGAAAGGAACAGGTGCTGCATCAAGACTATTCGAATTGGTTGATAGAGAGCCAAAGATCAAAGCTACTGTTGGTTTACCATTATTGGATAAACCAAAAGGTGAGATTGAGTTCCAAGATGTTTGCTTTTCTTACCCTACAAGACCAAAACTAAGCATTTTTAACAATTTAAGTTTCAAGATCCCAGCTGGGTCTAATGTCTGCATTGTTGGTCCTTCTGGTCGTGGGAAATCTACCATAACTTCCTTATTATTAAGATATTATGATCCATTATCTGGTGCTATATTACTAGATGGGAAAGATATCTCCAAATATAATGCCAAGAGTCTAAGAAGACATCTTGGTGTTGTTCAGCAAGAGCCAATTTTAATGTCAGGTACAATCCGTGATAACATCACCTTTGGATTGAAATCCTCCTCTGCCTCAGAAGAAGAAGTGATTACAGCGGCAAAAAAAGCCAACTGCCATGAATTTATCCTGAAATTTCCAGATCAATATGATACAATTATTGGCCCGAGAGGTGCTCTATTATCAGGAGGTCAAAAGCAAAGGATCTCCATCGCAAGAGCATTGATCAAAAATCCTTCTGTACTTATATTAGATGAAGCCACTTCAGCATTAGACTCGAAGTCAGAATTTGCTATTAATGAAACTCTGAAAAGACTACTTAAGAATGAAAAACTAACTTCAATATCTATTGCTCATAGATTATCTACTATAAGAAAGGCTGATATGGTGATAGTATTAGGTTATGACGGAAAGGTTGCAGAAGTTGGAAAATTCATTGAATTGTACGCCAATAGAAACAGCGCCTTGTTCAAATTATTAAATGATGAAAAAACAGAGAGCCATAATCATACAGAGAAGAAAAAAAAGAAGAAGGAGGATAATTCTGGTGAAGTATCAGAAGTTGATTCTGAGTTTACTGAAGAATTTATCAAAAATGAAATCATTAAAAAGGGATTGGAAGATCTGTCATTTGATGATGGGAAAGTAAAGGGAGCTATACACACTACAGACCGATCTTCCGCAACACCGGTCTCTCCCCTACCCAAATGAAACTATAATTTTCAAAAATTTTAATGAGGTCACGTTAAGTTTTCAATATTCAATTACAATATTCACATCTTCACAGTTAAAATATAGGTGAATCAATACACAACTAAATTACTAAAACAACTTGAACAGCAAGTATATATAATATCTAAGCTAAACTTAATAACCCTTCAACAACTCGACGACTTCATTGGACAATTCATCTGCTTCTGCTTTACTTGCCGCTTCTGCATAAACTCTAACAGCATCTTCAGTACCTGAAGCTCTGACGAATGACCGACCATTAGTATATTTATTGACAATATCATCAATTTTAGATTGGAGTCCCGCAGGTGAAACTAGTTCACGTTCAGCATTTGTAGTCTTGAACTGAAATCTATCTTTCACTAAAACTTTAGCCAATTTATTCGGTAAATCAGTATACGAAGAATCCCAATTACCGGGGTTGAAATTCTTAACTGAAAGAATCAATAAAACCGCTAACAGATCTGAGAGAGCATCACCAACAGTTTGATTAATCAATTCTGAAAAGGAAATAAGCGTGTTGATAGCCCTTTGCTCATCTGGAGTTTGTGGTTCCACTTGAGAAACTCTTTCAACGTATTGTTCGTTGAATAAAACAGTTCCATGTCCATTAGCCTCGAAATATACACCAATATCAAATTTTGCAGCTTCGTGATGTAAATGCTTGACACCCGTAGGAGTAACAACCACAGGTAATTTGAGAACTTCAGTGAGATAATTTGTTGATGAACCGTTAGCATAAGCAGTTTGAACAACTCCAATATTTGTCTCGGTACCAGATTTTGTAGCTAAATCCTGGAAAAATCCTGCCAAAAGCGTGGAGATCTTATCACCATCTAGTAAGTGAAAAACGCCATCATTATCCTCATAGTAGAAAATCACACGATCTGCATCTCCATCAAATGATGAGTACAGTTGTGAGGTAATCGGTTTAACATTTTGTGGTAATTTTTGATTTGTTTTAACATAATCGGCCCCAGAGTTAACATTCAACGCTAACGGATTATTATATTGATTGTTTACAATTTCATAGTCGATATAATCAGTCAGATAGCGGAATAGCTTTTCAGCTTTAGGACCTCCTATCCCATTCGCAGCATCGATGGTGATGGTAATTTTTGAGTTTGAATGATATTCTTGAAATATTCTCACGAAAGCTTCAGAAAGCTTGCTGTAATATCCTTGCTCATTTGGTACACCGTATGATACAGGGCTATTTTCTGTGTTTATAGCTCTAACTAAATAATGTAATTGTGGAGTAGTAAGCAGATTGAAGTTCTTATATGTCGTATTAAACACTTTTAGTCCATCAAGGGTTGCATCGGTTAGGGCTGGGCCAGAATCTCTGGAATCTCTAGCTACAATAGCATTAGATGGACTATCGAGGTTGATGTTTAAATGACCAACAAGCTTTGTGACCTCAGTGTAAATATCATCAACACTCTGTAGATTAGCCAAGGTAGTTGCGTAGTTTTCCCATGACTGTTCCAACATTTCTCCTTGCGGATCCACAAGTTTCACACCGTTATCTTCAGGAGGATTATGAGATGCAGTAATCATGATTCCTATAGTTTGGCCCTCTAGATATTTGGATCGAAGTGACGCTAAGAGACCAACAGCGAAAACAACAGAATCCAGCGTGTCTGCCTTGGTTCTGAAGCCAGCTGTACCATAGGTGAAATTGAGATCCTTTGGTTTCTGGTGGGACGAATAGAACTTCTCCAATTGAGCCTTAAGATCGAATGGCATGATAAAATCTTCAATAACTGCTAGGGATCTGGGAACAATATAAGATTTATTCAATATAGAAAAATGTAAGTGTTGTTTTCAATTGTGAATTGAAATTTAGGGCTTTCACTTCAGTTGATACATGTGATATCACGTGAAGATGATGATGTCTTTTAATTGATACCTTGATGAGTATTTCAAAAAGGGGAGCCTTTAATCTGCTTTCTTTTTTCATTTTACTCCCTCAATTCAATTCACTGTATTTCTATTCGTTTCCGTTCGTTTCATTTAATATTTATGCTGTTTCTGTGTGTGCTTTTTTCTGTTTGATTCAACTACACAAATCCTAGTATTTGGAGTATTATATCATTATCATTATCATTAGTATTATAAGTGTACACAAACTTAATCTTCTACCACTGTCTGTTTAGTGATTTTGGCCTGTTTTTCCAGAAATACCATGGCCTCATTCATTACCTTGTTGGTATTTACATCTGTTACCTCCACTACTTGTCTCTCACCAGCTGAATCTTTCAGCAAACAATCCTTAAAAAGCCTCTTGAAGGGTACACAGTTGACCAGCCCACCTTCAAAAGAACAGTTATATTGTGTGAGAGACTTGAGAGTACAGGTCTTTTCGTCTATGCGATTCTCCAAATCAAACATTCTATTGAGTTCCTCTCTGCATAGAACATGTGTTGGTGGTGCCATTATGAACTGATAAATAGGAAAAAGAAACCCCCAATCCTTTCTTGAATAAAAGTTTTTCAAATGAACTACTAACTGGAGTCTTTGATGACTATCTAGCAAAAGTACTTCGTTATGCTTTATACAATCCAGTTAAGGATTTATTTATTTTGTTCATTATTATTTCAAAAAGAGCTAACACGAAAGCGTTTTACAACTTCGCCTTCATCAAAAACAATCAACCAGTCAACCGCTAAGCAAAAGTGCAAGATCTCAGCAGTTCCCAGCAAAACAGTGCTCTAAAATTGCTTCTAAGCATGTCCCTAACGCCCACTCAAGAGCATTACCTAAAAAGAGAGCTTCTAAAACTCGAATTGGAGGCTGAAGTTGCCCAATTCAACGATCCATTCACTCTCCGCAAATTCGGGTATCCGTTTGCTGCTAATGATCCAAAGTCTGTATCCACTCCCAAAGCGGCTAAACTAGTGCAGAAGATCCCTAATGAGGTATCAGAGGATTTTCCCTTGTTGAAGTACTTTTTTGACCATTTCGTATTGACGATTCCATTTTTGTCATTAGAACAACAAGACTATAATGAGTTTTGGATTCAAAAAGTCCAGGTATTTTATGAACATTTTATGGGTATGAGCATGAGTGAGAGCTTAGATCGGGATGAGGAGACAAAACGAAAGAAGATGTCTCGTAGGCTTAATAGAATGCTATTGATGATCTACAATTCCGGTATTGGGACACCAAATGAACTAACATATTACGAAACGGATAAGCTTAAAATCACTGGAGGCGAAGTAGAGAACAAAAGACTTCAAAAACTACTGTTTCCTTCAAAGGATACACTACAAGATTATATCGCAAAGAGTGTCTTCATCAATGGTATTAGTGTAAATGTCGCTGGAGTTCGACTTGTCAAGAAGGCTAATAATAAATTTCTGAGTGGATTGAGTTTAACTAAGACTCATGAGACTCATTATGATTTTATCATAAAGACAAAAAATGATCTACCTGAAAGTGAAGATACGTTTGTCGCTAGAAGATATAAAGAGTTCAGAGAACTCCACTCAAAATTAAAGAAAAAATATCCTGGGAAACAATTGCCTAAATTACCAACTAAAGTGAAGTCTTTGATCTCTTTAGGTAATGCTGGTGAGGATGATGACTTCGCAGCCGCTGATCGAGAAGAAGATGCGGAAGAAGCTGAGGAATTTAATGAAGAAGAAAAGGCTGCGGAAGAGATGACCAAAGCACATGATGAAGAAATAAGAAGAAATTTAACAAACTTGTTCAAAGATTTGAAATTGGAATCTAACAATGAGAAAACTTCAAACTCAATCTCTAAAGAGTCAAAGACCCTCAGGTCATCAATGTCGCCTAGATTTTTGAAGTCGCAGAAGAAGTGGAAATCTGAAAAAAAATCAACAAAAACTTCAGGTTTACAAAACAGATTACCAAGAGAAAAGACGCGTGTGGGATTAAGATCATACATTCGTGAGCTGTTGCAGGATCCTGAGATTAGTCATTCTGATGTCATCAAAGAATTCCTTTTCAAGGGCAAAATAATCTCTCTATCCAATGAAGAAAAAGTGGATATACAAATCAGAGAAAATTTGGATTTATTGTTACTATTGAATCAAGTCAAATTCCAAAATGAAGCATATTCAAAAATCAATGATTTGAAGAAAAACTCTCTACCTCTTAGAGCTAAGCTACTGGAATCAGATAATGGTATTGTGGAAATTTTCGATGAGTTCAGAACTAGAGAACATATCTCTGAGCTCTCTCCAATGTTACAGAATTTTATTGATTGGTGTAAAGTCGAGATTGCGGCAACTATCTATCAGTTATTCTTGGGAAATGATAACTCTTATGAATTGTATTCACAAGTAAGAAGATTCCATAAGTTGATGCCATATTCGATCTTGATTAATATCTTAAGATTTACAAATCCAATGAGTATTATTAAAACTACTGTCGATTTGTTAATGGCAAGTCCTTTTGGTGGAAAATCACTGCTACAGACCCTTTTTTACGGGATACTTTCTGATGATATGAAATCCCAATCGAAGACTATTATCGAACTGGAGAATAAAATTGGGTATGAGCAAATCATTAAACGCCTTAGGTTTTTTGTTTATGATTGTCCTGACTATGATTTAATCCAATCGATAAAGGGGGAATCTAAAGAACTAGGGATGGATTTACTTTTAACACTAATAATTTCTCCTAAACTACATGAGTTGTCTGAAATTTCTAATTATTTAACAGGTATTGTGTTTGAATCTTATAATGAATATAAACGATTGAAAGAAACAACAAAGAATGGCAAATCTATTGACTTAGAGCTCATAAACCATGAAAAACTAGAACTCTACTCAAATTTGAAATCCTTGTTCAAACTCTACGTTCGTAATAGAGACAAAGAGATAATGCAACAGTTATGGTCTGAGCCTGAATTGACATCAATTCTGAAAGAATTATTCACAATGTTTTATCAGCCATTGGTTAACTTATTTTCAAGCTCTCATATTGATGTTGCCTTTAGAAATTTTGAGAGTTTCATGGATGAGTTAATTATAGTGATTGATCGGTTAACTCATGAAATGTACACAAGTGATACAAGTAAAATTGTTGATGATATTATGAAAGTTTTGGAAACCCATCAAGATGAGTTTTATCTGTTTCTACATGATGTATATGTCAATGATAAGGATGGAATCTTTGATAAGTTAATTAGATGGATCAATGATATCTTGAAATTCTTGAGAAATTCTAAGGACATAAAAAATAAAAATCGTTTGAATATAAGCTCAATACTAAAGGGTGATAATGCGCCTGTCATTGAAGAAGTTGATAAAATCATCGAGCGTGTCAAAAGACAACGTGAGGAGTATAAAAGAAAGATAGTCAAACAGCAAGAACAGCATAAAACCACAAATATCGTTGAAGATAACTGGGAAGCAATTAACAACATCGAAATTTTCAATACTTCTGATTTTGGAATTAACGAGCATGATGTTATAGATATGGAAACTGATGACGATGATGGTGACGCTGCAAGTGTGGATGACAAAAAGAGCGATAAGAAGGATGTTCAGAATGATAATATTAGAGAATTATTAGATGCTTTCAAAGAGCAGGTCATTTTCGTTCTAAAAGCGTATGGTTAGTTTACACACTTAACGATTTTATGAAACTAAGAGATCATTTATTCAAAATAATTGTAGAAGTTCTACGTGGATGAATAAAAAATAGGCATTATCATTCAGATGAAGTGTTTAATTATGACTTAGTTCAAAATACTTTGAAATATAATAACACACTTAACTCATTAGCCTCAACTAGTACGACAAAAAACTTGAAGAAACGTGTAACTCATTCTCCTCTAATTTAGTCTATAATGCCACCACTGGCACTATCAAAATCTGATTCAAATTCTTCATCTGTAGGGGAATTTTTTATCGAATTCAAAGTTTTGACAGTGTTGTCAGTCACTGATCTATTAGAAGATAAATTCGGCCTTTCTTTCTGAGAACTACATTTGTTAAGCGTGCTATGCAAGCTTATCTCGTCATTAGATGTTGATCTTTTGGCTTTTTTAGTTCCATCTTCAGCAGGAGTATTTGATAAAGAGTTTGAAGATGAATTATGGGAATTATGGAAAGTTAATATCCCCTCACTTTCCAAATGCTTATTATGGGGATTCATACTGGATAACTCTTTCAATTTAGAGACATGGTTGACTGTTTTAGCTATGGTCTGAATCAATAAGTTTGGTTTCAAGGGTTTGGAGATGTATTCATCCATTTGAGCTTGCAAACACTTTTCACGATCACCCAACATGGCATAGGCGGTCAATGCAATTATTGGAACTCTAACAGAATACGGATCAATTGGGTTGGTTTCCTTTTCCCATTTTCTTATTTTCTCTGTAGCTTCAAATCCACCCATTATTGGCATTTGAACATCCATTAATACAGCATCATAACGCCTCTTTTGAACGGCTTCAAAGGCTTCAACACCATTTTGTGCAACAGTAACCTCATGTCCATATTTTTCCAAGATTCTGACGGCAAGTTTTTGATTCACCAAAGAATCTTCCGCTAATAAGATATTGTAAGATTGCAAAGCATCATCTTCACTTGGAACCACTCTTGATTCTAAAGCAGGTTTCAAGTAGCCCGCAAGATCCACTATTGAGCAAGGAGTGTTACCATATGATTGAATACCTAAATCCAAACATAGTCTCATATTTAAATCAGGAACATTATGATGTAATAACACAAATGGGATGTATTTAATTTCTGGTAAAAATCTTAGCTCATTACCCATCTCAATAGAATCAATAATGATAACATCATATTTGCATGGTTCTTGAAAATTTGCTTCTTCTATTGATTTTACCACAGTTGGCCTTAGGTTCAGTTCTTTTAGATGGTTCTCTATTTGTGCCATTTCTTTATCAGTATGTTGCGTTGCAATGAATAAAATCTGATGTAAATTGAAAGTTAATAGTGCATCGGATTTCTTTGAGAATACTTCCTTCACTGGTTTAACAGCAATTGTGAAATAAAATCTAGAACCTTTACCGTAAGCAGAAGTGACCCAAATTTCACCACCCATCAAGTGGATCAATCTTTTGGAAATTGATAAACCTAGCCCAGTACCACCAAATTTTCTAGTTGTGGAGCCATCCGCTTGCGTGAAGTTCTCAAAAATCAGATCTAATTTATCTTTTTTGATCCCAATACCAGTATCTGAAACACAGAATTCTAAGACTAAAGTATCTTCATCTGGGATGTCAGAGGATTTAACCAAAGTAGATGAGTCATTGCCAGTCACGTAGTCACTGTTGGTTATTGTATCTTTGATTTGTCTTTCTAATGATTGTGTAGCCTTTTTAACACTTAATTTGACTTGACCTTTAGAAGTAAATTTGATAGCATTACCAACTAAATTCAAGATAACTTGCCTTAGTCTAAATGAATCCCCTATTAAATAATCAGGGAACGAAGCATCGACTTGATACACTAAATTCAAAGGTTTTTCTATGGATTTCACTGCTAAGGTTTTCAAGGCATCAAATACTGTACCTCTAAGAGTGAATTCAACTTGCTCAATTGTCATTCTGTTAGCTTCAATCTTGGAAATATCTAAAATATCATCAATAATGGTTAACAAGGAGTTAGCCAAATTATGAACAGTCGATAGCATTTCTCTCTGATACTGAGTTAGTTCAGTTTCAAGAGTTAATTGAGTATAGTTTAGAATACCATTGAATGGGGTTCTTAATTCATGTGAGAAAATACCCAAGAACTCCGATTTAGCACTATTAGCCAATTCTGCAGCTTCTCTTGCTGCGGTATTTCTTTTGATAGACTCTCTCAAATTGAACACCATTTGATTAATTTTAGTTTTTAGAGTATCCATTTCACCCGAAGCCTCAACAGTAATGAATTTGGTAAAGTCACCATCTGTGGCAGCAGCAGTAATTTGAGCGAACGCGCGCACTTGAGAGGTTAAGTTAGCAGCCATGACATTGACATTGGTAATGATTTCTTTCCAAAGACCGTCCACATCACTGACCTGAGCCTGGACCCCCAATTTACCTTCAACTCCGACGTCTTTGGCCACTCTTGCAACTTCAGAAACGAATAGTTGTAAAGAATCCACCATTTTATTGATAGTATTTTTCAACTCCAAGATTTCACCCTGAGCAACGACATGAATTTTCTGAGATAAGTCACCGTGAGCGACGGCAGTGGTAACTGTTGCAATAGATCTAACTTGATTTGTCAAATTAGTAGCCATTGCATTAACGTTATCGGTCAAGTCTTTCCAAGCACCTTCTACGCCGTTCACAACTGCTTGTCCACCTAAAATACCCTTTATTCCCACGTCAGTAGCTAAACTTGTAACTTCAAGGGCAAATGTCTGCAAGGAGTCCACCATTTGATTGATAGTAATCTTTAACTCTAAAATCTCACCTTTACAGTCGGCAGTGACTTTCTTGGATAAGTCTCCCTTTGCAACAGCAGTAGTGACGTTAGCAATATTTCTGACTTGATTTGTTAAATTAGTAGCCATAGCATTGACATTGTCAGTCAATTCTTTCCAAATACCCTCTACACCGATCACAACTGCTTGTCCTCCCAATCTACCCTCAACACCAGTTTCTCTTGAAACTCTGGTAACTTCAAACGCAAAAGTTTTCAATTGACCAACCATCGTATTGATAATATTCTGTAACTCGAGGATCTCACCCTGTGCATGAACATTAATTTTCAGAGATAAATCCCCACCTGCAACACCTCTGACGACTTCAACAATCTCTCTAACTTGGTTTGTCAAATTCAGTGCCATTACATTCAAATTATCGGATACGTTTTTCCAGACACCCTGAGCATCGCTGATTCTGACCTCCCCACCTAGTTCACCATGCGCAACCTCTGTAGCAATATTAGACACTTCGTCAACAAACGCTTGCAATTGATCAACTAGTGTATTTATGGTTGATTTCACTATTTTAACTTCAGCGTCATCTTGAGGGTCAATTGTCACCTTTTTGGAGATATCACCAGAAGACATTGCAATCAAAACATTACTTATCTCTTTTGATGTCTTGTCGAAAGTCTGTTTGGCCCTGTGAAGGGCTTTCAACTCCAAATCCTTCTCATTGAGATGTTTCAAAAGCACAAGCCTCAGTGATTCAGGATCTGTAGATTTTAGAGTCTGTTCAAAGAGAACTGGATCATGGATGTTTGCTATTATATCTAGCTGGCTCATTGCTAGAGTTTAGATATAACAGTGTTATTGCAAGGTCCTCCAGAAAACTAAAGGGAACCTACTATGAAACTGAATAGCGAACGGAATGACACTAGTATTTCTTTTGGTTTTTTTGGCGTTCAAACTACTCTAGGAATGAATAAAACTGGTCTAAATCAAAATTAACAGACAGTGAGAATAATCCAATTGACACTCTTCAGTATGATTTCCAAAAGAGGGCGCGTAGTACAGGTGTGTTTTCTTCGGTGTCAGAAGCTCTCGCTGACAGTGGAGTATTCTTCTTGCGGTCGTCGTTGTTTATGTTATCATCATCATTATTTTTAAAGATACTGCCCATCAACAAAAGAGAATGATGAAGGTCGCGAAAACTTAGAAAAGAGTGACGTAATATAAATTTGTGTGTTTTTCTTTATTACAGTAAACAAAAAAAATAAGCCAATTTTTGTCTGTCTGTCTTTTTTTGCCTTCCTCATGTATTTATTGTTTAGCGTTTATTATTATTGACTGGTCTTTGTTGTTATGAATCATTATGTCGTTGCTGTAGTTCTTGTTGTTGTTTAGCTTCTTTGATGAACATTGTGCTTTTCATTCTTGGGATGTGATGACGTAAGGCTAAGGAAGGATAACAACTTCTAGTTTTGAACGATACCGTCCCTAGTACAGATAAGAACCAAAGTAATAAGTACCAGGATTATATGTGGAAAGGGTGTCTGGGATACTTGTGTATACACCAAAGAAAGAATGTCTCCACTACTGCACATGGGTAATAAAAAAAGAGGGAACAATAGGAAGGAAACACACAAACAAAAGATTCACCAGTACTACTGTCGTAATTGTCTTTCAAGAAAGAGGAGAGTTGGGGGAGTTAAGTTGTCCGGGATATTTACAGTTAATTCAAAGATATCTTCAAAGCAAAACACAAGATAACAAAATAAAGTTAAGACAAGACAGTAAAAAATAGTGCAGGGTGAATTTGACAAGACTAGCTTTTCCCACATTTAGTTGACATAACAAATTAAAAAAAACAAAAAGACATGCGGCAATATGTGTGTAACAACCTGCGTCCTGCATTAACAGACTGATGTAGCTAAGATTATGTAACCACGTGTAAGTTTGAGTAAATAGGGCAGTTTCTATGGAAATCTATTTTAGGGCAAGCTGCTCTCCCTATTCCTGCTGTTTTGATGTCAAAAAAATTTTAAAAAAAAAACTAAATGGTCTTAGTGTTTTCGTTGATCCTATATCGATATAACAACATTAGGATATATTTACATTTCTCGCATAGCACGTCCGTCTTTAAGTTCGTCTTTTCCTCTTTAATCCTCGCGCAAAAACTTCGATTCTAATTACCACCAACAGCAAACGTTGCACCCAGCTTCAGACAGATAGTTGCTACTCGACCGGACCTCCCTAGTCTCCTGCCCTGCACATCCACTCAAGCACTCACCATAGCAATAAGAAGTCAATTTGTCCAGCAGTGCGAGGTTTCTCTGTCTACTTCTGTCTGTCAGATTAGGTAACTTGGAGCTTACTGCAAGACTTTTGTCTCTTCCGCAAGCAATCCTGCTTTCATAAAACCATAGAAACCTGAGGAGTTTCCTTCTTTTATCGCCACAGATACGGTTGCAATAACAAAGTATATAATAGTATTTTGGCTGTACCAGTCATAACAATCATGTCATCCCCTTCAAGACCTGTCACCCCGGTCAATCTCATAACTAGCATCGACTTCAACAAACCCCCACAGATAGCCCATCCTCGATTGAACAGCCCATTTATCGATAATGGAATACACAGTATAGAGGGGCTTACTTCATCATACGAAGAACAAGATGAGGTGGAGATAATGATACATCATCTACTGGAACAGTTGGCAAAGTCAGATTTCAGCATCAACCAAAAAGAACTGAAAACTCTACTGGAGAAATGTTTAATTGCTTTATCGAACCATAAATTTCAAAAGAAGCTCTTACTCTTTGAGAACAATGAACTATCAAAGAGAAACGAAATAGAAAATGATCTGATCAAATCTCAAGTGGATTGCTTGTTGCTAAAATCGCCTCTGAACCCAAGTCCCCCTCCAAGAACCAGAACGACTACAAGAGCAGCAGCAACAAGTAAAAATCCGAGCCAATATGCGCCTTCTTCACCTGAGTATGATTATGATGATACTGGTTCTATCAAATTGAGATCTTCCAAACCAAGACTCTGGAAATCAAGAATCACAAAACCAAAATTGAGACTTGTTGAAAAACTATCAAATAACAAGACTAGTAATACGCACGACTATAAAAATTGCATTAAAGTTTTCCATCTGGAGAAGAATCTGAATTGATACTCATGGAGCATATCAGTTCTTAAGCGACCAGTTTATGAATAATTGTCTCTATTATACTTTTTTTTTCGTGTGTGTGTGTGAGTGAGTGTGTTCTCGTGACCTGTTTGAAGTTGGTGTTCTGCTAACTTATATGATATTATGACTAAATTTGATGTTTTCTGCCCTATTAATAATTAACTATATGGATTTTTCAACTTCGGATTGATGATTCCCTTTGCTCTTATTTATACAATCTTTCTTTCTTACTTTCTTACTTTCTTTCTTAATTTCCTTTTGCTTTTCCAACTAACCGTCTAATAATGATTTCACTCATGCGAAAAATCAAAAATAAACTGGATTATCTTTCTCATTTTTGAATTCTCCTATGTGTATGATTTTAATAGAATAATTTTAGAATGGCAATTGACTATTCAATTAATACTTCAATGGTTTAGTACATGTAACAAAACTTGTAAGCTCCAGATACTATTGTTTCTGCTCTTGTTATCATCTTGGGAACTCTTGTATTCACATCTGGTTCATTTAACGCATATATGGTAACGTTTTTGTTAAATTCAGTGTTACTTAACTAAAGATCCAGATACTCAATATAGAAAGTTAACGGATAATTGACTATTTCAAGTATATGTATAGATACAACTTGCGTTTCTTTAATCTCAACTAAGCGCCTATCATATCCATAAAATCTTCTCGATACTTTTTCTTTTTAATCCTCTTCCTGAAACCCAAGCTTTCACCAGGAATTATTACTATTCTTACTCATCTCTCTCTTGTCTTCAAATCTCTGTGGTGATCGGATGTTTTCATAAACAGAGAATCGTGAAAGTACTTAAAATATATTTATTTATTTGGTTGTTACATCAAAATGGTTGATTCAACTCATTTCTATTTGTATTCCAAATTATGAATGTATTTATTCTCTTTAAATACTCGGCTTTTTGCTTAAATTCAGACTTCGTTGTTTCAGGATTATTAGTGATGGGTTATGTCATTTCAAAATATTACTGTCTACCATTGAAATACTCTTTGGACTTTTGAAGATCCATTAGTTTAGTCAGCTGACCTAATTTGCTGCTATTGTAGTTTTTTAATACAGTATCTTCCAAATTGAGGTGACTTCTTGTATTAAAAATATTGAAGAACTAAGTGGTGATGTATTATAGTAACATAATTACTCCTATAAACCTAAAAACCCTTTCCGCCATAAATGCTAATAGCTAATTAGCAAATATATGAATCTATAAATAGCCAAATTGTTATCCTTTCATGGAATGGAATGCAAATTGGATAACGAATGAATGAATGAATGAATAATGATAGTGGCAAATAAAAAAACAAAACAAAAATAGTGCAGGCTAATCAAAAAGTTAAACGCCAGCGCTTAACATCTCTTTGGGAGGTTTTTTTTACCTTTTTCTAACATATTACTCATGATACTGAAATTTTGAAGCCTAGTATTCAAGCTCATTCAATTTGTAAAACTCTCTGGTACTGAAGTTCTTAACATCAAGATAATAATTGAAATCATTCAATCTTTCCATTGGGTCTTGTTTAATCATTGAAAGCTTCAGATTCAAAATTGCTGTAAACTGTTCTTGACACATAAGTGTATCTTCTCTTATCTTAGGATCAATGTACTCAACACTTTCATTTTGGTTATTGATTGGGTCTCTTAATTGGTATAAAGAATTTTGTCTTTTCATCAAGTCTCCTGGGGTCTTTAAATCAGTATATTTATTAATGCTGTCAATCAGAGAAGGATTCTCGTTGTCAGTCGTAGGCTTGCTTTTTATGGTGTCTATAACCTTATGTTCTAGTTCTTTCAAATATTTCCATGTTCTTATCAAATTTGAAACTGTGTCAATTCTTGGGATTCTTGATTTATCTCTATCACTATGATGAGAGCAATTAATAGTGTTTTTACATGGTTGGTGGTTTCTTGTAAGGACACGGCATTGTAGATCTGGATGACTGAGGTCATAAACGTGCAACTCTTCAAATGTGCCAGTATCGTGTGTACATTGAAGCTCCTGATCCTCATCCAAGCCCTGTTCCAAGTTCTCTTCTAAAACTTCAGAGTGGTCTTCGATACCTGATTCTTCATCTTCACTGTCGATTATATCTAAAACTTCAACAATCTCTAAATTTTTTTTTAAAGTAAACTCTTCATATTTGATGTCTTCATCTTCATAGGTGACTTCTGAATTTCCTGGTTTTAGTTAGCATTATCTTCTGAAGAAGCAGAGAAAAAGTAATAAACAAAAATTGGATATCTAGATGATCATTTAAAAAAAATATAACAAAAACAAAAACAAAAACAAAAAGCAAGAAACTCCCCAAAAAAAAAGGAGGATAAGAGAGTTTAGGGAAACAACAAAAATATAACTAAAGCAAAATAAGAGAAGGTATCAAGCAATATAAATCAACTTAGCAAAATATATCCGTTAATAAATAGTAAGTGAACTCTGTCATGTGTGTTTTTTCTCCCATCTTCACTTATAAAATAATAAAACTAAAACTAATAACTAAGAAAAGCCAAATGAAGCAAACCACATACTGCAAGACTGCATATGGCTGCAAGAAGGTTTCTAAACAATAAAATGACAGCTGCAGACTGTTGAGAAGCTTTTGTAGAATAATCTATGGAGAAGTCAAAGACCAACAGTCGTCGTGCACATAAATTGAGGCGTCAGGGGTATCAGATCTAATTATACAGTAGGAATGGCGGGTGAGTGTTGTGTGGGAGTTTCAATTGAATTCTTTAGGGTATCAGCAAGATTTCTGGGAATAAATGTTGTTTCAAAAAAAAAAAAAGAAAAAGCAAAAGTTCTTTTTGGTAAAAGGGTATCAGCAAGCCTTTTGGTTTCGCATATAAAGGAATAAAGGACAATAATCATATAGTTCCAACTTGTTATTATTAATAAAGGATAGAGAGTATATAAGCTTACCTGAATTGAAAAAGGATGAGTATGATGATGGGGAGAAGTAGTTGTTTGCATGATCGTCCTGGTATGAAGGGTATTTTGTGTTCGAGAATATATTGCTTTGACTAGAGGAGTTGCTGGAGGGTATTGTTTGGTCGTATTCAGTAGGATATTCATAGTCCATGGCCTCATCGTTGGTTCCTGTATGGGTCCAGTTATTATCCATGTCCATGTCTTCGTTCTTAGCACTTGGATCTGACGAGAGATCCATCAGATCTCCATTAGCAGCAGCACGGACATCTGAAACAGGGCTGCAAGTGTATGACAGCGCATAGTCATTGATGAAGTCGGCGGATGATGAAATGAAGTCTTCGTTGAGCTCAAAGATAAGATAATCATTAATATCGAAAGGTAGTTTGGGTGCTGTAGTTGTTGTTGTTAGTAAAAGGATCCCCTCCTCCACCTGCCTCCAAGTTGCAGAGCGGCAAAAAGATCTTATACCCACCTTCCTCCTTCAATTGCAAGATATAGTCTTCATCGAAAATTGATTCAGTATCGAAGTAGTCTGCGAGAGTCATAGCATAAACAGAGCAGAAGGGAAAAGAAGATAGAGAAGTCTGATGATTGGTAGGGGTAGTTGTTTTCGAAGCGGATTAAAAAAGCGAGAGAGAGAAAGAGAAGGGGCTCAGAGCTTTTTATACATAGATTTGACAAACCCAGTTCCTATTTTTCGATAAGGCATTAAGAGATCTGAGACAATGCAAGCCTTAGTGGACATTAGGACACATGTATATGATGTTATAAGGTTTTATCATGATGATGTGTCTCATTTCGGTCTTCGCGAAGATAGAACAATTATAATGCACATATTTATGCTGCCCACGACATGCATAAGCGAGTCCTTCAAACCCAAAATGCGTATGCATAGCTACATTTCTCCTTTTTTGTGTTTTTTTTATCTGGGTAGGGCTTTTTGGGTGTTGTTGTTGTTGTTATTTTGCTCTATGATACGGCCTTTCAATGTGTATAATGGTGACTTTTTCGTACCCGACACCCACTTGCTGGATCAAAACCTCGTTAATTTAAAGAGTGATTTCTTTATATTTCCCCTTAGATTAGATTTTTTCAGCCGGGAAAAACTTCACCAGCAGAGCACTTTCAAAAGATCTCCTTTCCCATATGAGTTACGACGATATGGGATAGCAATCACTAGCCAATATTTATTATCAATGCTGCAGTGAATATCTTGGACAGATTCTATTTTTTCTTTGCAGAAACAGGCATGTCTATGTCCGATTTATTGGTGTTGGAGAAGGTTTGGTTAATCAAACTTTATTAAATAATGGGCATTAATAGCACGCATATCGAGAGGAAGGTTGAATGATGCTCGTAAACCACTGCGGATCAAACCTTTCTTCATATATGTATATATTTGCTCTTTCTTTGCTAGATCATATGTTTCAAAACAACCATGCTGTAAGAGCATAATATCC